>OY728135.1:886508481-887758481 GCA_963277665.1 Viscum album | reverse complement strand
ATGAGATAGAGAAAACGAAAGGAAAAAAAGATGTTAAATAAGTTCTGTGTGAGATATGTATGAAATCTAGTCAAATTGAAAAAGGTTTTCTAACCATAATACCAAAACAAGAAGCAATACTTAAAAGGAGTAGGAATATATCATTCATGATGGCTGTTAAGAATATCCACTCTCCATGCACAACAGAAGAGAATGTGAAGAGATCCATGTCACATCAGCATGGATTATAAAATATGTTTAGATGTGAAAACATGAATACTGGAGCATATGGTACATCTTGGTTGAGAAAACCATCTCAACCTTTCTACTTATATTGAAGAATCAATGAGGAACCACCTTATTCCCTTAATCATTTTTGTATTATATTTGTGTTGATAATACAGGTAATTGAAGGTGAAACATGATCTCAAGGGGAGAACCTGAGGATTAGCGAATGCTGTCAACTCTTGATATCCAAGATGAAGAATTTTCTACCCTTGGAAGATTATTTAATTGATATTAAAAGATTAAAATTATGAAGAATCATCCTTGATGAAGATTATGGGGAATGTTTACCTTGAAGGGGATACAAATGAAGAACATTCTAGGGTTATTATTTCAATCATTATCAACTTTAGTTGGTATTGAATTCAATTACTCTGGAAATATCTTGAATAACACGTCATTAGAAAAGGTTGTTTCTTCCCTATCACATTCAATTTCTTCAGCATGGAATGAAAATTGAAAACCCTTGAGGACAAAGTAGATGAGTTCTTATCTCATGAGGTATCATGATTAGTAGATAATGGAAAACTTTGTTTTCTAAATAAAATACTCTTGTTTTCTACATCGAGTACTACTAAAGTAGACTTAGAGTGAAATGATTGATGACACATTGCTTAAGTATGGACGAACACCCTCTCTACCCTGAAATTTGTATTTTTTTTTCAATAAGGGGGGGAGAAAGTGAAATAAACGTTTGAAAAGTAAATGGGGGATAAAGATTATCATTTTGACATTGCCACATTCAATTGAGGAGAAATTTAAGGTATTGACAACAAAATACAAAGGGGGAGATTGTTGGGACCACTTTGGGTCTGAAGATTGTATTTGTTGTCAACAGTTGTTAATGATGGTCAAAATGAAGAACGAGATGAAGAATGACTCCAAAGTTACTAGAGATTGGATGAAGTGAGGTTTCATGGAGAATTATTATAAAATTATACTGTTGGATTTCATACTTGAGCAGTTCTCCATAAAGATAAATTCATATGATTTTTGCACTGATAATGAGTTCAAATAACTTGAGTCAAAGGTGACACATTGTTTACAACAATGAAGAATGGTGAAGTATCATCCATATGAGGATGATTGAGGAATAATGAGGATTTGAATAAAGTTATGAAATTATTAACAATTTCAAGAGAACCATGCAAGATCTTACTTGATGAAAAAAATCATATGATTTACATGATGTCGAGAATGATGGTTGAATAAGAAGAGAGTGTGTGGAAGGGATTGTAATTCTGAGATGACCATGCATTTCACATTGCATTAAATCTGATGATACTGAAACTAATAATTCAAAGAGTATATATCATCGTAGATATGATTCATGATGAATGTAGTTGTTTATTGAATAATCCATATGACAATAAAGCAACATTGGTGTTCTTTCTGGAGTAGATTTTAAGCTGGCGTTGTTTCCCTGTGTTTGCCAATTTTTTGGGACTGAAAAAAGAGAGATGGAGAAATGTGGTTTTGGAAAATAATTTTTTGCACAAGTTTGAAGATGTCTTGGTATGTTGCACACAAGTGGAGTTAAAAGAGCCAAAAATAAAAATCTACAAATGGTAAGACCCGCATGAAAGATTAGTTTTTGCACGCAAGATTGAAGGGAGTGTGGAATGTTGTGAGAAAGGCATGATTCAAGGTCATAACATCACAAAATGGAATAGGAATGAAGTTTGAAAAATATTAAAGAAGTACACAAAATATGAGGTTGGTGAGAAAGAGACTTATTTTTCCAATGCAACATCAAAAGAAGTTTCTCATGATGCGTCAGGATCTTGCGTGCCGTATTGGGGTTTTTGCATGCAAGGGTCTGTGATGCCTATAAATAAGAGGTTACCCCCTCTCATTTGAAAATCTCAACACTTAAAATAAATCAAATATCTGAATAACTTAAGAATTATATACAAAGGGAGTTGCCCAAAATAAGTAAGGGTTGCTCTCAAGAAGAGTGTTTCATGAAATATTAAAGTTGCATGCAAGAGGTCTTCCACGACAAAAGTTGAATGCTGCACGCAAGTCATTAATGTTGTGTGTAAGTCTCCCAAAAGTAGTGCACTAAATATTGGTGTCTTTCAGGCCTTCAAAAGTGTCATTAACTCTTGAAGATTCTCGCAAATAAGAAGATCCCACAGGTACACAATCAATGCATGCTCACCCTTGTGGTACTTTGTGAAGACACCCGAACTGTGAACCACTCTGGTTGCATGAAGAAGAAATGAAGACCCCTGAAGATTTTTGCTGACACGAAGAATAAGATCTAGGATTTAAAGAAGAAGGAGACTGCATAAGGTAAGGGGTAGTTCATGTTTACACCCATTCAGGTTTGAATAATAACACACAAATAAACCTAAAGAAACACCCCAACTAAGTGCAAGAGAAAGAATAGAAAGAGAAGAGAGGAGGTCGTGTGTGCGTGTGTGTGCCTAAATAACTATACCCAATCAATTATTGAACTAAAGGAGAATATTGAATACAAAAGATCATCAATTAAGGACTCTAATTCAAGTAATGTCTCATGCTGAATAGGAGACAAAGACATTCATGCTTATCTGTTGAAGAGACCTTCATGTCTATAAACTGGGTGGGACTTTATCCAAGGTTTTGAGCCAAGGGGAGTCAACAGGAGTGACCTGATGGAAGCAGTGAGCTATCCTTTAACCTTTAGGTAGTGAGCCTGGGACAGAGTGAGTGTGCTTGGACCTTTGTAATCCACAACTAGTGAAGAATAGTTGAATTATGTTGGACCGTCAACCTGTCGGTGTATACTCCTTGGATGTATCCCTTAGTGGTGAACTAAGTAAAATAATCATGTAATCTCTTTGCATGTGAATGTTTTATTTCTAATAATATCCATCATATAGGTTTAATAAGCTCCTACCAATGTGGAAACAAGATCCATCCCTTTAAAAGAAAAAGTCGACACCCTGATTCACCACTCTGCTCTTAGGGTGTCCCAGGGTCCTACAAAGGCCTCAATGATAGAATGATAATATATAGAGCATGGTGATTGAAGGAGGTACTGGGATGGACTTTGGAGTGATCCTGAAATGTTTTATTTAAATCCAATCTTTCTCACACTTTTGTTGACCAACCACTTTGGGGGTCCTTGGTTTATTATTATGAATAAACTAAGATAATTCCCATGTTATTTTTATAATATTGTTGTTTTTATTCATCCATGTTATTATTTACACTTGTATTTATTGATAGTAAGGGTATAATATCATAATTAACTGAATTTAGATCCTCACTACTACTTAAAAACCTCTTGTATAGGGGAGGTGTGCATGAGGCCATTTTCCACCCTAACTTAGACTCAGTGTTTTAGGTCAGGTCATTACATGATTCCTCATAGAAATATAGTAGGCATGATTAATAGCCTTCTATATTAGGGATGTTAATATCCTAAGTGAATATAAGATAATTAACCAATATGATCATTGTAAATAATTTGATATACATTTAAAGATAAATATATATTTATAAATGATTCTCATAAAACACCATTATACTGTGATCATAATGGATTCACATCATATGGATTCTTTATATGATATCCATTAATAAATTTGGTTAGAATATATATGGTTATTTAATATTGGAAAACCCAAATCTTGATGAAATTATATAATTTATGTAATATATATAAGACTCCTCATTGATCCACTATGTACCAAAATATAGTATAAGGAAATGTGAGTTACAATTACTCAACATTTAAATGATAAATGAAAAATATGGATACATATATACTCTACTGATTCATTATATAAAAGGTTGTATCTTCTCTCAGTTTTAGGTGAAACCTTAGATGCAATATCTTTTACCAAATATTATCATTTTCATCGAGCACCCCAAAAGGAATATCATGAAGTACATTAATTCAGATCTAGCATCTCCTTAAAAAAATTCTATGGATTTTTGAACTCATTCTAAATGTTTTATAGCATACCTTTAATTTTATAATGTTTATTTTCCCATTAAGTAATTTTGTAAGTATACCATGTGTTTTATCTAGTTAGATACTAAAAACTATTATAGGAATATTGGACAATCACACTAGAAAAATAATTATCTAGACACAAATGGGTAAGAGTATTATATTTTATATTCATCACTCACCACCATGGATATATATTATTCAAGAGTTTACTAAAAAATAGTTTAGTATGATATACCAAAATAACATTCATTTCAAAAATTAAATCCATATAATTTTTCATAAATAAACAATGAGATACATTTTTGGTAATACTTAATAGAAACTCAAATAAATACATTCTTGGAAGTATAAATTTGTGAACTTCTCATTGTCGATGTAAGAAAACTCCTTTATCAACTTCTGGGAGAATTGACCTTGATTTTTGTAATGTTTCTTTGGTTCCTGTATTTAATACAGATGTGTGGACATCATATTAAATTTAAGACCCAAAACTTTAACATATACAATGATTAATATACTTGAAGTAGAGGAAATGGTTTTTATCTTATTTAATTCATTATAATTCCACCTCCAATGTACTTTCTTCCCTCATAAAAATAAAATAGTGTTATCTTCCTTTGCTTACCTTTGAAACTTTCTATTTTTGGAAGAATGCTTCCCAGGAGCTTTCAATTTAGATAAAGCCTTATGTACCTTTACCTTAAGCTTTATCTTACTCATCACAAAGTCTATATGTTTTTCATTCATTATGTTCTTATTTACTTGGATAATTATAGTGAGGAGTTCAAAGAGTGACTTCTCATTATTTACTATAAAATAATTTTCAATAAAACTAGAGAAGGTTTGAGGTAGTGGGGATAATATGAGATCTATAAAAAAATCATTTAGTAACATAAATGTTAGAAATTATAATCACTCCATGTAGTTAATAATCTTGACCACATGAGGCATATATGGAACTTAATATCTTTAATTTCATGTGAATAATGAATTAGATATCTCATACTCTCTTTTTTTTATTCCTTTGATGGAGATGAGACAATATTATATATGGATCCATTTCCTTTTGAAGATATTGGAGATCAATGGATATGGTAAATTTCCTTAAACATTGGAAATCTAGAACATCATCCAAGTGTTTTTCATAAAGAGCATATTCCTAATTTCTATACTCCTAGGCAAGATCCATAGTAAACAAGGATTCTAGAACGTATAATTTTTTTCTTAGTACAGTACCATGCATACGCGCATATGCTATTCCTAGAATTTCATTCCAGTGAGAAGGTTATCCTTCTATAGTATGTATTTCAGTGATTAAATTAAAAATGTATCGATTTCCATTTTCTAAAATGAATAAATAAGATATTAATTACTTTCCTTGATTACAAAAGGTGATGAATAAACTAATTTATTAGTCTCCCACTATTTTATCATGTCTCTATATCCCTCACCATCTAACTTGGATTATTTTGTCACAGGGATAATATAGTGTTAGGGATCAATATTAACATTCTAAAAACCTCAATGAGGGTTGTTTAAGTTACTTAAAGGTATTTAAGTATTCAAGTCAGTTCGAACTACTAACTTTTAACTCCTTGATCCATCGAGTGGACTCCCCAATCCTAAAATCCTAGAATTTATTTCCTCAAAAATTGCCTCTATATTTATACCAATACAAGATAGGGCTAGTCAAATTGAAATAAATATGTTTAATTAAACCCAAAACTTTCTGTATAACTACCCATTAGTTTAATGCACCCCAACAAGGGTTGATCAATTTCTTTGAAACTATTCGTTATATTTTAAATTAAGCCATGAAATGATATATTGACTTAATATTTTAACCGAGTTATTTTGTTTTCTTATACTTAAATTTTATCCCATTTTATCAAAAAACATTCTTATTAATATTAATTTGATTTTACTTAATTGATTAACCATTTACAGATTAAAATTTATATATAGTTTGGTTTATTTAATGGCATATTATATGCTTGTTAATTCATTTATTTAATGTGATAATTATACTTAAAAATTAAAAAATTAACCATTCAAATTTCATAAATAAATAAATGACGCGGTATGATCATGAGCTCTATTTAATAATTGGTTTATCTAGGGGATGATAAAAAAAATCTAACATTAGGGGAAAATATCTTAAACCAGTCCTAGTTTGAGTTATAGTATTCCACCTATAAAAATTTGTATATCCTGGTATGGTTTCACCATGGTTCATCCCTGAACTACCTATACTTGACTATGATATCCATCCATTAAATGTACTATTCCTCACACACAGGTGAGGGGAACCCAAGGATAGGTTATGGGGTTTATAGATTATAAACAAAAAGCATGTATTCCCTTACATAATAGAGGAGGGGATGATGTGTAAGTCCTAAATTTAATTTAATAATAAATAGTCTCAAATTTATGTAATTAAATTAAATTAAAATAAAAAATCCATATATTTGTCAAACTAAGCTAATGATAAACCACACATGCATCGAATATTCATTTTCACACTAGCTAGAATTTATTTAAATTCCATTTTATTTAGAAAAAACATGATCAAATTAATTTAATTAATCTAATATAATATATATATTTATTTATTTTAAAAGTCCAACTAAACTATCATGGGAAACTATTTTATTTTAACAATTACATGATTTTTACTTTGAGGCAATGCAGATTGTATTTATTAATTTAACACTGAATTAATTTGGAACTTAATATTATTAAAACCATTTCCACATAGCATGTAAACTGATTTAATGCCACAATTAATTGTATTTCCATGTAAATTAATTAATTATGATGCATGTGTTAAACAAACCATGTGTGTATTAATAATATATTTCATGTGAATTAATTACACCATGTGTAAATTAATTACACAATGTGAGAATTAATTTATTACAGAAAATTTGAATTAAATATACCACATTTTAATTATTTACATAGAATATAAATTAATTATACCATGTGATAATTAATTAATTAAAATTTACATGAATTAAATACCCCATGTTTTAATTAATATTTACATCAAATGTGAATTAGTTACACACTTCATGTGTTACATCGCATGTGAATTTATTAAATGAACACTATTTCATCTATATTAAATACACCACATGTGTATTAATTACATAATCACCATGTTTTAAGCATTAAATACACCATGTATATATTAATTTCCATGTTTCTTGACTATCAGTCTCATGTATTGTGTTATAAATACATGATGTATCTTTGACTGCATAGATTTTTTGATTTATGATATTAAAACACATAGGCTAAACACTGTGTACACCAGCTATATATTGTGTAATCCAATAAGGTGTATACTAGTTTGGTTATAAAACATGTGACATGTATTAAATACACTATGTGTTGTCTCCATGTGGTGAGCTTTGTAACTTTTAGTCCATCTGAATTCAGTGAACTTGATTACATGATGTGTAATCGATGTCAACTGGCCAAAACACTATCACATCTTGATGGATTCTGTCAACTCATTTTCCATTAATCTTTAACCTTATCTTATTTACATTAAGATAAACAATCTTAATAAATGATAATCAAACTAAAAAATTAATAAACTAGAAATGACTCTCATAAGAAATACATGAAACAATCAATGAAAATTAATAATTATAAGTTAGACATATGATCCTATGATACCAACTGATGGTTATAAAGCATAGTGGAAGTTTTTTTGGTGGTTAATATTTTCCATAAAATTCATTATATTTATCCTATGAACTAGTAAGAAATTAATTACGAAAATCCATGAAGATAAGTTGTCACATTTAATTTATAATTAACTTAGATAGGTAAAAAATTTCCTTATCTTGTAATTATTTCTTCATTATTGAATGAGTTTGACACTTATTTTTGATCTGTCATTATGATTGAAAAATCAATGGAATATTCCTCCTATTAGAGATCCACACATGTACAAAGAAACTCTAAATGTTTCCATAGGGTTTTATGAGTGTTAGTGTGGATGTCCATATGCCTTGCATCATTTGTTATTGATCATGAATTAGAATCCCAACAAGTCCTATTGGATTCTCTTAGCTCCCTTATAGATGGAGAGGGAGGGGGATGATTTCCAATTCTTAAGAAACTTGGAGTGTTCTTGAGAATACATCTAGGATGTGACAATTCTCTAAAGAGCTAAATGTTGCAAAAGAAATGTCTCTTCAAATGGAAATTCACCTTCTAGAGAATTATATAGCCTGGTATTTATATATCTAAGATTAGAATATTATTTTCATAATGTACCTTTAATATTATTTTAATCACTAGAATACACCATTCCTAATTAGTAATAATTATAATATTATTATTTAATTGACATGTACATAACCCACAAACTAAATAAATATTATTTTTCCAAATTAAATTAATATTTATTCAAATAATATTTCATTCTCATCAGACCATTACATGGTCTTATCATCCTCCTTATTATTTATCTAGTCTTGTATAATAACTATTTATTTAGATAAATAAATGTCACTAAGTTATAAACTTATAAATAAATATTTTTGATCAACCAATAAAATTGAAATATTATCCATGATTATTTAGAGTAATATTCTAATATACATATTAAACTCATATATTGTTCAAATAAAGTTCTTGGATACACTTAGTGTGTGATCCTATAGGACTATTTCTAAGAAGAATTAGTATAATCTACTTAAAGTCTAAGGTTAGAATCTAGAAACATCCAAGTAAACACTAGAGAAAAGTGCTGATTTCACAATGACATTCAAACTCATAAGAATGTTTACCATGTAATATAATCCCTTATTCATGATATATCACATCAATAAGGTTTCATAGCCCGTGTCATTAACCTACACGATCATCTAACTTTATTTTAATTTCCAATAATGAACCCACTGATATGTATTACCATGGAAATGAACTTATCTAGATATTAAAACTATATAAAAGGGTTTGGGATATTCAATTCCAACAAAAGGAAAAAAATCCTCTCTCACATTATTCAATAATTCAATTCTACTCATGACACACCCAACATATCCAAAATTTATGTGAGAGATCATCATCATATTTTATGAAATATATACAAGTATGCAATTCATAAAAAAAATTAATAATAATATTTAGAGTCAAAGGATCATTACACACCTCTATAGATAGTAATATCCAATAACTCATAAAAAATGTGGAATTTCTATTAGTGGGTCCATTCTCATAAGCTCTCTTCTTCGGGATTACCAATAGAGAACACCATCAGATGGTGTCTTAATGTCTTATGATCCTCCTACCCATGATAGATTGTATCATCTAGATCCCATTAGATGATTTCATCTAGCCATAGAATATGGGTTTAAGGTATATTTTCATTTTATATGAAGTATCTCATCAGTACAGGGAACTATTATATAATTTGGACATGAAAATTATGCTAGTATATTATCACATACATTTTTATGTATAAGAATGACCAAGATGTGAAAATAAATTAATTAATATTCAATGTATGAATATAAAAATAATTGAAATAACAAATTCAACTCATTTTAGGCACGAAATATAATAGGAACAAGTCTATCTACCCAAAACTATAGTGAAATAGAGACCCTCATTCATCCTCCCCACTATTTAAGGGAAAAAATAACATGGTTTTCTAACAAGATAAAGGAATCTATAAAATACTACTATGAAACACATCCCAAGCTTCCAATTGAAGAGAAATGAAATAGGACACTAAAACAAAATCATACCCATAATATTACTGAAATAATAACACAGTATCCAAACAAGATCATGATAACAAATTTACCTAAAGAACAACATATAGATCAATGATAGAAAATAAGGTATGATTTAAAAACAAGATAATTAAAGTTTACTAAGGGTTAACTTAAAACATCAGACATGTTTTTCTCTCTCAAGATTATAGATCTAGTAAGTACTCCCTCTTCTTCTACTAAGATCCTAAACCATATAATATCTAAATGTGTCCATGCCAACCACAAAAAGATAGGTCTTCAGAGCACTGAAGAAATATGGTGTGGAATGTATGAATTGATCACATTGAAATCACCCAAGGGAACACTTTATTTTAGAAGAAACAATAACAGAAAAATATCTCCCTAGATTAGGTTCCACTAGTTTCTACTTCTTACCAGATAAGGAACCTTTATTACCTCCTTAGGAAGAAAGAATTAAACTCGTTATGGGTTACCTTCTAGAAAACAACATGGACATGAATTTCTTATCCACTAGATAGTTGAATAGGGTTTTACCCAATTAAATAACATGAGAACTAATCTCCAGGTGAAGAAATTTCACAAAGAGATGATATTTTAATGAATCACTTGATATAATATTAGAATAAAATAGGAAAAGTTAACTAAAGTGATCAAAATATTCCTTCATCATACATTGTCCCTATTAAAGAATAATAAGCTCTAACACTTTTCCCATATTCACCTACTCAGGAATAAACCACAAAATGAAAGTTTTATTAAAGAATTCTCACATCTTTAAATATTACAATGGGGATGGAATGACAACCATATGTCAATCTAAACTTAGTAACTTGAAAATAACTGAAACAAATCTCACCCTTAAGGCTTTAAGAGTTACCCAAGAATTAAAGATTTCTCTAATTTACTATATCCATTATAAAAAATCTATCATACCTCAATCACCATGAAGGACAGAAAAATATAAGAAGATTTTAACTATACAACTCTACTCGGAGTCTGGTTAGAGTCAAATACTAAAATATGGTCATGAAACTATGGGATACAGACTCCTTATAATATTTATAGAATTTTTTGTGAATAATAATCTAAACAATATAGAACCATAAGAATCAATAAGAATAATATGCCAAAAAATAATGTCACAACACTACTCAAGGAAACCATAAAAAAAGAAAAAAATTAAAGGATCTCTTTAAACCTGTAAATTCAAACATTTTAAATTCATAAAATTTTAAAGTTTAATGTTGAAATCAATTTATCATAAAAAATTCATTTATCAATTTTTAAAACACAAAATAATTTTTATTTTGAAACCAACCTTTCTATTACCGCATGACAACAAAATTCCAATCAATAACATCACATAACATCAAAACATATTTAACAAGAACTAGTGTGTAACACGCTGACCTAAATAACCAAGTTTGGGCTCACTTGCTACATGAACTATTGCACACCTCTCTATATGCAAGAGGTATTCAACTAGTAGTGAGGGTATGAATGGTGTTATAGGGATACTATACCCTCGATAACTATATACATACACTGGAATCATAACAAAGTGTAAATAAACTTCCAATAATTGTATAATGAAAACTAAAAAAATGCCATCATGGTATAATAAATGGAATCTAGTTTATACAAGGTAAACCCCCCCAATGTGGTAGGTCAACAAATGTATAAAGGTAGAAGCAATAAATGAAAACACTACAATAATAGTCCATAGTCCATCCCAGCATCGCCTATGTCCTACAAGCTCCACCTTATCAACTACCCAACACAAGTCCCTTACCCTTATTAGGATCCTTAACTATGAAATCTTCATGTACATTGATATTTCCTTATAGGGTGTGGGTATAATTCTCAAAGGACACCACTGGTTTATCCCTAACAATAATTGAAATAATATATAAAAGTGTATGACATGATAATAAAGTAAATTCACAAGAAATTAACAAATCATAAGATAAGAGATCATATGGTAACCAAGCTTTATTGAGCCACAACCATACCTGCTTTGACTATATGGTGGAAGGAAATTCTCATATTTCATCACATAACGAATTAGACTGCAAGGACAAAACATGTATTTAATTAAGGCCCATATTCAACCAAGACCATAGTCATTCCATAAGGCCATCACACCCATGGACTTTCCTCATATCAAGATACAAGGTTGTTGTGCCCTTGTCTCTAGTTGGTTAGGGAATAAACCTATTGCACCCCAACCTTATCCTGGTCAGGCCACAAGGCCTTTGTGACCCATAATCTATCTTAGTTATGCCACAATGCCATCATAACCATACCATATCTTTATATCCTATTGTAATTATTGTTGTACAAGCATAAGAACATGCTCCCCCTTTAGGTACTAACCAAGACATGATAACCCCACAAGTCACTTTGATACCAGAAGAAAATACTTTACAAAATAAGAATTCACACAAAACAGTTCATATCATATAAGGTAAAAATCATAACACTTAATTCAAAGGTCTCATGGGCCAAAAACTCACACCATATAAAAATAAGATCAACTATATGTCTCATGGTCTCCCCATATATGTACAATCTTACCATAAGACACAACAGTTATCATGGTCACACACACACACATGCCAATCATTCCAATAAAATTTATAAAAAGCCCTATATGGTAAGGAATTCCTACCTCAGGTGCACCGATTTCAATTTCCAAGATCCATCACTGAATCATGCATATGCACCAATGATCCCCAATAATATCCACCACCAATGGTAGATTTAGATTCGTTAATGGTAAGGATGATAGTTCACTAGATACAACATCTATCCATCAATAAACCATTAATTATACATTATATCATGATGAGATCCATAAATATATCCAATATAGATTAGATTTGTGTTTTATCAAAAGAGAAGGGGAGGATTCGAGCTGTAATAGATGAAACTTACTGTTTTGGAGCTAATAGATCGATCTAAGATTGAAACATTGAAGTGAGAGGAAGGGAAGATCCAATTATATTGAAAGAGAGATCCTAGGTCCATTATGTATGAATTAGATTAGAACCTAGGGAGAGTGATATCCAATTGGAATGTTATAGAAATATTATGAGAGCACCCTTAATGTTTGGGTCATCTAGGAATCATTTATGCTAGTCAGTGGAGTCCAACCTACAAGTCACTAGATCCATGAAAATACTAGAGCCTCTATATTTACCACCAATTAGCTGATGGCACCTAGGATATTCCCGAACCCCTTTTACCTTCACCATATAGTTGGTGGAACTAAACTAGAAATTCAGCGGCACACCAAAAACTCCAAGATACTAGTTGACTCCCCAACTCCTTATCTTCTAATTACCATTTTCCAAAAGCCTTCAAAATTCCTCAAAATATTAAATTACACAAACAAGACACCCTAAAATACTAAATCAATATACCATGTAATTTAAAGGATGTTATAAATCTCCCCATTTAATGAATTCTCATCCCTGAGGAGTGTCTCTAGTGATATTGATCGAATAACTCAAGTTATTAACCTTAAACATCCAACTATCACTCCCAAGTCTCTTCTTGGATCCGTCTGTTCTTCCATAGAACTCGAAAAAGTGGTAACATACTCCACCTCAACACTTTATTGCTTCAATCCACAATTCGTACTAGTCACTGCATAAAAAATTCATCTGGTTCCTACAAAATTTCCTCATTATTAATCACATGAATAGGATCAGGATCATACCTCTAAAACTAGTACATATGGAAAATGTTATACATACCTTAAAACTATGAAGGAATATTTAATCACTAGTACATTATTATTATATAATTGATGATATCAAATGTAATGCCCTGACCCCAGTTACCCAGAGTCGGTGCATTAATTACATAACATTGGCATGATCACAAGAAAGATCAAATCTCGAAAGACCGATTGGTTTAGTAGCCTTGGAAACACTAGATATATTCATAAGTTTTACATTACATCATCAAAATAAAAAGGAACTACTACAACAACATATTGTCTCCATAATCCACACTCATATCCCCACATAATATCCCTACAGGTCATTCATAACTTACTTCTTCACTTCCTGGGAAAAATAAAACATAGAAAAGGGGTGAGCTCAAATTCCCAGTAAGGATAACAATATAGCGGAAACTTTCATAAACAAGAATAAACATTTAAGGCAATGTATAACTAAAACAAAAGCCTTTCAAACTTGAACTTTCAACATAGTATGGCATAAATAAAATGAAATAATGCCATTTACTTATTCACATGGATATTCTACTAATCAAAAAATCACATGCAAAATCACTAACCACTTTCATAATGTTGGAATGCATAATGCCAGACTATCATAACCACATAGACAAGGCCTCGTGACAAGACTACAAATAAGATTTTGTCAAGGCCTTGTGCCAAGACACTAGTTTGTCTCATGAGACCTACCGATGCATCGAGGAGCTATAGCGGGCTCCACCCGTCACATATTAAGTCCAATGCATTCCCATATGAAAAGGATTAAACATAACATAAACATTCGTATTAAAACTAGCATATGAAATGTCAATACTTTCACCATAAACCATGAATGGTATATAAAAAAATAGCACATCCACAGTCAAACATATCACAAAACCTTCAATACAATATAAAAGTTTTGTATCATAATATATCATCCTCAAATAAGCGTAAAATCCATTAAAGGATGTTGACATAGATGAAATCAAAACTCTTTTTAAAGAAATATCTCTTTCTATTTTGAAATCATTTAAGAGACATATATTTATAAAATAAAACATTTTCTTTGAAAATATTCTTATAATCTTGTAAGGGAAGCTTTGACGATTTTATAACGGCGGAAAATAACCACACCCACCGTATAAGTTAAAAAAACATTCTTATCTTAATTCTGTCGAAAAGGTTAAAAAGCACCTTGTTTGGAAAACGACGGAAAGATTCCCTTATAAACCTCTTATAAAAAGTCAAACAAGGGTATAAATGACTTTAACCCATATTCTTTTAAATATTAAAAATGTTTTGAAATACATTTTGAAAAAACATGGATGTGGATGATAACGAGATCCCAGTAGATTATTACGTATAAACAACCTCGGATAATGAAGAGATTGTGAAATAACCCTTACCTTGTACTTTTCCTTGGTTGGGGTAGGTTAACCTCCTGTATAATGGTGAAATAATTTTTATTAAATTATAAAATAATCATATACATTATTATGATATCATATATGATCTTTTAATATTGATTTGATAATAATATCTTAGTATTATCGTTGTTTCGGGTGTGAACTTACTTGTTTTCTTTTGTATGTTTTGTTATGTAAGACATGTTTGTAAAGGATAGGTTGTATATTATTCATATCCAGAATTATATAAAGTCTTTAAACATCATTTTTAAATCATCAAATGATAATTATACTTGAATGGATACGATGGAGAATGAATCTTATTGCATTCGTGGAGACGGTAGTCCGTACGTACGCACGAGCGACAATATCATTCTTTTGATATTAAAATAATATATAAATGGATGGTATATAATATATACAGAATCATTAACATGTTATATTTATTATTTAAATGAGTTAAACATCATTATTATACCCATCCAAATAATATTATATTGAATAACAATTACACCACGACGTGGAGACGGTAAGCCGTACGTACGCACGTATGGTGACATGTTATTAAAAGGGTGGATAGAATAATGAATATGGTTGTACCATATTTATAATAACATCACAGTATATAAATGATACTGGAGTTATTATTTTAGAATGGTAACAACAAAGGAAGAAGAAGTGGAAGAAGAAATGAACTTGGAAAAGGGGTGGTGAAAACATTACCTCTTCTTCGGGTTTTTTCCTTTTGATTTGATCAAAAGGGCTCCTTAGGTTGGCTTTATGATCAAACTAATGCCTCTAGGTTGTAGTGAGGGAAGTTGGGAGAGTATTTGGGCAGGGTTTGGACGATCCAAGTGGCTTGAGAGGTGTGAGGAATGAGTATAAGTGGTCTCCTTTTATAAGGGAGAGGAGGGGCTCTTTAGGAAAGAGTGAAAGTATTACTTTATAATATAATTAAATTCGGTTTATAATGGTCCAAAAATAATTGAGGTAGAAGATAAGATGACTCATATTCTAAATAAAATCAACCAATAAGAATTGGACAGGTTTTAGATAATATTTTAATCATTATAATCTTATTTATTTAAATGATTTATTAATGAGGTAAACATTGCATCATTATTGTGTCATTAATAATTTAAATTATTTAATGTCTAAAAATTATAAATAAAATATAATTATGTAGGAAATCTTTTTAGCTTTCTAATGAATATTTATAATCGAAAATCCAACATGTATAACCCTATGTAAAAATTTTTCTTCTAAAGGATGTAAGCTTATGCCATTTTTATTTTTATTTTAACTTTATTAATATAATGTGTCCCTACCACATACAAGTGGCTTTAAGGGGTCCCCAAATCGACCCAAGGATGCCCATGGTCGGGTATGTGTCCACCAATAAGGTTAGGACACGTTTTAGGGTAATTTTTTATTATTATAATATTATTTTTTAACCCTTATTTACCGGATTTACCCTTTAACCATGGTAAATAAAATATTTACCGCAGTAATTATTCAAAATGTGTAAAAATAAAAGTTACCTATTTACATAATTTGGAAATCCTGATTCCAAATATGTAATCCATTTTTCCAAATTCAAAACATAGAAGTGGCAGAAATTAATTTAAAATTAATTCCCGTTGTTAAAATAAAAAACGTGTTTTTAAGAGATAATAACTATCAAAAGATTGACACTTGTTTATGTCTGGTTTAATTGTGAAATTATGTCCAATGACAAACATTAAATTAAATGGTAAAAATATATTCTAAATATACTTTAAAACTACTAAAATTCATAATTTATCACTATTAATTATTTTGATTAAAAAAGTTGTTTTTAATTAAAATTTAGTAATTTTCACTATTCATCAAAATATGAAAGTTATCTGAAAAGTACCAAAATTTCACCTTAGGCTAAATTAGATATTCCGAATCCAAAAATGAAGTCCATTTTGAAATATATAAAATATATATGATTTCAAAAAGTAGGTATTACTATTCACAACGGCTAGTTTAATTAGTTGTTAGAACTCAGTGTTGCGTACAACACACGCTATCGCATTATTCAAAGAGAAGCGTACCGTAGAAGCTTGGGGTGTTACATTCTCCCCTCCAAATAATTTCGTCCTCGAAATTTCTAGAATACTATCGCATGAAAAGACTCGGGTGGTTCTTCATCATAAGTTCCTCGGGTTCCCACGTTGCCTCTTCCATCTTATGGTTTCTCCACAAAACTTTTACCAGACGCGTCGTTCGGTTTCTCAGCACTTGTTCTCTTGTATCAAGAATCCTGACGGGCTCTTCACAATAGGAAAGATCGGGTTCCAGTTCTAATTCCTCATAGGTGAGTACATGCGTTGGGTCAGGCATGAATTTTCTCAATAGAGATACGTGGAACACATCGTGAACTTTGGAGAGACTTGGCGGCATTGCCAATCGGTAAGCTACAGCCCCAATTCGTTCTAGAATTTCGAAAGGTCCGATGTACCTGGGACTCAATTTACCTTTCTTACCAAAACGTATGACTCCCTTCCATGGAGATACCTTTAGGAAAACATGATCATCGACTTGAAATTCCAAATCCTTCCTTCAATTATCAGCATAGCTCTTCTGCCTACTTTGAGCTGCTTTGATGTGATTTTGGATTACTTTCACCTTTTCCACCATTTCCTCCACCAGTTCTGGGCCTACAAGTTTTCTTTCACCAATGTCATCCCAACAGGTTGGTGTACAACATCTCTTTTCGTATAACACTTCATATGGTGCCATCTGTATACTCTAATGGAAGCTATTGTTATAGGAAAATTCTACCAGTGGTAAATATTGATCCCACATACCCTGAAAGTCAAGTGAGCAAGATCTCAACATGTCTTCTAAGGTTTGAATAGTCCGTTCTGATTGTCCGTCTGTCTGAGGGTGGTAAGAAGTGCTCAAATGAAGTTCAGTATCCAGGGATTTCTGAAGAATTTTCCAAAATCTTGAAGTAAAACGGGGATCACGATTAGAAACAATTGATAGGGGTACTCCATGAAGTCTCACAACTTCATTAATATATAGTCTTGCTAGACGTTCCAGGGGTAGATCTTCTCTTATAGCAAGAAAATGTGCTGACTTGGTAAGACGATCAACAATAACCCATATTGCATCGTTCCTTCTAGGAGTCTTTGGTAGCCCCATGACAAAGTCCATCGTAATATTGTCCCATTTCCACTCCGGTATGGGAAGAGGTTGCATGACTCCTCCAGGCTGTTGCCTTCCAGCTTTCACTTGTTGACAAACCATACATCTTGACACAAAATCAGCAATCTCCCTCTTCATGTTGTCCCACCAAAAATGTTCCTTCAAATCTCTATACATTTTGGTGCTCCCAGGGTGTATAGAGAAATTGGAACTATGAGCATCATCCAGCAATTCCCTTTTCAGATCAGGTAAATCGGGAACAAAAAGTCTCTTCCCGAATTTCAAAATTCCATCTTCATACACAAAGTCTCTCAATCTCCCATCATTCACAGCTTTA
Organism: Viscum album; assembly: GCA_963277665.1. Taxonomy (NCBI): domain Eukaryota; kingdom Viridiplantae; phylum Streptophyta; class Magnoliopsida; order Santalales; family Viscaceae; genus Viscum; species Viscum album. The sequence continues at coordinate 887,739,850 of OY728135.1, read as the reverse complement.
ATTTTCTTCTGAAATTCTTCATCACCAGTCTGAGGACTCTTAATCCTTTTTAGTAAAGATGGTTTGGCAACCATTTGAAAAAGCATCGATGTTTCACCTTCCCTGGTTATTCCCATGTCCATCTTCACTAGATCCATGAATACAGAGGGTGCATTAGTCAATCCAAAAGGCATTACAGTAAACTCGTAATGCCCGTACCTGGTTCGAAATGCTGTCTTCGGAATGTCTTCCTTTTTCACACACAACTGATGGTATCCAGATCGAAGGTCAATCTTTGAAAAGTATTGAGCTCCATGCAGTTGGTCAAATAAATCATCAATACGAGGTAGGGGATACTTGTTCTTTATCGTTATAGCATTGATCTCCCTGTAGTCGATACATAACCTCATAGATCCATCTTTCTTTTTAACAAAAAGAACAGGGGCTCCCCATGGAGAAACACTAGGGCGAATAAATCCCTTATTACTCAATTCCTCTAGTTGTTTCTTTAGTTCGACTAATTATACAGTGGCCATTCTATAAGGGGTCTTCGATATAGGCCTTGATCCAGGAATCAAATCAATGGAAAACTCAACTTCTCGTTCTGGTTGATTTCCAGGTAAATCTTCCGGAAATACATCTACAAATTCTTTCACAACAGGTACATCCTCTATTTGAACATTCCTTCTACTAGGCGCCATTTCTAAATAATGGCATAAACTAGATCAGTTTATGAATCAAAATACATAATCCCATACTTATAAAACACTTAACATAAATTGAACTATTTATGGATATAATCCATAATCATAAAAATGTCTCCTTTGAGGATGTATATACTCATAAACCCTTCATAATTATTTGTAAAGAAAATGAGAGTTATCCTAAGCATATCCCCCGGGAGTGTCGTAACCAAGAGTGCAGCAAGGCCCGTTGTCGTGCACCAGTTCCCGTTCGAGTCTAGCTCAAAGCGGTGTTTTCGGGTTTTACCCCTAGGTACATCTGTGCCAGAGCCGCCTCTACCTGCTCGTATCCAGACATGGATGTATTGCTCGGAAAACTCACAAAATCTCTACAATACCAAAATTCTAGGAAGTTCTTCTATACTAATCCTCAAAGTTCATCTTAGGTCTACGTGCTCTAATCAGAGTTTATCTAAATCTAGCTTCTAAGGTTTGTACTAAACTTCCTCTGATACCAACTGTAATGCCCCGACCCCAGTTACCTAGAGTCGGTGCATTAATTACATAACATTGGCATGATCACAAGAAAGATCAAATCTCGAAAGAACGATTGGTTTAGTATCCTTGGAAACACTAGATATATTCATAAGTTTTACATTACATCATCAAAATAAAAAGGAACTACTACAACAACATATTGTATCCATAATCCACACTCATATCCCCACATAATATCCCTGCAGGTCATTCATAACTTACTTCTTCACTTCCTGGGAAAAATAAAACATAGAAAAGGGGTGAGCTCAAATGCCCAGTAAGGATAACAATATAGCGGAAACTTTCATAAATAAGAATAAACATTTAAGGCAATGTATAACTAAAACAAAAGCCTTTCAAACATGAACTTTCAACATAGTATGGCATAAATAAAATGAAATAATGCCATTTACTTATTCACATGGATATTCTACTAATCAAATAATCACATGCAAAATCACTAACCACTTTCATAATGTTGGAATGCATAATGCCAGACTATCATAACCACATAGCCAAGGCCTCGTGCCAAGACTATAAATAAGATTTTGTCAAGGCATTGTGCCAAGACACTAGTTTGTCTCATGAGACCTACCGATGCATCAAGGATCTATAGAGGGCTCCACCCGTCACATATTAAGTCCAATGCATTCCCATATGAAAAGGTTTAAACATAACATAAACATTCGTATTAAAACTAGCATACGAAATGTCAATACTTTCACCATAAACCATGAATGGTATATAAAAAAATAGCACATCCACAGTCAAACATATCACAAAACCTTCAATACAATATAAAAGTTTTGTATCATAATATATCATCCTCAAATAAGCGTAAAATCCATTAAAGGATGTTGACATAGATGAAATCAAAACTCTTTTTAAAGAAATATCTCTTTCTATTTTGAAATAATTTAAGAGACATATATTTATAAAATAAAACATTTTCTTTGAAAATATTCTTATAAGCTTGTAAGGGAAGCTTTGACGATTTTATAACGTCAGAAAATACCCGCACCCGCCGTATAAGTTAAAAAAACATTCTTATCTTAATTCTGTCGAAAAGGTTAAAAAGCACCTTCTTTGGAAAACGACGGAAAGATTCCCTTATAAACCTCTTATAAAAAGTCAAACAAGGGTATAAATGACTTTAAACCATATTCTTTTAAATATTAAAAATGTTTTGAAATACATTTTGAAGAAACATGGATGTGGATGATAACGAGATCCCAGTAGATTATTACGTATAAACAACCTCGGATAATGAAGAGATTGTAAAACAACCCTTAACTTGTACTTTTCCTTGGTTGGGGTAGGTTAACCTCCTGTATAATGGTGAAATAATTTTTATTAAATTATAAAATAATCATATAAATTATTATGATATCATATATGATCTTTTAATATTGATTTGATAATAATATCTTAGTATTATCGTTGTTTCGGGTGTGAACTTACTTGTTTTATTTTGTATGTTTTGTTATGTAAGACATGTTTGTAAAGGATAGGTTGTATATTATTCATATCCAGAATGATATCAAGTCTTTAAACATCATTTTTAAATCATCAAATGATAATTATACTTGAATGGATACGATGGAGAATGAATCTCATCGCATTCGTGGAGACGGTAGTCCGTACGTACGCACGAGCGACAATATCATTCTTTTGATATTAAAATAATATATAAATGGATGGTATATCATATATACAGAATCATTAACATGTTATATTTATTATTTACATGAGTTACACATCATTATTATACCCATCCAAATAATATTATATTGAATAACAATTACACCACGACGTGGAGACGGTAAGCCGTACGTACGCACGTATGGTGACATGTTATTAAAAGGGTGGATAGAATACTGAATATGGTTGTACCATATTTATAATAACATCACAATATATAAATGATACTGGAGTTATTATTTTATAATGGTAACAACAAAGGAAGAAGAAGTGGAAGAAGAAATGAACTTGGAAAAGGGGTGGTGAAAACATTACCTCTTCTTCGGGTTTTTTCCTTTTGATTTGATCAAAAGGGCTCCTTAGGTTGGATTTCTGATCAAACTAAGGCCTCTAGGTTGTAGTGAGGGAAGTTGGGAGAGTATTTGGGCAGGGTTTGGACTAGCCAAGTGGCTTGAGAGGTGTGAGGAATGAGTAGAAGTGGTCTCCTTTTATAAGGGAGAGGAGGGGCTCTTTAGGAAAGAGTGAAAGTATTACTTTATAATATAATTAAATTCGGTTTATAATGGTCCAAAAATAATTGAGGTCGAATATAATATGACTATTATTCTAAATAAAATCAACCAATAAGAATTGGACAGGTTTTAGATAATATTTTAATCATTATAATCTTATTTATTTAAATGATTTATTAATGAGCTAAACATTGCATCATTATTGTGTCATTAATAATTTAAATTTTTTGATGTCTAAAAATTATAAATAAAATACCATTATGTAGGAAATCTTTTTAGATTTCTAAGGAATATTTATAATCGAAAAGACAACATGTATAACCCTATGTAAAAATTGTTCTTCTAAAAGATGTAAGCTTATGCCATTTTTAATTTTATTTTAACTTTATTAATATAATGTGTCCCTACCACATACAAGTGGCTTTAAGGGGTCCCAAAATCGACCCAAGGATGCCCATGGTCGGGTATGTGTACACCAATAAGGTTAGGACACGTTTTAGGGTAATTTTGTATTATTATAATATTATTGTTTAACCCTTATTTACCGGATTTACCCTTTAACCATGGTAAATAAAATATTTACCACAGTAATTATTCAAAATGTGTAAAAATAAAAGTTACCTATTTACATAATTTGTACATCCTGATTCCAAATATGTAATCCATTTTTCCAAATTCAAAACACAGAAGTGGCAGAAATTAATTTAAAATTAATTCCCGTTGTTAAAATAAAAAGCGTGTTTTTAAGAGATAATAACTATCAAAAGATTGACACTTGTTTATGTCTGGTTTAATTGTGAAATTATGTCCAATGAAAAACATTAAATTAAATGGTAAAAATATATTCTAAATATACTTTAAAACTACTAAAATTCATAATTTATCACTATTAATTATTTTGATTAAAAAAGTTGTTTTTAATTAAAATTTAGTAATTTTCACTATTCATCAAAATATGAAAGTTATCCGAAAAGTACCAAAATTTCACCTTAGGATAAATTAGATATTCCTAATCCAAAAATGAAGTCCATTTTGAAATATATAAAATATATATGATTTCAAAAAGTAGGTATTACTATTCACAACGGCTAGTTTAATTAGTTGTTAGAACTCGGTGTTGCGTACAACACACGCTATCGCATTATTCAAAGAGAAGCGTACCGTAGAAGCTTGGGGTGTTACATCAAATGGTACCACAAACCATGATGATAATTTCACTTACTTCTACTATTTTCAATACCCCAACTAAGGTGACCCCAATAAGAAAACCCGGCTGCCCATGACAAAATCCAATGTTCATTTCTAGTCAACATATAATTTATTCCTACTCAGAGTGATAACCATCAAATTTTGAATCAAATGGACCTTATCATAGGTCTCTTACACAAAACTAGACCTGATAATAGCCGTCTCACCCACCACATTCCAACATAGCGGTGAATGAAATAATAGACAATAAAGAGCATCAAATGGTGACAACCAAATTAAATACTGCTCCCTATTATTGTATGAAAAATATGATAAGGAAAAATTATAATCCTTTTCCTCACTGAAATCTAGGAAGTATGCCCAATGATTATCCTCCAAAATCTAGATAGTCCTCTATGACTTCCCATTGGTCTGAAAATTATACACCGTACTCAGTTCAACTAATCCCCCTTCACATTCTAAAAGACTTTACAAAACTAAATTGTGAAAGACATGTCTCTATAAAAAAAAATTCTCGAAGTCACTCCATGAATCCATAAAATCTCTTGAACATAGAGTTTCCCAAACTTATCTATGGAATGAGGGTTTGTATTGGAAATAAATGTGCCACCTTTGTTAGCTAATCAATCACATCCCATACCAAATATTGACCTCTCAAATTTCAAGGTAACCCTTAAACAAAGTCTATCATCACTTCATCCACCACCTCACTAGAACTAGAATAGGCTAAAGAAATCCACCTAGTCAATTGTGCTCAAACATAATTTTTTTACAAGTAAGATAGTGAGAGTTGAAGCCTCAAGTATCCCTTTTAATACCTAACCACCAAAAATGTCATCTGATATGGTGATACATCTTTGTCTACCCAAGATGAATTTACCACTTAGAAGAATGAGAGTCCTTCATTATATCTTCCCTCATGGAATAATGAAACAAAAAACACCCATGAACTTATATCATGTCATCTTCATTTAAATATCATTATAGAATTTGGAATTTCCCTGCTAACCATTACTGTATCACTAAGCACTTAGAATCTAACTCCTAACTGGCTTTCACCTAGACCAACAAGGTTGATATGATATGTAAAGGGGAACATTCCATCACCAATTGATAGTTAGATTCACCCACCAACCATTCATCCAACAATCTCATCAATAACTATTCTTCTTTTGATGATCACTGTCTGAACTCCTGTGTTTTCCTCTTAAGATAATTTGCAAAAAAATTACCTTTTTCACGAGCATAATCTTTCTAAAAATAAAAATTCTATAGATACTCTACCCAATGCCTCTGTTGGAGATTCATGTCCCGTTGATAGAAGATATACCACCAGCTATTATGGTTTGACTAGATTATAAAACTCACACAAAATAGATAATGTTGTGAACATTTTAAGGAATGAACCACTATTTCTAACTTCATATCATGAGAAGGTATGTTATACTCATGGGGTCATAGATTATAATACCCATAGACAACTATCTGATTTCTCTACATCAAAATAACTCATAATAAAACACCTGAATCATAACAATAAACTATGTATTAAATTATAGGTGATAGTAGAATAAATATTAGAGTAGGTTTAAACCATATCTTTATACCTAGAAAATACTCCTTGTATTGATCATTCCAATTTATATCTACCCCTTTCTTGGTAAGTATATTCATAGGTAATAAAAAAATAGGAGATGTACTAAATGAACTACCAATAATACCTAACTAATACAAGGAAAATAGAAATCTAGATTACATTCCTCAACTATTCCCAAGTCATAAATTCCTTTACCTTCTCTTGATTAATAGTAATTCCCATCTTAGAAATCACATGTCCTAATAAATGTATCACTAGGATCCAAAGGTGACACTTCAAAAATATTTTCATAAATTCAATGTGATCTATGTCTACTTAACATGATCTCAAGGTGTATAGCATGTGAATCTATGGTTTGAAAATATATTATAATATCATCAATGAATATAATGATTGAGGAGTCTAGATATTGGTGAAAGATCATGTTCATGAGATCTATAAACACTACTGGAGTATTCATCAAACCAAAAAGAATTAAAAGGTACTTGTACAACCCATATATACTCCTAAATGAAATATTTGGTATGTCCTCCTCTTTGACCGAAAGACGGTGGTAGCTATAATGAAAGTCAATCTTGGGGAACCACTGGGATCCCCTCAAATGATTGATCAAATCATCAATCCTTTTCAATGAATACCTATTATTTACTGTGACCTAATTCAGTTTCCTATAATCCACACATAGCTAAAGGATACCATCCACCTTCTTAGAAAATAGTACTGAATCACCCTATGAAGAATTTATAGGTTGAATAATTCATTTCAACTCTAAATCCTAAAGATACACCATTAGTTATTTCAACTCATCCAGTTTAATTTGCTACAAAGAGATCGATATAGGTTAAACTATTAGCATGAGTTGAATATCAAATTCAATTCCTTTATCAAGTGGAAGTCCTGGGAAATTTTCTAAAAATACATCCTCATAATGGTTCACCACTGGAGGAAAATATAAGGGATCTATTTCCTGATCTTTCATAATAAACACACCCACTACCTACACTATGATAGCTTTAATATGACTCAGGTATGGTCCCTTTCTTCCTGGACCAATATCCCATTAACTGGTATAAATAAAATTCTCCCCCTTAGGTGTGGTAAAGGACAATTCTCTCTTTTAGTAGTCGAAGTGTGACTGATAACTAGTTAATAGGTCCATGTTAAAAATGAAATTCAATCTAGATATATCTAAGATCCTAAAATACCATTAATGTCTATAACTAGAAACTATTTCAGATCCCTATAGAAATCTCTAGAGATATTCGACCTTCTTACCTAATGGCATATCAAGAGAAATAAATTTGGAAGATAAATTAACTGACTAGTATAACCCAACAAAGAATTGAGTAGATATACATGAATAGGAATCTCCTCTATAAAAAAAATAGTAAAAAGAGTATAGGTAATCAGAAATGTACCTATAACTATATAAGGTACATTTCCACCATCTATTGGAAACTATTATATGAAATATTCTCTACCTATATTATTCCCATGACTCTATCCCTAATAACCCTGGGTTGGTCGAGTTATTGACCCCTATGGAATTTGGACCTCATGGTGAGATCCCCTATCAGTACCATTACTCACAATCTCTATCTATCTGATTCCTCTATGGAAACCTCTCTATAGTACCCTCAAATAGAAAAATTGGAGATTCCTCATCTTAACACATATTTGAAACTTACTTTTTTTATTTAAGAGAAAACTATGATAGTGTATTCTCTATCAATAATTGAATCATTGGGTGACACCTTCTTCCCCAGTGATGAATAAATATTACTACACTATGACTACCTATTGCCAACCTACTACACCTCCTCAAACTTCATCTTCTTACTAATGGAAGAGGCACCCGCTATATATCAAGGAGTCACACTAGTTGGTGCACCAAGGGATGAAATAAGACCCCCTGCTCAATCCTTCCCAGAACTCTATTTATTATAAGGGCCTTGCATTACACCTCAAGATATATTTTCAGGTTAAATATATTAACTTAGTACCTCATCTTTTTTCAAAGGCCAATCTCAAAATTTCAGTCCTTCTATGCCTCATTATCCACCAAAATAAGAGAAAATCGAAACTACTCTATAAAATGAGCAGAATAGGTAGATAACAACATTGATCCTTACTAAAGCTCTATAAAACCCTTAGCTCAATCTTGATTGAGTGTATCTAGGAAAAACTACTCATAGAATAGATACTTTAAGGTCTCCTAATTTAGAACCTCACTTATCCTCACGTGGATCATGATGTACCACTATATCCTCATGGGTCCCTATAGTATGAATGGATCCATATTTACCCATCAATCCTCCAAAGTATCCATTATATCAAAGATTACCTTGAAGATATCGATCCAATCCTTAGCATCCCGGGGGTCCTCTAGTACCTTGGAAGGATTAGAAATATTGAAGTTGAAATCTTGATCACAATCAACCATCATATGTAGAGATCCTCCACCTTGAACATGCACTATCTAAATGACTCTAGGTTGAAGTGGTTTCACTTCCTGAACCACTGGAGAAATCATTGGATCATGCTCAGCTTCACCCTCCTATAAGTCTGGATACACTATAGGAGAAACTTCCATTGATAGAGAATCTTAAACCACTTCCCTAGGTGGTATTGTAAGATGATGTCAAGGTGACTTTATCAGAAATAAAAAAAAAATGATTAGAAACATGTTCAATAACTTAAATAAATACACCACAAAAGAAACTATAGAGACATACAAAAGATCACTATAGGATGAATTATCCTAATAGGCTAACCATTTATACAAGGAAAACCACCCTTAGTACTACCAAAGGATTAACATAAGTCTTTCTTATATGCACATTATTCACATTTGTATACACATAAAAAACATAACATGATTAGGTTCAAGTAATTTAAATTCCAACATAGATATATCATAGAAGCACAAAGAATATACTTCTAGTGACATTTAATTAATTAAAACTTTATCAATTTTATTAAATCAAATACGTGATATATGAACCTATATGCCTAATCATGATTCATGAATGCACCAAAAAACAATAAACTGTAACAACAAAATAGTACTCATGATCTATAAAAAAATTTAATACCATGATCTATAATAGAAATCTCGTCATGGGTAACATGGAGGTCTATTACATAAGTGATGGATAGGTACTTACGTGAATCACCTACTTAAGTTACAAATACCATATATTCTTTATACTATTCCCCAAACACTATTAAAAATAAATAAAATAAAATAAATGAAAATAAAACCTACCTTTGATACCACTTTATAACACCTCGAACTGAATCAATGGGTATGGTCTGGATTACTTCATCAACTCATGCATGAATCCCTATACAAAAGTGGTTGAAGAATAGTGGGAAGGGTATGGACATTTATATGGAGAGACTATACCCTTGGTAACTATTTCCATACACCATAATCACTATAATGTATAAATAAGTATCCCAATATAAGACAATAGAAACTAAAAGAATATCATCATTCTATAATAAATGGCATCTAGTTCATACAAGATAAACCAAAAGGCCCTAAATATGGTAGGTTAAAAAATATATAAAGGTAGAAGAAATAAATAAATATACTAAAAAAATATCCTAGTGTCCATGATGAAATCTCCTCCGTCATCCATGCTCTAATTAGTTACCCAACATAGGTCCCTTTCCCTTACCTGGATCCCCAACCATGAAAATATACATGTGTGTTGAGATGCCAATGCTGAGTGTGAGTTTACACCCAGTAGGACACCACTAATGTATCCCTCATAATAAGTGAAATAATATATAATATTTTATTCCATTAAAATAAAGTGAATTTGTAAGTAAGAAACCAATCACATGCTAAAGGATCATGCACTGACCTAGCTACCATGATCCCCAATCATACATGATTATTCTCCATGTTTGAAGGAAAGTCTTATATATCATCACATATCAGATCAATCCACAAGTAAAACACATGTATTGAATCAATTACAATATCCAACAAAGCCCTGGGTCAAGGTAAAAGGTCATCACATCCATGGATTATCCTTGGGTCAGTCCATAAGGAAATAATGCCCATGTCTCCACTAGGTTAGGCCATAAAGTCATCACGCCCCAAACTCTATAGGGTTAGGCCATAAGGCCATAGTAACCCATCCTATATCTCTGGTTAGGAAACAAGTTAGTTTTAACCTTACCCTATCTTTAGGTCCCATAGTCGTCTTTGTCGTATGTTGTACTAGAACATACCCCCTAGGGGATAAGCAGGCCATGATGATCCCACTTGTCACTTTGATGCCAAATAAAAATCCTTCACATGAAAATAATTCAAATACAACATGGAATAAAATATAAGGTAACAATAATATAACATAATTCATAAGTCTTACAGGCCACACACACAAACTATATGAAAGTTACATCAAGGATAGGTCTCATGAGACACCCATTCAAGCACACACCTACCATACCACTCAACTATTTTCACAGTTACACACACACACATTTCAACATGATAATAAAATTTATAAAAATGCCATATAAGGTAAGGAATTCCTACCTAAAGTGTGATGATTTCAATTTCCAAGTGCCATCACTGAATCATTCATGCACACCAATCATCCCCAATGAGATCCGCCACTAATGGTAGATCTAGATTCATTTAAGGGAATGATGTAAATTCTCTAGATCTATAATCTATTCATAAATCAACCAATAATTATTCATTATATCATGATGGTATCCATATATTTATCCAATATATATTATATATTTGTTTTATCTCAATATAAAGAGATGATTCAGGCTAGAATGGGTGAAACATACCGTTTAAGAGCCAACATATCAATCCAAGCTTGAAATGCTGAAGAAAAAGGAAGGGAGATCCAATTTTGATAAACGATAGATCTTAATGATATTTTATATATATTATTATCAAACCTAGAGATATGGATATCAAATAGGTTCATTAAGGAATGATTATGAGAGTTCTCTTAATGACTAGGCTATCTGGGCACGGCCGGGGAGCCAGTGGATGCCAACTAGATGGTCACTGCCTCCAGGAAGAGTCTGGAGCCTTTGTCTCTACCACCAATGGGATGGTGGAACCTAATATATACTTGGGTATATTCCACTTTCACTGGATAGATGATGCGAATGAACTAACTATCCAATGGCACACCACCTTGTCCAAGCTACTTGTTGGTTCCCCTAGCTCCTCTACTTCTAGTTCTCGACTTCCAAAAGCCTTGAATATGCCTCAAAATGATGAATAATAGAACAAATATACACATAAACTTTGAATTAACATAAATTGGAATTTTTAGGTTGTTATAACCACTAATATATATATATATATATATTTTAAACACGTTCCAATTCATTTACCACTTGATTTTTTTTCCATTTACCATTTTGGTATTTATCTTGGTAACTAGTCTTTACGCAAGTAATTTAAATTTTATTGAAAACATAAGGCAACCACTATTACCAAATCTAAGTGTTCTAAACCAAAATTTAATCCCCATATTATCTAATTAAATTTATAATTAATATAAAACTAACTTCTAAATTAAAACATCTAATATATTGAAAAACTATTTTGTAGAAAACATTTTGTTTTCAGCATTAAGTGTTATTAATATTATTTAGTATTTTCCAATTGAATGAGTGATAATATATTTATATATAGGTTTAAATATTATATTAAATTAATTTTTAATAATATATTAATTTATTTTATTAGATAAAAATTACATAATATTAATAAAACAATTCTTTAAAAATAATAGTTTTACCATTATCATGGTCATTAAATTTAATCTTAGTGATCATAATTTTATGCCTAAAAATGAAATTGATCTTATTACATAATATTATAATATTCATATAAAATATGAAATACATTTTTCTATATATAATTTCTATAAGTGATGGAAACTAATTTATACTATAAGAGAATAAAAATAATTTTTAGAATAACATATTACTTAAGTTTCAAAAAAATTACACACAGGTTTAATAAATTAAAAAAAGAATTTACAAATGATTTATTTCACTTTATAAATGAATATTTTAATATAAAAAAGTTTTTAAAAAGTTTTATTTAATTTTTTTATTATGATATAGTCCTAAAAGCAACGATATTAGAAAAATAGGCATTTTAATCTATTCACCAAAAAAATAAATTATTTTAGAAAAATATAAGAAATTAATCCTAAGATAATATCAACATGATTAATATAAAAATGGAGTTTTTTTTTTCAAATTTAAATTCTAAATTTTAATCATTTATCTTTTAAATTAAAATAAAATATATAAATAAAAACTTTTTTATTGAAAAAAACATTTTTACTACTTTAAGTGTTCTTAATCCTATTTTACATGAATTTATAATTGATTATAATATTTTTATTTACTATAGGTTTTATTTTTATTAAATTTTATTAATATTAAATAAAACATAGCTCATTTTATTTTGGCGTTTCATGAAAAGAAAGAAATTCAACATAGTATTAATTTTATTAACAAATATATATTCTAAAATCTCATGGTGTTACATGATGAATACAATGTCATTTATTGTGGTGACTTGTATGTTAGATATGATTATACATTTTATGAATTACTAGTAGGGATTTAAGGCCATCAATAGAGAGTGTTTCATTGGTGTGATATTCATTAAGTTCATGTCCTATGATGACACATTTTACTAAAAGAGTGTACATTAGAACATGAGACATAGATGCGAGATCAATATAATGAACAATTTTATGACTATTTTATTGATATAATGTGTATAAAATCGGGTTTACTATTAATAATTATGTTATGTGATTCTGTATATTTCCCTTATTATGAATTGGTTGTTCTCTTATTATTTTGAGAACCCTATTTGTTAGATAATCTCATGGGGTGTTTTTAACCTTATTATTTCCTTTTAGATTTAGGTTTTGATTCTCAAGAATGAAAATCTTTTGAGAGCTATTTAATGTAAGGATTATATTTTCATAAACCCTAACCTTGTCATTTATATGGTGATGATGGATTCTATGGATGTTTTTTGGTAGTCTTGAGGGCGAGGGATGAAGTTTGTCTGGTTTTCCTATTATATCATGCCTTGAAGATTATATTGCAATATGGGGTTTGTATTTTGGCACATGGTTATGGATTTGAGAGTTAATATTTTCTCTGTTTACTTAGGATTTTTTTGGTTACAATGTGATATATTATGTTATGGTGTGAGGTTTTTCTTGTGTATGGGGTTAAGATTGTGAGATTTATGAGTTTCTCTTTTTAGTGGAGCTTTATTCGATGTGATGTAATTATTCATGTTTCAAAGTGATTAATGCTATGGAATTTTTAATTATTCTTATACAAGATGATCACAATGTGAAGTATGTCTAATGTGGTATAAAGGATTTTTGGATTGCTTGGGTTATTATTACATAAGGTAATTTACATAGGTTAAACTTATGTGAGATCCTATACAATAATCCTATTTTGGATCTATTGTGTCATGGATAGTATTTTCGTGATGTGAAGACCTAATTGGTTTTTATAATATTATACAGGGTTCGGTTTAATTTCACATGGATATTTATTATATTATGTTTATAGGAACTATGTTGATAATTCCTAGTTTTTGAGTTCCTTGGTTTTGTCTCTCTAAGCTTCATTGTACCATAGTTAAAATGGTTCATCATAAGACTAGTCTTGGGTTGATCAGGTTCAGTGAGAATAATGGAATACAATTTCTAAGGTTTTGATCATTATAGAGTTACACTCTTAGGCATTCCACGGACCTCCTTTTTCACATCAATGAAATGGTTATTGAACATAAGGGGGATACACATGAGGATATTACACCATGATCAATGGATTTGGGATCATAATAGCATGATAAATACTTTTCAAACCATAATATATTGTTTTCAAAATTTATTTAAAAATTCATGGTACCTATCAAATTTATTTTAATTCTTACTCCTTCTATCAAACCCCATGTGTCTGAGGGATAATTTTTTACGAACATAGGCATCCTGGATTGATCTATAGGCCTTTGATTTTTCCAGTAACTGCCATTGATCAAAGGTATCTATTTTCCAATTTTATTTCTTTTGTTCTTATCATGTTTCTTAATTATAATCCATTTAAATACTATTCTCTTTATTTTTATGGTTTCTTCATTAGAGATTGATGGAGGTTTCGTGATGGATGATATACTTAGGGTTCATGTGTTCTTCATGAGGTTTCAGGTCATTGTTTTTTATTCTTCATCCCATCTTATTCAGTGATTATTTAAGATTTGTATCATTTTATTTTATTTAATACTTCTCTTATTTAATTATGTGTAAGTGTGAGATTAACATGATTTAGTTTTCAATGTGTGAAGAGTAGGAACAACCTAATTAATATAATGAACCTAAAATATGTGAAGTTTAAATGTGGAGTTATGTTTATCATGATCTTATGATCATGTTCATGTTATTAGATTGCATTATTCAATTGATGTGTGATAGTTTTTTGTTGTGATTCTATTTTTTTAATTTCATATTTAAAATTTTTAGGTAACTTATAGATGGTAAAATTCAAATGATATCTATCATGTGATTAATAATTTTCAATTTAATTTCTCTTAATTATTTAATATGTTTGAGATTTGTTTTGAGTATATTTTTTTGATATTAAATAATTCCAATGTTCTAAGTTTTTTTTTATATTTGGTGTCTATTAAAACTATTTATAATCAATTAATAACTTTATAGATTATATAAAACATGAATGTTGAATGTTGTTGGAATTAATATTGGTGGATAACTATGTTTAATTCTTGTTTTCTTTAAGCTTGTTTTCATTGGTTGATGAAGTGTTGGTAGTTTATTTATTTTTTTCTACTGCTGTTATGATTTTAATTCCATATATTTTAAAATTTTCTAGACCTTGATGTTTTTAGAATTGTATCCTAAATTTGGATAGTTTGAAAAGGTGAGGGTTGAGTAGTTTTTGATATTGTTGTAGAGGTGAACTATTGTGGTTGATTATGGGATTTTCTAGTTGTAAAGAAAAAGTTTTGAGGATTTTTATGTTTATATTGAAATTGATATGATGTTTAGATGCTATTTTAATATTTTCTTGGTGTTTTTTTCATTCCTAATCCATACTATTACCTTTTTTTAGTATAGTAGTTATGTATTAGCACCATAGTGTGATTTAATGGTAAAATAACTAGAAGAATAATTAATTTTGAAGTTTAATTATAATTTAATGATGAACTAGTAAATTATTAAGTAAAAGAGGTAAATATTTAAGGAAATAATGATCTTGGATTATGGTAACTAAATATTGAGATGTTGAAGAAAATCTCCCCAGATTTAGATCGTTACTGTTATTATTAAACCAAAATTGACTATAGGATATTATAAATTGTTGGTATTTGAAAAATAATAAATGAAATTAATAGTGATGAATCTTGATGCTTTTTATTTTCTCAGGGGATTATTATCTTATTAGTGGTAAATGTTGGCATATGGGTTATCATGCAGGACATTATTTATAGTTTGAGTGTTAAGTTAGATAGTTTCCCTGATAATTGTTTTGGATCATTATATATTCATTACATTTTTCTATTTCTTATGATCTGCTAGTTGATTTGGATAATAAAATTGATGCCCATATATGGCCTTCAGTTATGAGGGTTTTATCAACATATAATTTGTCATGTATATAGATGGATAACAACCCCTACCCCACTTTCTCTTCCAAACTTGGTAGGGTATGTGTGCTTGTCTAGGATATGATGAATTGCGGTTATAGAATGTGAACTCATGTGGGCTATAATTTCTCAAAGTTATGTAAAACATGTATATATTATTTATAGAATCTTATGACATAGTGTATACATGTATCTAGAGTGTAATGGATTACAGTTATGAAATGTGTATATATACGTGGGATTTAATGGATTATGGTATAGTCTATATTTATATAGTCTATAATGGATTTTGGATTTTCTATGTGATTATGGGGATATGACGGTGAGGTGATTTAAATGTGAATTTTTTGTTTTGAATATGTGGATGTGTCTATGTTATTATTACATGGATGTGTGGTATGAATTATATAGGAGGCGAGAGGATGAAGATATGGGATGTTAGTGTTTTAGGGTGGTTGGTTCAATTAGAGAATTGAAGAGGGGAAAACTACCTTAAACACTCCCACACATATATATTTATAATTTTATTTTACTTACTTATATGTGATGTTTGGAGAATAATCCCAGGATAATATGAGAATATCGTTGACCTCCTGGTAAGGTAATGATTTGGTTTCACTATTACTTCATCAAGGCTTTTATAATCCTCATCTAAATTTTCTTGATAGTTTTTAGGGAGGATCCTATAGATTATATTTATTTTCTTACACCTATATATATATTACTTTTAGGTATATAGGATTGAGTCAGTGATCTATCCAGGACTTACTAACTCATGGAGGTTTCTTAAGGAGTTTTACTGTTCGAGAGTCACTACTATTGCAGTTTCTCATAGTATTTCACTTTTTTAGTATTTCATTGTATAACATCACATGAATATGGATTGTTATATATTTTTTACAAAGTATATTGGGGTATTATTTATCTTTTCAAGGAATTTTGTCGGTAATTACTCCCATATGTATGTGTTCTATACCCCCAATGAAAGTCTCCAACTTGTAGCCTATTGATAGTGGGATTTGGGGGTCACTCTAGATTCATTGCTAGCCTAGGATGGGTACTATATGATGTGGGTCATGAGATTAAATATTTTAGGAACCATTTTGTTTTAGATAGTTGATGATGAATGGAAAAACTAAAGGATCATTGAGAAATGATCCTCTTGAGAGTAAATTTGTGTCAACAAGAGATTTCTGATAGGTACTTACTCATAGAATGTTAATAGTATAATGGAACATTTAAGATGGGTAATCCCCTAGTTAATTTTTTTTAAGAATAGATATTCTAAATCTTTATAACTATTAGTAACGTGTTCATGAGAAGAGATATTGTGGCTATTATTGGATGAGTTTTTCATTAAATGTAACAAAATTATTAAAGGATTATAAGTTTTAAATATAGGATTAGAATATTAAAAACACTATTGAGGGGAATGGTTTTTAGTATAAATGATAGTTTCATAGGATATTGTTAAATAAGAAGGTGATACTCATATATAATGAATTAGTTCATATTGGCATTTATGAAGGGAATTTCTTGGCTAGATAATTTTTGGATATTGGTAGAGTATTGGTAGAATCTCCATAGGGAAGCACAAATTTACAATAGGTGTGTTTGGAAAGATAAGTATAGTGGTCTAGGGTCATTGATATTAGTCTAAATTAGTTTTTTATGTGAATTATGGTTTTCCCATATGAACTCAAACATATCATTTCTTAGTGGGGAAAACTAGGGGTGCATAAAGAGAAAATAGGGGGTTGTTTTGAATATACTGGCATCATAGTACCCAAGAGTAGTGATCATGTGTTATGATTGATGGTTATTGATGAGAGAGTATCATTTTAATTAATATTTTTTGAATTTTGTTATTTTGATAGTGGGATTTAAAAACTCAAAGGATAGGTTAATACTATGACGGAGGTTTCCAAATTGGATACATTGAAAAAAAATTGTCTGCTTCTGGCTCGAGGTAAATGATTGAGTTTAGCGAATATGGTGTCACTTAAGTTACAAGGAGTTAGTGTAGGTTGGAAATTGAAGAGTAGAGTATGATAATAGGTTAGTGAATTAATTTTTTTTTAATATATTAAACTAATATTTGAGGAATAACTTGGGGGGAAATGTGTGGGAATTTTCATAATGCCTCTTGGGTGGAAGAATTAAGGATTGGATAAGGTATCAGGTGTTGTTGTAAGTAGTTATTGAATATTTTAAATGAATTTGGTGCTATGAAGGATTGAACAATGATTATACATGTGATAATATTAATTTAGTTAACATTAGCATCATAAATATTTCTCAAGGTATGACTAATAAGTGTAATCTATTAAAGAAACAATTTTGGGAGGAAATCTGATTTTGATACTTTGGGTAAGAAAAAAAAAGTGATGGAACCTAATTGTAAATTAAGAATAGATACTGGGTTTTGGGACTTTAGGATGTGGTATTTTATGATACATTTATAGTTTCTTTTCTAGTATGATAATACAAGTGACATGATTTTGTAATTTACTATGTTATTACAAGTCAGTGAAGGTAGGGAAAATATTGAATTTTTTGATCTACAACATGGATGGATTCAAAAATTTTGTTTTTTATTTTAGATAAATGGATTTATGTATCGATGAATAATTTTTTTTATTTTTTCATACTCTATGGGGTGTTTCATAGGTTCTGTCATCATAGAATTGGTTGGTGGTTAACTATAAGGGGTTGTAGTGGACACTAGGTACCCAGTTGTGCTTCATTAGGTACCTAGTTCCAACTAGTGGATCTATTGAAAATTTAAAATTACCAAGGGTACCTAGTTGTGAAGTAATTGGTATATATTGTGGGGATTAGAGGGGTGATCCTTATATGAGGTTCACCAGGTACCCAGTGATGTTGTCAAAGGTACCCGGTAGAGGGATACACTATTTCTAAAATGGGAGTTGAAAATAGGGTTTTAATATTTAATATTAAGACCCCCATTCAAGGGACTTTCTCTCTGTCTAGTAGAATCTTCAGAATCCATGAATCCTCCCCTGACATATTCTCTCATTTCTTCTTTGGAGATCCATGACACCAAGAGTAACTTTCTTCATCATCCAAGGTGGTTTTCCTCTCTATTATTTATTTTGTTTTATTTTCACCCCTTTTCCTTTATTTTATATGGAACTTATTAGATATTTAAGGTTGATTCTAACGGTTCATGTGAGAATATTATTAGATTCATGGGGTTTCATGTTTAGATGTATAGAAGATGTTGAAACTAGAAGAACACTCTTCATTGAATTTCATTTTGAAAAAATAAAATGACCTAGTGAGTTTTTCAGGCTCTTCACTGAGTTGTTTTTAAGTAATCAATTGATTGGGAATTAATTCATTGGGATTATACTAGTATAATATGTTAATACAACATAGGTACCATTTTCATAAACTATATCGAGTATTCTATGTTTTTGTTTGAATTAGTGTGTTTTGGAAGATTATACCTCATTGGATTAAATTTAGAAATTAATTTAATATGTTTATAATTAATTAATTATTTATTTGGGGATCTAGAGCTTGGATGGGGCTTAGAAACATGTAGATAAATGAGCGCAACTTCTAAAAAAATGATAGGTTATCCTTTTAAAATTTAACAAAAATTTACCTGTAAGTATATGATTTCATGTTTTTGTTTATGAGATTTAGGTTAGGGTTACATAGGGACTAAGTGAATTCCAATTTTCTTAATAGGCTATAGTAATTCCTTTTAAGAGTCATGTGGATATTCCACTCATCGTTTAGGAATGTTATAGATTTATAGAGGCTATACCACCAATGGATGTGACCTATAGTTGTCATGATAGATATAGAGAGGATTATAACCCATTTTATAAATTCCATGAGAGTTAAAGAGTGGCCTTTTGGTTTGGTTATAATTCCACTAAGTGGTTAGTTAATTTTTTAGTGTTTTTTGTGATTTAACACCCCTGGTAATTGTATAGTGAGGTTAAGAGTAAGCCCTAGTGACCTCAAGAATTCATTAATGGGGTAAGTGTGATAATGATTAGGATTTGTTAGTATTTTTTTCTCATTTATTGTAGAGAATATGGTTACACTATGGTAGTTGAATTAATTCGATTTCTTTTAGGGTTGTTTGGAAACTAGAGGTGTATTAGACAAGGGTTTATTAGTGTATTGATTGGGTCTTGATTCTAATATTGATATCAACCATGGTTAAAATCCATATATATCAAGATAGATTTTATCAGAGTGTGATTTAAATATAGGATGCGTTTGGAATTTCTATATATTACTGGAGTTTGGTAATATGATGAATTGGTTTAGATAGTCCTTAGGGGAATGATACCAATGTGTAGATCAGAGTGGGGAGTATTTTAGCTTTACTAACATGCATAGTGCATGCGAATGTGTTGGAAAAGAGATTATATAATTTTAAAGACATTGAATGTGATTGTTGAATATTATTAGAAGGGAGGATATTGGGGACAGTTCTTTGAGGTCATTTTAGATATATTAATAAACTAATGGGTATAACTTATTGATTCATATATTTATTACTGGTGAGTTAGGATTTGGTATATAGATAATGGCTTAAAGGTTTTAGTATTACCAAGAGTTATGGTTTTAACTATATTTTATGACAAGATGAACAATTATAGTCAGGTGGGTTAGGATGGATTTTTTCTTTTATTAATTATGGTATTATATTATGGAGAAGCACCAGGTCTAGATTTATTTCTACCATATAACTAGAATAAGGGTTATGTATACAATTATTTTTTCTCTTTATTATGGAAATGTTTTTCCAAATACTTATGAGAAAGAGGCTTGGAGTTTGAAGAATCAAGCTATCATATTATATTTTACAGGTTCTTATTCTTCTAGATTCATAGAAAGATCATGGTATTTTAAGATGATATATAGTTTCACATCTTCATGGTTCTAGCTATGTGGTATACCTTTCCCTGTTTCATTTCTTAAATGTGAGTATGAATATGTTCTAAACCATACTAAGTTGATTTTTATGTTATCAATTTTTTATGAATTTACTAATGAGGTAGAGGTATAAAGCCTTGGGAATCTGGTTTCCATATTACACCACTCTGGTGATTGTTATTCTAAAGTTATTAGAAGATCATGGTTGAGTGGGATGATCCCCTATTTATGAGCCATGTGGGTCTATTTAATTTTTACATATTTTCCTACTATATTTTCTATATATATCTAGATAAGTTTTAAATATGGATGAAACTCATTTATTATATGTTATCCTAACCAATTTTATGTTGTAATTGATATGATAGAGCTATAGAGACCTCAAAATCTGGTTGTCATATTACACCACCATGGTGCTTGTTCATCTAGAATTATAGGAAGATCACAATAGAGTGAGATGGTCCCTAGTAGTCCAGTTATGAAAGTATGGTTAAGTGTTATTACATACTCATATTTCTATCCTATATAATGTGTCTTGGATAAAATATTTCATGAACTCCTTATAAATCCTTAACACCACATGAGTGAAACTATAAATCCATTACCAACATTTCTTGAAGTAGGAATGGTTATGCATTATAGTGGACTAGTTAACACAAAATGACCTCATGCGACTTATTGAATAGTTTTGTTAAGGTATTATTTATTTTTCTATATATACATAGACCAGATATTATGGTATATATAAGGGACTTTGTCGATGGTGGTCTACTTACATTTATTTTCACACCTTTCATGTGTACTTTGGTGGATGTGTTGGGATATTTTTCATTTTTCTAGGTAGCTGTTCACATGAGTTATTTGGATCAAGTATCTTGATGGAGTGTTGAATATATAAAAAATGATATACTTAGGTTTTTGAGATGATTTATCCTTTTATAGTTCTATTTTTATATTACTTTTATACTAGATCAGTCAAGTGGGTGATTCTTTTTATTGATACATATATGTTTAGCATGGGTCTATTTTTTACTACATGTGATATTGTATAGTATTAATGGTTATCTAGTAAATGTAATTACTTGTGCTTAATATGAGTTAATATTATGTTTCTATTATTTACCCATTATTATATGATATGATATGAAGAGTATGGTATCTCTAGTGTTAGTGTTTGAATATCATCACTAGTCATAACCCTCTGGTGTATGGGAAAGCATACCTAAGGTCTTATTAAGTCACTACATTGGTCATTATTTGGGTAGGCTTAGTTGGGGTGTACCCAAATAATTAAAATAAAATTCACCTCCAACCCTTAATGTGTAACCATAACAATATAAAAAGAAAATTAAATTCTTATAAACTACCAAATCAATAAAATGACACTATATCATCCTTCAAAGAACACCTACATTATCTTTAAGCTTAGTCAACACAACATTCTTCATAGAAATCAAAAGTTACATATAGTTCTACAAATCATATTTAAATCCAAATCACAACTTGACACTAGCTCAATGAATATATTCCAAGAAAACATATTTAAGAATAAATTAAAATAATAATATACAGAGTATCATCAATATCTATAATACAATATACACCATAAGAACAATTTTTCCATAATAGAAGTAGTATTCACTTAATTATAAAATATAAATGTAACCTACACTCTTTCACTATTAGATATACTAAAATATATATCACTACACACTTTATAATCAAACTCTTCACCAGTACAGACTATAAAATGCTTTAACATTCAATTTATCTTATGAAAATGTCCATGAAATTAGTAATTAATCATCATGTTTCATACATGTGGAATCCAATTCTAGTACTTGTAATTAAAATATATACAATATAATATATGAATCATGTAATCCCTTCATTGATTTAGAAATAATTCCAAATTGACTAATAGACCATAGTATCTATTTCACACATATATTCACATTAATCACATAGTTCCCTAGTAGATAACAATCATACGTCTGGAATATTTATTATTGTAATCCACATTTACATGAATTGAAATTTTTTATTAAAGATATTTTATCCTTCATATTTAAAAGTATAATCAATTAATGAGAGGATAATTTTTCAATCAAAATCATTAATCCATAAAGTAATTACCAAGACACAAAAGTGAAACTTTATTAGAATTAAAACATCATCGTGCATCATAGAAGTCTATAGTGAAACCCCTTACATGTTTATTAAATAATTATAATATATTCTAAGAAGATAAAATTATAGTTACCCATTATTTAACTAGGAACTTCACTCATACTTATTCCCTTGAAACAACATAACATAAATTAGCAAAGATTATAAAAGAATCTTATATAATGAAAAAGATTATGAAATAAAACATATTTTTATGTATAAGTCCAAATAAATAATATCCAACAATAAAAAACATCAATAAATAAATAATCCTCAAAAATTAATTTATACATAATGAATTTTATAGGAATTCTTATGGAAATCAAAATATCATAGCATAGATCATTAATAATATTAATGTTTTCTTACCTTAATATTAAATATTATTTTTCTATTTCATTATAATATTTTAAATAATAATCATAAAATATTTTACATACCATATATAGTAGAACATTTTCATATCCCAAGTGAAAATTTAATTTTTCCCCTCTAAGACATCAAGAAAAAATAAATAGAAAAAAAATATTTTTTTAACAATTTTTTATTTTTATAACACTAATATTTAATTACAATCATAAAATATTTGAAGTTCCCTTGGATTTAGATAAGTTTAAATTTTATTTGTTCTCAATTAGTGAGATATAAGGTATATTAGAGGCTTACCATATCCATATGAGTAAATGAGATTATAGAAGTTATTACTCCCTATAATGACATGGCCAGAAAACGTCTAGGTTGTATCTAATACATGTGATGATTTTAGAGATGAAATGTATAGCTAAGACAAGTACTTAGGATGTGGAAGTAATATCTAAAATATTTATAAAGGTGGCGAGATTTTAGCTAATGAAACTATTATTGATAGCTTCCATAATTGTGAATAAAAGGATCGAAATAGTTTTAATGTTGTGGAGAAATACTTGCTTGAAGATGTGAGAAACCATCCAAGGTGTTCCATAAATTAATAATATAATACTTAGTGTTTATATGCACTTGGATGAATTTTTGATAAGTTTGATGGAACCCTAAGATCATTTGAATATGTTCTAAATTTATTTGATATTTTTTGGGTTTGAAGTTCAAGTGAAAATTGGCCAAGTCTAGAGTTTGTTTGAGTCATTATCCTATAGAGAGTATAATTTAATCTACATATGTGTCATCTTAGAGGAAATTAGGACTGTTTATGAGTTGTTGTAATTGACTTAGGTTCCATATAAAGCAGCATACATGTAATTTCAGAGGCATATTCATATCTTTATGAGTGAACAAAAGTTGTCTATGTGACAACCCAGGATTTTACTATATAGTTTTTCCTATATGTAAACACTATGTTGATAGATTATTATTTACACAACACTTAAATAAAATGATTCATGACATATTATATGATTATTATTAAGAAAAAAAATAAAAAAATAAAACCACTAGCAAGTAAAGGGATATTAATCAATTTAAAATTCTTATATTTAAAAGATAAAATAATTACTAAAATGGATTTTTTTTTCAAATAACTATTTTTAAAAGTGTTGGGTAATTTACCATAATAAATTAAATTCACCACTTTTAAAATATTATTATTATAATATATGATATTTGAATATATGAACTATGATGTTAACGTTATTTAAATTAAATATTGGTATAAAATAATATTAAAAATACTTAATGTTTAAAAATGACATTTTTCCCATAAAAACGGTTTTTATTTATATTTTATATTTCCTTTAAAAAATATATTTAAATGTTATATATTTATTTGAAAAATTAAACATCATTTTTAAATTTATAATTTAAAAATTACATTAGGGTTAATATTTGGTATTTTTATTAAATAATTAAATTTTAAGTGAATAGTGAGCAATACAGTTTTTATGAAAATTGTATATTTTATGACTATCAATATTTTAGCAGGGCCTTGAAGTTTATAAAACCATTTAATTATTAAAATATGAATTTTAGAGTTTAAATTATGTATTAAAAATATTATTTTCAAAATATAAAACCTATGTTTAAATTTTAGAACTTAAGTAACATTTTATTCCAATTTAAAAATGGTTTTGATATTTTCTTTTAATTAAACATTTTTATGGTAAAATTTATATTTGGATTTATTTTAAAGACACAAAAAATCAATTTATTTTATAATTAACCAATTTATGTCATGTAAGTTAACAACCCGCCTGAATGGCCCTGAGGCCCTTTACTTTTTATTTCTTTATTTTTGATAATACCCCTCTCATGTAATTTAATAACATCAATAATTTTAACCTATAAATAAATTTTAATCTTAAAAACACATTTTCTCTAAAAAACTTATTTTACATATTTTACACATTAATACTAAAATTAATTTTTTAACCCTTAAAAAATTTATATGATTAAATTGTTTAAATATTAGATATTATAATATCCAAATTATGTAATAATTTTAATTATAATTTTTTTCATTAAAACTAATCACAAAGGTTAAGAATTAATTACCATGGTAAAAGGGTTAATCATGGTAAAAGTTTAAAAAGTGAAAAAGAAAAAACCCTGAGTCATTAAATATCATCTCAAAATAAATGGTTGAGAGGATAATAGATTAAAATACCATTTCCACTCCATTATTTTATACTTTCTTATCCTCTTACCTTGTTAAAGTATCCTTACATTATTTAAAACTAAGGATTATTTACCAAAATGCCATTTTTATTCACCTATAAAAGGGGAACACATCCGCCCCGTAATGACACACTTATTACCTTGAATTTATTCCTGAATATATACCTTTTAACTCCACTACATCCCTATACCACATTATTGTGCCTTAGTTTTATTAAGAATTTCCAAACCTCTTCAAAATCAAAGAGGTTTCCAAGAGAAGTTTAATTTATTTTATGTAAATATTTGGCTTCTCTTTAGTTTTTCTTCTATATTTTATTATTTTACTACCAAATAGATCCATTATAATATAATATAATTAATTAATATTTAAATGATTAAATATTTTTATAAAAATTTAATAACCATGAATTATTCCTTCCCATCTACTTAGAAAAACAAAAGAACATCAATTGTGCGTTTGTATAGACCACCGCATTTATGAAAAAGTATCTTCTATTTTCCCCACCAAATATAATAAGTGGTTATAAGTATGGAATTGAATAATTAATATGACACATATAATACAATTATTATTATAAATATAAAAATTATAATCCAATTTTATTCCCTCTCATTAGTTTGGAAATTAAAATGTTAACCATCCATTGTCTGGACTACCGCCTCCACAAAGTAATGTTTTTCATTTTTTATCTTAATTTTAATTTTCTATCCAATACCATTAAATTAATATTCACTAAATAAAAATATATAAATAAAATCATTATTATTTTTTAATAATAATATTCTACAATTTATTAACCTTACTCACCCATCAAATTATATCATTTTCTTATTTGGGTCTCTTTAACAACCTATATGAACAATGCTATAAAAATATTTCATAGATGAATATGGGAAATTAGATACTAATATTATTATAATTTAATTATAAAATTTTGATTTTTTATGGTTTTTAAATGTTAAATTAAGTATTTAACTTAATATTAAAATATCAACTTTGATCAATAAAATTACCAATACAATACGACATTGATTCTATTTTCATGCAACATAACTAACAGACTTATGGGTTGAGATAATATATTTTTAAATAAATATAATTTATCTATTATTGTGACTAAAATTATATAGGAATTATTTAATAGGTATAAATGAATGTGTATCAAAATCGACATCATAAACCATGCCTGAAATAATTAAATCCACTAACACCCGATTATAAAAATAAGCTATAATTAACTATAATATTCATAATAAATTCTCATAAATGAAGTATATAAAGGTTAATAAATGTGAATATTTTTTTTAAATATAATATTAATATATTAATATTTTTTATAAAAGATCTGATAATATATTCGACTAAGTGGGGAAACAAGGTAAGAGTTTTTATCTCAAATTTAATTTATTAAGACATATTTCTTTTTACAAACCTTTTTTTATTATGAAATTATGTGGATACTTACCATTTAATATTTTTTATCATGAGACTATAATAATTCATGGTATTTAATGTTTCATTTTAAATAACATCCTTTAATGTATTTTCATTTATATGTTTCTAATTTTGTAAAGTTTCTTTGTCTCCAATTTCAGTTCATTGAGACATGTTTATATCATACAACATATTTTTTTAGTATGGTTACCTCAATAACCCATTGTAATTTTATATCATGATTATATTATATTTCATGATATTCAATTTTCTATTACATTTTATTTCTCTCATGGTGTTTTGAATCAAAAGTTACACAAAATGTAAGGGTTTTTTCTAACTCAATTTCCTTAAATTGAGTGATAAGATTTATTATTGAACTATTTGTTGAACCTCAAATGTGTTTTTTGATTAGATCCACTAAAATTGTTTTGTAAAGACCCATAATTTTCCATGTAATTTTTTTAATTATCTTGAAATATTACGAGTCTGCGAAAATTGACGGCATGTGATTCCGAGGCCTGGAGTGCCCGAAATGAATTTCCAAACTTTATTTAATGTATGTTCAGTAAACGTACTGAGCGGAAATTCCAAACTTTTGAAACGGTGCTCAGAATTGAAATCTGAGGACACCGTTGAACTCACAACACTAAGATTCCCTTAAATAAGCCTTGACTTTGACCGTAGTTGGTCGAGTGGAAGATCTGGTTTTGCGGGTTTTCGTGGAGGATTAAAATAAAACAAATGTTTTATTTTTATTAAACTAATTACATCATTTTAAATTAATTAGAGGTGGGAAAAAAACGAGGGTGGTCAAGCATTTAATACTAGTCATTAAATTCCTGGTTACAGAAAGTGTGTAACCATGAAACCCACCATTTAATGAAATCTCATTAATGACAAGTTAAAAAAAACATTAACTTAAGTTAATGAGGAAGGATTCTCTCCTTCCTATTTCTCATTTATTGGAAAAGATTTGAATTGGGAGGAGAGAACTTTGGAGAGACTTTGGAGAACGTTTGGAAGAACAAATACACCAAGCAAAGAATGGAGGATCGATGTTCGAGCAACCACTGAAGCTTGTTGCAGAATGATGAACGCCGACCCGCCATCTTAAACTGCGAGCGCTCTCCAAGGATTTGAGGTTGGGTTTGTTCATTATTTTTCTTCATTAATTTATGTTGATTTAATTTTATTGAGTCATATGCTATCAGTCTAATGCAGAGAGTGCATGCCAAATGAACGCGGCCCAATCCCTCCACTACTTTGTTGTTTGACGTGTTCTTCACGGGAGAAACATTGGGTTGAGCGGAACTCGACCTTGATGTACTTAATGCGACATCGGTGTCCCGAGATGAATATTGATGCCTTCGAAATGAAGAACAGGCCATCGGATCTCACTCGGTGACCCGCGGAAGCCCGCCGGTGCGACTGAACTGACGACCAGTGCCGATGACTGGCGCTGGCAGGGTACAAGGCGGCGGCCGGCTGCGATGGTGGCGGCGGCGCAACTGCGCCATCGAAGGAGGATAAAAACCATCAGAGGAGGGTGGTGGCTAGGGATGACCCCACCACTAAGGACCACACCCAGCCTTGGGCTGAGCCCTATGGGCCGCTCCCAGCGGGCCGGGCCGACCCTTTGCGGGACAGGTCGGACCGCGACTCAGTGGGTCGGTCCCACCGCGGTCCAGCCCATCTGGGCAACCCGAACCGGGTCGGGTTGGCTCAGCGTGGGTCGGGTTGGCTCAGGTCGGGTTGGGCCAGGTCGGTCTAACCGGGTCGGACCAGAGCCGTGCCCATCTGGACCCAGATATGCCTTTTTGGCCATATCTTTAGAACCGGGTGTCCGTTTGACAAACTGTCTATAGCGTTGAAATCCTTGGATAGAGAAGGTATTTTTGGTATACTCCACTTGAGTTTTGGATAAAGTTGGATTATGGACAAGTTGGATCGAACCCAAATCTAACCAGGCCCTCGGAATGGAAATGCTAATAACTTAGAGGCGGGGTGTCTGATTGACATGCCGTTAGTCATGCTGGGTCCCTTATGACATGACAGACCTTCATGATACTTCTTTGTGAGAATTAGTGGAAGTTGAAGTATAGAACAATGTATTGAGGAGAAGATCCTCTCAGAATCAAGCATACTTAGTGTGGGAACCCTATGGTTGGATGTACATGAAGAATCCTCAGATCCTGTGTTGGTCATCTTCAGATCCTGTGTGGGTCAGAATCTACCAATCCTATGTGGGTCATCTACAGATCCTGTGTGGGTCATCTCCATATACCGTGTGGGTCATCTTCAGATCTTGTGTGGGTCCACATCTATGGATCCTATGTGGGTCATCTTTCGATCTTGTGCGGGTCATCTTCGATCCTATGTGGGTTAACAACAGAGCTTCTCAACGAAGTAAGATGATCTTGAAATATAGATAATCATCTACACTTCCATACTTAAGTTATACCTGGTGTGATCTGATTCTTTACCTTTGTGGTACACTTCTATGTCGTGAGACCATCGTGGTATTCTTCTATGTGGTGTTACCTTTGTGGTACTTACCTTCGCGGTGTTACCTTCATGGTATTATTTCCTTCATGGAACAGTTGTAATTTTGGATAAAGAGTTGGGCCTTGTGTTTCCTCATGAACAAGATGGGTATACTTGATAACTTAGGTATATGTATGAGAATATACATAAGTAGGGTTAACTTTTGTTTTCGTTATTTGTGATTATGGTATTTCTTTTTGGTTTATCCTTTGAGGATTCTGAGAGGCCTTCGTGGGTCTCATGGTCCCTACTGAGTATTGTAATACTCACCCCGGTACAGGCTATGCCCGCACCTTGCTGTGTCTTGTGCAGACGACAGACAACATTGATCGAGGCTGAGTGTTTCAGGACTGAAGGCTACTTGGAGGTGGACCATTAGAAAAGACATACTGCAGAGACGACCATTTGAGAGTGTTACCTACCCTTCAAGTAGGATCCTTGGTAGGTGTTCACAAGTGCTGTTTTCAGTTTTACTTGTACTTTCCAATTGGACTTGTATTCCGGCCCCTATACTCACTATACTCACCCTTTTTACTATATAGTTTACCATGTTCTTGTATCTTATTGTGTGCTTGGATTGTGTGAGTTTTCAGGTTAAAAGTTAATGCCTTTTCGGTTTCAAGGATATACCTTTCCGGTGTTAGTCGCCAGCCCCAGGCTTATGGAAGGCGGGCTTGGGGTAGTAACGGCATGGGCCCCAGGGGAAGGGTCATGACATGTTTCTTAAATTTTTTATTTGATTTTTTCTTGGTTATAGTTTTTAGAGATTTAATAGGAAACAATTGGACCAATCAGAGGCATCAATAGGTTCTTGAAGGACTATTTGTAAGTTCCTCACTACTAGGTTACGCCTGTTACCAGGCCGGGTTACACCAAACAATCAGTGCTGATGGATAAAATCAACATAACTCTAAGAGTAAAACCCAATACTCAATTTAATTTCACTTATCAGATATTGGTATCAAAAATAATTAGAATACTTCTCGTCATATAACCAAGCAACCAGTGGTGCATGCCAGCTACCTAGTGGAGTCTACAACAGCACTTGAAGCTATAAAAAGCACACCGACTACTCGGTGGAATAATACTAGCTACTTTATGACTTATATATATATATATATGAAAATATAGTCATAAAATACTTTACTTAGCTCTTTAAATCCTAGGCTCAACCCACGACACCTCCAACAACTATGAAGGATATAAAGAGACCTCTGGGGAGGCTTGGATCTCATCAACTAACATATACAATAACTAATTACCCCCAAATAATTATTTATTGATAAAAGATGTTACTTTTTAATATATATCAAATATAATTACATTTCTCAAAATGAAAATTAATATTCAATCACTTTAATCAAATTTCTTTTTCTCTCTCTCTCTCTTGATCCATTTTATCCCTTATTGTAATTCTTAAAGGCTATTTTTTTCTACCCCCTATATCTTTATTTTTTCTTATTATTTTCAATATTATAAGGGGGAGTTTAGTGCCTTGTAAAGGTTTTTTAAAAACAAACATTTATATTCTTCATCTTTTTCTTTATGTTCTCGCCATTCTTAAAGTGTGGGTACTTGGTTCTTAGATTCTATCAAAACCGATTTTATTATTTTGGTTCTTGGTTTCTATTAAAACCAAGAGGTTCCTTTATTATTCTTTAGTTTTTGGTTTTTAAAAAAAATAGAATAAATATAACCCTCTTAATACTTATTGAGGGGACAATACATAAAGTCTCATTCTTGATCTATTTTCTAACTCCGTTTTAGCATATTAATTTTTAATTTCAAAATTTTATTATCCGCTTATCTTAAAGTTTTAATTTATACTATGCTTTATTTAGTCTTATTATTTTATAATTAAATTGATTTCTTTCATGATAATTTATTTTATTTTTTAGAATCATTTTAATTTTTTTAATTGAATTCAGCCCATATTATCAATTTATCTCTGACCTACATTTGGTATCAAAGGGTGGATCATTGTGTATTTATCAGAATATCATTATTTTTAAAAATAATCTATATTTTTGAAATCTTAACTAATTTCAAAGTTTGATATTTTTAAGTAGAATATTTTTTAAACACCCAGAGTGCTTATAAAGGGAAATATATGGGTTATGAATCTTATTTTGATGGCTCCAACTATATTTATTAGAATAATTGTATGTCAAACTTTCTTACATCTATTAGTTATCCTGTATAATTTTTTTATACGTGGTTATATTCTTACTAGTGAAAAATAAGAACAATGTACACATGATTATATTTCTGATTTTTAATTATATAGAAAATCTATGAATTCATTTAATTGTGGATTAGAAAAAAATTAATTGAATCACATATCTATATACAATACTACTCATGAAATTTGGAAACACATGGAAGTTACTCATGAAGGAATGAATAAAATTAAAAATAGTAGGATTTATATGTATAGGAAATATTTTAAAATCTTTACTATGAATCCAAATGAATCTATTACTAAAATATTTATGCACTTTATTGACATATGAAAGGTTAGAAAGTCTCTTGGTGATACTCTTACTGTAGAGACAGTAGTCAATAAAAAAATTTAGGTTTTTCATAGTTCTTAGGCACCCAAGGTGATTAAAATCCAAGAAGTGAAGGACATAAAAAACATGAAAATCGAGAATCCAATTAGATATCTCATGATATCTGAGATCAGAATTAGGTGATGAACCAAAAATGATTGTAAAGAAGTCCAGGAGAAAAGTACCATTGATTTGGAAGTAATTAATTAATACTCTTATGATGGTGATGAATTGGATCATATATCCAAGAATATGAATAGATTATTGAAAATAAAGTAATCTTACCAACATGAAAAAAATGTAGGATTATTATAGTGAACAAGAAGTAATCTGGTTCAAATTGAAAAAGAAGGGACACATAAATCCAGAATTCCCTTTTATAAAAAATAAAAACAAGTAGTAGAAGAAAAAAAGTAAGATATACTTAAAGGTTTTAACATGGAGTGAAAGAGATGATTCCATATACTCAAGCAAGTTAAGTGATGAAATAAACAAGCATCTAATGGCTCAAGTTAAAGTTAATAACGAACTAAACTCTAACTCCTCTTTGTACCCCTCCTCAAATTTCTCTTCTTCCTACTCTACTTCCAAACACATAAGCTATAAAGATATAAAATATGAACATAGTCAACTTGAAAATATTTTTTATAGCTAAATTTAATGTACAAATATATTTATAAATATGTATAATTAAGCACTTAAATAAAAGATTCAAATCACAATAAAAAATATGAATTATCAATAAAATTGAAGGATCAACCTGATGTGCATGAATAACATCAACTATCAATGATCTAAAAAAATTATTATATGAAATAACCCAAGGAGAAAAAAATATAAATAAAATATTGGGTTTAAAACACCGTGGAAATAATAATTTTGTAATTGTGTATTTAAAAAATTTTAGTTATTCCAAAAAGATGATGTTTGTAAAATGAGTTTTTAAAAAAACAATGTAGTTATTGTCACAAATACGGGCATCAAATTTATGAATGTAACTTAAAAAATTATTTATATTGTAGATTAAAAGGTATCTGTATTTCAACCTATATCTCTTCTCAAAAATAATTTTCAAAACAAATTTGGGTAGAAAAATTCCTATTATCCAACATGCGAGAACCCAAAATCTGGGTAGAGAAATCATAATTTATTAATTTTATAAGAAACATGCCTAAAAAGTAAATCCCAAAAATAAATCTAGTAAATTAATATTGGATTCTCTATACACATGTTTGGGGGAACCTCTAAATTTAATAAACTTGAGAAACTTGATGGAGGATATGAGAATTTAAGTGAAAATTTAGGAAGTAAAATCACAGACATAGGTAGAATTTCTTTTCTCAATTTGATGATTATAAAATATGTTTTATTCATTAATAGTTTTAAAAAATTTATCATAATTAACTAATTGGGAAATAATGGTTTCAAAATCTCTTTCAAAAATGATTCTTACAGCGTTTTTGATCTCAAAGGAGGAATTTTGTTTATCTATTTTCATTTTTAAAATATTTTTTTATCAATTTAAAATATATTTGTTGTAAATTTTTTAAATATTTGATCATTAAATATACTGATTCTTGCTTTCATCACACCTTGTTCATTACAACACACACACACACACACTAATTAAGATCTACTAAAATCAACTAGTATGATATTTACCAAAATTTTCATTTCAAAGATAATTTTTTTGAACCTTTCCAAATTGGTAAGAAATAAAAAAATTATTTTAATCACAAAAAAATGTACCTACATATAAATCATTTTATATTGTTCACCTTGATCTTTTTATACCATCTCAAGTCATAAGTATCATAGGAAAATAACATTTATTTGTGATTATTAATGATTATACAAGTTTCACTTGGGTCTTCTTCTTAGAACATAAAAATGAGGCTTATAAAGTTTTCATAAGTTTTTACAATAAGGATGAAAATAAAATAGTAAACAAAATCATTTACATTCAAAGTGATCATGGGGGATAGTTTGATAATAATTATTTTAATGAACTTTGTGTTTTACAAGTTTATAATAAAAATTTTCCACCACTAGATTACCTAAACAAAATAAGTTTTTCAAAATATGGAATAAATATCTTCAAGAAATATCAATATACCCTTTTAATAAATTTTACACTCCCTCATTTATTTTGTGTTGAGTTAGTCAATACCACTTATTATATCATAAACCATGCTCTCGTAAAACCCTTCCTAAAAAATACCCCTTATGAACTTTATAAAAATAAAATTCTAAAAGTTGGTTTTTTAAAGGTGTTTTGATGAAAATTTTATATACTTAACACTAAATTAAAGCCATGGGAATTTGATCCAAAATTTAATGAAGAAATATTTTTTGGTACTCAAACTCAAGTAAATCCTACCGAGTCTTTAATAAAATAACCAATACCATTATAGAATCCATTCATACCTAATTTACTGAAAATATTCATAACATTTCATTATAATTTGAAGATGTGAATAAAATTTAATATATAACTTTTAATAATACACATTCTAATAAATATCCTATCAAAGATGAATCTCCTTTTAGTCCTTTACGAAAATATTAAAAAAAATATGAAGACCATCCCTTGGAAAATTTTATCAGTGATCTACAAACTGGTACTCTCTCTAGATGTTCAGTATTAAATGATGTTTATATTTTTTATTTTATTTATTTCCTAGAAACTTAAAACCTTTATTATTCTATTAATGATGAAAATTAGGGTTTTTATATGAAGGAAGTGACAAACCAATTCCAACAGAATAATATTTGGACTCTTATTCAAAGACCTAATGATCAAACCATTATTGGTACAAAATGGGTTTTTATAAATAAATTAAATGATTAAGGTAACATAAAACCTAAAAAAGATAGAATCATAGATAAAATCTATAATCAAAAATATTTAATTTATTATGGTGAAACCTTCACACCCATTTCTAATCTATAATTCATAAGAATATTTTTGGAATTCACTTCCCATCTAAATTGGATTTCTTTTCAAATGGATTTTAAAAGTGACTTTTAAATGGAATTATTTTTGAAAATGTTTTTTAGGAGAAACCACTTAGTTTTGAAAATAAAAAAATTACAAATTTCATTTTCAAGTTAACTAAGGATTTTCATGGTTTAAAACATGTCTCTTGGGATTGGTATGAAAGGTTAATAAATATTATTTTATAAAATGATAATAAAATTTGAAAAGAATATTTGAAATTATTTCTAAAAAATGTTTCCAATTATCTTTTAATAATTCAAATCTATTTCTATATCATAAGTTTTTGATTAAATAATGAATTTATTTGTAATTATTTTTCAAATA
The DNA here is from genome assembly GCA_963277665.1 of Viscum album. Classification (NCBI taxonomy): domain Eukaryota; kingdom Viridiplantae; phylum Streptophyta; class Magnoliopsida; order Santalales; family Viscaceae; genus Viscum; species Viscum album. The sequence goes on along the minus strand of OY728135.1, from coordinate 887,704,356 downwards.
TTATGAGAAAAGAATTTTAAATGTGTTTTTGGGTGAGTTTCATGGGTTTAAAATCTCTAAAAATGAGGATAGAACTTTTATAATCCAAATAAAATCCAGTAATAAACTTAGAAATCATTTTTGAATGGATCGTGATAAAGAACTTACCACATATATGAGTGTTTTCTATAAGTTAATGTTTGATGAAGTTGGTAAACCGGTTATCAATGAGCCTTATAGATGTATGATTGAGAGTTTAAATTGTATTAATACGACCCTACTGTACATAATTTTTAGTCTTCATATTTGTGATTGTTTTCAATACATTCCTTAATAATCTTATTTTTAGGATCTTTAAAGAAAATTTTATTTTTTAAATGGTTCTAAAAATCATTGTTTATTTTATCCTAAAGTAACCTCTTTTAATCCTTCATGTTCTTACAATGTCGATTTTGGAGGTTGTAAACTAGATAGAAAAATCAGAAATGGGACTTGTAACCTGTTGGATTGAATAAGTAGATGTATATGTATATTAGATGGAACAATACAAGAGGGGGGGGGGTGAATTGTAGGTTAAAAAACCTTTGGGTTAAACACTTACGAGATTAGTTTAAATGATCTTAAACTAATAGAAATACAAACACCCACAATTGCATTGAATATAAAAGGTATGATGTAATGTAACACTAATTGAAATGTAAAACAATTGTATTCAAGATGAACACAAAAATCAGAGTAATATAAAGATGAATGATTCTACCTTAAAGCGTATAGAATCATTCAATACAATATGTAATAGAATGGATGTAATTGAAACAATTACAAATGTATAAGAGATAGAAAAGGAAACAAAAACAATTTCCTTTATAATACAGATAGCAGCGGAAATGTAAAAGAATTACAATTCTTTTAACCCAAAGAGAAGGGTTATCCTTTCACCTAGGATAAAAGGTCTGTCTCACCAACACCTTGGTGAGCCCTCGATTCGATGATCCGAACGTCTGTCTGCCTATCCACGGAATCCCTCGATACAATGATCGGAACGTCTGTCTGCCTATCCCCGACAGTCCTCAATTTTGTAGGTAATCGGCACCTCTGTCTTTCAATCACTTAAAAGCCCTCGATACAATGATCAGACACAAAAAGCATATGAGATAAGTTTCAGAGTCTCTCTCTAGAACTCGACAGAAGTAGAGTATCACAGTTGTTCCAAAAGTCTCTATATCATCTACTTTCAGCTTCAAATGACCTCCTATTTATAGGCCTCAGGTTCCAACGGTCATAACTCCTCCAACGGTCATATTTCTCCGAAAAATCCGGAGGTACTTGGACATCTGGCATCATAACGGTCATATTGAAACAGAAAGCACGACATCATTTTGATTAGTTTGTAACTAACTCAACGACATCGTATTGGTTAAAACAAGATATATATGTCGATGATAAGAAATGGTACGATTCATATGAAACAAGTATTTTTGACTAAGTACCAAAACAAGTAATGAAAGTATGAATAACAGTCAGTAAGAAACAATTGACAAGGTCAGTACGATACGATTGATAGAGTCAGTACGATACGTTTGACAGAGTCAGTACGATACGATTGACATAGTCAGTACGATACGTTTGACAGAGTCAGTACGATACAATTGACAGAGTCAGTACGATATGTTTGACAGAGTCAGTACGGTACAATTGACAGAGTCAGTACGATACGATTGACAGGGTCAGTACGATACGATTAAAAAGACAATTGTGATTTCCAAAACAAAATATAGAATTCAAAAGAGAACTTTTTACTCAACAATCTCCCCCTTTTTGGAAAGCACAACACACAAAGTAAATATAACAAGAAATACTTATCTCCCACTGAGTTATTGGAAACACTTATGATTAAGAAATTGAATACGACTAACTCCCCCTTAGGTGTATACTTTCCTAAGTATTGTATTCATAGTTTTTCCTTGGTTTCGAAGCATCCAATATCCCTTTGTAAAACATTCTCCCCCTTTATGAAACATTCTCCCCCTTTATAAAACATTCTCCCCCTTTGTAAAACATTCTCCCCCTTTGTGGTTTACAAAAAGAATGGGGTTTATTTTGAGTTTCCTGGAAGAGTTAGAGAGAAAAAAAATTGCAGGACAAAAGAAAAGAATCATAAAAGTTATTACAAAATAAATATAGAATCCAAAAAAAACAAATACAACCGTCATTTGTTTTCTCTTTCCTTTTCCTTCTTTATGAGCTCATGAAGAACAACTTTCATCTTATTGATCTCCTTCTTGTCTTCAGAAATTGATTCACCCTATGTTCTGAGAAGCTCTTGTTGGTGTGCAAAAATCTGATCTTGATTCTTGATAGTCTCCTCCTGGACTCTGATTACTTCTTCAAAGGTATCAATTCTGTCTTGCAGATTCTTGTTATCTTTGGATAACATAGAATTTTGTTTCTTCAATAAAACAATTTCATCCTTGAAAGATGAAACCTTTGAGAATTCATATTGAAAATCATTCATTCTTTCTTGCAATTCTTTCACTGAAGGAACATCGGCTCGTTGTGTAGACAAAAGATTCAACCTTTCAACCGTTTCTTTGTCAAGATTATTAAAAGAAATTGCAATCTCATTTGACAATCTTCTTATATATTCTATTTCAATATCATGATCATTCACCGAGCTTTCTGTTTTATTTGACCACTTGGTCATTCTATTTCAAGCTTTCTTATGAGCTGCTGAACTTTCAGATAGAACTTTCAAATCGGCTTCAACTGAAAAAACTTTCTTTATCAATTATTTTACCGAGCCAAACTTCTTCTTTTGAATTTTTGTAATGAAATAAATCTTTCCTTCTAGCCTAGGGAAATAGGGAATAGTCTTCTCAACCCTTCTTAAAACATGGACAATGTAATCACTCTTCTTGAGAGAGATTGTTTGTTCTGAATCTGTATCTTCATCTTACGAAGGCAATTCATTTGATCGGCTTGAGTCTACTACTGGTTGTTTTCCTTTAACCTTTTCTTTTTTGCTTTCGATCTTCCACTTTATCACTGACAACAACTACTTTTTCAGTGTGAGAGGATTGAGCACCTTTCTTTTCTGGAGATGAAACTCTATCTGGAGTTTCAGAAGTTTGAATAGAAGCTTGATCGGCATGAGGAGTTTGTTGAACACCTTCAATTTGCTTTTGAACCGATTCCTACCTACTTTTCTTTGAACTCTGAAGAAATTCTAAGAGAAAATCTCCTTCCTCCTCTTCCACTTCTTCTATCTCTTCCATCATTTGTTTTCCTTTTTCTTTCTCAGGAAGGCTTTGTACGATAGGCTCTTGATGTACTTCTGTGGTAAGTTGAGCACTAGCTTCCTCTACTTCTTTCAATAATTTAGAGACATCAAAGTCCTGAGCCTTTATTTTCAAAAGAACGTTCTTCTTATTTTCATCCTTAAGGGTTTGTTCAACCCTTATTCTTTCTGCAAAATCCTCAGTCGGGTCAAGACCAAACATTGGATCACCTTCCTTTCTTTCTTACTTATCCTTTCTCCACTTGGATACAACTTCCTTGCTGTACTTAGGCTTCTTCTTAGGCTTTGAATTGGTTTGCAGATCAGACTTTTGAGTGACACCAGTAGATTGAAAGTCTTTGGCTGGCATAGGTGCCGATTGATTTTGAGCCAATTCAGCTTCTACATCTCTTATAAAAAGTTTTGAATTTGGATCAAAACAAACATTCAGCTTTTTCATCGTACTCTTACTAATCCAAGAAGGCTTCAAATCTATCAGGTTTCCTTTCAAAGGTATGTTGCAAAACTTCATGCTCTCAAGAATAAATTTTGTAAGAATAGCTAGATACATAACCATTTGGGACTTAATCCCTCCTGTCTTGACATTCTTAATGGTTTCAAAAACATACCCCATGAGATTTAATTTTCTCATATTCACAAGATAGTCAAGCATGAAAATATCAGAAACTTTCATAGTTTCTCTATCCCCTTTCCTTGGGATAAGAAAACCTTGCATCCATAAAGTTACAAACCGATTGTCTGGAGAAAGATGAGTCACTTTTCTCTTCTCTTCATTTATAACAAACAAAGACTTCTCGGCACTTTCTCTATTAAACGTACCAAATTCATTTGGTAGTTTGTGGGATGGACAGAAAGAATCCCCTTTCTCTGAAAAAGTCTTTCTCTGTAAAGGTCTTTAAAGACATTTCCGCGGGAGTGTTAGCAGAGGACTGAGACATAAAGATGCTGCCGATGAAAGATCGTACGATTATTTAAAACCAGTGGAGCAGAGCTTCGTCTCAAAACTTGAAAAAATAATGTGGGTTTGGGGAGGGGAGGGAGCTATTTATAGGCAATAATGGGGTGAACTTTGATCTTCTACAGTCAAGATTATAGGAAATAAGATCAATGGTTAGGATTTAAAGCGAAAAGAAAAAAATAAAAGAAATAAAAAGTACCTGCCGGAGATCGTAAGGTGATTGTTGGTTTTAGTAGTTCAAAAGAAAACACAATTGAAAAAAAAATCAATCGTCATGACGATGGGAAATAAAGTCATTACCATGAACTGACAATCCGATGGAAAACAAACTTGTTACCATAGACATGCCGATGGAAAAAAATCTTGTTACCATGAACTTTCAATACGATGTAAACCAATATTGTTACCATGAACTGAAAAGCTGATGGAAAACAATCTCGTTACCATGAACTGACAATACGATGGAAAACAATTCAATACCATGATGATATGATGGAAAAGAAATTCAATACCATGATCGGTCAATATGATGGAAAAGAAATTTAATACCATGATCAGTCAATACGATGGAAAAGAAATTCAATACCATGATCAGTCGATACGATGGAAAAGAAAATCATTACCATCATCAGTCGATACGATGGAAAAGAAAATCATTACCATCATCATTCGATACGATGGAAAAGAAAATCATTACCATCATCGGTCGATACGATGGAAAAGAAAATCATTACAATCATCGGTCGATACGATGGAAAAGTCAATACGATAAACAGAAAAGATAAATCTAATACTGTCAATACGATAAACAGAAAAGAAAAATCTAAAACTGTCAATACGATAAACAGAAAACACATACCAAGGGAAAAATAAAAATCATAAGATAAGATGAAATAAAGTGATAAACATAGAAAGAAATGTTCTCCCCCTTTCTACGAGGAGTTTCTTACTGTTAGGAGAGATGTAAAACAGGAAGTAGATATGAATGATTATTTTAATATAATTATTCCTAGATTCTGTTTTATAAATTAAAATATATCAGAAGGTAAAGGTTTTGTAAAAATGTCAGCAAGTTATTCTCACATTCCGATGAATTGTAAAACAATATCTCCTTTTTGTGTGTGATCCCTAAGAAAGTGATGCCTAACATCTATGTGTTTTGCACATGAGTGATGTGATAGGTTCTTACTGAGAGCTATGGCACTAGTATTATCACACAGAATTTGAGTTTTGGAAAAAATCAATCCATAGTCAGTGAGTGTGTGTTGCATCCACAACACTTGAGCACATCAACTTCCAGCTGCTACATATTCAGCTTCAGCAGTGGAGAGTGCTACAAAGTGTTGTTTCTTGTAGAACCAAGAAACCAGAGAATCTCCTAAGAAATGACATGTTCCAGATGTACTTTTTCTATTAATTCTACAACCGCCAAAGTTAGAATCTGAAAAAAAATTTAAAACAAAATCATTCCCAGAAGAGTAAAAAAGACCTAAATCCATAGTGCCTTTTAAATACCGAAAGATTCTCTTTACGGATTTTAAATGAGACTCTTTTGGATTAGATTGATATCTTGCACATAAGAATACAGAAAACATCAAGTCTGGTCTACTGGCTGTCAAGTATAACAAACTTCCTATCATACCTCTAAAGATTGTTTGATCTACTGGTTTTCCAGTTTCATCAAGATCAAGTGTATTTTAGGTTCCAATAGGAGTGCTGATACTTTTAGTCTTGTCATAACCATACTTTTTGAGTAAATCCTTAATATAATTATGTTGGGATATATAAGTTCCTTATGGTTTTTGAGAAATTTGAAAACCTAAAAAGAATGTTAACTCACCCATCATACTCATTTCAAACTCAGATTTCATTAAATTTGCAAAAGAATCAGTTAAAGATTTCTGAGTTGATCCAAATATGATGTCATCAAAATAGATTTGAACAATAAAAACATATTTATTTTCCATTTTTATAAAAAGGTTTGGATCGGCTGTACCTTTCGTATAATTGTTTTGTAAAAGAAATCCTGTAAATCTATCATACCATGCTCTAGGGGCTTGTTTAAGACCATATAGAGATTTGGTAAGTTTGAAAACATGATCAGGATGTTTTGGGTCTAGAAAACCAGAAGGTTGTTCGACAAAAACTTCTTCTTGAACAAAACCATTTAGAAAAGCACATTTTACATCCATTTGAAATAGTTTGAAATTGAAATATGCTGCAAAGGCTAATAGAATACGAATAGATTCAAGTCTAGCTACAGGAGCATATGTTTCCTCATAGTCTATTCCCTCTTGTTGATTATATCCTTTAGAAACAAGTCTTGCTTTATTTCTTACAATGATTCCATTTTCATCACATTTGTTTCTGAAAACCCATTTTACACCAATTATAGTTGTTTCTTTGGGTCTATCAACTAAAGTCCAGACTTGATTCCTCTCAAATTCGTTTAGTTCATCTTGCATTGCTTTGATCCAATCTTCATCACCTAAGGCCTCACTTGGAATTTTTGGTTCAAATTGAGAAAGAAAAGCAAGATGTTCTATTTCATTTCTTAAGGAATTTCTGGTCCTTACTGGTTGATTCACATCACCAATGATATTATCACTGGGATGATTCCTAAGAAACAATTGATTTGGGTTTTGTAAAACCTGTTCATCAACATATGGTAGAAAATATTCTGTAGTAAATGTATCAGGAATACTTTCTTGAACATTTTCCTTATCAAAAGGTTCTTCTATCAATGGTTGGTAAACAGTTTTTGAAAACTCTGAGGATGTAGGTTGGGATGGTTTAAAAACAAAAGGATTAGTTTCATCAAATTTTACATGTAATGTTTCCTCAACAGTACAAGTGTTTTTATTGAAAACTCTATAAGCCTTTGAAGTTGTAGAATAACATAGAAATATTCCTTCATCAGATTTTGGTGCAAATTTGTGTAGATTATTTTTTGTATTCAGAATGAATACTTTGCATCCAAAAACTTTGAAGTATGAAACTTTAGGTTTTCGGCCAGTCCATAACTCATAAGGGGTTTTATTAAGAAATGGTCTAGTTAAAACACGATTTATAGTATAACAGGTAGTACTAACATCTTCAGCCCAAAAGTGCTTAGCAATTGAGTATTCACTCAACATGGTTCGTGTCATTTCCTAAAGAATACGATTTCTTCTTTCAACAACACCATTTTGCTGAGGATTTCTTGGAGCTGAGAAATTGTGAGTAATACCTTTCTTACTACAAAAAGTTTCAAAATCTGAATTTTGAAATTCACCACCATGATCACTATGAATAGTTATCAATGGTAGGTTTTTATCATTTTTAACTTGGGCTCTAAAAGTTTTGAAATAGGAAAAATCTTTAGATTTCTTTGTGAGAAAGTAGACCCATGTAAATCTAGTAAAGTCATCAACTAAAACAAATACATAGTATTTGCCTCCAATGATTCCAGTTTGTGTGGGACCAAAAAGATCCATATGCACTAGCTGTAATGCATTAGAAGTTGAAACTTCATTAATTGTTTTAAAGATAGTCTTATGTGTCTTACCAAATTGACAAGGATCACAAACTTTTGAAGAATCATATCTAAGGTCCGGTAGTCCCTTCACAAGTCTTTTCTTTGAAAGTTTACTATGGTTTCTTAGATTACAGTGTCCTAATCTTCTATTCCATAGCCATGATTGGTCTTCTATTGCACTTAATAAGGGTAAGTTTTGGCTCCTAAGGTCTTCTAAGTTAATAGTGTATACATTCTCTTGCCTATGGGCAGATAGAATGAATTCATCCTTGGAATTGTGGACTAGACACTTATCATTTCTAAAATTCACAAGGTAACCTTCATCACATAATTGACTTATGATGATGAGATTGTGCCTAAGACCTTTAACAAACAAAACATTTGAGATAAGAACTTTTCCAAGAAAAACAATATTACCTATACCAACAATCATTCCTTGAGCATTATCTGTAAAGGTAACTTTTCCACCTTTGGTTTTGATAAACTTTTTAAAGAGATATTTGTTTCCAGTCATGTGTTGAGAACAACCACTATATATGTACCAAATATTCTTGTTGGTACATTTCTCTTTATCCTGAAAAAGAAACAATTAGTTTTTCGGAATCCAAACTTGTTTGGATACAGAAGGGTTAGATAAAAGAATTTTAGGAATCCACATTTGTTTTGAAAAATGAGCTTTATGAAATCCTAAAGATTGAGTTCTATTTAGAGAACAATATTTTCTCCAGTGTCCACCACATTTACACTTAGAACAAAAAGAAGTTTTTTTAGGAACAAAATAGTTATTACTAAAAACAAGTTTGGAATAAGTATAACCAAGTCCAGAACGGTTTCTCAAAGGTCTAATTTGAGAATACATTTTGTCAAAGTTTTCTTTTCCATGAGTAAAGTTTGACAAGCATTTATTTAAAGAAAAAATTTAAGATTTTAGTTTTAAAACTATGTTTTTGTTTTCCAAAACATTTGAATTTGAGCTAGAGTTAGACTCTAAAATATTTTTCTTTGAAATTACATTTTCAATATCCCTATAGAGAACATCTTTTTTAGATTTGACTTTCTCAAGGGTTTTTGAAATACTTTCAAAATCAGAAATTTTCATATCCATATCCTTAGAAAGATCTGACACTTCTTTAGTCAAAATTGAAATTCTAGAATTTTATTTCTCAATCTTCTTCTTGAGTTTAGAATTTTCATTTTCTAGCAATTTAGAAAATCTAGATACTTCTTCAAAAGAAGGTAAAGCATTATCTTCTGATGATGAAGATTCATCATTTGAAGATTCATAATATCTACTATCAGTATAATTTGTATTCAAAGAAACATTTGTAATAACTTCAGCATTGTGTACCTTAGCCATGAAACAATAATCTTCAATTGGTAATCTGGCTAAAAGTCCAATATTCCTCTGTCCCGAGGACTCACATTCTGAAGAATCGTCTAAAGAACCACTACAACTTGCACTCCAAGTATTATTTTCCTTTAAAACTTTCTTTGTCTTTGACTTGTAATACTTCTTCTTGTTTCTTTCAGAGTGTTTCTCTTTTCTGTCTTTTCTCTTCAGCAAAGGACAATCAGGCCTTATATGCCCTATTTTCTTACACTCATAACAAGTTACCTCTGAATCTTTTATGTCCTTTCTATCTTTCTTTTTGAATCTGTATTGGAAATCTTTCTTTCCCACAATCTTGTTCATCCTTCGAGCAAGATTGGCCAACTCATTATCGGAGTTATCACTATCACTTGACTCAGATATAATAGCTTTCTTGGCTTTGGATCTAGTAATCCTTTCAGGTGTTTTAGATTTATATGTAAAGGCTACACTTCTATTCCAATTCTTCTTTTTGTTGAAATCAGCATCTCTTTTCATTCTTGTCTCGTGTTGTAAAAGAGTTCCAAAAAGTTCATCAAGAGTAATCTGGGAAACTTTTCTATTCTCATCAATAACTGTCCTTTTTGACTCCCATTTATTCGGCATTATATCTATAATATTATCAACTAGAGCTTCATCATCAAGGCCTTTTTCTCCCATAGATTGTAAACTATTGACAATTGTCATAAACCTTTATTGCATTTTACATACTGGCTCTCCATAAGGGAAAACAAATCCATGATACTCTGCTCGAAGCATTGCTCTTCTTGTTTCTATAACCTTGGATGTACCAAAATGTGTGACTTCCAATTTCTTCCAAATACAGTTGGATGCTTCACATGAAGATATCTGACTGTATATATTCCTGGTCATAGAGCATAATATAGTATTGCGTACCTTGTAATTCAGTTGATATTCTTGCTTCTCTTGGTTAGTGAAAGTACTGACTTCTTTATCAGGAATTTTATAACCTCCGGTAAGCATAATAAAATTGTCTACACCAGTATTGATAACGGAAATCTTCATTCGATCTATCCAATACTCATAGTAATTCCCATCAAAGATTGGTGGTCTAGAAGGATTCATATTATCTATTGATCCAATGTTCATTCCTGCCATCTAATACAAATACAAAACTTTTCCACTCCACACGTTAGTGTAGTAGGTATTAAAAAAAACTAGTAATAAAAATCAGTGGAAAACCTTACTCTGATACCAATTGTTGGATCGAATAAGTAGATGTATATGTATATTAGATGGAACAATACAAGAGGGGGGGTGAATTTTAGGTTAAAAAACCTTTGGGTTAAACACTTAAGAGATTAGTCTAAATGATCTTAAACTAATACAAATACAAACACCCACAATTGCATTGAATATAAAAGGTATGATGTAATGTAACACTAATTGAAATGTAAAACAATTATATTCAAGATGAACACAAAAACCAGAGTAATATAAAGATGAATGATTCTACCATAAAGCGTATAGAATCAATCAATACAATATGTAATAGAATGGATGTAATTGAAACAATTACAAATGTATAGATGATAGAAAAGGAAACAAAAACAATTTCCTTTATAATACAGATAGCAGTGGAAATGTAAAAGAATTACAATTCTTTTAACCCAAAGAGAAGGGTTATCCTTTCACCTAGGATAAAAGGTTTGTCTCACCAACACCTTGGTGAGCCCTCGATACAATGATCAGAACGTCTGTTTGCCTATCCCCGGCAGCCCTTGATACGATGATCGGAACGTCTGTCTGCTTATTCCTAGAAGCCCTCAATTTTGTAAGTAATCGACACCTCTGTCTTTCAATCACTTGAAATCCCTCGATACGATGATCAGACGCACAAAGTAGATGAGAGAAGTTTCAGAGTCTCTCTCTAGAACTCGACAGAAGTAGAGTATCACAGTTGTTCCAAAAGTCTCTATATCATATACTTTCAGCTTCAAATGACCTCCTATTTATAGGCCTCGGGTTCCAACGGTCATAACTCCTCCAACGGTCATATTTCTCCGAAAAATCCGGAGGGACTTGGACACCTGGCATTATAATGGTCATATTGAAACAGAAAGCACAACATCGTTTTGATTGGTTTGTAACTAACTCAACGACATCGTATTGGTTAAAACAAGATATATGTCGATTATAAGCAATGGTACGATTCATATGAAACAAGTGTTTTTGACTAAGTACCAAAACAAGTAATGAAAGTATGAATAACAGTCAGTACGAAACAATTGACAAGGTCAGTACGACACGATTGATAGAGTCAGTATGATACGTTTGACAGAGTCAGTACGATATGATTGACATAGTTAGTATGATACGTTTGACAGAGTCAGTACGGTACAATTGACAGAGTCAGTACGATACGTTTGACAGAGTCAGTACGGTACAATTGACAGAGTCAGTACTGTACGATTGACAGGGTCAGTACGATACGATTAAAAAGACAATTGTGATTTCCAAAACAAAATATAGAAGTCAAAAGAGAACTTTTGACTCAACATAACCTTCTTTGACATTCCTTAATCTCTTAGAGTAGTAAAAAGAATAATTTAGTTTCTATTTCTACAGTAAAAAGGAATATATCACCACATGGAGTTATTTCACCCAAGTTATATGGATGAGACAAACTCTATTATATTTTAGGCTAATATTTCTTCATGTTCCAATTAAATGTGATAGTTCAAGTGCTATAAGTATCTCTATAAATCCTATTACAAATTAATTCACCAAGTAAATTTATATTCAACATCAATTTTTGAGATACCACATTCAAAATAGAAATATCTTGTTAACATATATTCACACCAATTTTCAATTAGATGATATATTCACAAAAACCCTTAGAATGTTTTAATTTTATTAAAGGGAAGCTGGGAATGGCATGCTTGTAATTATTTTATTTATCCATGTTTTCTATTTTAAAATTTTGATAGTTTTTAAAAATATTTTTTTTTCATTAAAAATATTGTTTTTTTTCAAAAATCACATTTTTATGATCACTTTGATTATCTTATGTTTTTTCTCTTTCCTATCTAACCCTTTTAGTTTATAAGTATTTTTACTTATCACATTTGGGGAGTAAAATATATATGTGTATTATGGATAAAATTATAATGTATATGGGAGACAAGTATAATGTATATGGGGAAAATTTAATTTTTTTAGAAGATCTCTATTTGTTTTCAAACGAAGAGAAGGATCTTGATTCAAGGGTGATACATATGCTTTCACAGAAATGGTGTTTGTAAATATTTATATCTTTTAAATCTTTTATTTCCTAATTATTATTCACATTCTTCTTATCTTATATTTTTATTTTAAATCATAAATGAGTGTATGTGATTATCAAAAAGGGTGATATTGTTGAACCTCTAATGTTTTTTTATGATCACAACCCCTAAAAGTTTTTCTAAACTTTGTGTTTTGAGTGTTTCTTATTTATAATGTTTATACATATCCTGGGAAATAATCAAAATATGTAGAGGCATCAAGAGAATTTTAAAGTACCATTTCCAAGGTCCTCACCACTTGGATACACCGTTTACCTGATAGTGTTGCACCAACTAGCTGGTGGTGATGTAAAAAACCACCACACCTCTAGGAGTACCACTAGTTACTTAGAAGAATGTCACCCTCTATCCAATGACATTGGAAAGAAGCAGAATACATCCAGGTAGCTCACCAGATACCCAATGGAGCTCACCAGCAACCCATTGGAGTCTACAGTAGCTCAATAAGCTATAGTAAGCACACCATCTATCCAAGGGAATTATACTAGCTAAGTGATGGATTCTATCTAGATCTATCTAAGATAATTAAATAATGTCATTAAAATCCTTGTCTTGACTCATTAAATACTTGGCTAAACCCAAGACACCTACAAAACCTATGAAGGATAAAAATGGACCTCTGAGGATGATTGGATCTCATTAAAAAATATCCACGACAAATACTTTCCACCAAATGATTCTTGATCCATCCACTATATGATTTTTAAAGTTATCTCCAATATACTTACATTTATAAAAAGGTAAACTAGTATTTAATGGTTTCAATAAAATTTTATTTTTCCTTTTCTCTCTTAATCCATTTTATCCCTTGTTTTAGTTCTTAATGACCCTTCTTCTACCATCACACACACACACACAGACACTTTATTTAATTTTCATATGCTTAAACATATTGTAAGAGTTATTTGAGTACTTTATAATGTGTTTGTAAAAACTAAACTATACCTTCTTTATATTATTTTTTTAGGTTTTTGACATCATTACAGTGAGGGTTCTTAGTTCCTAGTTTTTGTCAAAACCAAGGGTCTTGTTTGGTTATTGGTTTACATTAAAACCAAGGGATCAATTTCTTATTATTTGGTTCTTTCTTTACATTAAAACCAAGGGATTAATATAACCATGGGAATATTATTTATGGGAGGAGACAAAGGGGCTCATTCTTGATCTATTTCTAAACTCATTTATGAAAGTGTTAACTTTTTTAATTTCCATAAATTATTTTATTCTTCACTTAAAATTTTAATTTCTTCTACACTCACTTTACTTTGATTATTTTATATTAAAATAAATTGATTTCATAAAAATTTCTCTAATTTTATATCATTGTTTTAAAAATGTTTTTAAAGGAAATTCACCCCTCTTTCTATTTTATCTCTGACCTATACTCTATTGTTCTAAGTTTGATTTATTCTACGTAATAAAAAGTTATGATTTATTTCATCGTTCTATTACAAGGTTTTGTAATTCTTATTTATAACTTCATTATAAAATGATTATTACCTCAAATATTAAGTTACTTGAAAGGATTTATTGGTCTAAATTCCCATTCTAGGAGACACAGTTCTTGTTATGCACTAATTTAATTTTATATGATGTATATATTGTCTATTTTTTATATTATATCATAAATTATCATTTTCTCATGGTATTTTATGTTAAAGTTTAAGCTCTTTATCCTTCACGATTTTGATTTAAATGTTACTTAAGCAGTAATGTTATTTTTATAAACTCATTTTGAAATAGAGATCTGTCAAATGTGATAACCCACATGGGGAATTTGTATAGTTTTTATTAAAATATCACAATAATTTTCTTCCCCTTTAGTTATCCCTAGAGATATTTGTTTTCTATTTAACTTTATTTAAAATTAAAGTTTTATAATCTCTTAACGCGATGTGGTTTTTAACAAAATTATTTTAAAAATATAAAAAATAGAATTTATTTTTATGCTCATATTTTATCTTTAACTCTACATTTTGTGGATATCAAAATATTTATTTCAAAAATAGAAGGAAGTTCATTTTCAACTACATTGAATTTAATTTTTAATGTTTTAAAATAAAATAAACTTAATGGTTTTCATATGGTTTTTTATAAAAAAAAATATATTTTAACATTTCAATGTGAAAATGTATCTCCACCACCTTTTTAATTTTATATGAAACTTTATCTCTATGAATTTATGGTTTCTAAAAGAGTTATTTTTCTCCTTACTTTATAAAGTATTTCTTCCATAATGATTTCAATAGATCAAGTATATTACTATTTCAAAAGTAATTTTTTTATAAAACTAATAAAAATCATTTTCATCAAATTCATTATCCTTTTATATATATAATGATTGATAGAGGATAATCTTAAAATTATATCGTCCAATTTATTTCTATAGATGGATTATGAAATGATATTTTCTATCCGAGTAGTTATCCATCACTTCCTTTTTCTTGCCTAACCATCCACCGTGAATATGCATAATATTTCTTCAAATACATTTCCTTTGTGAATACCATGTTTTCCATTTCTTTTATTGAAGGGTGTTCACCTATATTCCATACATTGATTGATTGGAGATATGTTGACTAAACCATATACCCTTTATCTATATAGTGTAAATACCATGTGTTATTCTATTTAAAGGATATTTAATAAGAGATTTACTTAATCTCATAGGATACACATTAATTTTACAAGGGTTTTTCTTGTTATGACTATTGTTGAATTGTTTTCCAATCGCTCTAAATTTTCAAGTATTTTTTATGTGATACCATTTGGAAATGTTAAGAAACCCATATTCTTTTTCTGGGTTTTTTATGATGAATTATTGATTTCTTACAGAACACACATGTAAGGATAATTATAGGTGTTGTTATATATCACCCTCAAATTTATTCCTTTAAGTAGATATCTCATGAAATATTCTGTTGTGAACATAAAGAATTTGTTCACATAGGCCTAGGATGTAACACCCCAAAAATTCTAAAAGAGTAACTTATATTCGATAGCGTGTATGACATGCGACACCAAGCGCATGAGAGAATATAATATCTTGAGTATTTATAATATAGTTAATACTTTAAATAAATTCAATATGATTTATATCATGAAATTAATAAGATAACAAGTTAGCATGTGACATACAGAACAAAATGTATTTTTAATGGCTTGCGCTACATGTAAGACCGAGTTTTACTGAAAAATAATATATTATCAAATTATTATTATTTAATAAGATATAAAATAGCCATTATGAATAGTATTAACTAACTTATGAAAATATATGACTTATATAGATATAATATGAAATTATAAGTTACAAATTAATTATAAATGAGTATAAGAGCCATTTGAAAATAAAGAGAATATTTTATAGAAATCTATTTTTATGCTCATAAAGCTATTTTAACCAAATAAATTAAATTAATTATAAATATAAATTGATATTAATTTAATATATACATATATTATATTTAAAATAATAATTTTTATATTCATCTAATAGATTTGATAAACATAATATAAGAACAAACCCAATTTTACACATAAAATACTATATTTTTAAGGCATTTTTACTGCATTTTAATAGAGAAATTATTTTAAATTAAATTTTTGGAACTTTTATAGATTATATATATAAAAATAAAATTCATATTTTTTAACAATACATAAAAATTAGGTTAGGGTTATTTTTGATATTTTTCTGTGATGTTTCATTTTTTTAACAAATACTGAAAAATACTGAATTTTAATTCAAAATTACTTTTTATATAAATTTTTTATAAGTTAAAATAATATTTTAAATTTTTTTTAAAGTTTAATTAGAAAATAAATTTATCAATAAATCCAATTTAGGTTATTGGAATCAATTTCACTTTGAAATTGACTATAAAAACATACCAAACTTTCAGACATCTTTACTTTAAAAACCCGCATCGTCGTCCCTTCTGCGGGATAAATTTAAATTAATTTCTACAAATTATATGATTGGAATTTGGAAAAATGAATTTTAAATTTAAAATCATAATAATTTATAATTTATAATAAGTCCAACTTAGTTTTTGACCAAATTTATTAGTGAATGTAATTAAAATCAATTACAATGATTAATGTAAAATTAAGCTTAATAGGGGACTAAAAATTAATCTTAAGAGCCCAAATGACCTAAAAACTTGTAAAAAAGCCATCATATTTACATATTTAGAATATATCAATACTTTCTTAGAAATTTTACCATTATGGGATCCACTTTCACTGTGAAAACATGTATGTAATTCCTTTGTCAATATATGATAAGAGTGTTACTTCTCCTCCACTATGAAAAGGGAACCTATCCTCCCAATTAATCACACCTATCAAGCCAATTTGGATCTACCAATATCTATAAAAATAGATCCTAAAAATCCCTCCCCTAATCCTATAATCCTTCCCTTGTTTAGAAATAAATATAAGGAATCCTTTGGTTCAAAGCAAAAGGAGTTATCTGATTAAGAGGTAACATCAATCCTTAAGTTTTTTAGTTTTATTTCTGTTATTCACTCCCTAAAATATAATCATTCCATTATTTTATAAAAACACAAGTATCTTGAATATAATATTATGGTATTATTCTAGGGGTTTTATCTACACTTACACACTCATCTATTTAATGGGTAATAAACATATTGTTTCTGCGTACGGTGAACTACCTCCTCACGAAATGATGATTGTTCATTTTTACTTTACCAACTTTCATGGTTGGACATTATTATGAAAACTATATTTATATATGATATATATGTTATTTTTTATGTCTTTAATCATCTGTAATTATTTTACAAAAAATTCCCTTATACTTTCAATTTTGTGCAAATACGATAACATCATTTGTGGAAGTGTTGACTACCACCACCTAAAAGCGATGTGATTGATTCACATGATATATGGAATATATAAAATATGATTATAATTAAAAATATGAAACATAGAAAAAATCTCTATGATATTCATTACATAATTAAATTTCTATAAATATAGTATATATCATTTTCTTTACTACCCATTCACACACTTAAAAAGAGATAATGTCATTCGTGGATGCGTGGATTACCACCTCCTCAACATGATATGATTCCTTTTACATCACAATAATTATATATATAAGTATATATGATTAAATAATATGGTATTTATTATATAATTATCATTATATAAAGATATGGTGTTACTTATATTCTTTTAACAATGATCATTGAAAAATGGGAATGTTACTCATGCGTACGTAGGACCTACCCTCTCCATGATTGTAACATTGGTTCATTTTTCATAACTATATTTAATGATTAATTTTAAAATAGTATTTGATGTCTAAATATGGTAATTATGTCGTGATTATTATTCTGGATATGTTATATAATGACCCCTTTGACCATAGTTGACCTACCAACATTATTTTTTTAACACATGAACTGAATTTGGTCAAAACACCCAACATAAACTTAATTGATTAAGCAATAGTATACAACATGGTAAAAAATTTAAATAAAAGTAATGATAAAAATTAAAAAGGTTCTCAAGAAATTAAATAATTAATATAAGTTTATTATATAGGAATTTAATGTATGTTCACACAAAAGGTCATGCAAGGTAGGATATTGTTTCTCAATTTAAATTTTTATTGAGACTTATTTGTCGTTATGCACCTAGTTTCTTTTTTATGGTGTATATACTTTCATTTGACAAGTTATATCCTAAAAATCATTATTATAATTATATTATAAGTTTCATTTAATGTTATTCATTCATGGAGAATATCATTCAAATGTTTCAAAGTGGTATGAGACACTTTGGAATGTTTAAATATTATTCTCCTCAAGATCGTTTTTAATGATTATCTTTGAAATATCACTTCTTTTTTGTGATTGTTAAATTTATCTTGAAATAATCAATTTATTTTTGTGCACCTAATTTCTTATATATGGTGAAATTACTGCCACTTTATCATAAAATATCATGATTCATTCATTCTTCATGATATTTTTAGTTTTAATTTGAATTATTTCATCTAAGGGGATTTGAGTTAAAAGTTACCAAGTGGAAAATAATTTCATAAACCAATTTATTTTCATTGGGTTATATTACTTCCTCATTATCATTGATATTATATGATTATGTGTATATTTAATTTGACTATATATTTATGCACTTCCTCTTCTATATGTGGATTTATATTTGATATATATAATTTACTCATTTATTGATTCTCACTCCAACATTATAATATTTTCAAAGGTTTACTTTAAAATATAATTTTGTTCATGATTTTTTACACTTAAATTTATATTAAAGGAAATTATTTGATCATTTTATTTTAAAACCTTTGACTTTTGGATCCTATAGCTATTCATGACCTTTATTAAGTAATAATACCATTTTCCCACTCTTTGTTACTCAAATGTTTTTAGAAAATTCTTATAAGAAAACCCTACATTATTTATCTCTGTAGTAAAAGAACATATTTTCTTCTAAAAAAGCCATTTTATAAAAATGATTTCAATTTTTTTAACATGATTTAGTAAATTCATTTTAACCTTTTTTTCTTTTGCCAATGACTTCAAAGGAATATTATTATATCTTTCTGAATAAGGTATTTTTCTAACCTTTTTACTGTGAAAAATGAAAGTTATTTATACCTCTTATAGAAAGTATGGATTTACTCTCCATAATTTCTTTGAAGTTTCATTTGCATGTTTAAAAGGCTATTTTTTAATTAAAATGTTTTCAAAAGTGATTTAAAAAAAAGGTTTAAAAAAAAAGGCTATTTTCTTCGAGATTTTTTTTAAAATATTTTTTATTTCTATTCATCAATGAAAAAACCATTTATCTTACTCCACTTGGGATATATTTAATTGATATCATCCTTATTATTTCTCAGGATGGTTAATAATTGATCTTTCCAAGGATAATATTCACATTCACTTCATTAATTTATTTATTAGTCCCCTTGAAATATTCAATCTTCTATGATCACTAAACATTGAATTTCCCCTAAATTATAAATTTCATTTATCTTGGATATTACTATTTTATAAACCATATACCATTTTACATACATTTTTTTACCTTGAAAGTTATCTTATTATTTGGGGAAATATTGATAATTCTGTATTCGTTATTCCATAAAAATATTTTATAAGGCATATTGTTTAATAATTAAATAGATTACTCAATATGAAGAATTATTTGGACATGAAATGACTGGTGGGTCCTGAACATTATATAGCTTCAAGATGCATCAATAGGTTCTCACAAGACAAATAATCTATGGAAATTAAAAAGGTTTCTATCTGTAGTTTTAAACTGTCTGGAGGATGGATTGTGACAGTATAGGTCCTCATGTACCTTAGAAATGACATCCAATAAATAATAATTTAATTAATAGACATTTCATTTTGATTCATTATTTATTATCCATGAGATTTTCACATGATAAAATCTATGGATGTATTTCATTTTCATTTCATTGATTAAATAACATGTGTTTTAGTTTCTTACCTTTATATATTTATTTCCCCTTATCTAGTAATTTGTATGGTATTGTTTTCATTTACCTTTACTTAATGTTTATTCACTTACTTTTCAGACTATTGATTACTTGGAATGTGTGTTCAGTTATTTAACTTTCCATGTTGATTTATTCCTATTGATTCATTATTGCTTCCTCTATACTTTACCCTTACTGAGCATTTGAGTCCACACTTATTTTGTTTCCTTTACCCAAGAACTCAAGAATTATAATGAGAAAGTCAAGAAAGGATATGCTAGATGGAATAAAGTTATTATCCTCAAAGTTATTTATTTCTAATAAAAAATACATTGTAATTAGTGCATTCTTTTCTCATGTATGTATCTGGTTTTACAAGACTACTTAGCTATAAGTCCTTTGGGATTTGATTCCTTGTACGACAATCCATTTTTAAATTTTATTGAAAATCCACTTTAAAGGTAAGTGGGAACCTAGAGAACATTCATCCAGCATCGAGAGACAACCTCATAAAACACCCATTATAGAGACAAAATTCAAAATAAAAAACACAACCATTCACCACACCTTGACTGTCAGATGCAACCTGTTTCAAAATTCAAAAGATACCAAAATTAAAACCCCACATAGACTCAACAATACCACCACCGAAAGAACCATTTCAAAATTTAAAAACTAAAAAGCTATAAACCATTATCACGCCGCTGTCACCGTCTCCTTGAGACGCACACATTGAAACTGAAGCAAGATTGTTGTACCACCACAGACCCCCGTCATCTCTATTAAAAGAAACCATCAGAGACCATCATCACTGAGGAGTAGCTGTCATCATCACTGCCGAGAAGAAACCCGCTGTCAATGTTGAAATCAAATCCAAACCACAAACTGAAACATCACTGAACAATCATCAAAAAGATTGACCGCTAGGAAGAATTATACAAACCTTCAATGATAGCATGAGGAAGAAAACCGAAATACCAAATCCAACATCGAGGAGGAACATTGAAGGTCATCGAACCACGCATACCAAAACCCTGTTGTACCCCCCACTCCAGATCCAACCAGAATTGGAGCATCGAAACGTAGGGTTAGAGAAATGGTTCAAGCAACCGACAGCTCTGAACGAAGGCACCGTCAATGAGGTATAAAAACTGGGGACCATCAAAGAGAATCAAGGAAACCTAGGTAGAAAATGTCATTGATATGAAGAAGACCGAATAAGATGTCATCGATTAGATAGAAGCAGAAGAAGATGTCGTTGATTCCAGGAAGACCGAATAAAATTTTGTCGATTTGAGGAAGACCGAAGCGCCTTCACCAAAGAGAAAGCGGAAAATAGTAACAAAGAGGAAGAAACACAGAAAAGATAAAGGCAACGGGAAGAGGAAATATGGTCACCAAGAGAGAGAAAATGAGGCTAGGAGGAGAAAAGGGGAACAAGGAGAGAAGAGGATGAGTGCCGGAGAAGGACCTTCACTGCGAGGAGGGAGAGGGAGGGAGTGACGACGCTGGAAAAAAACCCTAGTGCAGAGGAGAGAGGAGACCCGGAGAGTGGGGGGCTATTCATTTGATTCCTTGTAATCATGAAAATGTAATTGATAACAAGCAGTAGTTCTGGGATATAATGACCAAGAATTAACATACATGGATATTACATCATTTGAGATGAATATTCCATACATTAAAAACAATACACACCCAAGGACCGTAATAGTTTAGTATCTTTGGAAACTTGGAAACAAAATCTTCTATCCTGGTGAAAGATCTCCAAAATCTCCCCTAAATATCTCCACCTTTAGTACTTCTACCTAAATCATTTCTTAAAAACCTAGGGAAATAAAACATAAGAAATAGGTGATCTCAGATGCTCAGAAAGGGTAAATAAAGGAAATGCATAATCATAACATGAAAAAAGGGTATGGAACATGAGCATAACATTTGAAGATCATACCCTTCATATTAGAGGACATAATAAATATTGGAAGTTCATAAGACATATATCATAAGATAATTAATAGTATAATTAATGAAATAATAACATAGGAATAGGAGATGGAATTGTGGTAGACACATAAGCATATATAATGATTTCTGTAGTAGTTAAGGGATTTCTTTTGATACCATCTTAGTGGAAAAAGTCCATTACTGAACTGGGTTCACACCCCATTCCAGCTCTGTATTACTGAATTGAGTTCATTTCCCATTCCAGTCATGTAATATTGAACTGAGTTCATTTCTTTCTCTAGCCCTATAAAACTGAACCGGGTCTGTCACGAACAAACTCGGGTCGATCCTGAACCGGTCACCCTAGCTGACCTACGACATGGCCCGAGGGGCGTTCCTGATCCCCATAGGCTGACAACTAGTGCTGGGCATCAAAGTTAAGCAGGTGGGAATGATTTTTCCCAAATGAAAATAAACTAAGCAGCGGAAAATAAATAGAACAAAAGCGAAAAAATAACGAACAACCAACAATGATACTAACCTGACCATGACCAAAACTCCATGTGACCCTGTGGGTCACTCTCCAATACCACGAACAACGTCGCTCAAGGTAAAAAACAGAAGTTGGAACCTAAAATAGAACTAAAAACAAGAAAACACTATAGGTGTGAGTATTAAAACTCAGTAGGTAGGCCTGACTAATTCTATTCCCAAAGCACATACCATTAAACAAAGAATTTATCAACTCCAGGTTTGAAATAAATTATATAAAATATGGTTTTTCACACACACACTTTCATTTTTAAAACAAGTAACAATCCATTTCCCTTTTTAATTTAGAACAAGTTAAATGTTGAAAGAAACAAGTGCATTGCATTTTAAGACATTTTGTGAACAATTTAGAAATCCAAACTTTAGTTGTTAGTCAAAAGGAAAATCGCACACAACACACAACAACCACCAAGGGCAATGTAAAAAGTGGCACACATGGGTCAGCAACCGAACTAGACCTCTCAATCGTCCACCACATACAAATAAACACAAAAAGAAACATGGGTCAAACCTAGAAGATCGTGAACAATCCCGAACATACTATACATCTGACTCATCCTGAAGGCATGCCCTAACTCGATGACGTCATAATGCCCATACTACTACCTGGTATAGCCATGCATGCTCTAACCGAGGGGCCCAATCCCCATAGCAGCAATAACTCAGTATTCCCCTGCTATGGGGCCACTAGCCAGTGCGTATTGTAAACTAGTGCAACAATCATTCTTAGAAAATTCACTCAATATGCCAGGTTCCCATGTCAACACATACAATAAAAAGGGGTGCGTCTACAATGTAAATCAATCAGTCACGATGCACAAACATCACATACAGCTCACGCAATCAACACACACAAAATATCACCCCTGAATGGGTTTTCCAAAATAATTTATTCTATTAAAGTGCCAAACGGGCCTTCACAAATTTTAAAACAAAACCTCATTTCTCGAGAAAACCCAAAACACTTGTTCAGAAGAAATCACTTATCGTTAAAACTAGAAGTACGTTTGAAATTCTGTGAATTATGTTTAAAGGACAAATGAGAATTCTTTCAAAACAAGGTATCTGCTCATCAATAAAATGTTTCAAGTGTTCGGTATAAAATAAACGGCTATTTTCACACTAAATAATCATTTAAAGTTTTATTATCTAATATTATTTCTTATTCATTAAAATTAATAAAACATCAAGCAATTAATAAATTCTAAATTTAATGGTGAGTGCAGTGGGGGACCTACCTCAACTCGCTGTCCAAACATAATGGCACATCATGCCTCGCACAGACGCACAAACACGCGCAAGCCGATGACCGAAGTACCGCATGATTTTCTCACCGACACGCTACAACAACCACACAACTAAAACGCATAAACACGAACTCAAAACAATTCAAACGAAAAAACGACACAAACACCAACTCAACATGCTTCCAAAACACAACTCGCACCATCTACATTATTTAATGGACTGCTTGCACCATTTATAAAACACCACTAATTGACGCAAAAAGGGTTTACACCAAGAACATGTCTTATTTTATATAAGCACACTAATTTAAAAACAAATGCATAATCAACACTTTCACAATACCACTTTCATGCCATCCTAATAATTCAATAAATCACTAAACTGTTTATTAATTCATTTCAAGAAAAACCAAAAAGACTTCACAACAAAATACACATAAAATACCCCTTTTGAAACTAAACGCACACCAAGAACCATTTCACACCCGATTTTGCATCACATGAATGATTTGATAAATTATTTAAAAAGCTCAAATAACATTATTAAAATAATTTAAAATTTATTTCACAGGTGCTCAATAAGGCGAACACACAAAAAATAATAATTTCCCACTTGAATGCATGTCAAACACTACAAAAATACATTATGCACCACAAACTTTGATCATAAAACACATTTATAAAACCAAATAAAATATTAAACTAATAAATTTATGCAAGGGTATGGAACTACCTACGAGGTAAAAAACATCAATATCTCGGTGTGAAACAAAAAAACGAATGTCAAACGCACTACAAGCAAACACGAATAATCCCTAAAACAATGAACCGAACCAAAACAAATTTCTAAAAGTTACAATAGCATCAACAAGGGTGTCAAAGTGGTTACAACTTAAATAAAAACACCACAAGATGGAATGAAATGTACTGGAGTAGGGAAGAGGTTCGGTTGCTAGTGGCAAGGGTGGATGGAGCTGGCGAGGCAGGGGGGTGCGGGGCCTGCTGGAGCCGGCGCATTTGAAAAAAAAATGGAGGGGCGGACCACTGGAGTTAGATCTGGTCGGGGAGGAACTAGGGAGGTGTGGCCTGGCACGATGGAGACCGTCGGAAGATCGTCTGGACAAAGGGGTAGTCGCGCGCAGGGCATGAGGTGATGGCGAGGGCGAGGTCGGCTGTGCAGTGGCGAGGGGCAGCAGCGGGAGGCCGAGGTAGCTCAACGTGGGTCACAGGAGGGTGGCGATGAGAATCCAACAGGAGGGGGTTGCGGGTGAGGCCGACTGGCCAGGGACGAGGCATGGGGGTTGGTATATGGACAGAGCAGAGAGGCAGGGTGGGACGGCGAAGGCCTACTGGTACCGGTGCAAGGAGGCGGCTCGTGGTGTTGGTTCGTGCTGCAGGTCGGGGAGAAGAGGGGGACGCACAGCGCTGGAATCACGACAGGGTAAGGGCGGAGGTGACCTGGAGGAGCGACGTCCACTGGAGTCGGCACAAGGAGTATCAGGAGCGACTCACGTAGAAGAAAGCCAAAATGAGGGGGGGGGGGGGGTGCGTCGCAAGCATTAGGGTTTCTAGAATTTTTTTCCATTTAATTAGATTAATAAAAATTAGTATTAGTTATATTAATAATATTATTAATAATATTATTATTAAAACTAAAATGATCATAATAATAATGATACAAATAATAAGAATAAAAATATCATTAATAAAGGTAATATTAATAAAATGTACTAATAATAAAAATAAAAATAATAGTAAAACAAGAAAAAAATAATAATAAATACAATGAAATGAAGATTAATAAAAAAAATGTTAATCACACCATATTATAAAAAGTAATAAAAATAATAAAGAAGGGGAAAATGCCCGACACCTGAGCCGACTGCACGACGACCGCCAACCGCACGGCGGCCGCACATGGGTCTGAAACCCAGTAAAGGTGTTAAATAACAACAAATTTTAATCCGAGCTCAGCCCAGACCTCAGCGCGAACACTCGAAACCAAGAAAATAATAAAAAAAATAACCATAAAGGGAGGCTGTGACAATTCTCCCCACTAAAAACACTTTCTGCCCCCAGAAAGTCACCCAGCCAAAAAATAGACAAATTAAGAGTCCATGCCCTATTGAGACCAAAAGAAACCACGATATGAGAGAATGGGAGAACATGAGGGGGTTCTCCCCACCACAAGAGCTCAACTAATGTGCAAATTTTAACACCCAAATATATCAACCTAGGAGGGGGAGACACATGAACTCTCAACCGATCCAGACTAACCTTTATAGCACTATCGAAACAACACCTCCGCTAAAACTTGGAACTCTTGACATAGACCAAAATCCCCAAACACAAGAGAGAAACCTCTGAGAATAACTTAACCCATGAAGTAAACTCGAGCATTACCACAAATGTCAATCCTTTCATAGGCACTTACATCTCCAAAAACACAGTCAGACTAAGACTAACCCATACAAGGTTCAAACACACTTTTAAGAAAAACGCACAATCCAGAACACCATAATCAGACAAACGAGACTGTTTGGATCACAAACAAACACATTCATCCCAACCTCACAACGACACAATGAACGTACAACAACGCTAAAACTTTAATAGTGGAAGAACGAGAACGAAAGGACTTTAAATTTTTCTTTGGAAACACGGAACACGAGACCCGAATTGAGGCGTCACACCCTCGAAAACTCCTGACTGCGCGCGAGCTTCACCCCAAGACATATGGCTGGGGCTCTGATGGTTGAAGCATATTCTACCTCACAGTCAGGCACTGGAATCTTTTGGTCATAGTGTCTTCCTTAGACAATGCTTCTTACAAAGCTTCTCAAGATGATCCAGACACCTGCAATGACGGCATGTCTTTGGAGGGGTGTGACATGATGGCTTGTATGCCCTAAACATCCATACTAACGGTACACCATTAGACGGTCCGATAAACTGGATGTTAGAGCCACGGAAGAGAACTCTTTAGAAACAAATTCACTACACACAGTTTGCTCGTCAGATGGGGGACCTTCATGAGCAACCAGATACGGTGGATTGCCAACCGTTTGTGCTCCGGAGACCAACTCATCTAAGAACACCTCGCACACCATCTTATCAAAAGTGATGCTCCCAAAAAGGGAGGACTCGCTCCTTTATCTCTGGACGAAGACCCCTGATCAAGGGAGAAGTCTTCATCCAGTCCTGCGAAACTACCCCCAGAAAAAGAGATTCAAGATCCATGAAATGGTCAACATACGCTTTCACCGTCAGCTGGCCATGTTAAACACGCATGATCTCTTCAATTTATTCATCTTCACCTTCACAAGTATAAAAAATTGAAAGAAGATGGATTCAAAGACATACCACATCATCCCAACTTGCAGTAGTGGCGGGGCGAACAACTCCTACTCACCCCGAGCTGGACCTTCGAATATACCCAAAATAGCATGCACCTTAACAATTTCAGGAGTTCCCAATACCCTGAAGATGTGCTCAACCTATTCAAGCCACTCCACTGTCTCTAACAGACTCCATCACCATGAAGGACAGACAAAGTCTGAGAAAGACCAAAAAAACTGGGCATGACTCATCAAAACTCTGGGGACCTTTCTGGGTAGCATTTCTGAACAACATATATAACACCAAACCGAAACCGATATCAATCGAAGCAACATAAATGAAGCAACCTCATCCAAAAACAACCATCTAAAAAAAACCACAAACACAACCCAAAATTCCCTTTCCAAAATTCCCGTTCCATTTTAGATTCCAAAACCACCCATTTTATTTTGATTTCAAAACCGATTTCTTTCAAGACCACTTTCCAAATACCAAATCCACTTTTTAAACCAAAATCACTTTCCAAAACCATTTTTGTCTTTAAAAGAAAATTTAGAAAACAAGGTCAAGACTTTAATTTCAAACACACCCAGGTAATCCCATGAAACGTTGCACATTTATTCATCCACATTCATTCATACGCACGAACACACACTTTCCACACATCCTCTCACATGTGCAAATGTTCATAAGGAGTACCCGAGGTTTCACCCCAAACCATTCTCGACCAATTTCCAAGAAAACACCAGTTGTCTAAAACAAAATCATTTAGTTTTAAAACCCATTTCAAAAATTTAAAGTTATTTAAAAGAAATCGATCCCATTTTCAAAAACCCTTTTTTTCATTTCCAAAAACGCACTAACACCAACCAGAATGAAAATGACACTTAACTTGCATCAAACCACCGGAGTGAGTGACCAACGGTCACACTTAACCTGGAGACACGTTAGTGGGCCATGCCCCAAGTAAGCGTCAAGAACTAGGAGGAATTCAAACTGTGTACCCGGACTCTACATGGGTTACTACTCCATGTGAGATCACGATGTAACATTAGTTTACCTCTGTTGTCATCCCTCAATCCAAAACAAACCAGAACAAAACAAAGACTCAATTCCCAGACTATCCCTGGCGACTCGAGGTGTGGAACGGGTGAGGGTTCATTATGTCCTTCCCGTACCTACCTCTCGAGTCCCAACAATCCTAATCTCCATCTACCAGACACCCCAAATAACAAGGGCCTCCTCTGATACCATTTTGTCACGAACCAACCCGGGTCGACCCTGAACCGGTCACCCGAGCTGACCCGCGACATGGCCCGAGGGGCGTTCCAGATCCCCACAGGCTGGCAACTAGTGCCGGG
The DNA here is from genome assembly GCA_963277665.1 of Viscum album. Taxonomy (NCBI): domain Eukaryota; kingdom Viridiplantae; phylum Streptophyta; class Magnoliopsida; order Santalales; family Viscaceae; genus Viscum; species Viscum album. The sequence goes on along the minus strand of OY728135.1, from coordinate 887,675,965 downwards.
CATCAATGTTAAGCAGGTGGGAATGATTTGGCCCAAATGAAAACAAACCAAGCAGTGGAAAATAAATAGAACAAAAGAAAATAAACAAAGAACAACCAACAACACTACTAACCTGACCACGACCAAAACTCCATGTGACCCTGTGGGTCACTCTCCAATACCACGACCAACGTCACTCAAGGTAAACAATTGAAGCTAGAACCTTCAACAGAACTAAAAACAAGAAAACACTATAGGCGTGAGTACTAAAACTCAGTAGGTAGGCCCGAATAATTCTATTACCAAAGCACATACCATTAAACAAAGAATTTATCAACTCCAGGTTTACAATAAATTATATAAAATATGGGTTTTCACACACACACTTTCATTTTTAAAAGAAGTAACAGTCCATTGCCCTTTTTAATTTAGAACAAGTTAAATGTTGAAAGAAACAAGTGCATTGCATTTTAAGACATTTTGTGAACAATTTAGAAATCCAAACTTTAGTTGTTAGTCAAAAATAAAATCACACACAACACACAACAACCACCAAGGGAAATGGAAAAAGTGGCACACATGGGTCAGCAACCGAACTAGACCCCTCAATCGTCCACCACATACAAAGAAACACAAAAAGAAACATGGGTGGAACCTAGGATATCGTGAACAATCCCGAACATACTATACATCTGACTCATCCTGAAGGCATGCCCTAACTCGATGACATCATAACGCCCATACTACTACCCGGTATAGCCCTGCATGGCCTAACCGAGGGGCCCAATCCCCATAGCAGTAATAACTCAGTATTCACCTACTATGGGGCCACTAGCTAGTGCGTATTCTAAACTAGTGTAGCAATCATTCTCAGAAAATTCACTCAATATTCCAGGTTCCCTTGTCAACACATACAATAAAAAGGGGTGCGTCCACAATGTAAATCAATCAGTCATGATGCACAAACATCACATACAGCTCACATAATCAACGCACACAAAAGATCACCGCTGAATTGCTTTTCCAAAATAATTTATTCTATTAAAGTGCCAAACGGGCTTTCACAAATTTTAAAACAAAACCTCATTTCTCGAGAAAACCCAAAACACTTGTTCAGAAGAAATCACTTATCTTTAAAACTAGAAGTACATTTGAAATTCTGTGAATTATGTTTAAAGGAAAAACGAGTATTCTTTCAATATAGGGTGTCCGCTTGTCAAGAAAATGTTTCAAGTGTTCAGTATAAAATAGACGACTCTTTTCACACTAAATAATCATTTAATGTTTTATTATCTAATATTATTTCTTATTCATTAAAATTAATAAAACTTAAAAAATTAATAAATTATAAATTTAAAGGTGAGTTAAGTGGGGGACCTAACTCGACTCGCTTTCCAAACATAATGGCACATCACGCCTCGCACAGACGCACAAACACGCGCAAGTCGGCGACCGAAGTACCATGGGTTTTTCTCGCCGACACGCTGCAACAACCGCACAACTAAAACGCATAAACACGAACTCAAAACAATTCAAACAAACAAATGGCCCAAACACCAACTCAACATGCTTCCAAAACACAACTCGAACTATCTACATTATTTAATGGACTGCTTGCACCATTTATGAAACACCACTAAGTGACGAAAAAAGGGTTTACACCAAGAACATGTCTTATTTTATATAAGAACACTACTTTAAAAACAAACGCATAATCAACACTTTCACAATACCACTTTCATGCCATCCAAATAATTCAATAAATCACTAAACTATTTATTAAATCATTTTAAGAAAAACCAAAAAGACTTCACACCAAAATACACATAAAATACCCCTTTTGAAACTAAACGCACCCCAAGAACCATTTAACACCCGAGTCTGCATCACATGAATGATTTGATAAATTATTTAAACATCTCAAAGAACATTATTAAAATAATTTAAAATTTATTTCACGGGTGCAAAATAAGGTGAACACACAAAAATAATAATTTCCCACTTGAATGCATGTCAAACACTACAAAAATACATTACACACCACAAACTTTGATCATAAAACACATTTATAATACCAAATAAAATATTAAACTAATAAATTGATGCAAGGGTATGGAACCACCTACGAGGTAGAAAACATCAATATCTCAGTGTGAACCCAAAAACGAACGTCAAACACACTACAAGAAAACATTAAAAATCCCTAAAATAATGAGCCGAACCAAAAAAAATTTCAAAAAGAAACAATAGGATCAACAAGGGTGTCAAAGTGGTTCCAAATTAAATAAAAACACCACAAGATGGAATGATATGTACCAGAGAAGGGAAGGGGTTTGGCTGCTAGGGGTGAGGGTGGTTGGAGCTGGCGAGGCAGTAGGGTGTGGGGCCTGCTGGAGCTGGCGCATTTGAAAAAAAACGGAGGGGCGGACCACTGGAGTTAGATCTGGCTGGGGATGAACAAGGGAGGTGTGGCCCCGCGCGGCGGAGACCGTCAGAAGATTGGCCGGGCAAAGGGGAAGTCGTGCGCAGGTCATGAGGTGATGGCAAGGGCGAGGTCGGCTGTGCAATGATGAGGGGCAGCAGCGGGAGGCCGAGGTGGCTTGGTGCGGGTCGTAGGCGGGCGAAAATGAGAAGGCGGAAGGAGGGGGTTGCGGGTGAGGCCGGCTGGCCCGGGAAGAGGCATGTGGGTTGGCAGATGGACAGAGCATAGAGGCGGGGAGGTCCTGCGAGGGCCTGCTAGATCCGGTGCAAGGAGGTGGTTCAGGGTGGCGGTTCATGCTGCAGGTCAGGGAGAAGAGGGGGCGCGCAGTGCTGGACTCGCGGCAGGGGCAGGTCGGCGGTGACCTGGAAGAGCGGCGTCCACTGGAGTCGGAGTAAGGAGCAGCAGGAGCGGCTCACGTAGAAGAAAGCCAAAATAAGGGGGGGGGGGGGGGGGTGCGCCGCAAGCATTAGGGTTTCCAATTTTTTTTCCATTTAATTAGATTAATAAAAATTAGTGTTAGTGATATTAATAATAATAATATTATTATTATTAAAACTAAAATGATCATAATAATAATGATACAAATAATAAGAATAAAAATATCATCAATAAAGGTACTATTAATAAAATGTACTAACAATAAAAAAAATAATAGTATCACAAGAAAATAAATAAATAAATACAACAAAATGAAGACTAATAAAAAAAATGTTAATCACACCATATTATAAAAAGTAATAAAAATAATAAAGAAGGGGAAAGTTCCTGAAACCTGGGCTGACTGCACAATGACCACCAACCACACGGTGGCCGCACACAGGTCCGAAACACAATAAAGGCATTAAACAACAACAAATTTTAATCCGAGCTCAGCCCGAACCTCTGCGCGAACACTCGGAACCAAGAAAAGAATAAAAATAAAATAATCAGAAATGGAGGATATGACAGAGTTCTTTTCTCTTTCCATCTATGTTTATCTCATGAGATATAAATCTTTACCTAATACATTGGAGGGGGATATAGTTCCCATCTATTTCATAATGAAATCATAAATACATGTTCCATAAGATCATAAATAATCATATCATAACCCATAAAATGAAATGGATATTATAAACATGTAATCATATCATAACCTATGAAATATATATGTTTCATAATAATTTCATCATAAATATAACCCGTGAAAATAAGCAGGTTTTAAAAGCATATAACCCATGAAAGAGAATCGGGTTTCATAAACATCATGCCATCAATACATAATACTTTTAGAGATATAATATGAATGGAAAAATTGAATAATTTCCCTATAAAGGTATGAGTAACACCAATTGATGTTATATTATATGAAAAATAATTTTTAAAGATATTTTAAAAACATTTCTTGAGGAAAATATCCTTTCTTCTTTGAAAAATGATTTTTAAAACATAAAAAATTTTGAAAACATTTTTTTAAAATATATTTGAAAACTTATAAAGTAAAGTTTGAAAACAATAAAAAAATTTAAAATAATTTTTTCTTGAAAATTATATTCAAGTATCATTTGAAAACATTTTTGAAAACATTTTTTAAAACTTGGTTTTTGAAATAAAACAGATTTCCGACCGAAGAGAGAAATACAGTCCGAATTTCTTAAAAACATTTTATTAATTATCTTAAGTACCAAATAGTAGAATAATGGTATTAATACATTGATATATCTATAATTAATAGAGGATCATGAAACTCATGAATATTCTTGAGAGATAGATTATATTATTTCATCAATTAAGCATAATCATTAATAATCTCAAAAAGCGATGAGATTGTTTCAATAAACTCTTAACACTTAGTAACTTTGATTGATACGACCCATGTAAGAAAGTGAAATTAAATGGATCATAAAATATCATAAAAATAATGGTATTCATTATATATCTTTTAAAATGGAATTATATACACCTCAAAATTAATTTAGGTTCATAATAAAACATGAGTCTCAAAGAAGACAATTTGAGACAAAATAATTTTACCGATTTGGTAACTTTTGAAACTTAAAACCCATGAAATAAATTTCATATAATGGATATGTAAATACAAAAAAATTTAAATATTTGAAACATTAAATACATATATGGGAAGTATACACTTGAAAAAAAAGTAATGGGTGGTGAATAAATCTTTTATCTCACAGAAATAAAAAGTGTGATGAAATTCCCTTACATTATGTCCTGACTCTCATCGTACTCATTAAAATCACCTATATATTAAATATAAATTCATTAAAAATATTTAATAGAAATATATTTTCATATCTAATACTATGTACGGTTTTATCATGACCTTAAATTACCCTCTTGTTAACAATGCTATGTTAAGTTTTCACTTCAGGTAATATTCGCTTTGTTCTTCGCATGTGTCTTAATTTGCTATATCTTTTGTCCTTATACTTATATCATGATTAAATAATGTAAAAAATGATATAAATATCATGTATATTTATTATATTTATATTATATTAATCTATATAATATATAATTTTGAAATGGAATACACCGTTCATGGAGACAGTAATCCATACGTACACATAAATGATGTTTCTATTTTTACTATCATATTGAAGGAAAGAAGGTAAATTAAATATGTGTACATATATGTATATTTATAACTATTAAAGTAGAATTATAATATCATATATATTATATAATTTCATTAAAACCATCCTTAATACATTCTATGTAGTGTGTGAATGAATCCTATCACTTTGAGGGGGTGGTAGTCCACACCTCCTCAAACAAAATTATCGTATTTACACCAAATAGAAAGTAAAAAAGATAGATGTTATAAAAATAATAAATAATATTAAATAAATAATAAATATAATATATAACATATATAAATATATTTTCCATCTTAATTTCCACCATGAGAGGTGGTAAAGGAAAAATGAATAATCATCGTTTAGTGAGGCGGTAGTTCTCCATACACGTAAAAAGTATGTTCGTTACCCTTTAGATGGAGGTGTGTGTAAGTTTAGGTAAAAAAAGTAGAATAAAAACATCATAGTATATTTATGATACTGGTTTTTTATACAATAATGGAATAAATAGAGTTTATGGGGTCGATAAGGAAAATAAAAGAACGGACCTTAAGAGAAGGTGTTACCACTTAATCGGATAACTCCATTTGGTTTGTGCCAAAAGGCTTCCTTGGAATGCTTTATTCCAAAATGGATGCTTCATGGAGGAATTTAGGAATTTTGGTAAGTTTATTTGTAATATATTTTCCAAACTAAATGGTTTGAGAGGTGTGAGGAAGAAGGTGAGGTGGTGAACTTTTATAGGGAATGAGGAATGGCACTCTAGTAAATATTTGAAGAGAGAATTCCACCCACATTTTTCATGTTTCAAGTGGATAAAATAATGATAAAAAGTTGATAAAAGGGATTATAGGGTAGAAATATGTCCATATAGTGGCTTTTTAAAAAGTTTATAGGTCATTTTGGGCCTTAAGGTTATGGTTTAGTCCCTTATTAAACTTAATTTATCCTTAATCATTGTAATTAATTTTAATCACTTTCACTAATATTTTTGGTAAAAAAATAAGTTTAAATTATTATAAATTAGAAATTATTCTTATTAAAAATATGTAATTCATTTTTCCAAATTACAATCACATAAGTGGAAGAATTTAATTTAAAATTAATCCCTCGATCGGGTCGACAATGCGGGTTTTTAAAGTAAGGACATTTAAAAGTTTGCTAAGTTTTTTATATCCAATTTCATTGTGAAATTAATCATAATTAACTTAATCATATTAATTGATAGAAATATTATCTTATTAAGCTTTGAAACAAATTTAAAATGTAATTTAACCTAATAAATAAACTAGATTTTAAAATTAGTTTTGAACTAAAATTCTGTATTTTTAACTATTTATTAAAAAATGAAACCTTACAAAAAAAAATTATCATTATATAATTTTTATGTTTTTACTTCAAATAGGACATTTATTTTGACATATTAAGTCTATAAAATTTTCAAAATTGTGATTTAAAATGGGTTCTACATTAAAAGGTGGGGAAACTATATTTATTAAAATATATGTTTTGAAGCATAAAATTGGGGTTGTTATTTATCTTATATATATCAAATCTATTGAATGAATATCAAAAATATTTTATTTAATATATAAAATATATATTACATTAATATCACTCACTAATTTAATTTAATTTAATTTAATAGGGTAAAACATCTTTGTGACCATAAAAATAATAATATTACCTTTTTTATTCATTCAGATTTCATATTCATTTATAATTAATTGGTAACCTATGAATTAATATTATATTGTGTAAACCATATATTTTCATAAATTATTTAATACTACTCACAACCTGTAATTTAGCATCTAGGTTATATATTATTATATTAAATAATCATATTTTAAAAATATATTCTTGTTCGGTAAACCTCGATCTTGCGTGTTATGGTAGCCATTGAGGACAGTTATTATTGTGTATAATTCAACCTAACATCGATGTTACATGTAGAGAATGATAAATTTTATGTTGCATGTAGTGCATGATTAACTTAGTGTGGCGTATAATAAAAGCCAAACATAGTGCCTTAATATAAAATAAACTATCTTTAGTGTTGTGTGAAATGTAAAATATCAAAAAGGTTACCTTAATTTGAAAAAATAATAATTCACTAAATATTGGTGTGTTACATTCCATCACCCTTAAAATGAATTTGGCCCTCAAAATTCATTTGGGTTATCAAAGGTTTAATACTTAAAAGTTTCATTTATAGAAACCCACATCATAAAAATGAATACTAAAACTTCCCTTAAAAGGTAAAGTTGGAACCATAATGGTTACCAAAGGTTACATATAAGTGGGTTTCCATATAGGAGAACATAGGTTGGGAGTAAATATTTTACATGGAGTAAAAGCGTAAATATTTATAGGGAGTGATTGAGTTCATCAATCACAAACAAGTGAATGATCTAAGAAAAGTTGAGTGCCTCAAAGTTATAAATCTATGACGATTTAAAAGGCCACCAGTTCAAGAAAATTAAGGTAATAGAACAACACATTTTATTTTGATCATTATCCTAACATTGAGTAATTATTTTATTGACCACAAATATAAGTAAATATACTTACTTGATATATTTATATAAACAAAATTTCATTCTTTAGTTATGTTTTTAACTATTTCTAATTCATCCATTACATCAAGAAATGGATTTCCAGGAATTAACTTTGATGTCCAATGCACTAAAATAAACTTTTAGTAGATATGAAGTCCTATAAAATAATTAAAAGAATAAATATTTATCTATAAATATTCTTAGAAATCAATATGGTTAATACATTAATATCTAAATAGAAAAATTAACACTATTGTTTCATCATAAATAATTATTCATCAAAAATAATTATACACTAACCAGGACATCGCGTAGGCCAGTTATAGGTGTGAAATCCTTATCATCTTTCGATCATGAGTTCAAGACCCATTTCCTTACCAAACTTTATTGGTTTTTACCTGACATACATTATATAATTTTATAAAACCATACTAATATAATTTCCAAAATAAATAAGATGGAAATAGTTTAAATATGGTTAATCACTAAGTAGCCTTTTAACCAAGGTTTTAAATTCAAAATCAGTCCATCAATACTTAATCTGAAGTTTAACTTAAAATTTTCATGAATGGTTCACCTTTGAACCCTTCTCAAATATGAAAATCCAAAACTTTATAAAGAGAGTCACGAAATCAGCTTAACATCGATTCCCTCATAAATCACAAAGTATCTCTTGGTGTTCACATTCCAAACTTGTGAATACCCTTATCATATATTCTCTTAAAACATGATAATAACTTGAATTACCATAAATAGTTCATGAAAACGTGAATGCTTCCTTATTCCATAGATTACTGGATATATTCCATAAATCCAAGAAGTTGTAAACTTCATCCATGATATCATAAACTACTTGTCAACAAGTCCTTAATTAGTTCCAAGGTACTCAGTACCTTCCAAATTACTTATTTATATCCCACATATCTTTATCCAAAAAACATTATCATAACATAAGGAATATATTAATGTTTATCATTCCCTTGATCATGTGTTTTCTAGTGACATTACCTTTACATTATATCACTTTTCTATTTCATCGAAACCATTCATTGTGTTCTTGTAAATCCGTAGTGAAAAACATAAACTAAACAATCCTTATATATTTCACCTTTCATATAACATAATTCTTGAATCCAAATACATAAAATATTTTATTATCCAACTTTGTCCTTATACCATTATCAAAGCTACCTCATCTTATTATACAATACCTCTTTCCATTCACATTTAATTTATAGTCTCTTCATCATCAGCATTGTAACCATTAATCATACCACCTTGATAATACTATTCATAAGATTTCATATTGGGGCATTAAGTTTTATAATGACTATTTATTTCACACTTAAAACACTTAACCTTCAATTATTCCTTAGGGAGTCCAATATTCTCATCCATTTCATCAACCAAACTCTTCATTTTCCCCTACAATCACTTACTTTGTGTCTTTCTTTACCACATTCAAAACAACTTCTTGTTCCTATAAGACATTAAATTAGGTGATTATTTTCACCTTCTTGACACAAATTAAACCTAATCTTATTTTCTCCATGGTCTCCATTACATGAAATCCCAATTAAATCCTTCTTTCTCTTCCATGGTGAGTCCGAGAGTTGGTTAAGGTACATGTTGTTAATCATGTTCTGTGATAATTGATTAGGCATGATTACAACATATTTCACTCCATTGATCACCCAACTTGAATTCTCATTAGAAATTCATCCATAACATTAAATGTTAATGCATTTAATTCTAGTTCCTGTCATTCACTAAATTTCGAAGCATAGTGTGAGCAATACTTATCATAGAAGAAAACCACATAGTCATGAAAAGAATTACTTATAGGATGTCTAAACCATGACACCTTCCTTGATATATGACACCAAAGGTTCATCCTATGTTATTTATAAAAAAATTATAATTAAATACTTCATTATGGTTCATGAATATTTTGTGAATTCCCAAAGCACATCCCCTGGGAGTGTCAAACCTGGTGTGCAGCAAGGCTTGTTTTCATGTGCCAGATTACCCCAAGTCAAGCCCAAAATATATTGTTAGATTTATTACCCCTAGGTACATCTGTACCAAAGCCACATCCACTTATAGTATCTAGACATGGATGTATTTCTAGGAAACCACTCACTCTATCCTTTACCAATATTCTAGTTCATTTTACAAAACATTGACTCATCCTTACACTTATCCTTATAGACATCCCTTGAGATATCCTTAGAAATATACCTAGACATCTCACTAAATTTTTCTCATCATAGTTTCCAAAGGTTGAGTAAACCTTTCCTTTGATACCAACTATAACGAACCATGATTAACATACATGGATATTACATCATTTTAGACGAATATTTGGTACATTAAAAAAATACATGCCCAAGGACCATAATAGTTTATTGTATTTGGAAACTTGGAAACACAATCTTCTATCCCAGTGAAATATATTCCACATCTCTCATAAACATATCCAACTTTAGTACTTCTGCCTAAAACCTTTATTCATAACATGGGGAAAGGAAACATAAGAAATGGCTGAGCTCAAATAATCAGTAAGGGTAAATAAAGGAAATACGTAAGCATAACATGATCAAATAGTATGGAACTTGAGAAAACATTTTGAAGATCATACCCTGCATATTAGAGATCATAATAAATATTGGTAGTTAATAAGACATAGATCATAATAAAATTAAGAGAATAAGTCATGAAAGTATAATATAGGAATACACTACTGGAAACATGACTTACACCAACAGTTTCAAACCGTTGGGGAAGGCCTGAAAACTATTGGTATAAACTATACCAAATATTGCTCAAATCATTGGCTAGTTAGCTGTGGGGATAGACATATACCAACGGTTATAGTATAACTATTGGTATATGGATATGGAGTGCACATTATACCAATGGTTTCAGTTAAATTTTGGTATATCTTTATACCAATGGTTGATACCATTTGAAAATTAAGGAATTTCATATCTATTCTAACAGTTTCAAAACCATTGGAATAACCATTTACCAATGTTTTACATAAATACATTGGTAAAGACTGCTATAGGTTCTATACCAATAGTTTACTAACTGTTGGTATACAATTTTACCAATGGTTTTATGTAAATTTTTGGTATAAAGTTACTTTTCAGACATATACCAACGATTTACAGTAGTTGGTATAACCTTGCTGTAATTGCAACAGCAGACCAACCTGTCCCCCCTCTGCAATCCATTGTGCACCTGCGAATTTAGAATTCAATTCAGAACCCAATTACCCTATGCAATACAAAATTCAGAATTAAATTCTCAATTGAATACATTCAAAATGAATTATGTACTGAATTTTGAATTATGAATGAATAACACATAAAAAATAAATTATAAATTACATATAGAATTCTGAATTATGTATAGTGTATTCAATTCAGAATTCATTACATACAGAATTTAATTATTTATAACACACATAGAATATGGCATAAAAAATTGAAATCAGAATATAGGGGTGTCCAAGGAGGTGGGGGATGCCCGAGGGGGGGTGTCCAAGTGGGTGGGGGTGTCCAGGGGGTGGGGGGTGTCGAGGGGGGTGGGGGGCTATCCAAGGGGGTGGGGGTGTCCAGGGGGTGGGGGTGTCTGGGGGGGGGGGGTGTAGGGGGAGTCCAGGGGGTGGGGGGCTATCCAAGGGGGTAGGAGTGTCCAGGGGTGGGGTGGTGTCCAGGGGGATGTCAAGGGGGGTGGGGGTGTCTAAGGGGTGGGGGTTGTCCAGGGGTGGGGGGGGGGGGGGTTGTCCAAGGGGGTGGGGTGTCCAGAAGGGGTGGAGGTGTCCAGGGGTGGGAGTGTTCAGGGGGTGGGGGGTGTCCTGGGGGGTGGGGGTGGGGCTGTCCAACGGGGTTGGGCTGTCCAAGGAGTAGGGGGGAGGGTTGTCCATGGGGGTTGGGGGGGGGGGGTGCCTAGGGGGTGGGGGCTGTCCAAGGGGGTGGGGGTGCCCAAGGGGGTGGGGGTGGGGGATGTCCAGGTGGTGGGGGTGTCCAGGGGGGTGGGGTGTCTAGGGGGGTGGGGGGTGTCCATGGGTGGTGGTGGGGGGTTTCTAGAAGGTGGAGGGGGGGGGGTGTCCAAGTGGGTGGTGGGTTTCTAGGGGGTGGGAGGTGTCTGGGGGGGGGGTGTCTAGGAGGTGGGGGAATGTCCAAGGGGTGGGGGTGTCCAGGGGGTGTGGGTCTATCCAGGGGATGTGGGGCTGTCCAAGGGGTGGGGGTGTCCAGAGGGGTGGGGGGCTATCCAAGGGGGTGTGGGGTGTCTAGGGGGGTCCAAGGTGGTGTGGGGGATGCCCAAGGGGGTGGGGGTGTCCTAGGGGTGGGGGTGTCTAGGGGGTGGGGGTGTACAGGGGGGTCTAGGGGGAGGAGGGAAGTCCAAGGGGTGGGGGTGTCCAGGGGGTGGGAGTGTATAGGTGGGTGGGGGGTGTCCAGGGGGTGTGGGTGTCCAGGGGCTGGTGGGGTGTCCAGGGGGTGGGGGGTGTGGGGGTGGTGGGGTGGGGGGTGGTGGGTGGTGGGGGGGGAGGGTGTCCATGGGGGGTGAGGATTTTCCAGGGGGTGGGGTGTCCAGGGGGTGGGGGCTGTCTAGGGGGGGTTGTAGGGGGTGTCCAGGGAAGTGTATAGGGTGGTGGGGTGAGGGATGTCCTGGGGGGTGGGGGGTGTCCAGGGCATGGGGGGGGGGGGGGGGCTTTCCAGTGGGTGGGGGTGTCCTGAGGGGTGGGGTGCGGGGGATTTCTAGGGGGGTGGGGGTGTCCAGGGGGTGGGGTGAGGGTGTCTAGGGGTGGGGGTGTCCAGAAGGTGGGGGTGTCTGGGGTGGGGGTGTCCATGGGGTGGGAGGGGGGACTGTCTAGGGGGTGTCCACAAGGGTGGGGTGTCCAAGGGGTGAGGGGGTTGTCCAAGGAGGGTGGGGGGGATGTCTAAGGGAGTGGGGGTGTCTCAGGGAGAGGTGAATCAATCACACATATATTCAGTCACAACAAATCATCAAGTCAAGTTTTATTATTTATATATAAATTAATAAAGATAATGTGACCTACCTAATCACACATATATTCAGGCACAAAAAAACATCAAACCTCAAATATCAGTAATATTAGTAAAAAATGTAACGGATCAATCCGTCCATCATCACTGTCATCATTAGCCTCATCCCCATCCACATCGTCATCCCCATAATCATCCCTAACCTCCTCAACGCCCTCATCCTCACCCTCATACTCCACCTTATCCTCCTCCTCTACCTCCTCCTCGCCATTGTCATCACCAGGAAAAAAATTGTCTCGACCACTACTATAACTTCTACCTGGTGCACCATATATAGAATTCATTGATTATATATATTCATCACAAGCTGTGCTGGCCTCTGGTGGAAGTGTTGGGCGTAAAACTTCCATTAGTTTCATAAATTTAGTGTTTTCCCTAGCAGATTGTTCTGCAATCTATGTGTCCCTTTTTTCATCCCGTTCTTCCTGTTCCTTAACCTATTGGAACTTGGTGGCACTACAACTCATACCTGATGAGGGCCAATACCTCGTTAGGAATATACTCTTTCCAGGGTGACAACGTACTCTAATAGGGTGATCATCTCCCAATACCTGATGTAAGTGATCATTTGGCCCAAAATTGTCAAGTTCTTGGGAATCAAGGGACTCTAAAGAATCCTATTACAAATAAAAAAAGATTATTAAGTTACGAAATAGATATTAAAATTTTAAATCATCAAAGTAAAAATTACAATCTGCTTCTAAGTTAGTTTGTTAACCACACTTACATCTTTCTTCCTTCTACTCGATCAAAACAGTTTTTCTCAAGGCACACATCCTTCAATATTAAATGTTTGCCTCTAAAATGACATTGAATGTAAGAAACCATAATTCAAAATAAGTTACCAATAATTAATTTCATAAATAAAATTATATGAAAACTTTATCAATTGAATAAATTATGGAGGAAATAATATAAAGTGCAAGTTGTAAAGAAAAATTATAAACAAATGTCATACCTACTTCCTATCATGATCTGGCATTGTAGTACGTCCCAATGTGTGGAGATAGTTTTTAGAATCAATGTTTTTGTTATTTATTTCAGATGATTATTAAATAAAATTAAATAATAAAAAAGATAGTTTTAATGAAAAACATGAAATTTTTTATTTAAATACCTCAAATGTGATTAATACATTAAACTGGATATTCATCCAATGAGTAATCATTTGACGATACTGTTCTATCAGACAATCATCCATGACATGTACCGTATCTAACTATGTGCCAACTCTATCATGCCATCCAATATACAACTCATAATTATAGGCTCTCTAAATCTCACGTAAATCCTTTAAAAGTGATGGTCGTGCACCATCACCATCAGGGAAATTAAACCGATGATGACACCATAATATTAATTCATATAAATAAAAAATAATATATTTCACTAAATACAACATATTTCTTTACCCATATCTCTGTTCAAGTATTATCCTTGACTTCATTTGGAAACTGTCTCCATGAGAGCGGGGTGAGATGAATGATGTCGGAGTATTTGGTAAGCGTCTCCAAAAAACTCTGACATTACTGCCCTATTTTTTCAATCATTTGATTATCTTCATTGTAGTCCACAATCAACTATGTGCGGTGGTTCCACACTACACAAATGAAAGTACTTCCCTACCCACACCTCCTATCATTAGATGTATCTGTTTTGAAATAAAAACAAATATTTAATCAATAATTATTATAATGAAAATAAATAGTGGTATAAAAATTTGTTAGGGTTCTATAAATATACATGCGAAAGTCTGATCAATAGGCAGCACTGGATTCATAGAAAATGATGGAAAACCCTGTACAAGTGGAGTAGGTCTGAGGGTATGTTCCATAAGGACATACTAAGGTGAAGAAGGAGTCAAAGAAGATGTAATATAGAAGCTCAGAGAGAAGGAAGTATAAGTAAAAGAAGATGGCATGGATGGCTGGCCGAATGCTGTATGGGGAGTGGAAATCATCATCAGATATGGTAAACACAGGCGAGGAGACTTATATGTAAAGTGTGGTGAAAACATGGGAGGCCTAAATATCCCATGTTTTCCTAATGAAACACCGATATCAGAATGTGGGATAGATGGTATGTCAGTGGGAGGGGAAGGGTCTATTCGGGTACGCCGACCAGATCTCCTAGCTCTCGTACCACCCCTCTCATATCATCGGCCAGAGTACTAGGACCCCCACTAGGCTAATCATCAAATAATTTTCGCATAAGAGGTGAATCCTTCAAAAAAATTTAAAACAAAATTAATCACCTGACATTATATATTATTTAAATATATATTTGAAATAAAATACTCACTACATGCACTAGCGGTGGAACATCCATCTTAGCCATGCAATGATTATTGTCCATCAACTTTTTCTGTCACCTCTCTTCAGTTGGTTACATTTCCTACATTTGAAAACAAATATGGAAGTAATTATAAAAGGATAACTAATGTGTAACACAAAAAATATATATGAGAGGGAATAGGGGGATTCATGGATAATTTAACTATCTACTATTTTAGGTGAGCGTGAATGGATATATAATGAATTCAATAAATCATACAAGATATAATAAAAAAATTTAATTTTGTGTAAGATAGTTATTTACTAAGTTTCACTAGTCTATTAAAATTATTGAACATTGATTCTAATGCTTTATTTCACTCGAAAACCAAGAGAGAGAGCATACAGAATTATGCCTCTAGAAAATTCAAAAAGGTATATATTATGAATGATTAAACCCTTAAGGTAGTTGTAAATGATGATATAAACATATGAACAAAGATAATATATCTACCTGATTCATAAGGGGTAAATCACATGTTGAAATTAAGAAAAAATTTAATTTCTTTAGCCAGGGTAGATGATGCAGGTTTCTATATATGTATTGTAGAAGAAGACAAACCATCATATTCATTATCTGGTGAAATGTTAAAGGGAGGTCTTAGAGTTATACTAATTTTCTACATGGTCAATAAAGCATTGAAATTTTCACCAAGTTACACTACAATATAAATTGCCTTTAGAGGTGGGTTTTTTGCAGTGGTTTATATAACCACTGCTAAACCTTTATGTAAAATGGTTTAGCGGTGGTTTATTAAAAACCATTGTGAAACCTTTTTCATTTTTTTCAGTGGAGTCGCTCCCCCCCCACCTGAGTCAACCCTCTTCCCCAACACCCGTGACCCTTCTCCCCTGACGAGTCCCAACCCTAGCTCCACTCCCCTCCCGTGCCACCGGTTACCTCGCTGCTCATCACTGCTAACCCCCCTTCTCCCCCCGACACCCACGACGCTGACTCCTCCGCCGAACCCATCGAGTTCCTACCCTAGGTAGAATCCCCTCCCCTATCGCCGGTGGTTTTCATAGTCATAGGTATTGTTTTTTATATTTTTTTGGAGCTTTCAGTGCATAGGGTTATAGAAATATGAAACCCATTTGTGTGTATAAACATGTCTTGGAATAGGTTAGTGTTCATTCATGATTCATATATATTCACCTTTGTTGGTTTGGATTTGGATACCAATTCTGTTTAATTAGGAACATATATTGTACCACCAAGTGATGACTTAGGTCAAGGGGATGGGTTTCCAATAATGATGTTGGGTTATTAATTTGGTCCTACTTAGATTCAGGATACACTAGGTTAGTTAAATAGCTTCTAGAGGGAAAGTTTTAGTTTATTTTATGGGTGTGTGATTTCATGATCTAGATGTGTGCTATAGTGTGAGTTTTTTTCACTGGTTATATGTATCTGATTCATTGGTTTTTAGATTCACTTTTATTTTGTATAAAATGTGAGATAACTTGGTTTTATTAAAGTATCATGTGTAGGAAGTCTTTGGTTGACTGTCTACTGGGTGTACATACTCACACCCCGCATATGCATCTTGGTGCATATGAAGTTTGACATGGTATAGGTAAAGGTAAGACCTCTTAATTTTATAGAGTAGAACCTTGATTTTGTGGTTATTGGTGATAGAGGTAGGATATTAGATATAGTAGTAGTTTTTAGCTTGGTGTAGTGCCATGTTTGGCTCCCTATTCTAACTTTATAAGTCTTTTGTCTTATAGACTAATTTGATGATATTTTTGTTCATTGTATCTCCGATTATTATTATTTTATATTATTATAGTTCGGTTTTACTTTCTCATGCATCATATTTATATTTTACCATTAGAGTTATTCCATTGAAGGTTATGTATTTTAAGGGTAAATCACCCCCCAGTAAAGTTATTCCACTGATATCAGTTTGGTATGAACTATTAGTTAGGAAGTTAGGTATGGATATAGGATGTTTTAGGACTTAAAATATAGGGTATAAAAAGGTATATATAACCTCTTTATACTAATATTCAAGTTACCTAGGTGGTCTGAGTATTAAAAGTTTTTTAAAAAACTTCTAGGATTGTTTTCTCTTCATCATCATGGGTTTATCCAATGCGAGTTGTGTATCAACATTATTAAAGATAATTACCACCATAAATTCATCATTCACATGATATTTCATGGGTTGTTACTTTAAAAATTTTCCATTTTGATCTTGCTTGTGTATTATTGCACAATGTAAAACCTTTAACTAAAGTGTTGGGTGGTGACTAAGTATTGATTTTAATAACATCAACTATGGTTATAGAAAAAATACCACTGGTTAAAGGAATTATAAATTAGTAGGAGTGTGACACTAGGAATGTGGTTCCACCTAAACCATAAGTAAATTAGTTACTATTAATAAGAATAGTAAAAAAAATTGGGTAGTGGAAAAGAAAAAATTGGAATGAGGAACCACATTATATGGATCAATCATTGGAATTTCAAAGGAAAATCTTTCCAATATTATAGGGTGAATTGGGACCTGAAGATTCAAAGTCATGGATAGGTTGGATAAATATGATCTTAGATTTTCTTAGAACTATAGATGGGACTAAATTAAATATAGTAGTGTGCATACTCAAAGGACTATCATGAAAATGGTGAGATTGAGTCATCTATGTTAAGGTTGATTAATACCTTACCTCAGATGGATTTTGAGGATTTTTTAAACAAAAAATTCTACCTAAATACCTTTCAAGTATTAAGAAAAAAATATATTTTTTATCTTAATCATATAGATATCTCAAGTATGTAATATGGAGCCCAATTTACTTACCTTCCTCACTTTGTACTAGAAGTGGCATCTAGTTAATCTATCAAATCATGTGTGTTTGAGTTGGTTCTGTGACTAAGAATCACTCTAAGGTTTTCATGTTTTTTATTGATAATTTCATTAAGATTAAGAATAACTTGATGGTAGAAAAGGTGTACATTATAGGGAATATTGGTGGAGGGAACACCTTTTTCCACATGAGCATAGGTGGAAACTCTGGCAGTGGAAATAAGTATAGAAGAAAAAATGATCCCTAGGGTAGAAAAGCACCAGATAAACAATCCACAAGGTCAGTTAACTTTTATCCACTTCAAAAAAATTAGTTGGGTTAATTCCAATATGTCTCTTTGGATCACTTAAAAAGGGAATGTATGATAGTCCTTTGAGAATTTCACAACTATGGATGAATATGACATCTCAAATGTTTCTATATTTATCCTTTGAATAAAAATTGCGGTAATGGTTTTAATCTAACTCAATCCTATCATGATCAACTAGGATGATATCATCAGATTATTTTTCATCCACAAAATTGATTTATTTATTGTGATTTCAAGAACAACCCCAACATCCCAGCAAGCCATATCTCAGCATGGGGGAAGGAATTATCAAGGAGGGGATGAATGATAAATATTTAGGGATAATAAATCTATATAAAATTAATAATGGGTTCCATTAATAGTTTGAGGTAGTATTAGTATTGATTTAACCATAATGCATGTATTTCTTGATAGTCTATACCAATAATCTAATTCACAATAAATGAATTTGTCGCAACACCAAGGAACACACCTCATCCATGACATGTTTTGATCATATTTTGTATCAAATAAAACATGAAAAAAATATTACATCACTTATTTCATGCATTTTTTGGATTTAATCAGATCTTTCTTTATCTGAATAACATGTACTTTATTAGCACATCCACCCCAAGGATCATTTCTCCCTCTAAATATTGGGCCACTTCAAACAATGGTTAGAATTATTTAATTTAATGGGAGAGGGGAACCTCCAAATTTCTTAAGTTGAGTAATATGGTTGGACTTTGTTCACTCACCCTAATCTCCTAATTTAATTCTAATCCTTTGTGGTGGAACTACTTTAGATGACACCACTAGTGTGTGATTTACCATATGTATTGATATAGGAAAACATTATGTAACATATTTACATATTTTTTCAACTAGTATATATGAATCTCTTTCCCTATTTAGTAATAGTTATGTGTTTTAATTTTTTTTAATATTGTGTAGCTGCATTTTCATATACATGGATAAAAACTGGATCACATTACCAAGGAACTCACCTCAGTATATTAAGGGTTTGAATGAGTTTTTAGATTTTTCAATTTACAATCGATCCATTGAAGGGAGAATAATATGTCCATGTCCTAAAAGAAAATTTAGAATATCGTTGAAGAGAGACGTTTATGAACATTTAATAGTGAAGCAATTCCCTGGTCAATATTTGCGTTGGATTTGGCACGGAGAATCGAATGTTACAGAAAGGTTATGCATTGATGTCAATCCACAGAATGACCTACCAACTTCATCTACAATGGAAAATGAAATGCAAAACCTTATAAATGATGCATTCGACACTGTAATAGACCACCATCAACATCAAAACATATCAAAACAACCCTATAAGGGTGATACAAATAGCAATGAGACAAGTGATGTTTTTGAGACTGTAACACAACCAGATCAAGATTGTAACATATCATTGGATCCTCCTATTGATTCTGTGGATCCAAATTTAAGAGAAAACTTCACTGAGAAAAATGTGTTCCATGATTTAGTTGATTATGTAAATCAAGAGTTGTATAGTGGGTGTTTGAAATATTCAAAGCTTTCATTTCTACTAAAGCTTTACCATATCAAATGTCTATGTGGAATTACAAATAAGGCAATGTTCGTGATATTGGAATTGATTTCTGATGCATTTCCTGAAGAAAAAAATCCCTCGAGTCATTTTATGATATGAAAAAAGATGTTAATAGGCTTGTTCTAAATTATAAAAAAATACATGCATGTCCCAATGATTGTATACTTTATTAGGGAGAGGATTCAAGTAGAAAGAATTGAAAAAAATGTTCTTCTTCTAGATGGTAGTCAAAGGGTGATGTTAGAAGTCTGAATCAACATAATTTCATGGATAAGAAGAAAAGGAACACACGTGCAAAGGTTTTTTGTTACTTTACTTTGAAGCCACGATTGTAAAGATTATTCATGTCATCGAAAACCATCGAACAAATGAAGTGGAATTCAGTAAATAACAAAAATGATGGGTTAATGAGACATCCACAAGATTCAAAATCATGGAATAAATTTGATTCATTATATCTAGATTTATTAGCTGATCCTAGGAATGTTCAATTGGGATTGGCTGCCGATGGATTCAACCCATTTGGGAATTTGAGTACCAGGTATAGCATTTGGCTAGTTGTTTTGATCCCTTACAATCTGCCTCCGTGGATGTGTATGAAACAAACATCTTTTATCATTTCGATGATTATTCTTGGAAAAAATATTCTTGGAAATGATATTGATGTATACTTTCAGCCTTTGATTGACGAATTGTAGGATTTATGGAGAAACTATGTTGAAAAATTTGATACTTCTTCTAAAACAATGTTCAAAATGCATGCTGCTTTAATGTGGACCATTAGTGACTTCCCTAGGCTTGGGAATTTATTTGGTTGGAACACTTACACAAGTTTGACTTGTCCCATTTGTAACTTTGATTTTGAGCCCAAATGGATACCTCATAGTAGAAAATGGTGCTTCTTATGACATCAAATATTTCTTTATACATCTCATAGATTTTGGATGAACAGATCAAATGGTTTCATTGATCATAGACCACCTCTAAAGTTTTTAACTGGTTCTGAAATATTAACACAACTTGAAAATGTTGAAACAGAATTTGGTAAGGTTCATCATTTGATTGATAGTGGAAAACAGGTCCAAAGTGCATCATCAAGTGAAATCAGAATGTAACAATGGAAGAAAAAAAGTATATTCTTCAAACTTCCATATTGGGAATTTAATTTGTTGTGGAATAATCTTGATGTGATGCATATTGAGAAGAATGTCTATGAAAATTTGATTTTCACATTACTTAATGAGCATGGAAAGTTGAAGGATCATCTCAATTCTCGCAAAGACTTACAAGTAATGAACATAAAACATGATCTCTAGCCAGATGAGAATGAAAAGTATGCTCTAACAATTTTTTCAATGAAAAATAGGGATAAAGATACATTCCTTCAAACTTTAAAGAATGTGAAGGTATCTGATGGGAATTTGAGTAACATATCAAGGTGTGTTGACTTTAATAATCGCAAGTTACATGGATTGAAAAGTCACAATTCACATATTTTGTTACAACATTTACTACCATTGGCATTTCATACATTATTACCTAAAAACATTAATGCGGTTGTACTCCAATTCTGCACATTTTTTAGGAAATTATGTTAGAAATATCTACATCCATTTCATCTTGACAACCTCCAGGAGAGGTTTTTATTGAACCTTTTTTCAATAGATATGATCTTTCCTCCACCGTTTTTTACAGTCATGATGCATTTAACTATGCATTTGGTTGAGGAAGCAAAATTAAGAGGCCCTATTCATTATCGATGGATGTATCCAATTGAGAGGTATTTTATTTATATGTTTTTTAGTTAAGTAAAAAAAATGGAATTTAAATATATGCATAATTATGAATATTTTACTTCACAAATATCTTGGGCATTTGAAAGCATATGTGAGAAATAAAGCTCAACCAGAAGGCTCTATCACCGAAGGCTATTTGGTTGAGGAGTGTCTTACTTTTTGTTATATATACTTGGATGATATTGAGACAAGATATAATTGAGTTGGACGTGTTGATGACACATCAAATCAATTTAAAATATATCAGAAATAAAAAATATTTCTTGCTATTGGCCGATTAGTTGGGAGGACCTCAAATGTGACACTGACAGAATTGGAATTATTACAGGCACATAGATATGTGCTGCTAAATAGTGAAATTTCAGATCCATTTATTCAAGAGTTGATGATACAAACAAAGAGAATAATGAGAGGACGAACATTAAATGAGAAAGATATAATGAAATATATGAATAAAGAGCTTGTACAATGGTTTGCACGATGTGTAAATTCATAAATATTGCAATAAATACGAATATTAGTTTAACACATACATTTTTAAATCTAATAAGTTATATTTTATTTTCTTGATCATGAATAACAATACTTGAGTAGATTTGTCAAAATATTTGAAGTTTCTTGCTAGAGGTCCTATAAAAAAAGTTAGAAAGTTTGACGCATACAATGTGAATGACTTTAGATTTAGTATAGTCGATCGAGAAGTGGGTTTGAAAACAAAGAATAGTGGTATATTTATATTTGTTGAAGTGGGATACTATGGAAAGATGCTTGATATTATTGAATTAAACTACCAAAGGAATTTTTTTGTTTTTTATTCAAATGTAATTGGGTCAATATTATCAAGGGTGTTAAAAGAGATTACTTGAAATTTACTTTCATTAACTTCTATCACTTGATGGATGTTGGTGATCGTGAACTACATGATCCATATATCTTATCATTGCAAGAAAAATGGTATATTATGTGAATGATGTTGTGGATGATGGGTGGAGTGTAGTTTCTAACGTAATACAAATAAATTTGTATGATATGGGTGAAGAAGTGGAAGATTTGACCTCTAAGATTGAATCTCATCAACAATAAGAAGTAGAATTATTTGTCCATCATGATATTGAAAATATTATTCTAGTAAGGATGAATGAAGTAGATGAAGTAATGGGGAAGGAAACTGACATTATTGAAGGGGAAAATGATTTTATGTATAATTATTTATTCATTTAGCAACAACTTAATTCATTTGTGTAGTCATTAATTTTCATTGTTATATATATTTTTTTGTCAGTACTAGGCATCTATTATCATTTTTAATTTTTTTTCTACATATTTTTTTTTGAAATATATATTCTGAACTTAATTTTATTTGATTAAATGATAGGAATTCCAAGGAGTAAGTAGTACAATATTTCATCTACTACTGCGACAGATGACGATCCATCTATCTCCCTCCCCACAGCATCTGAGCCCCCAGCTGCCTACACCCCTACACCATCTCCCCCTGCACCATCTCTCACACCCTCTATGGGTGTCCCATTAGAGGCTAAGTTATTGAATCTCCCTTCAGAAGACTCAGTAGTGGGGCGACAACATACCTCTTCCAGTTTATCACTAGAATATTGGAGGGTCACTGTCATAGGTACAAATTTTAATATAAATAAATTTATTGCATTTTTTTTATACTAATTGTTTTCTCATTGAAGATGAAAAAAATGCAACCGTGGAGAAAAACATAAGAAGTTCAGATGTTTGGAATATGAATGGAGAGAAGATAGTCATGCCATTTGATTTATTTGTGGTCCCGACGGATAACGCCACGGGGTTACTTGGCCAGATTCTAGGACAACTGGCAGCAGAGCCCATTTCCCTACCTATTTATTATGATGATTGGAGACATATGCCTCCAAGTTGGAAAAATGAAGTTTTTTATTCCCAAATAAAGTTAATTTTAATACATTATGGTTCAATTGAATGTCATGTTACTAATATGTTCAAAATGAATTTATGTATACAGATATTCTTCCACTTTACAGTTGCTAATGTGATAGCACGAAAGTGGACGTTGAAAAATCTTGGTAAGAAATGGAAAGAATTAAAATGAAGATTATGGTGAGATGTCAATGATACTTTGTTGACCGTGCAACAAATGTATGAGAAGCTACCCAGTGGGGTACCGAAAGAATAGTGGAAAGTTTTTTTTGAAAGACATCATGATGAGAAGCGGATAGAAGTTTGTTTGACTGTTCACAAAAAATCAGATGGAAGTTTTGTTAATGAGCCTGCAAAATAAGTTGGGGTATGAAGTCAAATTTTTATTATAATTACTTATTATCAGTTTTTAATGTGTTATTATATATTGATATTTGATTTATAGGTAAAAATTAAAGAACTATGAGATGCCAATCCTGGGCAGTCCTACTTAGTATCCCAGGATGACCAGTTGCTAAAGTCCTTGGGAAGGTGCATCCTGGTAGAGTGCGCGGGATGAGTTTTAGACTCGTACCATTTGAGGTCTTTGGCATGCCACTAGGGATTCCAGCTACATCTACTCCAAGTTATAGTCAGTCCATACCCAAAGATTCTTAGAGGGATATTGCTTCTCTACGTACCACAGTTCAAAACGAGGGGGCTCAGATATCCGCTTTGTAGAAAGCAATGACTGATATACATCAGCAGATGAGCATATATGCCCCCAGTGGTAGTTCATCGACCGGTGGTAAGCAATTAAATCATAAAAAATCAAAATAATTTAGTTTTCAAACTTTATTGCTTTTAAGTTTTAATATAAATATGAAACAATATTTAATTTTCAATATAATGTTCATAAAGGTGACAACAAAAGGTGGAGATGGAGGTGGAGAGGGTGACAATACGTGTTCATCATCAGACTGTGAGTAGTTGTATTTTTGATGTGTTGGAAAAATATGGGAACTGTTGGTTTGTATATGTATGGTTATATGTTTGTTATAGAGTGTTTGACTCACTTTACGAGCTTTTAGGTTTTGTACATATTAGTCTTATGGATGATCCATCTAGGGTGATATGATTCGCGTTCAGGAACAATCATGTTGTTTGATGCTTTGTAGTATCTAGGTAGAAACATAATATTATTGGTAATAAAGAACACAGTAATGGGTGTAGTATATAATTTAATGAACTATTAAATTTGAATGGAACATTTTTAAAAGAAATAGAAGGGTAACAACTCGATTAAAAGTGGGTAATGTATAAATAATTGGTTTTCATTAAATATGGAATCAAATGGAATTATGAATTTAAGATGACTGGTAAATGATAAATCTAGAAAGGTTTAATTGTTCTGAAAAATGTTAAATTGTGAATGATTGTTGTGGCTATTTTTTTTAGAAATTGGTGATGGTTTATAATATAAGAATAGGCAGTAGGGGTTTCCATGAGTCGGGTTGGGTCGGGTTGAGGGAGTTTTAGGGCCTGACCCATGGAAAACAGTTCGGTTCGGGTCAGGTTGGGTCACAAGCCTCACGAGCAGCTGACCTGACCCAACCCGACCCTGTAAAGACCCATAGAATTTAAGGAATTTTTTTCTTAATTTTCTTTGGGATTTTACAAGAACGCAGTTTCTGACAGTACGTAATTCTGAGGCCCGGTGTGCCCGGAATCAATTTCCAAAGTTTAGCCAGGGTACGTTCAGTGAACGAATGAGCGGGTTTTCCTAACTTTTGAACCGGTGCTCGAAATCGAATTCTGAGGGCACCGATGGAATCACAGTGACGATAATTACTTAATTACGCCTTTTCCGGAGTTGCGTTTTCTCGGGTGAGTTATTAATTGTTTGGGTTAACTGATGAATAAAATAAAATATTGTGCAACCGATTTTATTTTTATTCTAAGTAGTGTTAACCTAGGCATGGTGGTTGGAGTGGGACCCACTGATATCCTAACTCCTAGGTAGCATATTAGTGAGGTGGGGCCCACACGAGCCCCACCCCCTTTATTTCCTTTTACCTTCCAAGTGCATTTAATTTGGTAACTCACTCGCACCTCCTCTTAAATGCCAAGTCAACTCTCGCGTTTAATTGGATTATTAAACGCATCATTAATTGGTCAACGCACGTTAATTAAACTGTATATTAATTTTGAATTTCAATTAAGAGTTGACATGAGAAATAAAATAAGGCAATGCCTTATTTTATTTTGGTGTTTCGTTGTGCGATAAGGATTGGGAGGAATTGCTCAAGCCCTGGAATCCTCACCTTCCTCCTTGAAGAACATGAAGAATGAACCGTCGCCGACGAAGAATGCCGGCCTCCGACGAAGGATGACGAAGAACGCCGGATTCTTAGAGATCGATGACGTGGCACCGTGTACCGCGACACTGACGATTATCTTCTCCATGATTACTTTTTCCGCGACGCCTTCTTCCGCAACGTTCTTTCCCGCAACGAGCCTTCGTTCGACAACACCTTGAGGTAGGGGTTAATTTTTTTGCCCATGAATTATTTTCCTTGCTGTTCATCGAATTCTATTTGGGCTGCCTGTTATCGAAAAATGAGAGGAGGACGGACCGCATGAACACGGCCAACCCTCCTCCCCCTTTAATGATTGTACTTGTTGAGGCACGAGAAAAGGCGGGGTGGTGCAAAGACACAATGCGGAAACAATGAAGAATGGGCGAAGAAGCGTGACGTCATCGCGTCGTGCCATTACAGCGATTCGAAGGCTCCTTAGATTGTTTAATTGATGGCAGATCGGCAGGTGATGACGGAACGGCCCGTAAAGGCGGTTTGATGATTCCGAAGTAAAGTACGAGACCCGATATGAACACCGGCATAGACGGAATTGAAAACGGACCATCGGAGAAACTCTGGTGGCCCGCAGACTAGACTGGTGGTGCGGGTCACCGGCGCGGCGGCGGCAGCGTTCCGGCGGGCCGCCAGGAGGGGCCGCCGCGGCGGCAGGCGGCCGGTCCCGCAGCCGTGCGAGACCGAGGGAGACGCGGCGCTGGGCCGCGTCCGCTAGCAAGGAGCGCCCCCCACACGGGGTCCGCAGCTTCAATCAAGGGGGCAGCCGCCCCCTTTGCGCACCCACTCAGCTAGCGCCAAGCTGACCCCGCTCGGCCAGCGCCGAGCCGCCCCGGGCCGGACAGGCCACACTGGGTCGGGCCACCCAGGCCAGGCCGTGCCCACCGGGCCGGGAAGCTCCCTAATGGGCCGAACCCGGACCCTGTTTGGGTCGACCCAGTTCGGTCCGACCCAGGGGGTCTTGGGCCGGGTCGGTCCGGGCCCAAAACCCCCTTTTTTTCGGACAGTCCCGTTCAAACGCTCTTATCATGGGCTACGGACCTCCGATTGACGCACCGTTAGTTGAGATGCGATCCTTGGATCGAGGCGGTCATTTTGGTATATTACACTCAAGGTTTTGGAGAACTTTGGGTATGGCTGGGTTGGTTCGAACCTGAAACCAACCGGGCCCTCAGAGCTGAAATGCTTGTAACTTGAGCTCCGGACGTCCGATTGACGTGCCGTCGACTTTTTTGGATTCCTATTAGTGTGACAGAACTTTTGGATTAATCTGCTTGAGGTTTTGATGTAGTTGGAGTATGGTCGGGTTGGTTTTGACTTAAAAACCAACCGGGCCCCTGGAACAAAAAAGCCAATAACTCTCAGACCGGGCGTCCGATTGACGCGCCGTCTGTCACGTTGAGTTCCTCTTGTCGAGACGAAACTTTGAGGTACATCAACTCCAGACTACGTGTCAGTTGATGTATCGACCCCCTTGGCTCGTGGAGAGGACCCTCCAGGAAACGAGCATACTGTGTGTGGGAAACCTAGAGCTGGCTGCAACGATGAATACCATACTGAAATCCTAGGTGGTTTCGACGGTTAAGAAGACTGGACTGAAATCCTATGTGGGTTCGGCAGTGGTGAAGACCATACTGAAATCTTATGTGGGTTCGACGATGAGGAAGACTGCACTAAAATCCTATGTGGGTTCGGCAGCGATGAAGACCGGGCTGAAATCCTATGTGGGTTCGACGGTGAAGAAGACCGCACTGAAATCCTATGTGGGTTCGACAGCGATGAAAACCATACTGAAATCCTATGTGGGTTTGATGGTGAAGGAGACCGCACTGAAATCCTATGTGGGTTCAGCAGCGATGAAGACCGTGCGGAAATCCTATGTGGGTTCGACGGTGATGAAGAATGCACTAAAATCCTATGTGGGTTCGGCAGTGATGAAGACCGTTCTGAAATCCTATGTGGGTTCAAAGGCGATGAAGACTGCACTGAAATCCTATGTGGGTTCGGCAGATTGGCTGGTTAGTATTCTATGTGGGTCCCATCTTAGATGAATCAATGGCTATATATGATCATCTCTATCACCTTACGAAGAAGTATACCTATGTGAGATGAGCCTTGACTTCAATCAATATCTTTGATATGTTTGACTTACTATCCTGTGTGGTTTGGGTTGTGCTCCTATATGAACATGATCGAACTTGGGCTCGGTTGTTGGAGCCAAACTGGAAATGATGTCCTAGGTATATGTATGGGCATATACCTAAGCAGTGTTGGATGTTACTTCGTGATTGTATCTTTCCTTTGTGGATTACCCTTTGTGGATTCTGGGAGACCTTCGGGGGTCTCAGGGTCCCTACTGAGTAGCGTATACTCACCCCTGCACGGGCTATGCCCGCACTAAGTTGTGTTGGATGCAGACGACGGACAACGTGATCGTGGTTGAGGCTAGTGGAGCAGTCGGTACCTGGAGGTGGACCACTGGGCGGGATGTACATAGAGCGGACGATTGGACTTGAGGAGCTGAGGTGGCTATCTGTACCCACCCTTCAGGTGGGACTTTCAGTGGACGACTCGATGTTGCTGCTTTACTTTCAGTTACTGTACTGTCTTTCCAGTTGTACTTTACTTTCAGTTTTAGTTTGTATTCTGTCCCATTTACTTTCCACACTTACTTTTCCACACTACTTTTTGTACCCAGTTTTACTTAGTGTTTACTTCTGCTTGCTTACTATGTGGTGTTTGTTTACTTTTTAAAGGCAATTCCTTCACCTTTTTGTCGAATTTATGCCTTGGTGCTAGTCTCTAGCCCTTGGCCTATGGGAGGCGGGCTTGGGGTAGTCACGACATGGGTCCCAAGGATGGGTCGTGACAAATTGGTATCAGAGGAGTTCGGTTCTACCGCAGAACTCAGGACCCTGATCTTTCTTCTATGTGAAGCAATAGTGTTAAGGGTATTGAGTATGGTTATCAGTCCAGGGAGTCCAGTGTAGGTGCGGCGGCCGACGTATCCGTACACCAGGACCCTAACTTCTGATTTCCAACTCAATGCACGAAAACATTGATTGCATGTGTGTTTCAAAAGTTTTATTTTTGATTACTTTATGTCAGCTCACCAGGTATACTGTTTGACCATGACGCACCTGTTTCTTCTCAGGATGGCCCAATGACGGCAACCAGCTAGGGTTCTGAGCATTGTGCGAGACGATAGCCCACCGAGCGACGAGGCCTCGGTGTAGGGCCCTTTGATAGTGGAGGAACCAGCGGTACCTCTACCCGCCAAGCCACTGATGATACCAACCCCAGCCACTGATAGTGCACGTCGCCTTAGTGCACTGCACAAGTTTCAGCATCAGATACCGCCCAGGTTCCGTGGGGAGATGGACCCTCAGGCAGCCAAGGATTGGATGGAGGCGGTTGTGAAAGTTTTTAGGTTAGTGGGGACACCAACTGACCTCATGTTGATCCTCGCAGCGAGCCTCCTGCATGAGGCAGAAGGCAGATGGTGGAGCTTAATGCTCCAGGTGCACGATGAGGCATCACTCCTCTGGACAGACTTTGAGAGCCTCTTCCACTCGGAGTTCGTCCCAGCCACACTCCGTGCGGTGCGCATCCAGGAGCTTCTACAACTGCGGTAGGGCTGCATGATGGTTGCCCAGTACTCGGAGAGATTTACCAACCTCTCGCGCTATTCGATGGACATGGTACGAGACCCATTATTCTGGGCCCAGACCTTCGAGCAGGGACTGAGGCATGAGATCAGGGCATCGATGATCTCCCTCAGCATTCCGACACAGGCAGGAGTACTGGAGATAGCTCTTCTCATAGAGAGCTTTCTTGCCGAGCCTACTCTAGCAGCAAGACCTGCCGCAGGGCGGCACGTAGCAGAGTCGTCTGAAGCTGGCAGTCGACGGATGTCACAGGGGTCCAGGTGAACCAGACCATTAGACAGACAACCTCAGGACACTGGCTAAGAGGTGCAGGGCACAGGGCGTAGAGCCAGCCTTCCAAGGAGTAGGCAGTGCTATGCGTGTGGCGGGCAGGGCCACATGGATCGTGACTGCCCGACCCGCCATGCAGAGGAGCAACAGACAGTTGAGGGGCCACCCAGGTAAAGGTATAGGGTCGACCGTGGCAATCCGCCGAGAGCAGGCGGACAAGGAAGGGGAGCTGGCCGAGCAGGAGGTGGTGGGCGACGCTTTGAGGCTTTACCACCACCACCACCAGGAGCTCCACCCCAACCATAGGGAACTGGCGAGCAAAGACAGGATCAACTTCAAGAAGCAAGGGCTTATGACCACGGCGCGCCAGAGATGATTCGAGGTACTATCTGTGTCTAATCCACCCTTGCTGCATTTCTTATAGACACATGAGTGAGTAATTCTTTTATTGTCACTGCCCTTGTTCGGAGCTCGGAGATTTCGACGGAGCCGTTGGCTCGATCCTTACGGCTAGAGACTCCTACGGGAGAAGACTCGATGATTACGCACTGGTGCCGGTAGTGTGTGCTTACTCTAGGAGGCGAGAGCTTTGGCTGTGATCTTCTTGTAGCGGCGTCGAGGCCTTACAACGTCATTTTGGGCATGGATTGGTTATGTATAATCCATGCTCAGATTGACTGTATTAGGCGCAAGGTGCAGTGTGTTCGCACCAATGGGAGTAGGTTCACCTTCACTGGCAAGAAGGGAGCCTATGCAGCACAGGATGGACTCACACAGAGGAGAGGATATCCCATCACTCATCAGTTGGCTAGCCTCATCCTAGGAGCAATTGATGTGCAGAGTCCTAGTTTTCCTGTAGTGGTGGATCTGTATGCATACGTTTTCCCTGACGATGTTCCAGGACTACCTCCCCGCAGAGAGGTAGACTTTTATATTGACCTGTACCCCGGGACAACCCCGATATCCACTCCAAAATATCGGATGGCCCCCACTGAGCTTCGAGAGCTACGAGTATAGTTAGAGGACTTGCAGGGCAAGGGATTCATCCGACCCAGTGTTTCACCCTAGGCTTCCCCGATATTGTTCACCAAGAAGGCGGACGGGAGCTTGCGACTTTGTGTCGATTGTCGTCGCCTAAACCAGGTGACCGTGAGGAACAAGTATCCGCTACCGAGGATTGAAGACCTCTTCGATCAGCTCAAGTGAGCCTGATGGTTCTCAAAGATTGACCTTAGGTCAGGCTATCATCAGCTCAGAGTTCGAGATGAGGACGTGGAGAAGACAAACTTCATATGTCGGTATGGCCACTATGAGTTCTTGGTTATGCCTTTCGGCATAACCAATGCCCCAGCAGTGTTCATGAGTCTCATGAACAGGATCTTCCAACCATACCTTGATTGATTTTTCGTGGTCTTCATCGATGACATATTGATATACTCGACCACTGCGGAAGAGCACGCCTACCACCTGTGGGTTGTACTGGACACACTCTGAGAGCACCAGCTTTATGGAAAGCTCTTGAAGTGTCAGTTCTAGTTATGTGAGGTCCACTTCATGGGACACGTCATCTCTGAGGCGGGAGTTGCGGTGGATCCTGCGAAGATCGAGGCAGTGCTATCTTGGGAGCCACCCAGGAGCGTGACGGAGGTGCGGAGTTTCTTGGGGATAGCTGGGTAATACCATAGATTTGTACCAGAATTTTCTAGAGTTTCGGCACCACTCTCAGATTTGATGAAGAAGGTGAAACCCTTTGTGTGGTAAGATAGATGTCAGCAGAGCTTCCAGGAGATTAGACAGAGATTGAACAACACACCTATCTTGAGGCTACCAGAGGAAGGTGTAGGGTACGTAGTCTACTACGATGCATCAGGGACCGGACTCAGATGTGTCCTAATGCAGGAGCGGGCCGTGATCGCCTATGGATCATGTCAGTTGAGGCAGCATGAGCAGAACTATGCTACCCATGACCTGGAGTTAGCAGTATTGGTCTTCGCTCTGAAGATGTGGAGACACTATCTGATGGGCGAGTGATTTACAGTCTACTCTGACCACCAGAGTCTCAGGTATATCTTCTCGCAGAAGGACTTGAATCTGAGACAGTAGTGATGGCTCGAGTTCCTCCAGGACTTTGACTTTAAGATAGTCTATACTCCTAGAAAGGGGAATGTAGTAGGCGATGCTCTCAGCAGGATAACGGGCATTCAACTACTTGGGGAGGTGACAGAGCAGCTAGTCGATTTGCAGATATCCTTCGTGGATAGAGATGGAGAAGACTTTCTTCAGTCACTCACAATCACTCCTCCACTACTACAGCGGGTCAGAGAGGCACATCATGGGGACACTGACTATGAGATGCGGCGTGCACAGATATACTCAGGATAGGAACCTAATGGATTCTCTGTAGGAGGAGACCACGTCGTCCTTTTCAGAGGACGTACCATGGTACCAGTTTCTTTACAAGAGGAGGTGCTGAGAGAGTTTCACACTTCCCCTTTAGTGGTACATCCAGGAGTGGAGAAAATGTACCAAGATCTCAGACGACATCACTGGTTTCCGGGTATGAAGAATGTTGTGGCGGAGTTCGTTTCTCGGTGCCTCACCTGTCAACAGGTGAAGGCAGAGCACCGGGTACCAGTAGGCTTGGTACAGCCCTTGGGGGTCCCATAGTGGAAGTGGGATGGGATATTTGTGGATTTCGTGACTGGACTTCCACGTACTTCCAGAGGTCACGACTCTATTTGGGTGATTGTTGACTGACTCACCAAGTCGTCTCACTTCTTACCCATTAGAGAGCAGGGCTCAGTAGAGATCTTGGGACGTCTCAACATTCAAGAGACGGTACGGCTTCATGGTGTGCCATCATCTATCGTCTCTGATCGAGATGCTCTCTTTACTTCCCGGCTTTGGAAGGGGTTGCGGGAGGCATTCAGAACACATCTACATCTGAGCACCGCCTTTCACCCTCAGACGGATGGTAAGACGGAGAGGACCATTCAGAATCTTGAGGACATGCTCCGTGCATGTGTCCTAGACTTTGGTCGCAGCAGGGAGGACCACCTACCCTTGGTGTAGTTCGCGTACAACAACAACTACCACTCCACCATCGGGATGGAACCATATGAGGCATTGTACGACCGACCGTGCAGATCACCTCTGTGCTGAACATACCCTGGGGAGTCAGCAATTGTGGGACCAGAGATGGTCCAGGCCATGACAGAGAAGGTCCAAGTCATCCAGAAGCAGATGAGGACAACTCAGAGCCGGCAGAAGTCTTATGGTGACAAGAGGCGGGGGCCACTGGAGTTCCAGGATGGCGACCACGTCTTCATTCGGGTCTCACCTCGATGCGGATTACGGAGATTTTGGCCGAGGTGGCAAGTTATCTCTACACTTAATCGGACCATTCCAGGTCCTCAGCAGGATAGGCAAGGTGGCTTATCTCCTGGCTCTACCACCTCAGTTGCATCGGGTGCACGACTTCTTTCACGTATCTCAGCTGAGGAGATACGTGCATGACCCGGCACATATCATCGACCATGGGGAGCTGGACATTGATGATGGGGTGACTTTTGCGGAGGTCCCGGTGGAGATCAAGGATCGACAGGAGCAGGTCCTACGTGGATGGTCGATACCTCTAGTGCGCATCAGATGGAAACACCAAAACCTCCAGGAGATCACTTGAGAGCGGGAGGCTCAGATGCGTGCACAATACTCACATTTCTTCCCCTATTTTATGATGTATCTTTATGGGGATGTAAAGCCCTGAGGTGGGAGTAATATAAAGACCCGTAAAATTCAAGGGGAATTTTTTTTCTTAATTTTCTTTGGTATTTTACAAGAACGCAGTTTTAGACGACACCTGATTCCGAGGCTCAGTGTGCCCAGAATCAATTTCCAAAGTTTAGCTCGGGTAAGTTCAGTGAAAGAACGAGCGGGTTTTCCTAAATTCTGAACTGGTGCTCAGAATCGAATTCTGAGGGCACTGATGGAATCTCAACGCCGGTAATTTCTTAATTATGCCTTTTTCAGAGTTGTGTTTGCTCGGGTGAGTTATTAATTGTTTGGGTTAACTAAAGAATAAAATAAAATATTGTGCAACAGATTTTATTTTTATTCTAAGTAGTGTTAACCTAGGCATGGTGGTTGGAGTGGGACCCACTGATATCCTAACTCCTAGGTATGATATTAGTGAGGTGGGGCCCACATAATCCCCACCCCCTTTATTTCCTTTTACCTCCCACATGCATTTAATTTGGTAACTCACCCGCACCCCCTCTTAAATGCCAAGTCAACTCTCTCATTTAATTGGATTATTAAACACCTCATTAATTGGTCAACGCATGTTAATTAAACCGTGTATTAATTTTGAATTTTAATTAAGAGTTTTCATGAGAAATAAAATAAGGCAACACCTTATTTTATTTTGGTGTTTCATTGTGCGAGAAGGATTGGGAGGAATTTCTCAAGCCCTGGAATCCTCACCTTCCTCCTTGAAGAACACGAAGAATGCACCATTGTCGACGAAGAATTCCAGCCTCCAACTAAGGATGACGAAGAACGCCGAATCCTACAAGATCGACGACGCGACGCCATGTACCGTGACGCCGATGATTCTCTTCTCCGTGACACCTTTTTCTGCGACACCTTCTTCCATGACGTTCTTTCCCGTGACGAACCTTCATTCGACGACACCTTGAGGTAGGGGTTAATTGTTTTTCCCATGAATTATTTTCCTTTCTATTCATCGACTTCTATTTGGGCCTCCTGTTATCGAATAACGGGAGGAGGACGGACCACACAAACATGGCCGACCTTCCTCCCCCTTTGATGATCGTACTTGTTGCGGCATGAGCAAAGGCGGCATGGAGAAACAACACCGTTCAGAAACAATTAAGAACGAACGAAGAAGCGCGACGCCGTCACCTGGCGCCGTTGCGGTGATTCGAAGGCTCTGAAGATTTTTTAATTGATGGCAGATCGACATGCGATGATGGAACGGGCCGCAGAGGTCTTTTGATGATTCTGCAGTAAAGTACGAGACCCGAGATGAATGCAGGCGTAGAAGGAATTGAAAACGGACCATCGAAGCAACTCCGGTGGCCCGCGGACTACACCGGCGAAGCGGGTCGCCGGCGGCTGGCACCGGCCGGCTGCCCAGAGGCGGCGGCGTTCAGGCGCGTCGCCAGGAGGGTCCGCCGCGGTTGAAGCCGCGACGGCATGTGACCGGTCCCGCGGCCGCACGGGACCAAGGGTGACGTGGCGCTGGGCCACGTCTGTTGGCAAAGAGAAGCCCCCACGCGGGGGCTGCGACTTCAATCAAGGGGGAAACCGCCCCCTTTGCGCACCCGCTCGGCTAGCGCCGAGCCGTTCCGTGCCGGACCAGCCGTCCTGGGCTAGGCCACGCCGGCCGGGCCTGGCCGCGCCCACTAGGCCGGGCCGTGCCCTAATGGGCCGGACTCGGAACCAGGTCGGGCCGACCCAGGGGGTCTTGGGCCAGGTCGGTCCGGGCCCAAAACCCCCTTTTTCCGGACAGTCCCATTCAAACACCCGTATCTTAGGATACAGACCTATGATCGACACACCGTCAGTTGATATGCGATCCTTGGATTGAGACGGTCGTTTTTGTATATTACACTTAAGGTTTCGGAGATCTTTGGGTATGGCCGGGTTGGTTCGAACACGAAACCAACCGGGCCCTCGGAGCGGAAACTCTTATGACTTGAGCTCCGGACGTCCGATTGACGTGTCGTCAACTTTGTTGGATTCCTCTTAGTGAGATGGAACTTTTGGATTACTACACTCAAGGTTTGGATGCAGTTGGAGTGTGGTCGGGTTGGTTTTGACTTAAAAACCAACCGGGCCCCTGGAACGAAAAAGCCAATAACTCTCAGACCCGGCGTCCGATTGACGCGTCTTCTGTCACGTTGAGTTCCTTTTGTCAAGACAGAACTTTGAGGTACATCAAATCCATACTACGTGTCAGTTGTTGTATCAACCCCCTTGGCTCGTGGAGTGGACCCTCTTAGAAATGGGCATGCTGTGTGCGGGTACCCTAGAGCTGGCTGTGACGATGAAGACCGTACTGAAATCCTATGTGGGTTCGACGGTGAAGAAGACCGCACTGAAATCCTATGTGGGTTCGGCAGCGATGAAGACCATACTGAAATCCTATGTGGGTTTGATGGTGAAGGAGACCACACTGAAATCCTATGTGGGTTCAGCAGCGATGAAGACCGTGCGGAAATCCTATGTGGGTTCGACGGTGATGAAGACTGCACTAAAATCCTATGTGGGTTCGACAGTGATGAAGACCGTACTGAAATCCTATATGGGTTCGATGGTGATGAAGACTGCACTGAAATCCTATGTGGGTTCGGCAGTGATGAAGACCGTACTAAAATCCTATGTGGGTTCGACGGTGATGAAGACTGCACTGAAATCCTATGTGGGTTCGACAGCGATGAAGACCGTACTGAAATCCTATGTGGCTTCGACGACGATGAAGACTGCACTGAAATCCTATGTGGGTTCGGCAGATTGGCTGGTTAGTATCCTATGTGGGTCCCAAATAGATGAATCAGTGGCTATATCTGATCATCTCTATCACCTTACGAAGAAGTATACATGTGTGAGCTGAGTCTTGAATTCAATCAATATCTTCGATATGTTTGACTTACTATCCTGTGTGGTTGGGGTTGTGCTTCTATGTGGATGTGATCGAACTTGGGCTCGGTTGTTGGAGCGAAATTGGAATTGATGACTTAGGTATATGTATGGGCATATACCTAAGTAGTGTGGGATGTTACTTCGTGATTGTATCTTTCCTTTGTGGATTACCCTTTGTGGATTTTGGGAGATCTTCAGGGGTCTCGGGGTCCTTACTGAGTAGTGTATACTCACCCCTACACGGGCTATGCCCGCACTACGTTGTGTTGGATGCAGACGATAGACAACACTGATCGTGGTTGAGGCTAGTAGAGCATTCGGTACTTGGAGGTGGACCACTGGGCGGGACGTACACGAAGCGGACGGCTGGACCCGAGGAGCTGAGGTGGATATCTGTACCCACCCTTCAGGTGGGACTTTCAGTGGACGACTCGACGTTGCTGCTTTACTTTCAGTTGTTGTACTTTCTTTCCAGTTGTACTTTACTTTCAGTTTGGGTTTGTATTCTGGCCCATTTACTTTCCGCACTTACTTTTCCGCACTACTTTTTTTACCCGGTTTTACTTAGTGTTTACTTATGCTTGCTTACTATGTGGTATTTGTTTACTTTTTAAAGTCAATCCCTTCCCCTTTTTGTTGGATTTATACCTTGGTGCTAGTCGCCAGCCCCTGGCCTATGGGAGACGGGCTTGGGGTAATCACGGCACGGGTCCCGAGGACGGGTCGTGATAGACCCATCGAGGTCCGGCCACCCGAAGCATGGCCGAAGGACCCGACCCAACCCAACCTGATGTGAGTTGGGTCAGTTCGAGTCGGGTTATATGGGTAAACCTGACCTAATCCAACCCAACCCGATAGACTCGAGCCAACAACTCGAACCCGAACCCCCCAGATAGACCCCTGCACTACACTTGGACCACCAGCCCAGCCCCCCCTGCACTGCACCTCGACCACCAGTGCAGCCCCCCGTGCACTGCACCTGAACCACCAGCCCAGCCCCCCCCCCCCCAGCCCCATACATTGCACCTGGACCAACAGCCCCCCCTACACTGCACCTGCACCTGCACCACCAGCACCCCTCCACTCCAGCCCAACCCATCCTCCCCCACCCCCATCCCCACTGCACCCCACCCCTGCACCCCTTCACCAGCCAACACCCCTACCCATTCCCCCTCTTCCACACCCCTCCACCAAACCTCCCCCCAGATAGACCCCTGCACTACACCTGGACCACCAGCCTAGCCCCCCTGCACTGCACCTAGACCACCAGCCCCCCCTTCACTGCATCTTCACCACCATAACCCCTCCACTCCAGCCCAACCAAACATCCCCCACTTTACCCCTGTAGGACTACAACAACCTCCCCCTTACACTAGCCCCTCCTCCCTTCACCAGCCAACTCGCCCCTTCCCCCACCCCCTGCACCAGCCTGCCTTGCCCCTTCCCCCTCACCCCTCCCTCCTTTGCTGCACCCCTCCCCCCTTTGCTGCACCCATACATAGCCCTACCCCTGCACATACAACCCTCCCCTTTCCCTCCTCTCATGTACCCCACCCCTGCACAACCTACACACCTCCCCCTTTCCCCTTTGCTGCACCCCGCTCTAGGAATACAAATAAGCTATTCCCCCCCCAGAAAAACCAACAGGTAAACAATCCAAAAAAAACAGCTTCAGTGCATACTTAGCTGTAAAAAAATAAAAACATGCATGATGTTCTCCTATAATTTGTAAGAAAAGTGACCAGAAAAATAAATTATACTATTCACTTCAAAAATATCTAACAGATATAATAAAACATCATGCAACAAAAAATAAGAAAGTATTTTGGAATCCTTATAAATAACAATGTAGTCATGCATCACCTCTCCTCTCCTAGTGTTTTTAAAGTATATAACAATGTTAAAAGAGCAGAAACTCCAACTTTCATGGAAGAATTGACATCAGAAGATTGGAGATGGAAAATCACACGATTTTTTATTGGGCATGTTGAAGTACCAACTCTATGATGGAACCAGATAAATTCCAGATAAATGAATGAAATAAATATATAATCAGACCTGTTCTCCCAGAAATATTAAGAAATCTCTTTGTGTAGGTTCCATCATTTGATCAGTGACACCAACATGAAGAATATACAAAACGCAAGCCTATAAAGGGTTATAGATAAATCTATGAGTTCATATCATGAATAATGGATCATTTACTACCTGATAGTATTAGGTATACAAGGGTGACAAAACCAAGGAGACCTAACTTTCACCTTTTCAACTTTTAAAGAGTAAAAGAAGTTAACATGTACATTTTCAATTCCAACATACATAATAGATTTTTCTTTTTAAAAATGATAATCTAAAAAATTGAGTAAGAGAGTAAGTAAAGGATGAAAATATTCCCTCTAGGACAAAAGAAAAGTGAAATACAAAAATTAACTGCTATTAGTAACCCCCATTAAATTTTCATAACAAAATTCAAGTTACCATCCAGAGAGAAGCAAAAAAAAAACACTCCATTTAATATCTAATTGAAAGAAGATATTGTTGTCATGAATGATGCCTTCATTCTATTAAATTCATAGAGCCCACAAAGGAGGGAAAATTCACATGATAGGATGAATCAATACATGGAAAGAAACTATATATTATTTAGGAGTGATCTATGTATGTAAAACAATATAAATCTATACCTTAATTAAGAGTGATCCATCATGATTCATCCTTGCTTCTTATACATTAGACATTGAAACTCTAATCATGAATTGTGGTGGTGGATGGTGGCATATCTTAAAAAAACACAACAGAATAAAGAAAAAGTTAGTATTTTACTTTTTCAAACAAATGATTATAATTTACAAATAAAAAATGATAGAAAATTATAATATTTTTAAAGGTACCTGATTCAATCGATTCCACTTCTTATAGTTTCTTTCAAATGTAAATTGGTTTGGACTTTCTAAACCAATTTTATGAGAAAATTAATTCTTCAACGATGTTGGGATTCAAACAACTATGAAACAGATCAAGGACTTGTCCTCCTATACTAAAAGCGGACTCTGAATATACTATATTTAAAGGAATTGCTAAAATATATCTAGAAATGCATGAGAGAACATGATATTTTCTTACCTTTCCTTTCCACCAACTTGAAATATCAAATCCTTCAAAATCATCCTCACAATCATCAATCTCAAGATATATCTCTAGTTCATTCCTTTGTTGTATCAATTGCCTTTTCCTTTTCTTTAATCTATATGCATCTTTTCATTTCTCATCATCCTCACTATTAGTACTAGCATCATGAATTTGTGACTCTTGATGAGAACTTGGCTCACATATATCAACAATTGGAATGAGATATTTACATTTTTAAAAATCATAGAGATTATTCAGAACCTCTGTTAATTTACTAATCAACTGATTTTTGTCTTCTTCATCATCAAACATCATTTCAAAACTATCCCGAACATATTCTAATTTATATCGGGGAATAAGAACAACTCCCATAAGTAAGAGAGAATTAAAATTTGAACCAATAACCCAATACTTGTCCAACTTAAGCTTCATTGCAATAGCCATTGCACTCACAGTAATATCATGACTCTTCATCCATTTCTTTATTTCTCTATATATGTCACAAAGAGTATGAAAGAAAGTGTGACATGTCACATGCATAGAACCAGAAAACTCCACAGTGCTATCATAGTTTTTTTAGGAACTTGACAAATACATGAGCACGCTCCCAATCATATGCTGTAGGAGCCCCACCTTCACAAACAAGAGCACTTCTAAAACTTGAATCCTCCTCAAGGTGAATAAATAATTCCTCATACTTATCTGCAACATCCAATATAAAGTAACAAGAATTCTACCTAGTAGGCACATCAAGAATCATGTCATGTTTACTAGGAATTTTTAACTCCTCGGCTATGCTCTTGAAAAGAGTCAATATTGAAGGTGAACTTCTCACAAATTTGTAGGAAACTCTGAATCTAGCAATTTATGTTGATATTTCCTTTATCCCATCACTAACAATAAGGTTTAAGATATGTGCACAAAATCTCACATGCATATGCTGTCCATTAAGAATAGACCCATTTAAATAATTAACCCTCTTCATAAAATAATTGATCGCTGTATTATTAGAACTAGCATTGTCAACGGTAATAGTATTAATCCTTTCAATCCTCCATTTTTTCAATGTATGTTCTAATACTCGACCAATTGTTTCCCCTTTATGATCGACAACAAGAAAAAATAAAATTATTATTTTTATTTAAGATCCAATTATCATAAATAAAATGTGCAGTTATACACATATAATTCAAATTCTGAATTGAAGTCCATGTGTCGGTGGTAAGATATACCATGTGACAGAACATATCAAACACATACTTCAATTTTTCTTTCTCTGCCAAATATAACTACAAGAAATCCCTATCAACTATTTGTCTAGATAGAACTTGAAATTGAGGCTGAACAAATTCAATAAATTCTCTAAAACCTTGATTCTCAACATATTTAAATTATAACTCATCAATGATTATCATTTTAGCAAGAGCTATTCTGCACTCTTCTTGATTAAAATGAGCTACTGAAATTTTAATCGTCCCATCATCCTCATCTCCAGATTTCTTTCTAATACTGAGAGTGGTTTGACTTTTGTCAAGATTTTTGTGTGGATTTTTATTGTACCTTATCAAATTCCTATTCAAATTACTAGTTCCATGTTGGCCTAATGTGCAAGCATAATTTTTTCCACAATAATTACAAACAGCCCTTCCATTTTTCTTATGAAAATGATCCCAAGCTTGAGAAATTATAGAACTAGTAGGATATTTAGGAATTGTTACCTTTTTAGGAGACCTCTTACCCTCCTCACTTTCTTCAACTGGTATACTACTACTCTACCCTCCTATTGAATGTGCAGTTGGAGTAGACCCCATCTAACTTTGGGTTGCACCAACTAGAGGATTATAATAACCACTTAATTTATCACCTTCCATGAATCTCTAATTGTTGTTAGTCGTGGCACACTCCTGGAAGAATATAAGGAGAATACATTTTGAAACAAAGATATGGATTTGAAATTAAAAGGATAAATGAAATCATTGCAATGCAGTTTATGCCTCATGGTGGATACTCAACGAACCCATCCTAAAATTCCTACAACAAAAACTACATCACCAACCAAAACAAAATTAGGCCAAGTGTAATAATTCTGACTTAACTTATAGCAACTAAGCTATCAATCATTGTGACCAAACCAGAATTTTATAGGAGTATGAGTAGAAAAACAAAATTGAGAACTCATACATACATAATGACAAACAAAAATCATTTAAAATAACATGATAAAAAATCAATTTCTTTCTTACCACCACACTCCAGACCGGGCATACAGCAGCAGGCAGGACTCAGGAGGTGGAGGCAACACGGGGCCAAGGTATTTTTCTTCTAAGCCCTGATTACTTGGAAGGTGTATATTGGGGGAGGAGGCAAGCACGAGGATCCCTTTTCTGGGTGGGTTTGGTTGGAGGTGTGAAATGAGCCAAGATAAGAGGAGAAGAGAATGGATGGAGGGTTTTTCTCAAGGGATAAGAGGGATCAGAAGTCGATGGGTTGGGGAAGCTCAGGGAAGGAAGGAGGGGGAAGGAAGGAGGATAGTCATCGCCACCGTCGCTTTCAAGGGAAGGAGGGGAGTAGGGTTTCCTTGTATATGAAGGAAGGTTGGGGTCGGGAGAGAGATGAGCGGGTAGGTAGTCCCGACTTCGTGAGTCTTTGAGACAAAGGGTTTCTTTTTACTTGCCGCCACTGCTTGCTGGCACCCATCGGGTCACGGGTCGGGTTGGGTCTAAATGACTCCAACCCACAACCCAACCCAACCCATGTACGGGTCGACCCGAGTTGAACATGGCCTGGGTTGTTTCGTTATGACCCGACCCAACCCGACCCTACCCTGTTGGGTCAGGTTGAACCGGTCGGGTTGGTTCGGGTCTGGACACCCCTAATAGGAAGCAATTGTATCATGTGTATGTGATGATTTACTACTTGTGATGGGTGTAGTAGTCATATTTTTGATGGACCCTTTAGGATGGTATTAGGTGTGGATTTATTATACTTTTATTTTCTTATGATTTAGTATCCACCCCACTCTAGTGGGATAATCTTTCCAACACCCAAATGTTTTGGGTTCATAATGTTTTATGAAACATCTCAGTTGATGAGTGAATGAATGGATGACTACTCACTCTTCCAAAATATCTCTTCTATATGTTTCACTAGTGTGATGACTTAATGTATTTATTAGAAT
The DNA here is from genome assembly GCA_963277665.1 of Viscum album. Taxonomy (NCBI): domain Eukaryota; kingdom Viridiplantae; phylum Streptophyta; class Magnoliopsida; order Santalales; family Viscaceae; genus Viscum; species Viscum album. The sequence goes on along the minus strand of OY728135.1, from coordinate 887,633,278 downwards.
ATGGTATATAATTGATTTAAGTATAGTATGTGATGTTTTGGTTTACTTGAATATGTGGTTGAGATGATAATGTATAGTGGGGGTTGTGTATAGTAGGAGGAGGGTATGCGGTTGATGTCCTTCATGTTAATGATTCCCTACTATAATGAATATGTTGATATGTTGATGGATATGGAGGTGTGTTTTTATAATGATGATGTGGTTGTTATATGTAGACTGGTTGAGATATGAGATATGATGTGTTGTGATATGACTGAAGAAGGGATTGAGATCCCCATGATGTTTTTTATTGGTTTGTGAGAGTGAAAAAGTAGAGGAGAATTCGTTTTGTGGTTCCTTTTGATATATTATATTGTTTTTATGTTATTATACCTAGATAAAATATTGGTTGAGTGAGACATTGTGAGGTTGGGTTATAGTTTAATGAGTAGGTTCTTGTGGGTTATTTTGTTTATTTGTTGAATTATTAGTATACTTCTTCAACATTTTCATGAGAGGTCTTAATGAGGATCCCAATAATTGTGTATTTATGATCAACCCCATTATATATATAAATTTTATAGGTTTCCAGGATGGATTTGGAGACCAATATAGATATTTCTAGCTCATGGATTGTAATTGTGATTATATTTATTAACTAGGAATGGTTTGTTTTTCAGAGCACTGGTGTAGGGGATACCGAGCTGGTATTTTTTTTCTCAGATCATCTTTTAGAAATGGTTTTAACCACTGCAAAATGAAACTGGTAAAATTTTAGTGGTAGTTTTAACCTCCACTGTAAAGACCCGTAAAATTCAAGGAATTTTTTTTAAATTTTCTTTGGGATTTTACAAGAACACAATTTCTGACGGCACCTAATTTCGAGGCCCGGTGTACCCGGAATCTTTTTCCGAAGTTTAGCTCAGGTACGTTCAGTGAAAGAACGAGTGGGTTTTTCTAACTTTTGAACTGGTGCTCGGAATCAAATTCCGAGGGCACCGATGGAATCACAACGCCGGTAATTTCTTAGAAACACCTTTTCTGGAGTTGCGTTTTCTCGGGTGTGGTTTTTAAATTTTGGGGTTAAGTAAAGGAATAAAATAAAAGTGGTGCAACCAATTTTATTTTATTTTTGTTTAACCTAAGCTAAGTGGATAAAGTGGGACCCACAATATCCTACCCACTAGGTAGGATAATTATGAGGTTGGACCCACACGAGCCCCACCATTTCTTTTCTTCCTAAACCCCCTCCTTTATTAAGGTAACGCACCTGCACCCCTATTAAGTGGAAGTCAACCCTTGTGTTTTTCTGTTAATGAAACGCCTCTATTAAATTTGGTGGTTTAAACGTTTCTATTAAATTCAATTAATTGATTGTTTCAATTTTGAATTTCAAAGGAGTTGGATTGTGTGTTAATAAAATAAGACAAGTCTAATTTTTTATTAAGAGGTTCGTTGTGTGTGAAGGATTGGGGAGAATTTTTGCTCAAGTTCTTGAAGTTCATCCTCCTCAATGAATAATGCGAAGAACGCCGACCTCCAACGACGGACGACGGTGAGAGACTCCTTCCTCAGAGATCGACGACCCGACGCACATCACCTCATTCTTTCTTTCCGCATCAAAGGAAGGGAGACACCATTCATCCGTGATGCGACGATCCGCCTTCTTCCACGACGATCAATTCCGCGATGTCCCTTTCCGCGACAACCTCATTCAATGATTACGCTCGAGGAAGGGGTTTATTTTATTTGGTTGTTCGTGATTACTTCCGTCACCATTCTTCATTTAAATTCGAGCCGCCTGATATCGCAATAACGGGAGGAGGTCGGTCCGCACAAACACGGCTGAGTCTCCTCCCCCTTGTTGGTTTGATTTTGTTGCGGCACATGTAAGGAGGTGCGGTGCCGAGCACCGTGCGGGATATATTAAAGGAAGGGCAGAGAAGCGTGGCGCCGTCGTGCCACGCCATTGAAGACGAACTCAACCGCGACACCACCGCGCCGCGCTAGAGAACCTCGAAGGAACCTCGAAGACACCGCGGTCGGAGCGGGGCTGCGGCGGAGGGGCGCGGCGCCGTCGTGCCGCGCCGGACGAACCAAGGCCGCAGCTTAGGCCGCAGCGGAGCATGGACTGATGACCGGTTCTGGGTCGCCATCATCGAAGCAGGGGGACTGGCCCATGCCAGTCCCATGGCGGCAGCAGCCGGCCGACCGGAGCGGGCCAGCCGGTCAGGGGAAAAACCGGGGGTTCGTAACCCCCGGTTGGCCAGCAGGTGCGGCCCCCCACATGGGGGCCACAGTTTCCAAATAGGTGGGGGGAAGCACGCCCCCACGCACCCCTCAACGCTTGGCCGTTTTGGCCGAGCCACTCGGCCAGTGCCAGCGCGCCAGGCCGAACCGCCAGGCCGGGCTGCGCCCAAGCCGGTTCGGGCCGTGCCAGGTGGGCCGGGCCGTGCCCAAGAGGGTCGGACCCAAACCCGGGTCGGGTTGACCCGGTTCGGGCCGACCTAGGGGGTCTCAGGCCGAATCGGTCTCGGGCCCGAACCCCCACTTCCGGACCTCTTTCAGTCTTTTGCCCATAACTTGGGATACTGACCTCCAATCGACGCACCGTCAGCGGAGATGCGTTCCTTGGATCGAGACAGTCGTTTCGATATATTGCATTCAAGTTTTTGGAGAACTTTGGGTTTGGCTGGGTTGGTTCGTACACAAAACCAACCGGGCCCTCGGAGCGAAACACTCATAACTTGAGCTCCGGACGTCTGATTGACGTGCCGTCGAATTGGATGGATTTCTCTTAGTGAGACGAACCTTTTGGCTTACTCCGCTCGAGGTTTGGGCACAGTTGGAGTATGGTCGGGTTAGTTTTAACTAAGAAAACCAACCGGGCACCTGGGATGAAAAAGCCAATAACTCTCAGACTGGGCGTCCGATTGACGCGCCGTCTGTGTCGTTGAGTTCCTGTTGATGAAACAGAACTTTTGGATACATCAACTTTGGACTACGTGTCAGTTGATGTATCAGCCCCTTGGCTCGTGGAGCGGACCCTCCCGAATGAGCTTGCTGTGTGCGGGAACCCTAGAGATGGCTGCAACTGCGACGATGATAACGACTGTAGAGAAACCCTCCGTGGATCTGACGGCGATGACTATAACATTCAGCGATCCTACATGGCTCAGTGCTACCAATCCTGTGTGGGTCGGATCCTGTGTGGGTCAGCGATCAGTAGTCCTGTGTGGGCCAACGCCTAAAGATCCTGTGTGGGTCCTATTCTGTGTGAGTCATTGCAGGGGTTATTTACCTATCGATCCTGTGTGGGTCATTGCGAGGGTTAGTTACCTATCGATTCTGTGTGGGTCATTGCGGGGGTTAGTTACCTATCGATCCTTTGTGGGTCATTGCGGGGGTTAGTTACCTATCGATCATGTGTGGGTCATTGCCGGGTGAGTTACCTATCGATCCTGTGTGGGTCATTGCGGGGGTTAGTACCTATCGATCCTTTGTGGGTCCGACGGCTTAGATGAATCAGTGGCTATATCTGATCATCTTTATCATCTTACGAAGAAGTGTACCTGTGCTAGCTGAATCTTGTTTTTCTTTCCTACATGGATTGTGTTGTGCTATCCTGTGTGGATGTGATCGAACTTGGGCTCAGAAGTTGGAGCCGAACTGGAATTGATAACTTATGTATATGTATGGGCATATACCTAAGTAGTGTCGGATGTTACTTCGTGTTTGTATCTTTCCTTTGCGGATTATCCTTTGTGGATTCTGGGAGACCTTCGGGGTCTCAGGGTCTCTACTGAGTATCTTATACTCACCCCTGCATGGGATATTCCCGCACTACGTTGTGTTGGTTGCAGATGACGGATAATGCTGATCGTGGTTGAGGATTGCGGAGCAGGTCGGTACCTGGAGGTGGACCACTGGGCAGGATGTACATGGAGCAGACGGCTAGACCCGAGGAGCTGAGGCTGTTATCTGTACCCACCCTTCAGGTGGGAGTACTAGAGGATGGATCGACGTTGCTTCTTTACTTTCAGTTGCTGTAATTTCTTTCCAGTTGTACTTTAGTTTCAGTTTGGGTTTGTATTCTGGCCCATTTTCTTTTCCGCACTAAATTTTGTACCCAGTTTTACTTAGTGTTTACTTCTGCTTTCTTACTCTAAGGTTTTTGTTTACTTTACAAAGGAAATGACTTCCCTTTATCAAGAATTACGCCTTGGTGCTAGTCGCCAGCACCTGGCCTATGGAAGGCGGGCTTGGGGTAGTCACGACACGGGCCCCGAGGACGGGTTGTGACAAATTGGTATCAGAGGAGTTCAGTTCTACTGAAGAACTCTGGACTCTGATCTTTCTTCCATGTGAAGCAATATCATTAAGAGTATTGAGTGTGGTTATCAGTCCAGGGAGTCCAGTGTTGGTGCGGCGGCCGAAGTATGCGTACACCAGGACCCTAACTTCCGATTTCCGACTTAATGCACTAAAACTTTGATTGCATGTGTGTTTCAAGTTTTCTTTGTGATTACTTTGTGTCAGCTCACCAGGTATACTGTTTGACCGTGGCACACCTATATCTTTTCAGGATGGCCCCACGATGGCAGCCAGCTAGGGTTCTGAGCGTTGTACGTGACGACAGCCCACCGAGCGATGAGGCCTCGATGCAAGGCCCTTTGACAGTAGAGGCACCGACGATACCTCTACCTGCCGAGCCACTGATGCTACCAGCCCCAGTCGCTGACAATGCACTTAGTCTTAGTGCACTTTATGAGTTTCAACATCAACAACCGCCCAGGTTCTGCGGGGAGATGGACCCTCAGGCAGCCGAGGATTGGAAGGAGGTAGTTGTATGAGTTTTCAGGTTAGTGAGGACACCAGCAGACCTCATGGTGATCCTCACAGTGAGCCTCCTGTACGCGGCAACAGGAAGATGGTGGATCTTGATGCTCCAGGTGCACGATGAGACATCTCTAATTTGGACGTACTTTTAGAGCCTTTTCCACTCGGAGTTTTTCCCAGCCACCCTTCGTGCAGTGCGCATCCAGGAGCTTCTACAGCTGTGGTAGGGCAGCTTGACGGTCGCCCAGTACTCGGTGAGATTTACCGATCTCTCACTTTATTCTACGGACATGGTACGAGACCCATTCTTCTGTGCCCGAAACTTTGAGTAGGGATTGATGTAGGAGATCAGGGCATCACTGATCTCCCTCAGCATCCCGACACAGGCAGGGGTACTGGAGCGAGCCCTTCTCATCGAGAGATTTCTTGCTGAGCCTACATTAATAGAGAGGCCTACCGCATGGCAGCACATAGCAGAGTCATCTGCAGTAGGAAGCCGACAGATGACTCATGGGTCTAGGTAGACCAGACCCTCAGTTAGACGACCTCAGGACACTGGCTCGGTGATGCGGGGCTCACAGCGTAGGGCCAGTCTTTCAAGAGGCAGACAGTGCTACGCATGTGGCGGGCAGGGCCACATGGCTCGTGACTGCCCGACCCGCTATGCCGAGGATTAGCAGACGGTTGAGGGACCACCCAGGTAGAGGCAGAGGGTCGACCATAGTAGTCCGCAATTAGCTGGTGGACGAGGCAGAGGAGCTGGTCGAGCAGCAGGTGGTGGGCGACGCTTTCAGGCTCTACCACCACCACCACCAGGAGGTCCACCCCGACCACAGGGAGCTGACAGGCAGAGACCGGCACAGCTTCAGGCAGTGGAGGCCTATGACCACGGTGCACCCGAGATGATTCGAGGTACTATCTGTGTCTATTCCACCCTTGCTTCAGTTCTTATAGACACAGGAGCGAGTCATTCTTTCATAGATGCTGCCCTTGTTCAGAGCTCAGAGATTCCGACAGAGCCGTTGCCTCGATCCTTATAGCTATAGACTCCTTCTGGAGTAGAATCAACGATTACACACTGGTTACGGCAGTGTGAGCTTACTCTAGGAGGTGAGAGATTCGGCTGGGATCTTATTGTAGCGGCGTTGAGGCCTTACGACGTCATCTTGGGCATGGATTGGTTATCTACATTCCATGCTCAGATTGACTGCATTAGGCGCAAGGTGCGGTGTGTTCGCACCGACGGGAGCAGGTTCACCTTCACCGGAGAGAAGGGAGCCTTTGCAGCACATGATGGACTCTCGTAGAGGAGAGGAAAGCCCATCACTCATCAGTTGGCTAGCCTCATCCTAGGAGTAGTTGATGTGCGGAGTACTGGTTTTTCTACAGTGGTGGATCAGTATGCGAACATTTTCCCCGATGATTTCCCAGGGCTACCTCCTCATAGATAGGTAGAATTTTATATTGACCTATACCTTGGGACAACCCCATTATCCACTCCAGCATATTGGATGTCCCCCGCTGAGCTTCGAGAGATACAGGTACAATTGGAGGACTTGCAGGGAAAGGGATTCATCCGACCCAGTGTTTCACCCTGGGCTTCCCCGATATTGTTCGCCAAGAAGGCGGACGGGAGCTTGTGACAGTGTGTCGACTATCATCACCTAAACCAGGTGACTGTGAGGAACAAGTATCTTCTACCGAGGATTGATGACCTCTTTTATCAGCTCAAGGGAGCACGGTGGTTCTCAAAGATAGACCTCAGGTCAGGCTATCATCAGCTCAGAGTTTGGGAGGAGGACGTGCAGAAGACGACCTTCAGATGTCGGTATGGCCACTATGATTTCTTGGTTATTCCATTCGGCGTAACCAATTATCCAGAAGTGTTCATGGGCCTCATGAACAGGATCTCTCAGTCATACCTTGATCGATTTGTCGTGGTCTTCATCGACGACATTTTTATATACTCGATGACTGAGGAGGAGCACGCCTACCACTTGCGGGTTGTACTAGACACACTCCGAGAGCACCAGATTTATGGAAATCTCTCTAAGTGTTAGTTCTGGATACGAGAGGTCCACTTCTTGGTACACGCCATCTTTGAGGTGGGAGTTGCGGTGGATCCTGAGAAGATTGAGGAAGTGCTAGCTTGGGATCCACCCAGGAGCGTGACGGAGGTGCGGAGTTTCTTTGGACTAGCTGGATACTACCAGAGATTTGTGCCAGACTTCTCCAGAGTTGCGACACCACTCTCAGATTTGAAGAAGAAGGGGAAACCCTTTGTGTGGTCATACAGATGTCAGCAGAGCTTCCAGAAGCTGAGATAGAGATTGACCAGCGCGCCTATCTTGAGGCTACCGGAGGAGGGAGTTGGGTACGTAGTCTACTGTGATGCATCGGGGACCATACTCAGATGTGTCCTGATGCAGGAGTGGGCCGTGATCACCTATGGATCATGTCAGTTGAGGAAGCATGAGAAGAACTACACTACCCATGATTTGGAGTTAGCAGCAGTGGTCTTCGCTCTGAAGATGTGACGACACTATCTGATGGGCGAGCACTTTACAGCCTATTCTGACCATCAGAGTCTCAGGTATATCTTCTCGTAGAAGGACCTGAACCTGAGATAGCGGCGATGGCTCGAGTTCCTCCAGGACTATGACTTTGAGATAGTCTATACTCCTGGAAAGGGGAACGTGGCAGCCGATGCTCTCAGTAGGAGGACGAGCATTCAACTACTTGGGGAGGTGACAGAGAAGCTATCCGCTCTGTAGATATAATTCGTGGATAGAGATGGGGCAGCCTTTCTTCAGTCACTCATAGTCACTCCTCCACTACTACAGCGGGTCAGAGAGGCACAGTGTGGGGACGCCGACTGTGAGACGCGACGTGTGCAGATATCCTCAGGACAGGCACCTGATGGATTCTCTTTATGAGGAGAGCATGAGTTCATTTTCAGAGGACGTACCATGGTACCAGCTACTTTTCAGGAGGAGGTGATGAGAGAGTTTCACACTTACCCTTTGGCGGTACATCCTGGAGTGGCGAAGATGTACCAGGATCTCAGACGACAGCGCTGGTGGCCGGGTATGAAGAAGGTTGTGATATAGTAAGTTTCTCGATGCCTCACCTGCCAGCAGGTGAAGGCAGAGCACCAAGTACCGGCATGCTTGGTATGCCCCTTGGAGGTCTCGGAGTGGAAGTGGGATGGGATATCTATGGACTTCGTGACTGGACTTTCACGCACTTCCAGAGGTCACGACTCCATTTGGGTGATTGTCGACCGACTCACCAAGTTGTCCCACTTCTTACCCATCAGCGAGCAGGGCTCAGTGGAGAGCTTGGGACGTCTCTACAATCAGGAGATTGTACAGCTTCGTGGTGTGCCATCATCAATCATCTCCGATCGAGATGCTCGCTTTACTTCCCAACTTTGGAATGGGTTGCAGGTGGCGTTCGGGACGCAGCTACATCTGAGCACCTCCTTTCACCCTAATACTAATGGTCAGATGAAGAGGACTATTCAGACTCTAGAGGACATGCTCCGCGCATGTGTCCTCGACTTTGGCCATAGTTGGGAGGACCACCTACCCCTGGTGGAGTTCGTGTGCAACAATAGCTACCACTCCACCATCGGAATGACACCATATGAGGCGTTGTACAGCTGACCTTGCAGATCACCATTGTGCTGGACATATCCTGGGGAGTCAGCACTTGTGGGATCGGAGATGGTCCAGGCCATGAAAGAGAAAGTCCAGGTCATCCAGGAGCGAATGAGGATAGCTCAGATCCGGCAGATGTCTTATGCTGACAGGAGGCAAAGGCCACTGGAGTTTGAGGATGGCGACCGTGTCTTCTTGCGGGTCTCACCTCGATGTGGATTTCAGAGATTTGTCCAAGGCGGCAAGTTATCTCCACACTTCATCGGACCATTCCAGGTCCTCAGAAGGATTGGTGAGGTGGCTTATCGCCTAGCTCTACCACCTCAGTTGCACCGGGTGCATGATGTCTTCCACTTATCCCAGCTGAGGAGATACGTGCACGACCCGACACATATCATTGACCATGGGGAGCTGGACATTGATGATGGGGAGACTTTTGCGGAGGTTCTTGTGGAGATCGAGGATCGACAGGAGTGGGTCCTACGTGGACGGTCGATTCCTCTAGTGCGCATCAGATGGAAGCACAAGAACCTCCAGGAGAGAACTTGGGAGCAGGAGGCTCAGATGCGTGCCCAGTACCCACATTTGTTTCCCTAGTATTTGATGTATTTTTATGGGGACATAAAGCCCTGAGGTGGGAGTAATTTAAAGTCCCTTAAAATTCAAGGATTTTTTTTTAATTTTCTTTGGGATTTTACAAGAACGCTGTTTCTGACGGCACCTAATTCCGAGGCCCGGTGTGCCCGGAATCTTTTTTCGAAGTTTAGCTTGGGTACGTTCAGTGAATGAACGAGCGAGTTTTTCTAACTTTTGAACCGGTGCTCAGAATCGAATTCTAAGGGCACCTATGGAATCACAGCGCCGGTAATTGCTTAGAAACACCTTTTCTGGAGTTGCGTTTTCTCAGGTGTGGTTTTTAAATTTTGGGGTTAAGTAAAAGAATAAAATAAAAGTGGTGAAACCAATTTTATCTTATTTGTGTTTAACCTAAGCTAAGTGGATGAGGTGGGACCCACAATATCCTACCCACTAGGTATGATAATTATGAGATGGGAACCACACGAGCCCCACTGTTTCTTTTCTTCCTAAACTCCCTCCTTTATTAAGGTAACGCACCCGCACCCCTATTAAATGGAAGTCAACCCTTGCGTTTTTCTATTAATGAAACGCCTCTATTAAATTTGGTGGTTTAAATGTTTCTATTAAATTCAATTAATTGATTGTTTCAATTTTGAATTTCAAAGGTGTTGGCTTGTGTGTTAATAAAATAAGACAAGTCTTATTTTTTATTAAGAGGTTCGTTGTGAGTGAAGGCTTGGGGAGAATTTTTGCTCAAGTTCTTGAAGTTCATCCTCCTCGACGAAGAACGCGAAGAACGCCGACCTCCGACGATGGATGACGGTGAGAGACTCCTTCCGCAGAGATCGACGACCCGATGAACATCACCTCATTCTTTCTTTTCATGTCAAAGGAAGGGAGACATCGTTCCTCCATGACGTGAGGATCTGCCTTCTTCCGTGACGATCAATTACGCGACGTCCCTTTCCGCGACAACCTCATTCGACGATTGCGCTCGAGGTAGGGGTTTATTTTATTTGGTTGTTCGTGATTACTTCGGTCTCCATTATTCATTTCAATTTGAGCCTCCTGATATTGCAATAACGGGAGGAGGTCGGTCCGCACAAACACGGCCAACCCTACTCCCCCTTGTTGGTTTGATTTTGTTGTGGCACATGTAAGGTGGCGCGGTGCTGAGCACTGCGCGGGATATATTAAAGGAAGGGCGGAGAAGCGCGGCACCGTCATGCTGTGCCATTAAAGAAGAACTCAACCGCGACACCGCCACGCCGCGCCGGAGAACCTCGAAGGAACCTCGAAGACATCGCGGCCGGAACAGGGCCGTGGCGGAGGGGCGCGGCGCCGTCGCGCCGCGCTAGACGGACTAAGGCCGCGGCTTAGGCCGCGGCGGAGTAGGGACCGACGGCCGGTTCTGGGCCACTGGCGTCAGAGCAGGGGGATCGGCACATGCCGGTCCCGTGGCGGCAGTAGCCGACCGACTGGAGCGGGCCGACCGGTCAGGGGAAAAACAGGGGGTTCGTAACCCCGGGTTGGCCAGCAGGTGTGGACCCCCACATGGGGGATGCGGTTTCGAAACAGGCGGGGGGAAGCGCACCCCCTCGCACCGCTCAATGCTCGACCGTTTCGTCCGAGCCACCTGGCCAACACTAGCGCGTCGGGCCGAGCCGCCAGGCCGGGCCGCGCCAACCAGGCTGGGCCGTGCCCAAGCGGGTTAGACCCGAACCTGGGTTGGGTCGACCCGGTTCAGGCCGACCCAGGGGGTCTCGGGCCAGATCGGTCCGGTCCTGAAACCCCCACTTCAGGACCTCCTTAGGTCTTTTGCCCATAACATAGGCTACAGACCTCCAATCGACGCACCGTCAGTAGAGATGCGATCCTTGGATCGAGACGGTCGTTTTGATATATTACACTCAAGGTTTTAGAGAACTTTGGGTTCGGCTGGGTCGGTTCGTACACAAAACCAACTGGGCCCTCGGAGCGAAATGCTCATAACTTGAGCTCCGGACGTCCGATTGACGTGCCGTCGACTTTGATGGATTCCTCTTAGTGAGACTGACCTTTTTGATTACTTTGATCGAGGTTTGGATGTAGTTGGAGTACGGTCAGGTTGGTTTTGAATAAAAAAATGAACCGGGCCCCTGGGACGAAAAAGCCAATAACTCTCAGACCGGGCGTCCGATTGACGCGCCGTCTGTGTTGTTGAGTTCCTGTTGACGATAAAGAACTTTTGGATACATAAACTTCGGACTACGTGTCAGTTGATGTATCATCCCCTCAGCTCGTGGAGCGGACCGTCCCAAATGAGCTTGCTGTGTGCGGGAACCCTAGAGCTGGCTGCGACTGCGATAACGATGATGACTGTACAGAAATCCTCCGTGGATTCGACGGCGACGACTACAACACTCAGCGATCCTACGTGGATCAGTGCTACCGATCCTGTGTGGGTTAGCGCTCAGCGGTCCTGTGTGGTCCAGCGCCTACAGATCTTGTGTGGGTCCGATCCTATGTGGGCCATTGCGGGGGTTAGTTACCTATCGATCCTGTGTGGGTCATTGCAGGGGTTAGTTACCTATCAATCCTCTGCGGGTCATTGCGGGGGTTAGTTACCTATCAATCCTGTGTGGGTCATTGCAGGGTTTAGTTACCTATCGATCCTGTGTGAGTCATTGTGGGGGTTAGTTATCTATCAATCCTGTGTGGATCATTGCGGGGGTTAGTACCTATCGATCCTTTATGGGTCCGACGACTTAGATGAATCAGTGGTTATATCTGATCATCTTTATCGTCTTACGAAGAAGTGTACCTGTTTGATCTGAATCTTGTTTTTCTTTCCTATGTGGATTGTGTTGTGCTATCCTGTGTGGATGTGATCAAACTTGGGCTCGGATGTTGGATCCGAACTAGAACTGATAACATAGGTATATGTATGGGCATATACCTAAGTAGTGTCAGATGTTACTTCGTGTTTGTATCTTTCCTTTGTGGATTATCCTTTATGGATTCTGGGAGACCTTCGGGGGTCTCGAGGTCCCTACTGAGTAGCTTATACTCACCCATGCATGGGATATGCCCGCACTACGTTGTGTTGGTTGTAGACGACGGATAGCGCTGATCGTGGTTGAGGATTGCGGATCAGGTCGGTACCTGGAGGTGGACCACTGGGCAGGACGTACATGGAGCGGACGACTGGAACCGAGGAGCTGAGGTGGTTATCTGTACCCACCCGTCAGGTGGGAGTACTAGAGGATGGCTCGACATTTCTGCTTTACTTTCAATTGCTGTACTTTATTTCCAGTTGTACTTTACTTTCAGTTTGGGTTTGTATTCTGGCCCATTTTCTTTTCCGCACTAACTTTCGTACCCAGTTTTACTTAGTGTTTACTTCTTCTTGCTTACTCTGAGTTGTTTGTTTACTTTACAAAGGCAATGCCTTCCCTTTTTATTGGGAATTACGCATTGGTGCTAGTCGCCAGCCCCTGGCCTATGGAAGGCGGGCTTGGGGTAGTCACGGCACGGGCCCCAAGGAAGGGTCGTGACAGCAGCAAGAAATTTTTCTCGTAGCGATGGTTAAAACCGCCACTACAGTGTCCCACTATCCGCGTGTATTCTACAGTGGTTTTGATTATTTTAGTAGCATTTTTTGGCGAGGGGGGTGTTTTTTATTTGCGGTGGTTATAACCACCGCTAATAAAAGAGATCTACTAGCCATAAAACCACCGCTAAAAAAACCTAAACCACCGTGAACTGAGGCAGATACGATGATTAATTTAAACTACCGAGAAATAGATATAACTGTCGCTAATAGTTTCTCAACATGCAATTTAGTGGCGGTTTCATAGAACTGCCACTAAACCCCTGATTTATTGTAGTGTTAGAAATGTTGGTTTCATAGGTTTGAATATAGTTATATTCCAAATTAGAAAATTCAATTAAAATAACATTTCAACCAATAAACATTGAAAATTCACATAACGGTCAATTTAGATAAAATATATTTGTAATCAATATTAAATAAATTCTAACTGTACCAACCTTAACAACCAAAGTCAAGATAAACTAAAATAATTGAGAAATGGATGGATGATTCTATATATTTCCTACCACAACTTCAAGTTCATAGTCAACTCTGACAATTGATCTATTGGCATCATCAAAAATAATAAATGGATCGTTTCCAATGGCATTAGGGATGGTTTCAATTCTATCATCAGCATCATAAAAAATATGTATTGGAATTACTTCAATAATGACACCACATTCAGGTCGAAGATGGTATTTGACATAAAAAACTTGTTTCACCATTGATGCCAATACATATGGTTCATCAGTAGCAAGAGTCTGTGTTATATCAATTACTCAAAATCCATAATCATAAATTAATATTCCCTACCTACACTACTAGAAAATGAGGCTACATCAATGGACCTATAACCATGGTTCTGTGGCCCATAGAGACAGTTTTAAAACCGTGGCTATAGGCCACTTATCCATGGACTATAGGCATGGTTTTGAAAGATGTGGCTATTGGATGTGGCTATAGCCACGATACAGTGGACTATAGCCACAATTTCAAAATCATGACTATAGGCCAATTTTTTCAATGGAATATAGACACATTTTTTCAAAACCGTGGCAATAGGTTTCTCGTGCTTCCATGGGAAAAAAATTCTCGCCAAAAATTCAGTGTGAAGATTTATCACCACAATTTTTAGGCTATTCCCATGGTTTATATTAATATATATATATATATATATATCATAATATATATATATATATACCTGGATTATCATGCGGTGTAGTGGTGAGTACGCTGGTTCGTAAAGGGGAGGTACAAGGAACAAAACTCACTGGTGACATTTTTTATTTAGGCTATTTCCACAGTTTACCGAGGCTATATACACAGTTTAAACTGTGGATTTAGGTACACTGCCACGGTGGAAAGTTTTGAGGCCTATTTCCATGGTTTTCAAAACTGTGGCAATTGGCAGTTATTGACATGGTTTAAACCATGACAATAGGCTGAGACCTACTTCCATAGTGATAGCGGCCACGTTTGTCCAAAACTGTGGCCATAGACTATGACCATGCTTTTGGGGCCTATTGCCATGGTTTTGAACCATGGAAATAGGCCTTTTTTTCAATTTGTTCTCATCATCGAATCAAACCACTATAATTTTATCATCATGACTTGTCCATGAGAGTAATAATACATTATTGTTGTTATTTTTCAACAATTCCATAATAACATACATTTTCAAATCACGGTCTACTATCTGATGCACTAGAATAACAGTCTGTTGAGGCAATAACTATAACACCATTATGTTGTGTTATTATGTTCTTTTCTCATTTAGTGATAATAAATATGTACCCATTGATAAAAATTTATTTACAATCACAAACCTTAGTATTTGGACCAAAATCCAAAGATCTTATTTCCTCAGAGATAGATTTAGCAAGAAAACTCAATACCTAAAATATAAATGAATATTAAAATTAATTAAATATTTATTTAATTATTTAAAACATTAATATTTTTACCTTTAATTTCAGCTAGGCATAAAAATCTTTTCTATGAAAAGTATCCCTACTTCTCAAAGATAAAGAATGATGATTTATATTTATCATTGTTTATGTTCCCTATAGATAAAAATAGGAATAGTTTAACAGATATATATGTAATATATACATATTCAATTTACTTACCAGATGTAGTCATCGAACAAATCACAGTTGAACAAAACTATGCGATGTGCCATCTCCCTCTCTTCAGGGCTCAATGTCATCAGTGCATATAATCCAGGAATTTCTCCTATTTGAGGATGTGAAGGAAAAATGGGTTTAATTTTATCATACTATTCTTCTTAGTCTCTCACTGGCCTGTTCATTCTTGTAGTAAGATCAGACAAATAAATAGAGAAAAAATCCATACATTCTTGAGCCAAGTAACCATTTAAGATATAAAATTCAGGATGATTACTGTTTCAAATATAAGACTTTAATGTGTACATATTTAATTCAGTTGGATACATCCAACGAAAACAAATAGGTCCTCAGATAAGTATTTCATTTGGAATATGGATAGTCAGATTTAACATGCATGTGAAAAATGATGGAGGAAATATTTTCTCTAACTCACATAAAATTAATGGGGAATCTGCCAACATTTTTTACAAGAAATACTTGGACAACTTCTTAGCACAAAGATATCTAAAAAATGGAACAACCTAATAACATCCACCCTTACATTATTGGAAAAAAGATGACGGATTTCTATTGAAATAAACTCATGCATAAGGACGTGATAATCACGAGCCTTCAAAGATTTTAGCTTCAACTCTCTTCTATTTACTCGTTTAGATATGTTTATTGAATAGAAATAAGGAACATTAATAGTCTCTAGTACTTCCTAAAATTGGTTTTTTTCTATATGTTTCATCATATAAGCACATAGAACTAGCCATTTATTTTCACTGATACTCACAAGATGCAATTATGGTATGATTCCCCAATCGACCAAGTCACACCAAGATTGTAAATCATCTTTTGTATTTCTATTAACATTTAGAAGAATCAAAACCAATATTTCACATATATTCTTTTCAATGTGCATTACGTCTAAGCAATGATGTAACAAATTAGTTGACCAATAAGGTAAATCAAAGAAGATACTACTCTTCTTCCAATTGTAATAGGTTTCAGTGAAAAAATTATTTCTCTTTCCAGATTTCAATTAACCATTCCCAAATGATAAACTAAAATATTTAAATTCATTAATCACATTAGTTCTATACATATGATAAGGTTGACCATTGATCACCATGGAATTTTTAAATCTTTGACGATTATTTCTATATGAATGGTCCATTTGAAAGAATCCTCAATGTCCTATAAAATTGAAACTGCAGTAATGTTTTAGTCTTCTAGATCATGTATCTTTATACAAACATGAAATGATAGTTTTACGTTTTTTCTCCCTCCAAAAATCATTTTTTAAGTAGTAAAATCAATGATTGTCCACATAATCGCATCATGTATCTGAAATATGTTTTTTGAACATGCATCGTATGTGCACACACCCACATCCTAAATAAGTTTCAACTCTTTTATTAAATGTTTCATTTATATGTCTATATCATTGTCAGGATAAAAAGGGCCATATATGAGTATAATCATGAAAGTGAAAGATTTTTCATACACAACCATAGGGGAAGGTTATAAATGTGTATAAAAACTAGCCATGTGTTGTGTGAAGTAAGAATCTGCACAAACATATCAAAACCATCACATGAAAGAACCAACCTCACATTACATACATCAGCTGCAAAATCAAGATATCGAGCATCAAATCTTTGCCATGAAAATCCATCTGCAGGGTTAACTAACTCATCATTAGTCTTCTTTATCTCAGTATCATTCCATCACATATTTATTTATATTTCATCATACATAAAAATATTCTAGAGTCCGGGTCTCAATGGAAAGTGCCACATTACTTTCTATGGAATACGGTATGGAGTTCCTACATCTTTTGGGTTCCAGTGGGATGTGATACATTTTATACAATCATTTCTTTGAACAGTTTCCTCCCAGAATAAACTGCAATCTTTTGAGAAAGCATGAATTTTGTTTCTTGAAAATCCAAGTTCCTCAACTAACTTCCATTCCATATAGTGGTTTGAGGGAATATCTACATCATCTGGAAGTAAGTCCTTCAAGAAGGTAAGAATATAATCGCCTATAGTATTAGAAATCCCATACATAGTTTTACTATGAAACAATAAGATTAAAAAATACAGCATTTTGATTTTACCACATTGTCGACATACTGGAGTCGTAGTGAAATCATTCAATTTTTTCACCCTAACAACATCATCATTTTTATTAGATGCATCTTGTGTGCTCATATCAAAGTCTTCTGGGGTCAGAATCCTGTCTATTTCATGATGAAGAATAAATGGAAACTGGTCATATAAAAAATTCTCCATAGTCCTATCATTTGGATCATCAGTTATTGTAGATTTCATTTTCTCCACATTATGATACCACACATAGTAGTTTGCTTGAAAACTATATTTGGTTATGAGGTAGATGACTTATTCATGGATCAACCAAGGTCTTCCAACACAACTGTAACATGGGAAATGTATGTGACCACTATCTGAAGCATTGTGAAACGAAAAAATCTAAAAATATATCTTAATTGTTTTGAAAATCACATGAGATCCGATCAGTTTCATACATCCAACTTCTATCCATTTTGTAAAAAAATTGTTATAAGTCATTTCATCAAAATAAATTCAATAAGATTGAAGTTTAATCAAAAATATATTTTATTAAATGAGAATTGTTCACTTTATATGAAACCATAACTGACACACTACTCTATATAATAATCATAATATAAAAGACAAAAAAATACTATAAATTAATATAAATACAACATATTGGATTCAATTTTAAATATAATTCCATGAAAGTTGTGCATATTGAGAGAAAAAATATAATCTTTAAGAGAATTTTGAGAGTCCTATACATATTGTGTCAAAGAGAAGGATATATTTTGAATCCATGAACCTTTGAAGGAGAAGAATCCCACTATTCTAAAGTATTCAATGAACTAAGTAATAACTTGATCACGTGAGATCTGGAGAGTGTTTTGAGACCAAAAAAAAATGTTCAAGGAAGGTTTTGAATATCTTTGAAGAACTATACATGAGTGTACATGATCATGTATACCTGTGGAGGGATATTATTTAGGAGTTGATTAAATTTTAGATCGAAGAAATTTTATATTTTAATAGATTATTTGAGTGATATTAATAATATCTATTCTGAATAAATAGGAAATATAATATGAAAATGATGGTAAAAATTTTATTAGGGATTCAAACATCATGGTCATACATGTGGATCATGATCCAAGAAAGATTAAATGGAACTAAGAGGATTTTTATGTCATAATATGAAGGTTCCATAGGAAAAAGAAGCATGATTCCATGTACATGGATATTTTGAATGATGAGATTGAAATTTATTTTCCAAATGGGATAATTTATCCCCATTTTAGATAGCCATAAAGAAATGGGTTTCTAGTTGATGTAGTGAATTATTCCTGGGTTGATACCATATTATTAAAACAATGCGAAGATATAATAATTCAGTTATGTGTTCCTAAATTTGAGGTGAAACATGTTTTTTCCATTATCACATACAAGAGGACACCGTAGACCTGATAAAACATTTTTTCAAGATATTACAAAGTAAATACTTTTCGTGAAAGATACAGAATGTGTAAATAGAGTTTTTTAAATAAGTTTTTGATGCTAAAAATGGAAATATTTTGAAAAGTTATGAGATTTCATAACACCCAATACCCAAAGTTGAAGTACTGATTGTGTGGGGGTGTCCAGGGTGGGGGGTGGGGGTCCAAGGGGGTGGGAGTGTTTAGGGGGGTGGGGGGTGTCCAGGGGGTGGGGGGGTGTCCAGGGGGTGGGGGGGTGTCCCTGGGGGGCTATCCAGGGGGTGGGGAGGGGGTGTCAAAGGGGGTGGGGATGTCTTGGGGGTGGGGGTGTGCTGGGGGTGGGGTGTGCTGGGGGTGGGGTGTGCTGGGGGTGGGGTGGTGTTCGGGGGGGGGGGGGGTTGTCTAGGGGGTGTGTGGGCTGTCCAGGGGAGAGGGGGTGTTTAGGGGGTGGGGGATTTTCTGGGATGGGGTGGTGTCTAGGGGGTGGGGGTGTCAAGGGGGTGGGGGTGTCCAGGGGGTAGGGGTATCCATGGGGTGTGTGTGGGGGGGGGGGTGTCCAGAGGGTGGGGGTGTCTAAGGGGTGAGGGCGGGGATTTTCAAGGGGGTGGGGGTGTCCAAGGGGGTGGGGGATGTCCAGGGGGTGGGGGTGTCGGGGGATGTCCAGGGGGTGGGGGTGTCCAAAGGGGTGGGGTGTCCAGGGGGTGGGGGTGTCCAAAGGGGTCGGGGTGTCCAGGGGTTGAGGGGTGTCTAGGGTGGCTGACCAAGGGGGTGGCTGTGTCTAGGGGGGTGGGGGGAGGTTGTACAGGGGGTCCGGGGTGGGGGGTATCTAATGGGGGGTGTCCAGGGGTGGGGGTGTGCAGGGGGTGGGGGGATATCCAATGGGAGGTGTCTAGGGGGTGTTCAGGGTGGTGTGTGGGGGGGGGGTGTCTAGGGGGTGGGGGCATCCAGGGGGAGGGGGTGTCCAGGGGAGTGAGATTTAGTGGGTGTTCAGAGGAGGAAATACCCATATAATGCCATGAAAATTAACTATAACCAATCCAAACAACATCACAATTCCAATCCTTCACCCAACGAACAACCAATTCATCGCCAGTATCACTACCCTTCCCATTATTCCTTGAACAAAAACTATAAATACAAAATCCAAATCTAATTTTCAACTAAACTTAAGTCCTTAGAAACTACCATATCACCCCACTAAAAAAAACAAAAAATCACCTACACCACTACCCCAACCGTCCCCAATCCCTTCACATGGACCATCCTTATATCCATTACCCACCTCGAGACAATATGACTAAACAAAACCTTTACCATATTTGAGTGGGGATACATCTCACCGACACCTCCATTAGATCATATGGTTCACTAACTCTACATAGAAGGAGTGTATATGAAGACTTCAAATAAAGGTGATTCACACAATCATGTCACTTGAAGTATAGAATTAAAATAGAAAACTAATCAAAGTGCACTTATTGGGTATACCATGCGACGACTACACAGACCTATGGTTTAGGAAAAATCAAAATAGAAAAAAAATAGATGTAGAACATTAAAACTAAGGTAGCACTTATAGATTTGATGTGTAGAATTAAAAATTTTCTTGATTAAAGATGGATGTATCGAGTGGAAGGAGTTTCATAGCCTAGGGTAAAGAGAGAACATCAGTTTAAGGATGTAATAGCGCGGACAAGGGAACGTGATTTTATATGTATTTGGGGGAAAAATTTCCCAACGATTTTAAAAAACCATTGTGAAATATAATATTTACCAACAGTTTTAAAAAACCGTTGGTATACATTAGAAAAATGAATGCTTTCCCAATGGATTACTCAAACCACTGGAAAAGGTTGATTCTAAAAATAGTATACCAACGTTTTGTTCAAACTGTTGGGAAAGGTTTATGTAAAAATAGTATACCAATGGTTTGTTTAAACTATAGGAATACAAGTGTATGGAAATCCTCTATTTCCACCAGTGATAAGACATGAAATTGAGGCAGACAAAAAAGTAAATTTAGTTATTTCTATAGTAGTCAAGGAATTTATGCCGAGACTATATTAGTGGACAAAGTCCTTTACTTAACCAGGATTACACACCATTCTAGCCATGTATTACTGAACCGAGTTCATTTTCCATTACAGACCTGAAATACTAAACTGAGTTCATTTATCATTCTATCCTTGTAATACAAAACTGAGTTCATTTCTCATTCCAACCATATATATCTCATGAGATATAATTCTTTACCCAATGCATTGGAGGGAGATATTGGTCCCACCCATCTCATAATGAAATCATACATACATGTGACACAAGATCATAGATAATCATATCATAACCCATGGAATTAAATGGGTATAATAAATATAAAATAATATCATAACCTGTGAAAAATATAGGTTTCTTAATAATTTCAATATAGAAATAACCTAGGAAAATAAGCGGGTTTCAAAAGCATTTAACTAGTGAAAGAGAATCGAGTCTCATAAACATCATGCCATCAAAACATAATCCATTTAGAGAAATAATATGAATGGAAACATTAAATAATTTCCCCATAAAGTAATTAGTAACACCAACATATGTAATCTTATATGGGAAATAATTTTTAAATATATTTTAAAAACATTTATTGAGGAAAATATCCTTTCTTCTTTGAAAATTGATTTTTAAAACATAAGAACTTTTTAAAACGTTTTTCTTTGAAAATAAATTTAAAAACTTATAAAGGAATATTTGAAATAAATAAAACAGTTTTAAAATTCATTTTCATTGAAAATTACCTTTAAGGATCAATTTAAAACATTTTTTAAAACAAAATTAAAAAACATGATTTTTGAAATAAAATAGATTTCGGACTGAAGAGAGAAATACAATCAGACTTTCTTAAATTTTTTTATTAATTATATAAAGTACCAACGAGCAGAATAATGGTAATAATAAAAGGATATATCTTGAATAAACAAAGGGTAAGTAAACTCATTAATATTCTTAATATATGGATCATATGATTTCATCAATAAAGTATTGTCACTAATAATATCGAAAAGCGATAAGATTGTTTCAATCAACTCTTACCACTTAATAACTTTGAGCTATACTCCCCATGTAAAAAATTTAAATTAAATGAATCTTAAAATATCATGAAAATAAAGGTATTCATGATATATCATGTAAAATGGAAGTATATACACCACAAAATTAATTTAGGTGCATAACAAAACATTAGTCTCAAAGAAGGAAATTTGAGACAAAACTATTTTACTGATTTGGTAAATTTTGAAACCTAAACCCCTTAAAATAAAGGTCATAGAATGGATATGTAAATAACAATAAATAGAAATATAATAAACATTGAGTAAATCCATGGGCAGTATACACACCACAAAAAAGGAATGGGTGGTGAATAAAACATGTATCACATGGAAATAAAAAGTGAGATGAAGTCCCCTAACCTTGTGTCTTGACTCTCATGGTACTTGTTCAAAACACGTGTATAATAAATATAACTTTATTATATTTTTTTTTAAATAACCATATTATTATATATAATACAATATATTCTTTTATCATGGCATTATATTACCCTCTTGTTAACAATCCTATGTTAATGTTTCACTTCAGGTAATATTCTATTTGTTCTTTGCATGTCTCCTAATTTGTTATATCTTTGGTACTGGTACTTATATCATGATTAAATAATGTAAAGCAAGATATAAATATCATGTATATTTATTATATTTTTATTATAATAATCTATATAATATAGAATTATGAAATTTAATACATTGTTCATGGAGACGGTAAGCCATACGTATGCATGAACGTTGTTTCTGTTTGTAGTGTCGTATTGAAAGAATGAGGGTAAATTTGATATATGTGTATATATATGAATATATATCATTATTCAAGTATAATTATTATATAATATATATCATATAATTTCACAAAAACCATCTTTAATATATTCCATGTAGTGCGTGAATGAATCACATCTCTTTGAGGGGGTGGTAGTCCGCACTTTCTCAAAAGAAATTATCATATTTACTCAAAGGGAAAGTAAAAAAGATATGTATTTTAAAAGAAGTTAAGAATAATAAATACATAATAAATATAATATATAACATATATAAAAATATTTTTCATTATAATTTCCAGCATTATAGGCAGTAAATGAAAAATGAAAAATCGTCATTTAGTGAGGCGGTAGTTCACCGTACACAGAAAAATTATGTTCGTTACCCATTAGATGGAGGTTTGTGTAAGTTTAGGTAAAACCATAATCATAAAACTATCCTAGTGTATTTATAATAATAGTGTTGTTATACAATAATGGAATAAATATATTGGAGGTGGTGGAGAAGGAAAATGAAATATATGAGTTTGAGAGAAGGAGTTACCTCTAAATCGTGTAAATCATTTTGGTTTGTACCAAAAATATTCCTTGGAAGCATTTATTCCAAAAGGGAGGATTCAATGAGGAATTTTTTGGTGTTTTTAAGTGTATTATGAAGATATTTTCCTATCTTAAGTATTTTTAGAGGTGTGGAGAAGAGGGTGAGGTGGTGGCCTTTTATAGGGAAGAAGGGGTGGCTCTCTTGTAAATATTTGAATAGAGAATTCCACCCACATTTTTCATGTTTTGAGTGGATACAATAATGATAAAAAAGTCGATAAAATTGAGTATAGGGTTGAAACATTTCTATCCCATAGGTTTTGGACAAGTTTATAGGTTTTTCTGGTCCTTAAGGTTATGGTTTAGTCCCTTATTAAGCTTAATTTAACCTTAATCGATTTAATTAATTTTAATCACTTTCACTAATATATTTGGTCAAAAAATAATTTGACATTATTAGAAATTAGAAATTATTATTATTCCAAATAAGGAATCCATTTTTCCAAATTATAATCTCATAAGTGGCATAAATTAATTTAAAATTAATCCCACAGTCGGGTCGACAATGCAGGTTTTTAAAGTAAAAACATTCAAAAGATTGCTACATTTTTATATCCAATTTTAATGTGAAATTGATTTCAATGAAATAAATTTTATTAATTGATAAAAATATTATATAATTAAAATTTTAAACCAATTTAAAATATAATTTAACCTTATAAATAAATTAGATGAAAAAGAAGTTTTGAATTAAATTCTGTATTTTTAATTATTCATTAAAAAATGAAACCTTAAAAAAAATACTGAAAAATCCTCCTTAGCTAATTTTTACACTTATATTTTAAATATGAAGTTTCTATTAAAATATTCAGTCTATAAAAGTTCCAAAATTGGGATTTAAAATGGGTTATCCATTAAAAGGCTGTAAAACTACATTTATAAAAATATATGTTTTTAAGCATAAAATTGGGTTTTTTCTTTATCTTATGTATATAAAATATATTGAATTAATATTAAAAATATTTTATTTAATATATAACATATATATTATATTAATATCACTAAATAATTGTATTTAATTTAATTTATTATGGTAAAACATCTTTGTGACCATAAAAATTATAATATTACCTTTTTTATTCAATCAACTTTCATATTCATTTATAATTAATTAATAACCTATGAATTAATATTGTATTGTGTAAGACATATATTTTCATAAATTAGTTAATGATATTCATAACCACTAATTTAACATCTAGGTTATATCTTATTATATTAAATAATCATATTTTAAAAATATATTATTATTCAGTAAACCTCAGTATTTCATGTTATGCAAACCATCGATAAAATTTATTGTTTCATATAATGTGAGTTAAACTTGGTGTTATGTGTATAGAAATCAAAGTTTTATGTTGTGAATATTTCAATATTGAATTGTTGTTGGGTATAAGGCAATCTAAACATAGTTCTTTATTATAAAATAAACTATCTTCAATGTTGCGTGAAATGTAAAATATCAAAAAGTTTAAATTAATTCAAAAAATAATAATTCACCAAATATCGAGGTATTACATGAGCTCTCTAGGGTAGGTTACCTGCATTTGGTATCAAAATTTGTTTAGTAGTAACCTTGGTAAATATATTTAGGTAAAAATAGATTAGATAAGGTAACCCTAAGGTAGAATTTTAGGATATGTGTAGAAGAACACCCTAGAATTTTGGTAAATTAGAGATTATATGGGTTTTCTAGCAGTACATCCCTACTGGATACCACAAATGGATGTGGTTATAGCAAAGATGTACCTTAGGAAAATACAAATTTTCTTTACAAACCACTATGGAGGATTTTAAAAATGAATAACCTAGGTTAAACCTAATGTGTTTTAGATTTATGATAAAGTTTAATTATTTAGAAATCCTATAAGTGATATTATGGATAAACTCTTGACCAAGGAAGGAACTATGTGGAAATAAGTGGATGAAGTATTTCTGAATTGGTGTTTTGTTGAAAACCATAGTTAAAAGAAATTTTAGTGATTAAACTTATTTCAAGGATATACATCATATTTATTTTGTAAATTATAATAATATGGTTTTAGAAAAGGACAAACTATAAGCTAGGTAACAACCAACCAAATCTGGAAAGGCCATGAGACTTGAACCCATGGCTGAAAGACGATAAGGGATTCATGCCAACCACTTACCTACGCAATTTCATGGTTAATAAGTCATTGTTTTTAGTTGAAAAATTTGATGAATATATATTTATGATGAACTAGTAATGTACCTTTTTTAGGTTTAGAGATTAATTTATTAACCACATTGACATTGGATAATAGTTAAAGACAAATTTTTATACTTTTCATTCTTTCATGGGCCTTAAGATCCTTAAGAAATGCATTTTACTACCTTAGGCATCAACATTAATTTTTTGATGAATTAGAAATTTTATAGAAGCACAACAAAATTATGAAATTATGTTTATATAAATATATCAAGTAAGTAAAAATAGGTAGTAAAATAATTCCTCAATATTAGGAAAGGTATCTTCAAACAAATATATTGTCATAATACCTTAATTTTTGTTGAACTGATGGCCTTCTAAATCATCACAGATTAATGAATTTGAGTCCTTAAAATTTATATTGATCATTAAATTATTTGTGATCGATGATCTAAATCACTACCTATAAATACATATCTATAATTTCCACTAATGGTCTCCTACTTAGAGACCTAGTTACATGTTAGTCCATGTGACCTTTTTAATTCTAATTCTCTCTTTTCTAGAGGATGTTTTGCGAACCCTTATTATGATGTGGGATTTTAAACATAGGAAATATAAAACAATATATCACCAAGATCGTGTTTAAATTTTGAGGATGAAATTTATTTAAGGTGGGGAGAATGTAACACTCTAAAAATTCTAAAATAGTAACTTGTATTTGATAGTGTGTATAACATAAGACACCAAGCGCATAAGGGAATATAATATCCAAAGTATTTATAACATATTTACTAATTTAAAAAAATTAAATATAATTTATATCTTTCAATTCACATGATACTGAGTTATTATGCGACATACGCAATAACAAGTTTCTTCAATGGCTTACGTTGCACGCAAGACCGATTTTTATCAAACAATAATATATTATCAAAATATTATTATTTAATAAGATATTAACTAGAAATTATGAATATTATTAACTAACTTATGAAAATATATGGATTACACAGATATAATATGAATTAATTAGTTACAAATTAATTAGAAACAGATATAAGAGCCAACTGAAAATAAAGGGAATATTTTATAGAAAACTATTTTTATGCTCAAAAAGATGTTTTAACCTAATAAATTAAATTAATTACAATTAGTAAGTGATATTAATGTTATATATATATATATATATTATATTCAATATAATATTTTTGGTATTCATCCAATATATTTTATTAGCATAATATAAGAACAAACCCAATTTTACACATAAAATACTATTTTAAGGCATTTTTATCGCCTTTTAATCAAGAACCTATTTTAAATTCAATTTTTGAAAATTTTATAGATTATATATGTCAAAATAAAATTTTTATTTGAAATAAAAATATAAAAATTAGGTTAGGGTGATTTTTTTATATTTTTCTTGAAGTTTCATTTTTAACGAATACTGAAAAATACTAAATTTTAATTCAAAACCAATTTTTCATATAATTTATTTGTAAGGTTAGATAATATTTTAAATTGGATTTAAAGTTTAATTAGATAATATTTTCATTAATTAATCCAATTGAGGTCATTGTAATCAATTTCACTTTGAAATTGACTATAAAAATATAGCAAACTTTAGGACATTTTTACTTTAAAAACCCGCATTGTCATCCCGTCTATGAGATTAAATTTAAATTAATTTATGCCACTTATGTGATTTTAATTTAGAAA
This sequence comes from Viscum album, assembly GCA_963277665.1. NCBI lineage: Eukaryota > Viridiplantae > Streptophyta > Magnoliopsida > Santalales > Viscaceae > Viscum > Viscum album. Next base: position 887,606,621 of record OY728135.1, on the reverse strand, counting down.
AATGTATTAAATATTGGTAATAATCATAATTTATAGTGTCTAATAAGGTCAAATTATTTTTTTTCCAAAAATATTATTGAATTTAATTAAAATTATTACAACTATTAAGGTAAAATTAATCTTAATAAGGGACTAAAACTTAATCTTAAGTGACCAAATGACCTATACACTTGTAAAAAATCCATTTTATTGACATATTTATACTATATCCCCAATTTTATCTAAATTGGACCATTATTATATTCACTTACAATATGAAAAATGTGTATGGAATTCCTTTGTCAAAATATTGTAAGAGTGCCACTCCTCTTCCACTATTAAAAGGCCTCATATCCTCTAACTTCCTCACACATCTCAAGAAACTTTTTATTGAAAAATATCTTCGAAAATAGATCCTAAAAATCCCTAGCCTCCTATTATAAGCCTATTTTTTTTGCAGAAAGCAATCCAAGGAATCCTTAGGTTCAAACCGAAAGGAGTTACATGATTAAGGGGTAACATCGTTCCTTAAGTTTTTTAGTTTTATTTTCATTCTACACTGCCTAGACTCTCATTATTCCATTATTATATAACAAAAAAAGTATACTAAATATACTATTATGTTTTTATAAAAATGGTTCAAACTAAAATTACACACACATCCATCTAATTGGTAATGAACATATTGTTTCTATATACGACGAACTTCCGCCTCACGTAACGATGATTGTTTTTTCCATTTTACAAACTTTCATGGTTGGAAATTATGATGGAAAATCTATTTATATACGGTATATATGATATTTATTATGTCTTTATGAGTACTTAATTCTTTTATAACACATACCCTTATAATTTCCATTTTGTGTAATTACACGATAACATCATTTGTGGAAGTGTGGACCACCACCTTCTAAAAGTGATGTGATTCATTCAAATGATACATGGAATGTATAAGGTATGATCATAATTAAAAATATGTGACATATAAAAAATATATACGATATTAATTACCTGATTACATTTTTTGAAATATAATATATATCATTTTCTTTATTACCCTTTCACGTACTTAAAAAGAGATAATATCGTTCATGGACATGTGGATTACCACCCACTCGACACGATATGATTCATATTACATCACAAGAATTATATATATAAGTATATATGATTAAATAATATGGTATTTATGATATAATGATTATTATATAAATATATGGTGTTAATTACCTTTTTCCATAATGATCATTGAAAAATGAAAACATTACTCATGCGTATGTATGACATACCGTCTCCATGATTGTAAAGTTGGTTTATTTTTCATAATCATATTTAATGATTAGTTTTATAAGAATAATTTATTTATAAATATTATAAATATTTAATTTTTATTATTCTTTAGATGTTATATAGTTACCCCTTAAACCATAGTTGACCAACCAAAGTTATTTTTGTTACACATGAATTGAATTTGGTCGAAAAACCCAACATAAACTTAATTGGTTAAGTAGCTGTATAAAACATGGTAATAAGTGAAATAAAAGTAATGATAAACTTATAAAGGGTTATCAAGAAATTAAATAATTAATATCAATTTATTATACATGAAGTTAAATGAGGTTCAACCTAAAAGAAATGCAAGGTAAGGTATTTCATCTCAATTTACATTTACATTGAGACTTATTTATTGTTATAAACCTTTTTTCTTTTATATGGTATATATACTACCAATTGACATGTTATATAATGAAACTATTTATTATCATGATATTCTAAGTTTCATTTTAATTTTATTACTTCATATAGAATATGATTCAAATGTTTCAAAGTGGCACGGGACACTTTAGAATGTTTAAAGATTAGCCTTCTCAATAATGTATTAAATGATTATCTTGAAATCTCACTTCCTTTTTTGATTGTTAACTTTCTCTTAAAACAATCACTTTATATGATTATGTGTATAATGACTTTTACTATATATCGATATATTTACTCTTCTATACGTGGATTTACAGTTGACACAGATAATCTACTCATTGATTGATTCTTAGTCTAACATTATAATATTTTCCAAGGTTTACTTTACAATCTCATTTTTTTTCAGGATTGTTTACATTTAAATTTTCATCATAGGAAATTATTTGATAATTTTCTAATAAAATATTTAAATTTATTCTCCTCTTTTTATTCATTAACTTTATTATGTAATAATACCATTTTACCACTCTTTGGTACTCAAAATATATTATAAAATGTTTTTAAGAAAACCCGACTTTATTTCTGTATTTTTTTAGAGAACCTATTTTCTTATTAAAAACTTGTTTTCTAAAAAGGTTTTCAATTTTATTAACATTATTTGGTAAAGACATTTTTAACCTTTTTTTCTTTTACCAATATCTTCAAAGGAATCTTCTTATCACTTTTCTAACAAGGCATTTTAAAACCTTTTTACAATGAAAAAGAAATTTTATTTTTACCTCATATGGAATGTATGGATTTACCAACCATTATTTATTTAAAATTTACTTTATTTGTTTAAAAGGTTTATTTTTTTAAATAAAATTCTTTCAAAAGTGAATTTCAAAGAAAAGGTTTTTGAAAAAAAAGTATATTTTCCTCAAGATTTTTTTTAAAATATCTTTTTATTTGTATTCGTCTACGACAAAACCCTTTATTTTACTACACTTGGGATATATTTTATTGATACCATCCTTATTATTCTTTTGGATGGTTTATGATTTATTTGGATATGGATAGTATTCACATTCACTTCATAGATTTATTTATTAGTCCCATTGAATTATTCAATCTCCTATGATCATTAAACATTGAATTTATCCTAAATTATACATTTAATTTATCATGGATATTATTATTGCCTAAACTATATACCATTTTATATACAGTGTCTTCTTTGATAGTTATCTGATTATTTGGGGAAATATTGATAATTCCATATTCTTTATTCCATACAGATATTTGATAAGGCATATTATTTAATAATTAAATATATTACTCTTTATAAAGAATGATTTCAAAATGAAATGATAGGTAGATCTTAGACCATATATAGATCCTTGATGCATTGATAGGTTATCATAAGACAAATAATTTTTCTAAATTAAACGGGTTTCTATCCATAGTTTTAAACTATCCAGAGGATGGATCTTGATATTATAGGTCCTCATCTGCCTTATACATGACACCTAATAAATAAGAATTTCCTTCATATAAATTTCATGTTTATTAATTATTTATTACCCATGAGGTTTTCATATGATAAAATCTATGGATGCATTTAATTTTCAATTCATTGATTAAATAACACGTGTTTTAGTTTCTTACCTTGCCATATTTATTTTTCCTTATCTAGTTACTTGAATGGACTATGTGTTCATTTACCTTGCCTTAATATTTATTCACTTCCTTTTTAGCCTATTGATTACTTGGCATGTGTGTTTAGTTATTTACCTTGCCATGTTTATTTATTAATTTTAATTTATTATTGATTCTTCTATAATTTTCCCTTACTGGGAATTTGATTTCACCCTTATTTTGTTTCCTTTCCCCAGTAACTCAATAAGTATAATGATAAATTTATTCAAGGATACGCTATATGGAATAAAGTTTTTATCCTCAAAGTTATTCATTTAGAAGAAAAAAATTAAGTTAAAATTAGAGTATTATATTCTCATGTATGCATCTAGTTGACCAAGAATACTAAACTCTCAATCCATCAGGATTTTATTCTTTGTAATCATGCTAATGTAATTGATAACAGATATAGGATCCAGGCTCTCTAAGGTTGGGTTTCTGCATGGGAATAATTATTTTTCTCACATTTTTATGCATGGACATAATGAGTGTTCACATGTGTATGGGAATAATAAGTTTTCTCATAATTTCTTCTTATGCTTATAATTGTTCCATATTTCCAAAAAAAATCATTTTATAATTCTATGATGATTTTAATTTTTAGGCTATGTTACATTTCATGTTTATTCCTCTTTTCTAAAATATTCAGAACTTTTATGTTATTCCATGGATTATTCCATAATTTATGATCTATTATTTTTTGGGTATAAATTTATTATATATCAATATTATACCAATATTATCACCTTATGCTCAGTTATGATCATTGATTACTATCTCTTACTATTACCCTTATTTATCATATTATCTCACCCATTTATTATATTTCTATTTCCCTAGGTTGAGAAGAAAAGTAATATATATGATATGTCCATAAGAGTATATTGTATAAATTATTATTGGAGATATTGAAGCCTTATTATGGATTAATCGGTTGATTATATAATGAAAAAATATACATTAGTTAAAAAATTCATGTGTTTTATTAGTTAATATTTTTCCTAACTCACTAAAACCCTAAACATAAAATATTTAGGGAATGTATTGTAATGAAATATTTTTTAATTTATATAATTATGATATGGTCACATTCATGGGGAATCATAGTTGGGATCTGATAAGGGTTTAGATAACTTTATATGTAAGGATTTTAGTTGAGGATAATTTAAAAGTTGATAAGTTAAGGTTGATCACAATTTCAAAGGTATAGATAACCCCTTAGGTTAGTTGGCATAATATTTAATATTTTATCTATTTTGATAAGATAAATTTATTGAAAATCCTAGGGATAAGTCTAAGGTATAAGTCAAAGTATAGGATAACATCTTGAAATTTTGTTTAAGTTTTGAGTATGTGGTTTTCCTAGAAATGATATCTCTATATAGATACTACAAGTGGATGTAGGCACTATTATGAATATACACTAGGGTAATAACCTTGAAAAGTGAAAATCGATTATTAAATAGATCATCATATGGTGCACAATCAATAGGATTAACTACACACCTTGTTTGACTATACTAAGATATATTGTTTTCTTAATAACATCCTCTTTACACAAAATTATAAAGGATTTTATTATCATGTTTACTAATTTGGTTAGAGAACGTAATAGAAAAATGACCATGGATAACCAAGTATTGAATAAGGAGAGTCATTGGTTGAACTGAAAGATACATATATTAAAAATGAAGGTGTTATAGGGGAATTCATATTTAAATTGATATTTTTATATTAATATTTTGTATATTATCATAACCATTTTGGTTTTAGTATTTGGTTGAAATAGGATCATGAAAATGAATATGATAATGGTGTGGACCAAGAAACCACCTTTTATTATAACTGAATAAGGGTGCATACATGAATGGTTGAGAATCTTAGTATAGTATATTATTATGGGAAAGGTGAGTTTCTTAGTTATATATATGGTAGTGAGGTTGATGTATTAATAAAAATTTAATCTTGATAAATTTCTCTATTTTATTTAGTGGGTGATATTTATTAATGATATTACATATATTCCAAAATTTATAAGGACTATATGAAATATCAAAGGATTATTCTTTAGTTGTTTTTATTTAAAGGATTATAAACTTATATTAAATGGTATCAATAAACTTGAAAAGTGATTTTATATTATGGATATATTTTTGGGGATAATTGTTGAAGAACATGTGATTTATGGATGTATAACTCATAAGTTTAATATACTCTTGATGTCATGATAATAAATGTAAAGTTCCCAGGAATTTTAGGATCACTGACAAGGGTGGTTTGAATCAGTGGTTATTTATCACAATTTATTTTCTATTGAAATTAACCCCTTTAAATTTTTAGAGTTTCCATCCTTTTGAACTTTATATCTCGTCCACCCTCATATGCAAAGAAATTAATTTAAAGTAAGGCACACAATATTTACAAGGTTCTCCACCAGGGTGGATAAATAACAAATGATACAACTCCTATAGGGATAATTTTATACCCTTATATTTAATTATAATGAATCCCATCATTTAAAAACTTTTTCATATACTACTGGTCCAAAAAATTATAAGAAACATTTCTTAATAGCTCATGAAAACTCAATAAAAAAATCTCATCCTGATCCCTATCTATTTGATAGGACTCTATATGGGGTTCCTCTATCCTTATACAATATGACTCCATCCAATGCACCTCAAAGCTCTATATCTCTATCTAGTGCCTCTTTCTAGTGATACTCTATCTATTTTACTTGTGGCCAACATACCTCTATCCTATGACTCTTCCTCAACTAAATGTTTACTTAGTTAAAAACCCTTTACACACCTCTAACAAGAACTTAATATACTTGAATCTATCTATATCACATCAAAAATGTGTATCTATAGTATATTTTCACCCTTTTATATAAGTGTGATTATAAAAAAATGATAAGTAAAAAAATTGAATTTCATATTTTTCTGCTCAGTTCAACTTTACTAGATAACTCTACAACATTTTGAAACATTATTAAAGTTTCTTAAAAAATAAATATTTATTAAAAATTCATTAAAACATGAAATATAGAATAAAATTTAAAGACAAACTTAGAATCATTTGGTTAAGGAATTTACAATTTTTATGTAATGCTATTAAGAACTCTATCTGATAAATATTTTTCTGATGTATTCATTAAAACATTCTCTATCCAATGACTATTCTTAATTTTGGTGAATTATATAAGAACTAATCCATATTATGGACTCAATTTGGTATCATTCATACAGTTTCACCCTCCATGACTTTATAACTTCAAAATTTGTATAGTTTATAACTTCAAATTTGTAACTTGAACTTTTTATAGTTTACAACTTAAATTTTGTTGCTCTAACATTATACAGATTTCAATAAAAAATTTATAACATGGAATTTTTAAATCTTATAACATAAAATTTTTTACTTTGGAATTTTATAGATTGTAACATAAGTTTTGTTACTTGAAATTTTAATATATTGAAACAAAAACTTTTTTACCTGAACTTTTTACAGATTGCAGCATAAACATTGTTACCTAAAATTTGTATAGATTATAACATAAAATTTTTAACTTGATCTTTTTACACACTATATGTATGAAAACATCATATTGATTAATCCAATATAATCAATCTGTTGTAATTAATTCCTTTTTATCCTATCATTATTTGAAACTTTACTACTTCATGTATTGAAATCTATACAATTGTAACTTCGACTTGGTAGATCAAACTTTGACTTCCCCCATTTTAAACAAAATAATGAAAACTTATCTAGAATCATGATTATCTTTATGATGTTAGTTAATTAAAAATTATTATATAATAATACAACTTGGTAAGGATACTTTATTATCGTCCTTCAAAAATTAATAATGAAATCTTATTAACCTTCACAAGGAAAGTTTCTTAACCTCCAAGAGGAAAGTTTCTTAACATTAATAAGGAAATATTCTTTACTAGTATAGGGAAAGTTTCATAATTATCGTAAGTAAATTTTCTTATTGTATATAAGGAAATTTTCTTAACCTACGTGAGAAATAAATTTTTACATGAAACAAAAAAACATTCACAAACACAATGTTTGCAACAAATACACAACTCATTAGAAAAATAATCCAAATAATCTTCAAAAGGGTTGATTGATTTTGAAAATTAAGTTAGAAAACATTTTTAACCTTGAGACTTATAATTTATTTAGGATATTGTTTTTAATGTTCATCACATTTTAAAGATTATGGTACATATTGGCTTGTGCGTGATTTTATAACCTAAAGATTTTTACTATTAAAGGGTTAACGATAATGTTAATTTTTGGAAGAATATATGGTTTCATTGTGGATTATTCTCTTATATATTAAAATGGTTTTGGGAAAGGTATATTTTATAGAATTTGTGATAACCATGTACACATACTTGGGTATATGATGGTATGAAAGATTAACATTGTTTGATGAAAGATAAGTAACATAATATAGCTTAAGAGAGTAAGGTTGGTGTCATATTAAATGTTATATACTGAATAAAAAATATGATAATAATAACGTCACTTACATCCATTAGTAAGAAATAATTAAAATTATGCGGATGTAATTTATTATAGGGGAATAATGTAACAACCCAAGATTTCACTATATAATTTTTCCTTCAAATGAATGTCATGTAGAAAGATTATTACACATGAAACAAAAAATTAAGAAAAGACATGACATATTATATGATAATTATTAATAAAAATATAGGAAAAATGAAACCTATAGTGAATAAAAATAAATTAATCAATTTAAAATTATTTTATTTAGAAGATAAATAATTAATCTTAAAAAAGATTTTTTTAAAAATAAATTTTTTTAAAGTGTTGTGCAGTTTACCCTAATAAATTAAATTTACCATTTTTAAAAGATAAAAATAATAATATATTATATTTAAATATATGAATTAATATTTTAAAATTATTTATATTTTATATTTACAAGCAATAATATTAAAAACACTTAATGTTCAAAAATTATAATTTTCAATAAAAGATGTTTTTATTTATATCTCATATATCCTTAAAAAACTAAATATTTAAATTTTTTAAAATAAATTTGATAATAATAACCTCATTTATAAAATTTTAATAGAATATTTTTTAAAGTTATTTTTTTTGGTTTTTTAGAAATAAATAATTTTAAGTTAATAGTGAAAAATACTGTTTTTATCAAAATTAAAAATTTTATGACTTTATCGATATATGATAAATACCTATAAGTTTACAAAAACTTTTAGTTAATAAAATATGAATTTAATGGGTGAAATTATTCATTTTAAATATAGTTTTAATCTTATAAAACTTATTTTTAACTTTTAAAACTTAAGTAACATTTTATTCCAATTTTAAAACATATTTTAGTCTTCTCTTTTAATTAAACATTTTATGGTAAAATTAATTTTTTTTATTTCTTTCAAAGAAATAAAACTTTTATTTGTTTTATAATAAACCAATTTATTTCATGTAAATTAATTACATTGGTAATTTTAACATACACATAAAATTTAAGCTTAAAAACACACTTTCTAAAAACAGTTTTTATGTGCTATGTATGCTCTTATTAATATTAATTTTATAACCCTTATAAATTTTGTTTTATATAAATTCTTTTAGTATTTGAAATTATAATATCCCAATTAGGTAATAATTTTAATTTTAATTTTTTTCATTATAATAAATTACCAGGGTTTGGAATTAATTACCAATGTAAAAGGGTTAATTATTGTAAAAGTAAAAAAATTAAAAAAAGAAAAATACCTAAATCACTGAATTTTGTATCCAAATGAATCTTTTATCATATAATAGATAAAATAAAATTTTTATTCCTTTATTTTTAACATTTTTATACTTTTACCTTGGAATAGTGTCATGCCATTATTGAAAACTAAGGAGTATTTAAAAAAATCTCATTTTTCTTCACTTATTTAAGGGGAACACAACCTGCCCTTCATTCAGACACTATTACCTTAATTTTATTATTGAAATATTTCCATTTTTCATACCCTATAATACCCTCCCACGTTATTGAGAATTTGGGTCCTTAATATTTCCCAAACATGTTCAAAATCAAGGAGGTTTTCAGAAGAAGATTAAATTTTTCTATGTAAATGTATCACTTATCTTTAGTTTTTTGTCCATATTTTATACTATTGATACCAAAAAAATAAAATACAATATAATGAAATAATTATTATTAACATGATTAAATATTATTATATTAATGGAAAACCATTTTTTCCTCTCCATCCACTTTAAAAAATAAAAGAACATCGATCACGTGTCTGTGCAGACTATCGCCACCTCGAAATGTTGTCTTCCATTTTTCACCCTTGATACTATTAACTAGTTATAAGGATTAAATTGAAGAATAAATATGAGATATATAATATAATTATTTTTATCAAGAGAAAAATTATATTTCACCTTAACTCCTACTCATTATTTGGGAAATGTAAACGTCAATTGTGCGTTGTGCGAACTAACATCTGCATGAAGTAATGTTTTTTTTCATGTTGATTTTATTTCTTTATCTGAGCCCATTAAAATATGATTCATAAAATTAGAAAATATAATAATATAATTAATATTATATTATAATTATGTTACACACTTCCTTAACCATACTCACCCATCGAGTTATAGCATGTTCTTGTTTGGGTCGGTTTGACCACCTACATGAACAATTATAGAAAAACTTATCATGGATGAACATCGGAAATTAAATGATAATAATATTATAATTTAATAAGAAAATTATGATTGGTTTAGGGTTTTTAATGGTTATATTATGTATTTAACTTATTATTCAAATATCATCTTTGAATGCTAAAATTACTAAAATAAGCCAATACAGAATCCTTTTTCACGCAACATAACTAAAATAATTATGAAATTATATAATTTATTTATTAATAAATATAACATATATATTAAAATAAAATAAATTATATAGTAATTTTGATGTTGGTATCAAATAATGGGTATCAAAATAGACATCATGTATCAAGAACGAAACAATTAAGCCTACTAACACTCTATGGTAAAAATAAGATAAAAATTGATAATATATTTATAATTAATGATCAAAAATGAAGTATATAAAAGATAATATATATTAATAATGTTTTTAAATAGAATATTAATATATTTTTGTTTTTTATATAGGATTTTAGAGTGCATTCGTCTAATTGGGGAAATGAGGTAAGGGTTTCTTGTCACAACTTTTATTTATTGAGACATATTTCTTATTATACTACATATTTTATTTGGTAATGTTTTATTAAGTAACAGTCTATTATTTTTTTTATAATTATCCTCTTATTATTCAAGGTATTTAATTTTTCATTTTAATTCATATCCTTCAAGGGGATTTTATTCGAATGTTTCTAATGTTGTGGATCAAGAGTTGTTTTTTCAGTCTGTGGGGCACAATGTGTATTTGAAGTTTGGTTCCAGAGTTTATCTGTTCTGCTTCAGATGAGGTTTAGAGTATGAGGTCTCCACTTTGGAATGGCACTTGGATTCTGAGAGGGTATGTCCTGGCCACTAGTATTGTGCCCGTGTATCCTTGCATGAGATTGTCTGAGTGCTCTTTCCTCGGTGGATGATCTTATCACGATGCAAGTGCTTGGGAGGGGTAGAACTTTTATTTTCTTGGGAACTCTCTGTTTTCTATTTGGTTATCTTTTTGAACTTTGCGGTTTCTCACTTTCCTTGCAAAGTTATTTCATAATTCAATAAAAAATAATTTTCAGTCAGTCAGTCATGATATTCACTATTCTATTCCATGTTCTTTCTCTCTTGTATTTTGAATCAAAAGTTGTAAAAACCATGTGTTTTTTGCTAACTCAATTTCCTTCCATTCAGTTTCTGTCATTCATATTGAACTATATTATTCCAAGTTTTATTTATACCAACTAATTAATAATTTATAATGTATTTATTACTTCATTTTTTAGGATTTATAATTCTTCCCTTTAACATCATTATCAAATGATTCTTACCTCAAATATTATGTTACATGAAATGGTTTTTTGGTCTCAATTCATGTTTCATGTGACATACTTCCTGATACACAAAAATTTACTTTTATATAGTGTATATACTGCTAATATATTATATTATATCATAAATTATCTTTATTTCACAGTATTTGAAGTTAAATTTCAAGATATTCCTTATTCAAGGGTTTTTATTTAAATGTTACTTAAGTAGTAAGGTTTCTCTTCCCAACCTCATTTTAAAATCAAGATCTCTCAAATGTGATAACCAATTTGGGGAATTTTTATAGTATTTATTTTCAATATCATAATAAATTTCTTCCTTTATGGTTATAATTAGTGGGGTTTTTTTTTCTATTTACCTTAATTTAAAATAAAAGTTTTATAATCTTTAAAAGTGATGTTTTTTTAAACATAATTATTTTAAAATATAAAAATGGAATTTATTTTTATAATCATATATTATATTTGACTCCAAATTTTATAGATATACAAATATTTATTTCTAAAATTGAAAAAGCTAATTTTTGACTACCTTAAATTTAATTGAAAATGTTTTAAAAAAAAATAAAATTAATGTTTTTTCATATCATTCTTTTTTTAGAAAAAATAATATCTTTTAACATTTTCACAAGAACATATATTTATACTACCTTTTTTTATAAAAAAACTTTTTCTCTACATATTAATAGTTTGTAAGAGAAATTATTTTTCTCCTAGTTTTATGAAATATTTTTTAAAAATTCTTTGAGAATATCCAAAATATTTCTTATTAACAAAATTATTTTTTTCTAAAACTCCTCAGAAGTGTTTTAATCAAACTCATTTTCCATTGATATATCTGATAATTTGTTGAAGATATTTTTGAAATGATACCATAAACTTTATTTCTTTATATGGATTATGAAATTATATTTTCTATCATTGTAATGATCCATCACTGCCTTTGTCTTACTTAGCTATCCATCGTGAATTGATATAAATTTTATTCTGAATACTTTACTTTATGAATACCCATTTTTCTAGTTATTTGATTAAAGGGTGTTCACCTATATTCTAAACATTTATTTATTAGTGAATCATTGATGAAATTGTATAACCTTTATCTATACATTGTAAATTCCATGTGTTATCTTATTTAAAGTTTATTTACCAAGAGAGTTACTTAATGTCATTGGATATTAATTTATTTTACATGGGTTTATCATGTTATGATTATTGTTTAGATACCCATTTATTTTACAAGGTTTTATCATGTTACTATTATTGTTTAAATTTTGGTATCATTCAATCTAAATCTTATAGTTTTTTATGTGATATGATTTGGAAATGTTATTAAATTCATCTTCAATTTATGGGTTATTTATAATGAATGGTTGATTTCTTATGGAACACATATCTAAGGATTTCTATAGGTGAGGACTTATATCATCCTCTAATGTAGTGTTTTAAGTTTATTTATCTTGAGATAGGTAGGTGTGGACATAATGAGTTTATTCACATTGGTGTAAAAATTATGAGTTTCCTCACATTTTTAGGTGTGTAAGTAATGAGTTTTTTCACATTGGCATGGAAATAATGAGTTTTCTTAGAATTTTTTTCCTATGATTCTATGTATTTCATATCTCTATGTTTTTTGTGTTATAAGTCTATTATGGTTTCAATTTTTTAGCTATGTTATATTCCAAGTTTATACCAATTTGAAAAATGTATCCCACTTTTATGTAATTCTATGACTTATTCAATAATTTTTAATCTATTATTTATTGGGTATAATGTTTTTAACTGTTATGATTATACCCATATTATCACCTTATTCCCACTTATGAGGATTGATTATTATCGATTATGTTTATGCTTATTGAGAATTTTTTGTCACCCCTATCTTATGTTCCCATTTCCCTTGGATATGGAAAAAAATACACTATATGAAGTGTCTAGAAGAGTATCTCATGTAGAGAACTTATGGGAGATGTTAAAGACTTCTTATGAAATAATTAGTTTCTTATACAATGGTAAAACTTTACATTAGTTATAAAACATATGGGTTTTTTTATTTAATGCTTTTTCCAAAATTTCTATACCTGTAAATTTAGAATAATTTTGGAATGTATTTTAATGAAATATTTTCCTTAAAGTCCTATAGTTATGATATTTTGACATTCATGGGGTTCTATAGAGTATGTGTTTTTCAAATCTATGTATTTTTAGTCCCTACCTTTATATGTGTAATTACCATGTTTCATATGTGTTACAGGGAGTTGCGTATGTGTGGTGCCAATTCTATATTATTGAGGAACTAAATAAAAAACATTTAAAGATATGCGATTCAAATTATGAATATCATGATTCTATTAAAAACATTTAAAGATTCTAGATATGCGATTCAAATTCTGAATATCATGATGCTATTAATATCCATGACACTATCATGGTTTCATGAGGTTTATTATTCTTGAAACTGAAAAAATGGAAATTCCTGTGTTTTCAAGAATAATGATGATGAAGTTGAGTCTAATCCTGGGTAGTCCACCAATGTTTTAATTCATTATGAACCAAGATGAATGGGTGAATTTATGATCATTAAGTATTAATATTAAGAGGTTAAATTTGATATGTTATTGGTGTTTACATATTCAACTAGAATCTATATAAGTTTCTTGTTGAATATTCTCTCAAGTGAAATGAGAAATACTCAACATGTTATTGTTGTGTATTTTATACATCTCAAAAGAACTAATATTTTCAATTATTATGGAGTGTATTCTGGGAGAATAAGATTAAAGAATCATTTATAAAAAATGGGAACATTTATTCAGTTGAGATGAAGATGAGATAAAATAATAAAAGGAAAATTTGGTAATTTTTTTATAGATTCCCATGTGCTACATGGAAAAAGAGAGATTATGGTGATCATAAAATGTGTTGTGCATGCAAATTTTCTTGTATGATATCCTATGATGATTTCCATTTATAAATAATAATAACACTTAAAAAAATATGCATATTCATGTACTAATAATTCCATAGGTTCTATAAATAATGGATGGGTTGATCCACTACTGGAAACTATTTTTAGTTTATAGAGAGAAAAAAGTGGATCCTGAAGTGAGAATAAATAAAAAAAGGAGGTGAATAAGAGAGGACTAGTCTTTCAAGGAAGAGGTAGGAGAAGCTTTAAAACCCATGAAATTTAGATGATCCATTGGGGTTTTAAGAATAAAAATAATTTAAGTGTGAAAAACTAAACTTCTTATCAAATATAGTTTAGGAAGGTTCTATGATGAGATTTTGTAGGAAAAAATTTCTGAGAGGATCTAGGAATATAAGGACTATGTGTAAAGGCTAAGTTGTATGAGTAGTTATTAAATACATTTAGGAAATTGTAGTCACTCTATGTTGAGTAATATGATCATTGATGAGGGTAAAAATGACTCCCTCCATAGTAATTATAGATCCACTTTAAAGGAGAAGGAATGAAGAGTCTAACAAGTGCAATACCAACATGAAAAAAAGATGTGGTATTTATCTCTTTATCCTATTGTGTAATATAGATGAAAATAATCTATGTAATATGGTGGCATAACATTTGTTATATGGTGGAATTAGTTTTAATATAATTCATAATCAAACCACTATAATTTATAAGTATATTATTAATGGGTAATATATGTCTCAATGGGAGTTGAATATGGTAAGGAGTAGGTTTCCCACATTGGGGATGAACTTTAACAAAAATCAACCATGCCAAAATTACTTTCATCATATCCATTTCCCAGAGGTGAATGTATGAGTAAAATTAAAGAGATCTATTTATATCATAACTAGTGGTGGCAGTTTATAAGACCAAAGGTGTGGGATAAATACAAAATATGTATTTAGATTTTGTTAAAATTTGGCCACACTTGATTCACTCTCTCTCAAGTGTGTCTACATGATCCAATTGGGATTATCAATTGGTATCAGATAAAAGGATATATTTTATTTTATTTAGAGTTATATCACAATTTATAACCCAAAACAAGGTTTTAACTTTTATTGGATATAAATTTCTGTTAGATAACTATTTTTTGAAAAATTCCATGAAGTGAATATTTTAAAATATTTTGGAAGTGCCTCAAACTGAAAATTTGATTCCTAGACTTGTCTAGATTGATTTAAACATTTATCACATGAATTTAATATTGAGGTGAGAAAACATGACAATAAATTAATTAAATAGTTCATAGGATATTGAGGAATAAACACTAGATGTGGTTTTTTAGAGTGTTAATAATATTTCTAAATCTTTTGAAGTTGATTCCTTAATTGATTAAGATAGTTAAAGGTTTAAATAAGATAACTTTGATGAATCAAAAAGTCATTTATATTCATATGTTATGGAATACATGAAATGAATACTAATTAATATTATTAGTTACAACTTTTTATATGTAAAGAGGATATAATATGAGATTTAATATTTGGAAAAAGAAGATAATGCCCTGTAAATAACACTAGAAATGAAGCTAATTTGTTATAAAATGCTCAAAAATCATGTAAAAGGTAAGAAAATATTTGACACAATTTGAAATGAAATAGTTTCTTTAGTTTATAAGGAATTATAAATAGTTATTTATGATAAATAATTATTTTAATGTTTTGTTAAGGAAGTGTTCCATGCATTGTAAAAGTCCCATAAAGTCTTATTGGATGTCATTCCATTTTGAGTTGGAATCTAAAGAAAAATGAATAATATAGCTCGAAAATTCTCTATAAAAGAGAAGGAAAATAAATTAGGATAAAATTCAAATGATATAGGAGGATTTTGAAGAAAAACTTAACCTATTTATCATTAAAATGGATACTCTCAATTTCAATAATTTGGAGTTGGATATAAAACTAATAAATTTTGTTCCAGTAAAATTTTATTCTTCCTAAACAGTTGAGAATAAATGTACATCCACCTAATTTTTTGAGGTGTGTCTTCCATTAAAAGGTATACTAAAGAGATCTGGACATCATCTGAAGAAGCCTCCACCTCATCACATTAAAAAAGGTATCCCATAATCTAATGCATTTAGTCAACAAAAAATCTATTTTTCTCTAATTATAGGAAAAAGATTAATGTCTATATTAATGTTGAAAAAGAAAAATTCCAATAAATCCACCACATCATAAATGGTGAATTTTTACATGTAAAAGGAAATACGCTCCCTAAAACATGCCCAAAATATTAGATAAACTTCCCAAAAATATATTTCACGACATGATAGATAGATTAAACCTCAAGTGAAAGTAATGAGGTAAATTAAAAATTGTTGGTGTTGATATAGATTCAATAATAGGGCTATCTAATGTTGTCACAACATGTCAAACTGTGGAGATTATAGAAGAGTTAAATCATGGGGAGAAAATATGAAATAAAAAGGAAACCTTCTGGTTCAAAGCATACATTAAAATTAAGGAATAATATTTCCATGAGAAATAGATTTCAAATTTTATATAACTTATGAGATTTTTCGTAAAAATTTTCCATGGTTATGAGGTGTGTTGGTATCTTCTAGTTTATTTAAACTCTTATAATAATGTGGAAAAAATACCATGATAGAAACAAAGGTATGTAATGAAATATTGTAAGTCTTTATTGGGAAACAACCAAGAGAAATCAATGAATAAGATTACCCCCAAGAAGATAGTGAATAAAAGTAAACATAATGTTCAATATATAGGGAAAAAGTGATTCTATTATTGAAATTGAGCTCACATCATAGACCATTGAGAAATTTCCATGAATTTAACAAATAAAGGGATAAATCATAAAACAGAAATAATTAATTCAAGAAAGATATAGCCAAACTGGTATAGTTTTTGAAACTAGATACAAAGAGGTTGAGAGAACTAAACAAAGGCGAGCTTAAAGGTTTTTGAAAGTTTGTGTAGATGATGAAACATAGCATGAAACACTGCTAACAAGTGAATTATATGGATTTATAACTAGGAATAAAGGATAAATAATTATTCACTAACTACTTCTTTTATCAATAAGGATACTATGAAAAATAGAGTCAACATAAAAAAATAAATCTGATCATGTGAGGAAATATTATTTAACCATATGGCCAGATCAGTTAGAAAAAGAAATAAAGACGGAGAAATATAAATACAATCAAACTAAGTAGTTATTAAATAATATAATCCCATGAAATCTTGAAAGAAAATTCTAAAAACAAGCCCATGGTGGAATTTTATGTATAGATATGGAAACCCAAATAAAATAGAACCATGAAAAAAACCAGACATTTTTTGGCATAAAGGAAGAGAGTTTCTTGATTGGGAAATAATTTTTATCTTATTTATTCACATTGATGTGTGTGTGTAACATAAAACAAATTACTATATTCTATTTCCTATGTATCATGGAATAGGTAATTACAGGAAAATCATGAAAAAGGAAAAATGATGAAATATGGAATTTCAAAACCTTGTGAAATAAGACATTCATCATGGGATATCTCAGTTAGAATTCGACCATGGTAAATAAAATAATATATTCCTTAAAGGGGAGCTATAAAATATGATAATACTACTAAATATTTACCTTTTTCTAAAAAATCTACAGTTCAAGATATCCCTTTGAAAATATAAATATTAAGGTATGATATTCACTTTCCAAATCCTTTTTTGGTTCTTAATAAAAATATTTATCAAGGGGAGTGAATATTTAACCAAATAGGGGAAGAAAACAACTTTTCACTTTAATTTTTTTATGTTAGTGTTTAAGTGTGTTCATTTTCTATAATTTTTTCAATATCTTGTTGAGTAGGCCATAAGAAGTGAAAGTGAATTTTGGTATCACATTTAGTTTATAATAGATTGTTTTTTGTCATAATTTTTCACTATTATTTTCTACCAAGGGTTAGAACATATAGAAATAGAGTTAGTTAGTTATTGGATCATTTCTAAGGAAATATTAGTACCACCCTTATCTCATGGAACTAATGAAGAACATGGAAGGAGGATGAAACCAATGAGGAGAATAGATTTCTTGAGAAAGGGGGAGACAAATATTCCTTTAGAGGACCTTACCTACCCTTATGGTATTAATAAATGGGGAATACATTTCCAATTTTCATCAGTTTTTAATTAGGGGGAGGATAATTACATTGATTATTGGAGTAAATTAAGAATTGAAAATAAATCCAAATAGGGAGACTAAAGTGCCCTTGGATTTAAAAAATCATAAATTGTATTTTATTCAGTCAGTGAGAGTAAATTTATATTAGACGTTGACCATGTCTTTATGGGTAAGGTAGATTGGGAATTTTCAACCCCCTATGAAAAACTTTCTAGAAATATTCTAGGTTATAGATAATTCATGTTACTATTTTAGAGCAAGAATGCTTGTTTAATACATATATCAAGAATGATGAAGTATTGTCTACAACATTTAAAATGGTGGTGAGATTCTGGCTGTTGAAACTATTATGGTCATCTTATATATTTTTGAATAAAAATATTAAAATAGTTTCAATGCTATATAGAAAATATATCATGAAGATTTGATAAAGTTTAAAAGGATTTTCATACATGAAAGATTTTTTATTTATTGATTATACACACTTGGATGAGGTTTTGATAATTTTTTAGGTACCTTAATATAATTGGAATATTCTATGAATTTATTTAATAAATCATGTTTTTTTATGTTCAAGTGATAATTGGATAAGTTTGGAGTCCATTAGAGGCATTTATAATCTCTATATGTGTTATCTAAGAAGAAATAAGCTCTATGTATGAGTAATTGAACTCAATATAGGTGTCATACATACCACAAACATTTATTTCTAATGAAAAGTCATCTATGTACGAGTGAATAGAAGTTACAAATGTTTTATTCTGACCTGAATTTGTGTCATCCAAACCTTTTTATGTGTGATTCCCATAATGAATATGTGTCACTGGGTGTTTCATATGGGTCTCATGACTATAATTTAGATATTCAACTAGATGAAAACATGAGTTTCTAGATTTAAGATTTGAAGAAAGAATTAATTTGGGATGATATATGGGCCAATATTCAATGAAAAAAAACATGATAAAATAAATGTGATACAAGCCATGAGTTATTTAGAAACTGATATTCAACTTAGTGAAGTGAAGATCAAAAGTAAGAATAATTATTTGAGAGAATTTTTAATATATAAAAACTAGAGTTTCTAGAATTTATATATTTTGATGAAAATTATATTTTAAGATTATAGATTTGAGTTTAAAATTATAAATATCTGGATTCTATTTATAACCATGACACAATCATGTTTTTATTAAGTTATTTATTCCTAATTATGAAAAAGTAAAATTCATGGGTTCTAAAAAATGTAGATTAAGTTGGGTCTAATATTTGGTTTTACATATATGATCTAATTCAATTTGAAATGAGATGAATAATTGAGTTTCTGATCTTCAAGTTTGAAGATTAAGAGGTTAATTAAGAGATATTATATATGTGTATAGATTAAAATAGAATACATAAAAGTTTATTATTTAAGATACTCTCAAATCAAATGATGAATACTCTTCATGATTCTATTTTGTATTTTATAAATCTAAAAAGAATTATTATTTATGAATATTGTGGATTGTACTTGAGGATAAGAAGATTTGAGATTTTTGTATATAAAATAAGAAGATCTATTCAGTTGAGATAATGAA
Organism: Viscum album; assembly: GCA_963277665.1. Lineage (NCBI taxonomy): Eukaryota > Viridiplantae > Streptophyta > Magnoliopsida > Santalales > Viscaceae > Viscum > Viscum album. The sequence goes on along the minus strand of OY728135.1, from coordinate 887,586,537 downwards.
GAGAGAATATAAGAAAAGGAAACATTAGTTATTTTACTAGAGAAACTCATGTGCTATATGAAAATAGGGATATTAAGGAGATCATAAAATGTAATATTCATGAAACTTTTCTTAAAATATATCATTTGAAGATTATATTTTAAATAAAATGATAAGAATCCAAAAAAATGGTGAAGATGCCTGTATTGAAGAGATAATAGTGTCATAAAAGATAGTTGTGAGAAGACACTGCTGGTAGCTGTTACTAAGTTTTCTAGGAGAAGAAGAGTGGCTCTCAAAGAAGGAATAAAAAAAGAGGTGAATATAAGAGAACTAGTCTATCAAGGAAGAGGAAGGAGAATCTAATAAACCTTTAAAATATAGAAAACCAATTGGGTTTCAATGAATAATAGAAGTTTTGTGTGATGACCTGGTTTTTTTGATCATATATAATAAAGAAATATTTTGTGCTAAGTGTGTATGAGAAATAGATTATGAGAAGATATGGGATGATGAGTACAGGGAAGAGAGGCCAAGTGGCAGCATCAGTTTTTGAAGATATTCAGGTTGTCAAAGTCACTTTATATTAAGAAAAAAGATCATTCTTGTGGGTTTAGAGACATCCATAGATAATACTTTCTGATTTAATTTAAAAGAGGAGGAACGAAAAGTCCATATGGAGAGATTCCATCTTGAAAAAAATTTATGGGATGCATTGTAACATCCCAAGTAAGTAATGAATAATAGATATTTTTATCTATGTCTATTAATGATAAAGATAGTGTTTTAGAGGCTTAAAATGAAAATAAATACAATCTTATGCATGGAATACACTAATATTCTTAAAAGATTGTTTTAGTGCCTTTTGATGGAAAACCATTTTTGAATCTATATTTTGACAATTTTATAAACTATGTTTGTCAAAATAAAACTTATACTTTATGATTGGGACATCAAAATTTACCTTGTGTGAATTTTTGGTAATTTTCTGACAATGTTCATTTTTTTTAATGAATAGTGAAAAATACTGCATTTTACATCAAAACTAATTTTTAATCTAACTTATTTATATGATTAGATTATGTTTTGAATTGGTTTTGAAGTAAAATTAGAATCTATTTTTACCATTTTATCCAATGGTGGTCATTGGAATCAATTTCACTTTGAAATTAGACTTAAACTGGTGTCAATCTTTTGATACTTATTGTTTTGTAAAAACACGCTATTTGCTCTGGCAGCGGGAATTAATTATTAAATTAATTAATGTGACTTATATGATTTGAATTTTGTAAAATAGACTTCATTTTTGAATTCTGAATATCAAATATAGCTTAGAGTAAATTTTTGGTAATTTTCTGAAAAACTTCAATTTTTGATGAATAGTGAAACCACTAAGTGGTAATCAAGCAAACTGATTTTTCAGTTAAATGAAAGTTTACCACTAATGTGTATTGAATTTTGAAAATCCGACATACATGGTTATCATTAAGAAGTAAAATGTGGTTCAATGAGATTAAAATAATTTTTTGGTGAATAGTAACTTATTAAGTTCTTAATCGCGATTAGTGGTAATTAGTGTAGTTTAAGGAATAAATAATGATTTAATAATATGAAATGACCTAGACACATGTCCCAACCTTATTGGTTGTGTCATGGCCGACCAAGAAAAGCCATGGGTCAACTTGGGGACCCCATGGATCCACTTTTGTTGGGAAATGACATAAATTACTTTTTATTTAATGTTAAAGTGAAAATGACACAAACATAATATGTTTTGCGAAAACAATTTTTAATTGGGGTTATACAAGTCCAAATTTTGATTATAAATAGTCATTAGAAAGCTCAAACGATTTCCTATATCATAGTATTTGTTTTATAATTTTTAGACATTAAATAAATTTAATTATTTATGACATAATAATGATGCAGCGATGTCATCATTATTTGACGATTTAAATAAAATGGAAAGATAATATAAAATCTACGAACTACACATGGAAAAAACCAATTGGATGAGTGTATTTCGATGCCTTATAACCTTATCCACGAATTCTATCAATGTGGGACCTTTTAAAACCGAAACACATTTTCAAATAAAGTAATGTTTCTTTACTTTCCAAAAGTGCCCCTCCTCTCCCCTTATAAAAGGCCCCCACCTCTACCTCATTTCACACACTCTTCAAGCCATTGGCTCGGCTAACCCCTGCCCATTTGCTCTCTCCACATCCCTCTACTCATCCTAGAGGATTCCCTTTGGGCAGAATCCTTTCAAAGGAAGCCTTTAGGCTCAACTCAAAAGGAGTTACACTTTTTAAAGGTAATTCATTCTCTAATGTTCATTTGTTTTATTTTGCTTCTCCAACCCCCTAAACTCTTTTTATTTACTTCTTTTGTAACAACACCAGTATCTTCAATATACTAGGATGTTGTTATAAGATTTATTTGAGCTACACTTCCACACAACTACATCAAATGGTTAAAGAACATAAGGTTTCCGTGGATGGCGAAATTCTGCCTCCCGAAACGATGATTGTTCAACACTCATTTAACACCTTCAAAGGTGGCCATTATGATGTCACTATTTTTATATATGATATATAATATGTTTATGTTTTCCTTAAGCTTCTGTTTTTTCATTTTGGGCATACCTTTATGGTTTCCATTATGGGTAAAACACGATATCTTCATTTTAGGAAGTGCGGACTACCGCCCCCTGAAAGTGATTTGATTCGTTAATACCATATGTGGGATGTGTAAAGGATAAAGTTAATGATATTATATATGTTATTATACTGGAATTATAATATACTCTTATATCATTATGATTCCATTCCAGAAAATATGAAATAGAAATGGAAGTAGCGTTCATGCGTACGTACGGCTTACCGTCTCCATGAACGGTGCATTTCATTTATTACCTCTAAATGTGATGTAATATTATAAATGAATGCAGGTACTGGATATATATGACATATATGATATCTACATCATGAATATCATTCTGGTATAATGAACCTTTGACCAAATTAACAACATGTAAGTATAAGAAGTCTATTTTTGACTTAAGAACCAAATACCGACAAAATGAACATTATTAACTTAAATTATTACATGATGTTCATAACATGGTATAAAAGGAATAATGAACTTGAAAAAGATTCATAAGCAAGTAGAGATTAACTCAAGTTTATTATTCAGGAGATTAAAGAACGGTCGGGTCAAGTCGGATACGAGGTATGGGACTTCGTCTCAATCTCCTTTCATTGAGGCATATTTTATTTTATACACAACTTTCTTTTATACGGTGTATAAACCCCTTTGACTTTTACGTTTATTCAAAAGGAATCTTTTTTTATACGAAGCGTTTACTAAATGAAAAAAAGGGAATGTTTTTGTCGTACGTATGCGGCGACAACGACTTCTCCGCCGTCGTAACCATTATTTGAGTTTCGGCTTCCTCTACAAGCCATACCTTCTTTTTAAAAGAAAAATAAATACCATGTTTTACTTTTCTTTTATTTTGGTATTGAAAATGGTTTTCACAATGTTTTTGTGTTGTATTGATATCTCGTGATTGAAATATGGAAATTTTATGTTTCCTTTATGCATGTTTTATGTGATATGATTATGTTATGGTTCTTGGGCATTATTATGAAGACGGGTGGTTCCGTGATAAACTAAGGGCGGGTGAGCCCGTTATAGCTCTCCAATGAATTGGGTAACGCGAAGGAGTGAAACGTTAAGGTTTCTCCGAAGAGATTTTAGGGAATATACTGTGATGGGTATTCCAAACGTAACCAAGAGGGTTACTCCCTACGTAAGAATGTTATGAATGCCTCAAGTTACCTTTATGTCTTATGATTTCTATGATTTATTCATGATTTTATGAGGTATGTTAAAGTGCCTATGTTTTATGGGTAAAGTATGATTTCATTCTTATTTATATATGAACTCATGTTTCCTTTCCATGTTTTTTTTATAACCCATACTGAGTTTTTATGCTCATCCCAAGTTTTTGAAATGTTTTTCACAGGTCAAGGGAAAGGTACATGATAAGATGATAGAGTCAAGGATGTGTCAAGAATTAATCCATGTTTTATTTTAAATGTGTGTTCCATTGATGGGAATGAAGAATACTATCTTTATGTAACCACTTTGTTTATATGTGGAATGTAATGCAAGTTTTATGATCTAATTCTCTAAAACTCTAAACCTGAAAAGATCCTCAATGTGTAATCTTGTAATAACACAAGATTAAGTAAGGTTTAAGGCTGGGGCCTTATATTTGGTATCAAAGGTCGGTTTAGATAACTTTAGGAGTTAGAATTCTATTAAATGATTATCCAAAAATATTTTTTTTTCTTTTTCGAAATGATATAGCATTTAAAGATTACCATGTTGCTTCATCTAAGACATGTTTGTTCAGAATGGTTTTCCGTAGAGGAAACAAGGAAGCTGTGCTAGGAAGGCATACAGAAGGAAATAACCTTCTGAATCAGCATCCAGAAATGGTAGGAATTGGAACTGAACAGTTTGTTGCAGTAATGGCGCAGTTGACTCAGGCGATAAATGGTGGTGGTATCCATGCACGAGATCAGCCAGATCAACCGCAGAGGAACATGTCAGTGGTGGAACATTTCATGAGGCAACATCCCCCATCATTCAGAGGATCATCTGACCCTGTGCTAGCTGAAGGGTGGATTAAAGCACTGGAGAAGATTTTTGATGTCATGGGGTGTTCAGAGAATCAAAAGGTTAGTCTTGCTATTTACCGTTTGGAGGGTGAAGCAGATCAGTGGTGGTCCATGGTTAAAAATATCAGGGACGCCGATGAGATTGATGCTCTTGACTGGGATGAATTCAAAGGTATGTTTCTTGAGAAGTATTTTCCTAAGGCTGTTCGACTTAGGATGGAAAAGCAATTCTTGGAATTGAGGCAAGAGGAAGACTCAGTGGCTGCCTATGAATAAAGGTTCACTCGATTGGCAAGGTATGCTCCAAATTTTATCCGAGACCTTGATAGTAAAATAAATCGTTTTTACTCAGGATTAAAGCCAAAATATCGAAGGGCATTAGCTTCTCGTGAGTTTAAAAGTTATGAAAAGCTTGTTCGATGTGCTGAGAAGGTGGAAATGGAGTTTGCCGATGACCAAGTGTCCTATAACAACCAGCAGAAGAAGAGACCGAGGTGGCAGGAGAAAGGTAAGAATTCTTCAAAGAAGTCTGATGGTAAGAGAACTAAGTTTCCAGTTTGTGATAAATGTGGCAAAAGGCATGCTGGGGAATGTCTTCTGAATTCTGGGAAGTGCTACCGATGTGGTAAGATGGGACATAAGGCTCGTGATTGCACTGAAAAGGATCAAGGTGAAGGTAAGAACAAATTTGATTTACAGTTAGTGAAATGTTATAAGTGCAATGAGATGGGTCACTATGCAAACGAGTGTCCGACAAGGAGCTTGAGTGATGGGAAGCAGTTAGACTACAAGCAGAAAGGGGTGGTGAAATCCTTTGCAACTACTTCAGCAGATGTCGGGCCACCAAATGAAGTCGTATCAGGTACTTTGTTTGTTTTTTCAGACTATGCCAGTGTGTTGTTTGATTCGGGGTCTACACATTCTTTCATCTCTGAAACCTTTTCTAGTAAAATGGGAATACCATCTCAAGAAATGACTCCTGAACTTTTGGTAAAAACACCTAGGGGAAGTGTCGAGGCAAAAAGAATTTATAAGAATCTTCCTATCCTTATCTGTGGAAAGAACCTACTTGCAAACCTTATTGTTCTACCTCTAGTAGAGTTTGATGTTATCCTGGGTATGGATTGGCTCTCTATTTACCATGCTAAGATTGACTGTAGAGCTAAAGAAGTTTCTTTTCATAAAGACTTTCAGTTTGTTTACAAGAATGAACCATTACTTTTGATAACTTATGAAGAGGCCGAGAAACTTGTAAAAGATGGAAATGAATGTTACCTTGCACACGTCGTTGAAAATAAAGGAACTGTTCAGATTAATGATGTGCCAGTGGTAAATGAGTATCCTGATGTTTTTCCTGATGAGTTGCCTGGAATAATACCAGATCGGGAAGTTGAGTTTACTGTTGACTTAGTTCCTGATGCTAAGCCAATTTCAAAACCCCCTTATCGAATGGCACAAATTGAACTTTTAGAGTTGAAGGAGAAATTGCAAGATTTATTAGAGAAATGTTTCATTAGACCTAGCACATCACCTTGGGGTGCTCCTGTTTTATTTGTTAAAAAGAAAGATGGTTCTATGAGACTTTGCATTGATTATAGAGCCTTGAATAATATCACTGTTAAGAACAAATATCCTTTGCCTCATATCGATGATTTGTTTGATCAGCTCCAGGGAGCTCAGTTTTTTTCAAAGATTGACCTGAGATCGGGGTACCATCAGCTGAAGGTAAAGGAGGAAGATATTCCGAAGACCGCATTCCGTACGAGATATGGCCATTATGAATTTGTAGTAATGCCTTTTGGGCTAACCAATGCACCTGCTGTATTCATGGACTTAATGAATAGAATTTTCCATGAGTTCTTGGATAAGTTTGTGGTGGTTTTCATTGATGATATTTTGGTGTTTTCTAAAAGTAAAGAGGAGCATGAAAAACATTTAAGGGTTATCTTGCAAACCTTAAAAGAAAAGAAATTGTATGGGAAATTCAGCAAGTGTGAGTTTTGGTTGCAACAAATATCTTTCCTTGGTCACATTGTTTCTAAAGATGGAATAACTGTTGATCCTGCAAAAACAAAAGTTGTGGAAGAATGGCCAAGACCCACAAATGTAACCGAGATTCGTAGCTTCCTTGGTTTGGTGGGCTATTACCGAAGGTTTGTTAGAAATTTTTCACGGTTATCTAGTCCAATGACTAAGCTAACTCGGAAGGGTGTTAAGTTTATCTGGACAAAAGAATGTGATGATTGTTTTCAGGAATTGAAAAGAAGATTGGTGAATGCTCCAGTTTTGGCACTACCTTCCAGGAATGGTGAGTTTGTTATATACAGTGATGCTTCATTGAAAGGACTTGGTTGCGTCCTAATGCAGAATGATCAGGTAATTGCTTATGCTTCACGACAGTTGAAAACTCATGAGGTAAATTACCCTACACATGATTTGGAATTAGCTGCTGTTGTTTTTGCTTTAAAAATTTGGAGGCATCATTTGTATGGAGTAAAGTGTGAAATATATACCGATCACAAAAGTTTAAAGTATATATTCACTCAGAAAGAGTTAAACATGAGACAAAGGAGATGGCGGGAATTAATCAAGGATTATGATTGTACAATTCATTATCATCCGGGAAAAGCAAATAAAGTGGCTGATGCTTTGAGTCGAAAAAGTAATGCTTCATTAACAATGTTGCGTTTGGAACGTGATCCTTTGGTTAAGGATTTGATGAACTTTGGCATAGAAGTTGTTGGTGCAGGAAGTCCTTCTGTTTTGTTTCAGGTATCAGTGAGATCATCTCTATCAGATAGAATCAAGCAAGCACAGAAGCAAGACAGTGAGTTGCAGAAAAGGGTAGAGCTGGTTCAGAAAGGTAAGTTGCCTGAATTCAACATTGATAGTGATTGCGTTTTGAGATTTGGGAAGAGATTGTGTGTGCCTTCTGATTCACAATTGAAGAGAGAGTTGTTATGTGAAGCTCATAGTTCTCCGTTTTCAGTTCATCCGGGCAGTACTAAGATGTATAGAGATCTACGGGAGTATTACTGGTGGGATGGAATGAAAAGAGATATTGCTGATTTTACTGTGAAGTGTTTGACTTGTCAGCAGGTTAAAGAAGAGCGGCAGTTACCGAAAGGGATGCTTCAGCCTTTACCAGTGCCAGAGTGGAAATGGGAGAATATATCCATGGACTTTGTTGTTGGATTACCGAAGACATCTCGAGGTAATAATGCAATCTGGGTTATTGTTGATCGCTTGACCAAATCTGCTCATTTCCTTGCTATACGAGATACTTTCTCTCTTGATCAACTTTCCCGTTTGTATCTTAAAGAGATAGTCAGGTTACATGGAGTTCCCCTCTCCATTGTATCAGATCGTGATCCCAGGTTTACTTCTAACTTTTGGAAAGGCCTTCAGAAGTCGTTGGGTACTGAATTAAATTTTAGTACAGCTTTTCATCCTCAATCAGATGGGCAGTCAGAACGAACAATTCAGACATTGGAGGATATGCTACGAGCTTGTTCTATGGATTATCAGGGAAGTTGGGACCAACATCTTTCTTTGGTTGAGTTTTCATATAATAACAGTTTTCATTCCAGTATACAGATGGCACCATTTCAGGCATTATATGGGAAGCGGTGTCGAACTCCAGCTTTCTGGGATGAATTGGGTGAAAGGAAGTTGATGGGACCAGAATTGGTAGAAGAGATGGCAGAAAAAGTTCAGTTGATTCAGAAACACATGAGAACAGCTCAGAGCAGGCAGAAGAGTTATGCGGATAACCGGAGGAAGGATCTATCTTTCGAGGTAGGTGATCATGTTTTTCTCAAGGTTTCTCCTTGGAAAAGTGTGATGAGATTTGGTAAGAAAGGAAAGTTGAGTCCAAGGTTCATTGGACCATACGAAATTCTGGAGAGAGTTGGATCAGTTGCATACCGAGTGGCTTTACCTCCGAGTTTATCTCAGGTACACAATGTTTTTCACGTTTCGATGTTGAGAAAGTATATGTCAGATCCATCTCATGTTTTGAGTCCAGAGGTAGTTCAGCTGGAAGAGAACCTATCTTATGAGGAACAACCGGTCCAGATTCTTGACCACAGGGAGCAAGTGTTACGGAATAAGGTGATTCATCAGGTAAAGGTTTTGTGGAAAAACCACATGATTGAAGAGGCAACATGGGAATCTGAAAATGCAATGAGGGATAAGTACCCCCATTTATTCGATAAGTAAATAAATTGCGGGGACGCAATTTTCTAAAGGGGGGAAGGATGTAACATCCCAAGTAAGTAATGAATAATAGATATTTTTATCTATGTCTATTAATGATAAAGATAGTGTTTTAGAGGCTTAAAATGAAAATAAATACAATCTTATGCATGGAATACACTAATATTCTTAAAAGATTGTTTTAGTTCCTTTTAATGGAAAACCATTTTTGAATCTATATTTTGACAATTTTATAAACTATGTTTGTCAAAATAAAACTTATACTTTATGATTGGGACATCAAAATTTACCTTGTGTGAATTTTTGGTAATTTTCTGACAATGTTCATTTTTTTTAATGAATAGTGAAAAATACTGCATTTTACATCAAAACTACTTTTTAATCTAATTTATTTATATGATTAGATTATGTTTTGAATTGGTTTTGAAGTAAAATTAGAATCTATTTTTACCATTTTATCCAATGGTGGTCATTGGAATCAATTTCACTTTGAAATTAGACTTAAACTGGTGTCAATCTTTTGATACTTATTGTTTTGTAAAAACACGCTATTTGCTCTGGCAGCGGGAATTAATTATTAAATTAATTAATGTGACTTATATGATTTGAATTTTGTAAAATAGACTTCATTTTTGAATTCGGAATATCAAATATAGCTTAGAGTAAATTTTTGGTAATTTTCTGAAAAACTTCAATTTTTGATGAATAGTGAAACCACTAAGTGGTAATCAAGCAAACTGATTTTTCAGTTAAATGAAAGTTTACCACTAATGTGTATTGAATTTTGAAAATCCGACATACATGGTTATCATTAAGAAGTAAAATGTGGTTCAATGAGATTAAAATAATTTTTTGGTGAATAGTAACTTATTAAGTTCTTAATCGCGATTAGTGGTAATTAGTGTAGTTTAAGGTATAAATAATGATTTAATAATATGAAATGACCTAGACACATGTCCCAACCTTATTGTTTGTGTCATGGCCGACCAGGAAAAGCCATGGGTCAACTTGGGGACCCCATGGATCCACTTTTGTTGGGAAATGACATAAATTACTTTTTATTTAATGTTAAAGTGAAAATGACACAAACATAATATGTTTTGCGAAAACAATTTTTAATCGGGGTTATACAAGTCCAAATTTTGATTATAAATAGTCATTAGAAAGATAAAAAGATTTCCTATATCATAGTATTTGTTTTATAATTTTTAGACATTAAATAAATTTAATTATTTATGACATAATAATGATGCAGTGATGACATCATTATTTGACGATTTAAATAAAATGGAAAGATAATATAAACTCTATGAACTACACATGGCCAAAACCAATTGGATGAGTGGATTTCGATGCCTTATAACCTTATCCACGAATTCTATCAATGTGGGACCTTTTAAAACCGAAACACATTTTCAAATAAAGTAATGTTTCTTTACTTTCCAAAAGTGCCCCTCCTCTCCCCTTATAAAAGGCCCCCACCTCTACCTCATTTCACACACTCTTCAAGCCATTGGCTCGGCTAACCCCTGCCCATTTGCTCTCTCCACATCCCTCTCCTCATCCTAGAGGATTCCCTTTGGGCAGAATCCTTTCAAAGGAAGCCTTTAGGCTCAACTCAAAAGGAGTTACACTTTTTAAAGGTAATTCATTCTCTAATGTTCATTTGTTTTATTTTGCTTCTCCAACCCCCTAAACTCTTTTTATTTACTTCTTTTGTAACAACACCAGTATCTTCAATATACTAGGATGTTGTTATAAGATTTATTTGAGCTAAACTTCCACACAACTACATCAAATGGTTAAAGAACATAAGGTTTCTGTGGATGGCGAAATTCTGCCTCCCGAAACGATGATTGTTCAACACTCATTTAACACCTTCAAAGGTGGCCATTATGATGTCACTATTTTTATATATGATATATAATATGTTTATGTTTTCCTTAAGCTTCTGTTTTTTCATTTTGGGCATACCTTTATGGTTTCCATTATGGGTAAAACACGATATCTTCATTTTAGGAAGTGCGGACTACCGCCCCCTGAAAGTGATTTGATTCGTTAATACCATATGTGGGATGTGTAAAGGATAAATTTAATGATATTATATATGTTATTATACTGGAATTATAATATACTCTTATATCATTATGATTCCATTCCAGAAAATATGAAATAGAAATGGAAGTAGCGTTCATGCGTACGTACGACTTACCGTCTCCATGAACGGTGCATTTCATTTCTTACCTCTAAATGTGATGTAATATTATAAATGAATGCAGGTACTGGATATATATGACATATATGATATCTACATCATGAATATCATTCTGGTATAATGAACCTTTGACCAAATTAACAACATGTAAGTATAAGAAGTCTATTTTTGACTTAAGAACCAAATACCGACAAAATGAACATTATTAACTTAAATGATTACATGATGTTCATAACATGGTATAAAAGGAATAATGAACTTGAAAAAGATTCATAAGCAAGTAGAGATTAACTCAAGTTTATTATTCAGGAGATTAAAGAACGGTCGGGTCAAGTCGGATACGAGGTATGGGACTTCGTCTCAATCTCCTTTCGTTGAGGCATATTTTATTTTATACACAACTTTCTTTTATACGGTGTATAAACCCCTTTGACTTTTACGTTTATTCAAAAGGAATCTTTTTTTATACGAAGCGTTTACTAAATGAAAAAAAGGGAATTTTTTTTTCGTACGTATGCGGCGACAACGACTTCTCCGCCGTCGTAACCATTATTTGAGTTTCGGCTTCCTCTACAAGCCATACCTTCTTTTTAAAAGAAAAATAAATACCATGTTTTACTTTTCTTTTATTTTGGTATTGAAAATGGTTTTCACAATGTTTTTGTGTTGTATTGATATCTCGTGATTGAAATGTGGAAATTTTATGTTTCCTTTATGCATGTTTTATGTGATATGATTATGTTATGGTTCTTGGGCATTATTATGAAGACGGGTGGTTCCGTGATAAACTAAGGGCGGGTGAGCCCGTTATAGCTCTCCAATGCATTGGGTAACGCGAAGGAGTGAAACGTTAAGGTTTCTCCGAAGAGATTTTAGGGAATATACTGTGATGGGTATTCCAAACGTAACCAAGAGGGTTACTCCCTACGTAAGAATGTTATGAATGCCTCAAGTTACCTTTATGTCTTATGATTTCTATGATTTATTCATGATTTTATGAGGTATGTTAAAGTGCCTATGTTTTATGGGTAAAGTATGATTTCATTATTATTTATATATGAACTCATGTTTCCTTTCCATGTTTTTTTTATAACCCATACTGAGTTTTTATGCTCATCCCAAGTTTTTGAAATGTTTTTCACAGGTCAAGGGAAAGGTACATGATAAGATGATAGAGTCAAGGATGTGTCCAGAATTAATCCATGTTTTATTTTAAATGTGTGTTCCATTGATGGGAATGAAGAATACTATCTTTATGTAACCACTTTGTTTATATGTGGAATGTAATGCAAGTTTTATGATCTAATTCTCTAAAACTCTAAACCTGAAAAGATCCTCAATGTGTAATCTTGTAATAACACAAGATTAAGTAAGGTTTAAGGCTGGGGCCTTATATGCATCTATTTTTCTAATTATGGTATATAATGAAAAATCACTTATGTAATATATTTTATCTAGTTTCAAGATGATCCATAGCCAACCCAGTAAAATTTATACAAAAATATTAGTGGAAAATATGTGTTTTAATGGGCATTGAATACTACAAGGAGTAATTTTCCTACATTAGGGATGAACTTTGATAAAAAAATAACGTGTGCCAACTTTACACTCAATATTTTCATTTCATATAGATTTCAAACATGATAAAATTAAAGAGATACATTTATATATTAATATGTGAAATTAGCTCAAAAGACTAAATGAGTGGAAAAATTCATATGAAATATTTTGTTTTTGGTAAAGTTTGGTCACACCTTATTCACACTCCTCAGGTGTGTCTACATGACTTCATTGGGACATTAAAATTTTTATAATAAATACTTTACATCCTTTATGATTGATTCCCTATCTTAAAAATTACTCATATTTTAAATAGATTATCTTGCTCATTTATAATCAACTATAAATCATTAAATTCTCATTTTCAAGTACCACAATTATAACCAATAAGTAAAATTATTATTAATTAGTAGTAATGTATTATAAAATTTTCATTAAATTAAATTCTCAATGAATTAGTGAAAATAATTCCTCAAAAAATTTATTATTATATAAAAACATAGAATTATTTTAATAATAATACTTTTATTAATTATGAACTCAATAACTAAATTTTCCTACCAAACTTTTTTGAAATGACCCATAAAAGTTTCATTAGTTTTGGGGTGTCAATACAAGCCCATTTTTTTTGGGTCTAAAATAAATATTATACATACCCCACTAGGGTCCCATTATTTTTCCAAGGATAATCTACCATGTGAAACCCTGACCACATGCATCACTCTCTGATTAGATTACCATCATATGAGGTCTCCTCCAAGTCATCTCACCATATATTGAAAACTCCCTATCTACATTTATACATGGCCATTTAGGTTACCATCCAATTACGAGGATGGGATGATCACTCTTAGTCCAAGACATGCTATACTTTTTCGATACCGGACTCCACATCAAGTATATGTATAATCCTTCATTTCATTCAATGATGGATTAGACAATCTTTATTAAACCACTATTTCTTCATCCTGAAACCATTATCTAAAACTGATTACTTCTATCCATGATGTAATTTTGTATTTTTTTAAATTCTCAAAGTTTCATTATCTCATTTGGTGGATCATAAAAATGTAACTTTTAATTTTAAATTGAACAAATAATCCATACAATTTTAGAGAGAAGGTGAAAATGATACAAACTTCTCTCATAAATAACTTTTGATTGGTTAATTGGATCATTGAATTTTTCAATTTATTAGATTAATTTCTTCTTAATGTTTAAAATATTAAATCATTTACAATATGATTCTTCATAGATTTTAGTTAATCTCAAAATTATACAAAAGGATTAATTTGTTTCATAAAATATCACTAAAAATTAAATTCAATTTTATTTAATGGTTATGACATTAGAATTGTAATGAATATCACATTAATATATCAATATCTTGATTTATAAATTTTTCTTATATTCCATAAAAAAGGGAGAGGTTTTTATTTATTAAATTTCCCTCTAGGTTTAGTCAAAATCTATTCATCTAATTTTTATAAATCAAACTCCATTCTCATCATTATGGGTTTTCAAAAAAAATAAATTAATGAAATAATGATTATAATGTAAAATAATAAGATACATTTAAAGGAGTCATATAATATCAAAATGGAATTTCAGAATCAATGAACCATACCCAGTCATCATTGATTCCTCATTCTCTCGTGAATTTATTTGACTCCTATGCAAGCCTCTATATAATGGGAGATGAAAACCCTAGATTCCATTTGAATTAATTTAGAATATGAACATATAGAGGTGTTTTATGTCAAATAATAGTTTTAGATATTATAAATTTATTTATAAAACTATTACATTTGATACTAAAATGTAAATCATCAACTAAAAATTTTCAAAATAACTTCCCAAAATAAAACACCCCATTCCAAACTCAACATGGGAGTTTTTTTTCATTAAAATTATTCTTTAATAATGAAATTAATATTTTTTCATTTATTGAATATTTTATAATTCTAAAAAAACCTTCTATTATGATTAAAAAAACAACTAGAAGACCTCATTTAATTAAACTAAGTTCTAATAAATCTAATAAATATAAAATAGTTGTGTAATGCTCTATATAGGAAAACTAAAATTCCAAATAAAACCTATAATATTATATAAACTACATTTAAATAACATATATTTAACATATCAATTATTAAATAAATAAGAATTTAAGTGATGTATAAAATAAATCCCATACAATACCAATTTAAAAAATTATATAATAATTTCATAGACTTGGAAAACTAAACTATCCTAAGATTTATTATAAATTTATATTCAGTTATCCATACATGGAAAGCTTGTGAGAACATGATAATTATAAATAAAGAACACTTATTATGATTGAAACAAGTCTGTCGTGAGATGTGGAAAAATAAAATTATTTTCTTAGTGCAACACAGTGGAAAACCAAGGTCATCACACTTGATGAGCTTCTCTGTTTATTTACTCTCTTATTCTAAATCACATAAACTAATTCTTTTTTCTTTTTTTGATTATTTTATAAAAACAATTATGAATATTCTTAGGTTTTGAAGTTAATTTTCTAAAATAATTAAATGACATGAAAAATGATAATTTAATATAAACTATCATGAAATTTTAAAAAATGAGTTAAGGAAGAAATTAATTAGTCTTAGTTTGGTTTGGGGTTCAATAATAATTCTCCTTTTTTTATTTTAGTTTCAGAATAAAAATATGAAATATCATGATGAATTGTAATTCTTTTTTATTTATAAATTGTAAAATCTTGAATTATTAAAGTAATCTATATTCAACCCATCCTATAATCATGTTTGAGGACACACCTCAGTCGAGGGTGAGAAATCTTCCATGACCTGGTTCTAGCGATATCATTTAATCCAATAATTTTATCAACTCCATCGCGTGGATAACTATACAATGAAGATTGGGAAAAGAGATTAAAAAAAATAATAGAAATATTATGAGTTTTATGTCATGTGTGACAGTCACCACACTGGGGACATTAGCCACACCCATGCATACTACTCATATATACCACAAACTTAAAATAAACTTCAAGAAAAATTCAATAACACCTTGACCTCCCACAGGAAGACACTAAAAAAAGGTGATATTTAAAGGCATAAAATTATAAGGTCTTATTCTAAACCCCCTCTAAATAAAAATAAAACGGGGTTAATAATAACCCCTTCTAATTATAAGTGGTTTTGATGCAAAAAAACAACAAAAAAATATATATTAACTCCTGTCCCTATTTCGTTTAGACCTCTACACTCCCATTTTCCCAATATTGCCCCACCCCCATCTACGATAACCCCTCACCCCTTCGCTGCCATTTTACCTATATCACCCTGCCCCCACACACCATGATATCCCTCCAATCCTCTCTTCCCTCACCCCGCCTCCACAATAACCCCTCACCCCTCCTCCACGATACCCCCTCACCCATATTCTCCCCTCTTCCATATATCACCCTTCCCCCCAAATGCGATACCCCCCACCCCCCGATAACCCCTCTTCCTTGACCTATTTTCCCAATATCACCCCACCCCATCCCCTGATAACCCTATTTACCCTTGAGCGCAACCCCCTCTCAGTGCTCCCCTCACCCGTATTAGCTGGTATTTCCCCACTCCCTACCTCGTTCGACAACTTCCCATGCCTCCCAGTGCTCCCCTCCCTTCTGCGCCCCCTCTTAGATGTCCTTGACTCCCATTGCAACAACACACCCTCTCTCATATGTAGACGTTGCATCCCCCTCGTGATCATGACTCCCCCTGCTCATGAGGCCACCCCTCTATCTTAAATGGATACCATGACATGTTGGTGGAATTTACGTGCTAAATGGATCACGTTAGTGGCCATTCCTATGTTTTCATAGGTATTTCAAGAAAACATGTGTGGTCTTTCATGCACTGTGTTTCCCTCTTGGTCTTCTAAATCCTTTAGTATGTCTCCTAGTCAATTTTGATGTTTCTTGGTGGGATAGCTGTGTGAGGATTCTCTAGGGACATGGTGTTTGTCATTTCTACGGTAATGGAAGATACGCGGGATGGATTGCAGGATGTTTTGGTGGCCTTTATGTGCTTAAGGGATCATGACAATGGCCATTACTATGTTTTCATAAGTATTACAGGGAAACTCTTGTGGTATTTCATGTGTTATGTTTCCCTCTAGGCCATCTAAAACCCTCAGTACATCTCCTCGTCAATGTTGATGTTTCCTAGTGGGATAGATGGAAATGAATAAATGTATCTTTAGTTAATGGAACCCCTCAGATCAAGTCTTCTACTCATAGTGTGGAAGTCTCCACACATCTCCAACAAAATCTAACATGTCATAGAAACCCCCTTATAGAATCTTCTCCCTTGTGGTCTCCCTCCTCACACCATTGCCCTATGGGGACTCTCACCTGACCAGTCTATTTTTAGGGATTATTCACCCATTTCTTATTTCTTCTAAACCCTCAATGAAACCATCAGTGATCTAGTTGTTCTAATTTTTTTCCTTTTCAAAAGGCACAAATCTTCTTTGGATCTTAAGGATACTAATTCAAGACTTAAACTACTGTGAACATAAACAAGGTAATTGGACTGCTCAATTTTGATCTTGGTTTCTTTATATTGATTTAGAAAATTAATGCTAAATTTTGTTTCATGAAATTTCATCATTTATTTTATTCTTTTAATTTCAATCTTTGGAACCACTGTGAAATTTTGTAACCACTTCTTATTTATAAAAATATGCTTATTCCCTTTTATACCCATGCATAATCACCATAAATTTTATTTTTATATGTATTATCTAGTATTTGGATTCTGTTAATGTTAACTACCTATAAGAAATATTAGTTATTATAAGTGTCACTTCTTTAAGTGGTTTTATTTTGAAATTCAAGTGCATTGTTTTTTTAGAAACTGAATGAACGTTGATTATTTTTCTAACTATTTGTCAAAAATGGTAAAGTCTATGGGGATTTTTTAATAAGAAATTCCAAACTATTATTATGAAGTATGAGTTTTTTTATTGAACACACTTGTCATGTTTTTTCTATAATTTTTAAAAGGAAAAAATATTTTTTGTTTATGTTGTTTAATGAAAAAAACTAAACATAAAAAAATTAGTTTTTAATTTTCTTAAATCGAAAAGAGATTTAAATTTTATATTTTTTAATGAATGTTTTTTTGAAGATATTTTATTTAGATGTTTTCTATTATATAAAATATATTTAGATCTTTATTATTGTTTTCTATGTATATTTGAACATATTTAATCGATATATTCTATTTCAATTAATGTTGTATAAATTGATAAATCATGGATTTCCTGGTCAAGAAAAACTAATGAGTATAAGGAAAGATTAAATAAATTTATCAATTTTGCATTTGACCATCAATCTGTCAAGGGAATAATAATATGTCCTTGCCGTAATTGAAAATTTAAGAAATGGTTGACCAGAGTTGTAGCATATTCCCATTTGAGTTGAAAACAAATTTTGATTGAATACACCAAGTGGGAATGGCTTGGAGAATTAAATGTAGTTGAATTAACATCTATTAGATCACAAGAGAATGAGACTTCTCCCCATAATATCGATCCTCTAGATCATGTAGAGGTAATGGTCAATGATTCATTTGGGCTTGATAATATGCTTGGTGAAAATGAAGAAGAATTTTCTCTTTGTGTAAAAATGGTTGAAACTTCTACGAAATTTTCTGAGTTATTGAATGATGGGAATAGAGAATTATATAAAGGATGAAAAAATTACTACTTATTGTCTTTTATAATAAAATTTTAGCAAATCAAGTGTTTATTTAGAATGACTAATATGGAAGTGACAATGATTTTATATTTTTTAAGATATTATTTTGAATATGCCAAAATCCTCAACTCTTTTTATGAGGATAAGAAAATCATCAATAAACTTGGGCTTAATTATATTTAGATACATGCTTGTCTGAATGACTACATGTTGTATTGGGGGGATGATGAGGAAAAATAAATATATAATAAATGTAAAACATCTAGGTGTAAGGAAAAAGTTGTTAAAAAAAGAAACAACCACTAAAAGTTTTTCGTTATTTACCACTTAAAAAAGGGTTGGAATGACTATTTATGTCTAGTAAAACTACTAAGCATATGTGTTGGAATGAAAGTGAAAAATTTAATGATTAATAAGTGAGAAATCCTAGATATTATGAAGCATGGAATAAATTTAATTTCACACATCCTCAATTTTATTTAGATCCTTGAAATTTTCTATGGGGTCTTGTAGTTGATGGTTTTAATCCTTTTGGTAGAATGAGTTAAAGTTATAGTATTTGGCCTATAATATTGATACCATATAATCTTCCCCTATGGATGTGTATGAAACAAAAATCTATGATTATTTCAATGATCATTCCTGGGAAATGAATGCTGGGAAATGAGATAGATGTCTATTTGAGACCCTTTTTAATGATTTAAAAGAGTTGTGGGTGGATGGAGTTGACACCTATGATGTCTCTATGTCTGAAAAGTTTAAAATGCAAGAAACATTATTGTGGAAAATCAATGAATTTCCCAAACTCAGTACCTTATTTGGATGGAATACTTATACCAAATTAGCTTGTATGACTTGTAACTTTGACACAACTCTATTGCCTTTTCATCATAGTATAAAGTGGTGTTTTTTGGGGCATCATTTATTTATTAGTGTTAGTTATAAATTTATATTGATGGGATTACATTTTAACGGAAATAAGGATTTTCAAAAACCTCTAAGTGTGTTTTCTATCGTGGAGATTTTCAAATAGGTAGAAAATATAAATTTCTCATTTGGAAAGAGAATAACATAGGATGGTAAAGGATAGAGAGCTCAGAGGAATAACAATGAGGACAACTCTAAAAAATGAAAAAAAGTCTATATTTTTTGAATTGTCGTATTGGGAAACTAACATATTACATCACGATATTGATTCCATGCATATCGGAAAAAAATGTATGTGATAATGTCATTTATACATTTTTGAAGGAAAGTGGAAGGAAAAAAGATCATCTTAAGGCCCGAAAAGATCTCCAAAAACTGTCTATGAGAAGGTATTTGTGGCCTAATGATAAGGGGAAATATCAACCATGTCTTTTTACAATGAAAAATCGAATGAAAGATGCCTTTTTGAAATTTCTAGTGAATATAAAGTTTCCCAATGGTTATTCGAGCAACCTTTCTAGATGTATCAATATGAAATATCATAACATATCTAGTTTTAAAATTCATTATTGTCATGTCATTATGGTTCAATTACTTCCCATTGTAATACTTAATGTGTGGCCGAACAATGTCGTTGAAATGTTGATAGAGTTATGTGTATTTTTTCAACAAATATGTAGAAAGGTTATCAATCCCATTGATCTTGAGAAGGTCCAACATTGAATTTTTCTCACACTTTGTCATTTGGATATGTTATTTCCCCCATAAATTTTTACTATAATTATTCACATGTGAGTGCATCTAGTTGATGAACTATGATTGGGTGGGCCGGTACAATATCGATGGATTTATCTTATTAAAAGGTAATTTAAAATTTTATACATATATTATTTCACATCATAATATTTTGTTTTTTCTTCTTATTTTTTGTGTATTTTATATAGATATTTGGGGAATTTAAAGTCTATGTTCGTAATAAGGCTCAACCTGAATGTTCTATTGCAGAGTGATATATAATAGAAGAATGTTTGACATTTTTTTCAACATATTTATATAGTATTGAGACCAAATTCAATAGGTCAAGTCATGTTAATAATGAAGTAATGTATGTTGACAATTATGAAGTGTATACTATCTTTTCAAAGATCAGAAGACCAGTTGGGAGTTGTACTAATTTTTTCTTAAATTCCATTGAGATGAAACAGGCACACCAAAATGTGGTATTCCATTGTGATGATGTGGATACATTCATAGAGTATGTATCAATTTATGTTTTTGTATTTAATAATTTAAGTGTTATGACTTATTAAGTTAATAATAATTACTTGTAGGGAATACACATTACATGTGAAGAAACAAATGAGGAGTTAGACATGAACATCTTCTGTAGTGAATAATATTGTAAGTAAATACTTTGCCAATTGGTTTTCTAGATGGGTAAGTTAAAGGAATGACTGATAATTCAATATGGATTGATACTTATATTCTTAAAGATTATTGTTTTTAGGTATTTTTTGGAATATTTGGTTGGTACTCTATCAGATGATTTGAAACATCTATCATAAGTCCCTCCTTAGAATACTAAAAGGTTTTCTTCATTCAATATTAATGGATTCAAGTTTCATAAACTGGATCATGAATAGTGATTAAAAACAAAAAATTATGCATTTTTAATGAATTATAGAACCGAATGTGTTTTGAGTCTCCATGATGAAAATGGAATTGATTCTAATATTTTATATTATGGGAATTTGAAAGATATTATTGAGCTCAATTAATATGGAAAATCTGTGATGTTTATTAAAAGTATATGGGCTGATACAACAACTGATGGAGGTTTTAGAAATGATAATTTGGGTTTTCATGTTGTTAATTTTAGTAAATTGATTTATAATGGATAATGTTGAGATCACGAACCTTTAATTTACACATCTCAAGATCAAATGGTTTATTATGTTGATGAATCTACTCAATGGATTGTTGTGGTGTATCTTAAGCCTAGATATTTGTATGAAATGGGTGAAGATGTTGAGGATAGACGTGACCACACAACTTTTGAAGAACAAGAGTTGAGTAATCATTTCTATAATTAAAGTGAAAATATTCAACTGGAAAGAGAAGAGGAATACAATGATGTTTTATTTCCAAATATAGAAGAAGATGAAAACAATTTAGAATAAATACTTACATTTGTTGTTTCTACAATTTTGGAATTGTTTTGACAAACTAGAGAAAAAAAATTTATTTTGTGTTTATTTTTTCTAGAATCACATTTATTTTGTGGCTATTAATTGTTTTTTTCATGTTATGGGAAACCATTGTGTTTTCTTTTTTTCTTAAAATATATAGAAGAAAAAATGTTATTTTTTCAACAAAACATTTTTTTTGAAATTAATTCCACTGATTATTTTGTTTTTTTCTATATATAAAAGAACAGTATATGCATTGGTGTAAGGAGGAAAAACAACTAACCTGTTGGATATGCAATGTTATAGGTACATCCAATTTAAGTCATGCATTATTTATTTTAATTAATCCATTTTTAAATTTATTTCTTTATTTGATTATATTTGGAGGGTGTGAAAAAAGTTAAAAAGTTGTGAATGGAGAAAATTTGTTCATTGGTGAAAGAAAGAGTTATAGTGAAAATTGATGATCAGGGTCGTCCAATTGGGGAAGAATGCATTTTATTTTTACATGCAATTGGAAATATATCTAGGTCTAAATTTCCTAGAGATTATAAACCTTAGTTAAGCATTTCAAATTATCTAAAAGAATCCATCTTATATAGATTGATTGTGGTAAAAAATTTTTTTTGATTTTATGAATTTTTAAGTTTTATTTTAGAATTGCACAACTAATGTTTTTATTTTGTTGGAAAAGCCCCACTTTTAATTTCCACATGATAAGTTGGAAAAGTGGTTTTTTAATCTTGAAATAGGAAAAAGATAGAGAGATAATAGAGGGATTTTGTTTCATAAATATTATGATTCTTGCTTAACTAAAGAACAAAATATTGAGCAGAACTATCTAAATGGTATAATAAATGAGAAATGGAAAAGTAATACTCTTATATGTGATAAGCAAAAACATAAATTACTTTCATATTTTTTTATCGCTATCATATTTTAACATTTAATTTTTTTATATTCACTAAATGTTACTAAAATGTTCATCTTTATATGTGCAGGACATGTGTAAACAAAATGCACTAAATTGTATATGTCAAACTATGACACATACATCTAGATCTAAAACATTTTTCCCTTAAGAAAGATGAGATAGTAGTATATCATTTACATTTTTAGAAATTAGTTGCATATTATTTATTTTTATAATATTTTTTATTATAGGAGAATAACTTTGGACATCTTATTGGTAGATACAATCTATAGGTTGTGGTCAATCAAAAAAATGATGGATCATATGTAAATGATGATTCAAAAACTATCGGTGTAAGAATTCATATTAAAGTTGTGTTACTTTTTTATGTGACCAAACATATTTCATATTAATGTAGGAAAAAATGAGTGTGGTTTTAAGTCGGGGGGAACCGTCACTACATTCAATGATTTCTCTAGATTATGTTTTCATAAAATTATTTGGGATAGACAATTTGGGTCATGTATATTCTATTGGGTTGGGAGCATGTCTGACAAGTGTATTTAGATCATCCTATCAATTATTTGGAGGTATCAATGAAACTATATCATATTTCCATCCTACATCTCAAAAATAGTTTGCTAAATTGAAATCAAAGTTAAGTTAAGCTGAATTAAAATTACAGAGGAACGAAGATGAGTTAACACGAGTGCAAAAAACATTTTTTATGTTGGTTATTTTTCATTTTTTACGTCGGTTTTTAGCCTAAGTTAATACGGACGATGTTATAAATATTGTTTTTTATGTTGGTTATTTAAAAACTGACGTAAAAAACATAACATCGTGGTTTTTATCAGGTCGGTTATTTAATAACTGACGTGATAAACTGTTTCCCAAGATTTTATCACGTCGGTTATTAAATAACCAATGTGAAAAACTAGGGGGGAGGGTTTATCAAGTTATTTATTTAATAACCGACGTGATAAACTAGGGGGAGGGTTTATCACATTGGATATTAAATAATCGACGTGATAAACTAGTGCGGGGGTGTTTATCAAGTCAGTTATTAAATAAACGATGTGAAAAACCAATTTTTTTGTAAATAGAAAGTAGTCCTCTACTCTCCCTAGAAACAACCAAAAACCAAACCAAGAATTCGTACCATAAAAACTGAAGTAGATCAAAACAAGAACCAAAGAAAAATTAATTATTTACATTGACAACATTTAAAACTTACCCCACTGGACAGCCCCCCCCCCACCCCCTGGACAACCCCCCTCACCCCATTGGACATCCCCCACCACACCCCTGGACACCCCCCACAACCCTAGACTACCCCCCGACCCCCTGGATAGCCCCAAACACCCCTGTACATCCAAACCAACCCCTGGATAGCCCCCCACACCCCTGGACAACCCCCACCCTCATGTATACCCCCACCCCCTGGACAGCAATCCCACACCCCTAGACAGCCCTCCCACACCCCTTAAATAGGACCAAAAAGTTACCAAAAACAGACAAGAACCCCCTCAACCCACTGGACTTCCCCCACCACACCCCTTGACACCCCCACACCCCTGTACATCACCACCACCCCCTGGACATCCCCCCAACCTCCTGTATACCCCCACCCCCTAGACATCACTCCCACACCCCTGGAAAGCCCCCCACACCCCTGAAACAGACCAAAAAGTTACCAAAAACAAACCAGAACCCCCTCACCCCACTGGACAGCCCCCACCACACCCACCACACCCTTGGACTGCCCCCCACACCCCCTGGACAGCACCCAACACCCCTGGACAACCCCCACCCTTATGGACACCCCCACACCCTTGGACTGACCCACCACCCCTGGAAACCCCCCCACACCCCTGGACTGCCCCACCCCCTGGACAACCCCTGGATAGCTGGTGTTGGGAGACGAGGCGCTGCCATCTCTCAGGGGGTATGCCATTGGAAGGTACTCATCACTCCCATATGCGAAGCTTGAGATCTCAAAATTTTTCACATGTGGGAGTGATGAGTACCTTCTTGGGGTGTTCATCCCCCCGAGGGATGGTGGCTCCTCCTCTCCTACCCCCTGGACTTCCATCCCCCATCTCCATGGACACCGTAGACCCCCCCCCCCCCACCCCACTGGACAACCCTCCCACACCCCTAAAACCCCCCCTCACCCCACAGAACACCCCCACACCCCTAGACAGCCCCCACTCCCCAGAACAGCCCTTCCACCCTCCTGGAAACACTCCCAACCACTGGACTGCCCCCCCCCCCCCCACTCTAATGGACACCCAAGATACCCCCACCCCACCATACAACCCCCCCCACACCCCTAGATACCTCAAACCCATTAAACACCACCCCACACCCTTAGAACCCCTCCCCCCAGACCAGAATTCATACCATAAAAACCATCATAAGTAGACCAAAACAGGAAGTATAACAAAATTAAACATTCACATATATAAAATTAAAAACCTATAATGTAAAGTTAAAAAAACTAAATCCAACCTAAACGACTAACAAATACACAATTACAATGACAGTATTCAAAATTACATTTTACACTACAAACAACTAAAAATTAATCAAACTTGTAAAATAATTTGACCATTCCACTTGCAAGTGTTTGACGTCTTCAAAACTATAGGGTTGAGGGTCATCAAATAGCTACAAATTAAAAGGATAATAGTTAAAGTGTATAGTTAATAAATCAAATTAAATATTATGGAAAAGTTTAAAAGGAAATATTACCAGGTCAAAGTTCACAACTGTTCCAGTTGTTGTTATTTCATACATAAATCTTAACATATAATATCCGCATTTTATGACGCCTTATTTTTCATAAAAATTCTGTTTGAATGAGTGTAAATTCAATATATTATTTGTATGTAATAAATTAAATAGTATAAATTATAAATGGATATTTACCTTTACATTTACATATTTGATCTTCTCACTCCTTTTATTTGTCTTTTTTCAAAAGTAGACCCATCCCCTGTTAGAAAATAATTAGAATGGGATAAATTTAAAATTAATTATAACATGGAAAACTATTAAGAAATTGAAACTTACTTCTCCAATATTTTCTTAAAACTATCCCGCACATCACCATGGACAGAGCATATCCAATAAAGTGTCTTCTCCCTTGGGCAAGAAACCCCTAACATCCAATGATCACTGATAAAAAAATTAAGATTAGTGGTTTTTTTGTTAAAAGACAACCAACTATTTGAGAGAGATGTGTTTCATACCTCTCACAAAAAGGCATCATCCAACATTGTGTAACTATATTATGTTCAAGTATTTTCGTAATATAAACCATTCTTTGTTCTTCATCCAATGCACATGCTTCAGGGGAAATCAAATGCGGGTCCACGAACCCATATACATCTGTCTGCTCATTCTTCTCACAAATTTTATAAAGATACCTAATATAAAACATACTTAAGTATACATTTTAAATAAATATAACGCAGGGAAAAGGTGTTAAGACTTACATGGAAAAAATCTGCACCATGTTGATGCCCAACTTATCTCCAGTAACAAGCTCCATGATATCAACTTTCATAATCCACATAGTTATTGCATGTCCACAAACATGAGCTTCCATTGGAAACTCATAATTATCCGCCAAAAAATTTGAATATCTTGACAATCTGTCAAGACTACTATAATTTGTATCTGATTTCATAGCCATTTTTCTTTTTTGTTGTCTATACAGTATTTATTTACCTTTGAAGTATTCCTATAAAAATAAATAGAAAAATATATTAGTTTTAAAATGATAAAACAACTTTAATAAAAAAATAAAATAGAAGATATAACATACATACCTCTATGGTAATGAGTCGAAGAAGTATGGATGGCCAAATTAAAAAATAGTCGATACTATGTCCAACTTTCATCACCTCATCTATAGGTAATGGTACTCGAGATGATATATCTATAATATCTTGTACAGTGACCCTCTGATTCTCTACCTCTAATTGTTGATGATGAGCTGTATCTCCTATACAATATTCCAACTCATATGCAACTATATGATGTTGAGGATCATCAACATACAAATTGCAATAAGTAGGATGCTGCGGTAGAGGAGTAGAATAAAAAATGGGGTCTGCGGGCTGAGGTGGGGGAGTGGGTCCTACTGGCGGAGGTGGAGGATAAATAATGGGGTCTAAAAGGGGAAGTGGAGGAGTGGGAGTTGTAGTTTGAAATTGTCTTTGCATGTTTGTAAGCATAGATTATACCGACACTCTAATATTTTCCTCCATCGTTGCATTAATATTATGAACTTCAACCTCCAAGGATTCTATTTTTTTATAAACACCCTCAACTTTAAGTAGTTGAGGAATGTGGAAACACTTTTCTCACTGATACACCTTCCAGATATCCTCGTTCACAACCAGGATGCTCGGGCTTTCCCAATGATGCAGATAAAATATCTTTCCTCCCAGCAGTTTTAAATATCCTCTGTGAGCTCTGATCCACAAGATAATCCTGTATTAATTAATTGAACATTTCTGTAATGATTTAAATTATATGAATAAAATAGTTAACTAAAATAAATAAAATAGATATCTTACAATCTTCCCAGCTACAATTATCAAATATTCCGAAAGATATTTCCCTTTTTTCCCATCCAAGCTCTCTTCCATTTTTCATGTCTAGATGGAGGGGATGGAGGGGCCACCTCTCTTGAGCTTGAAGACTCAACTCTTAGTTTTTTTAATTTTTCTGCCATCATTTGTTCTTCCAATAATGTATACCCTCCCTGAGATAAACTATGAGGGTATACATTTTTAGATTGGATCTACTAATGATATTTCCTTATTTTCTTTAAATTAAGAATAATAAATAATTAACAAAATAGTAATAAGATCATTTATATAAGAAAGCTTATAAAATCTTACATTAACCTTACCAAAAATGATTTTTTTCTTCTAATTTCAAAAAACTGTCTCCATGTATCTTCATCTATGAAAGGATATATATGACATAGATTGTCATGAATCCTATGACTAAAAATAAAATCAGATGTGAGGGTTGATTTGAAATCCCTCCATCTCCTGGAAGCCATCGATAAGAATTTCTTCCCGACTCCTCTAGTGTCAGGAATATCAAATGTCATCTGATAAAGAATAGATTAAACATATTATATATACTAGAAACATTTAAAGAATAGGAAAAAAATAGCAAAATATCTTACCAAAATCGTTTCCCAAAACTGAGAGATTATCGCTTTGTCCACACTTATCCAGTCATCATAGAAAATGCTTACTTTTCTCTTACCCTGAGTGGATAAAAAACTCTTAAAATATTTTTCATTTGGACCTCTAGGAATATCATCCTCATCAAACTCAACGAGTATCCTATGATCCTACGTACGGTTAAGTGATAATTTTGGTAAATGTGTACACCCACGTTTACCAACTCTTGAACTCTTTGTAGTAATGGGAGCACATGAGGAAGATTGGGGAACATCAAGAGGAGAATGTGAATGTTCCTCCCCATAGGTATGGACTATATTCTCATCTCCAGAATCATGTGGTTGATCAACTGATTGATCTGTCATTGTCCTTAAAATAAAAAAAACAGACATTAATTCACAAATATACAAATTCAAATATTTTAATACTACTGTGATCAGAAAATAGAAAATCGTACTAAGTTATGTAATAGTAAACATGGTTAATATGAAAAGCATGTTAAACAATGGTAAAGATGGTAAAGATAGTAAATATGGTAAACATGGTAAACATGGTAAACCTAGTAAACATGGTAAAGTAATTGTCACTAAAAAAATAGATATATACTTTATGTAATGGTAAACATGATAAAGTAAACTAAACAAAATTAAAACATGGTAAACATGGTAAACATGGTAAACTAATTTTCACTGAACAAAAACAACAGATATATAATTAATGTAATTTTAAACATGATAAAGTAAAGTAAACAAAAATAAAACAAACAAAAACTTATCCTTATTTTGTTTTAATACATGTTTTAATAAAGAAAAAACTTACAATGTATACCATTTTATGAAAATAATAAATGTAAACAAGAAATAAACAAATGTTACTAATTCACGCTCAAATTTACCCAAGATAAGAAGGTAGGACGATCCTTGTAGTTTAGCTTGGGTTATCAAATCCTCATAGACCTAAGAAGAAACCTATAGACACGTACATTCTATGGACTATTTTTGGCTATGAAGTGGCCAAATTGGGTTGATTTTAGATGTTCTTAAAGGAAATATATGAGAATTAGGTGAATTCAATTTAAAATAATGAGTTGATCCTAGGTTATCACTTGGGGTGGATTGGATGTATTCCCTTTTCAATTATTTCAATTTCTTATATTTGAGTTGAGCTCATTTAAGGAGATCAAACAACTTCATCACTTACTGATTTTTTACCAACACACCATAATACTAATCACCTATACACTTGAAGGATCAAAATTTTGAGCACTTCAAGGTAAAGGTTTGTATTTGCACTTGAATTGTGTGGCCTTAAATTCAACAAGGAAGATGGAGTTTAAAAATCATCAAATAAAAATCTCATTTAAAGAAGTGATTGGACATTAATGGGGTGATAAATAACATCCAATACATCCCATTGATACTTATTTGGATTAACCCATAAGTGGGTAATCCCTCCATTGATTCTAGGGTTTCAATGGAATCAGAAAGTAGACTCATGAGGGAAGAAATGGGGAAGTAAAAAAACAATAAAATAACGATCACTCCACCGTTGTGGGATAATTTCACAAGGTTTGGTGTGAATAAATTCACAACATGATCTGACGGTATCAAAGTGATATGAATAACAATGCAATAAGAGGAGAAGAATAACTTTTATTAAGAAACTAAAGTGAATTGAACAACGTACATGTGAAAGACAAACTTGAGACAACAAATTCATAACATAACATTACAATTGAACAAAACATCAATTATAACCAACTCCTCAACCACCACTGCCTTAAATATGCATTTTAGGATCCTTGGGTCGATCCTATAATAGTACAAAGTATCTCAATTAATTTTTGTAGGCCATAGGTGGGTGGAAAGTTGAGGGAGAGTTGATTTTTCCACCCTTGACCTGAGGTGGCATCCAACTTTCATCCACTGAACAGAAGCCCTTGTAATACCTTCTATATGGACTAATTAAAGTGGTCCATAAAAGACCAAAATAGAGCCCCAGATTTCTCCTAAACTCCTGTAAAATTTTGCCCTATTTGGAATTGTGGATTCGGAGATATGATAAGATTTGTGGACTGTTTTTCTGGGCTGCAGAATCTGGCCCATAATTTTATCTCTAACATGGTCCACCTAAATAACCACAATGGAGACCAAATTAGCACTGTATTATGGATAATTATTTGTTCATATATATTTATTCTAGCATCCCAAGAAATTTGGGCTTCATTGGATTTGTAAAGTGGATCCCACATTCTCATCAGTGGGCTGGTGTCCAATATGCCTTCTCTAGAATTACTTCCATTCATATCCAAATATCTCCATCATCCTTTATGAATCCTCTATTGATTGCTGAATGAAAAATGTTCATATTTAAGTTTAGATAAATTTCCAAAAATATAAAATTAAAATATGTATAATTATATTCATTAAAATCATATGAATCATTGGGTACTTTAAATGATGTTAAAAAATGTACCACATAATAGTTCATTTTAAGAAGGAATTACAATCATAATGTGAAATGATGTTCAAAGTGTAAAATACACTAAAATGGCATTTATGAATAATAAAGAACATTAATATAATATATATTAACAATTAATATTATGCTCATTTAGTGGATAATCACACCCCCTACTTGATTTTTTCTAGTCCCAAGCAAAATGTATCTCAACAATATGAAATTTGAATTCCCTTTTCCAAAAAACATTTTAACACGCAATGATCACAAAAAACCCTTATACCAAAAAATCATGAAATCCATCAAAATATTTTAATTCAAGGTAGTTTCATAAGCATATCCCAATCCCAAGCCCATTCCTCTGTTCAAATTCATTGCCATATTTCATCCAATATCAATTAAGTATGAGGATGTGTTTTGTATCACAATAGACATGGGGGTTCATCTTTATTCAAGGGGGAAATGATGGAAGCGCTAGGTGGAATCACATTTTAATATTAAGATGAGTATTCAATTTTTTTTATTGTGTTTTTTTTATTTTTTTTTACAATTTTTCCATGGTAATTGAAATTGCACTCAAAAGAGTCAACCCATGTAGCGAGACTTTGCCGATGACTCCCAGGCTCAAAGACCTTAGGGAACCAAGTGAAGCCTACATACTCAGGCATCATCTCAGGTTAAATGAGTCAAAAAAAATTCAAATTACCCAAAATAGATATAAAATTACTAACTCTGGGCCAGACAACTATGGACTCATGATCCCCAAGTGCCGAAAGCCATGCATTAGGTCATTTCATTGCTCTACGCACAAATTTATTGTTTTTTATTAAATAATCATATTAAAACTAAAATTATCACCAAACCTATTCCATTTATTTGGGGGAACCCATGAACTCAAACTAATACCCCACTATCCAAAGGACATGCATTGTGATATTTTTTTATTTGGATGAAAATATAAATGATGAAATATCACATTAGACAACCACACGTTCCAAAATCTATACTCATGAGAATATACAAGGATTAAAATAAGCATCCGGGCATGATAAATTATTTGATATTCAGTTTCAATGTTTTAAATGTGTAATATCATGTTCAAAGTTAAAGGAATTTTTCCTTCCATTAACACACATTTTTTTCAAATCATTTTTTTCAAAAAAGATTTTTTTTAATTCATCTCCCCCCAAATTAAAATAACTCTATCCCCAGTGTTTGAAGAAATGAAAATTTATAAAGAGTAGAGACAAATAAGGGAAGTTCAAAAAGGAAATTGAAATATGAGGATCATGGAATGAATTCACATGGTGGTTGAAGTTGAAATTCTTGCTGCTCCCTTTTAATCCCTTGATCTTGATGTCACTCTAATAATTCCCTAGTGGTGAAAAAAACAAACAAGAAAACTATATATATATATATATTTATATGTTTATATAATAAATAAAGTGAAATATAAGAATATATATAAAAATTATAGAATAAGGAAACACAAAAAACCGCAGTTCAGTCATAAGCGCGCGCCCCTGTCTCCCTTCGGTCCCGAGTTCGAATCCACGTGGCTTCGCCAACTATGATGGGGTTTTCCCCACGACCTACGATGTGGAATTTCTTTATTATTTTTTTATATTTTTATTTTAACCTACAAACACATAAAAAACTGAACTGATGATACATTTTCTTCTTTTTAAATTTTTGGGTAAGGTATTACTCAAGGATAATACCACTTGACATGGATGAATATGGTTCTCCCCTTTCATACCCATCCATACTCATAATAGAAGAATAGGTCAACAGTCTATTTTTTTTAAATATCAAAATTATTATTTAATCCTATTTGAAAAATAAATATGATTCAAAAAAAGATTGGAAACATGAAAACCACGAGTTACCTCCCATGAAGCGCTTTGTTTAACATCATTAGCCCAACATGGACCCCTAATTGATTAATTATTTTCATCATCTAAGGTAGGTTCACAAAATTCTTCATCAACTTCATTTTTTGGAATGGTTCTATGAATGGTTTGACTCTATGACCATTAACTTTAAATTTTTGACCATTGGTGGGATCTTGAATTTCAACAACCCCATGGGGTACATCTTATGCACTATGTATGGACTTGACCATCTAGACCTAAACTTTCCCCGGTTTAAATGAAGTTTTGAACTATACAAGAGCACAAATTTTCCATGTTAAAATTTTTTTACTTTAATATTCCTAGATTGGTAGGCTTGAACTCTAGATTTATTGATCCTTGAATTTTCATAAGACTCCATCCTTAGTTCCTCCAGTTCATTGAGATATAATTTCCTTTTTGTTTTGGCCAATGATAGGTCATAATCTGTTTTATTAATATTCCAAAAGGCCTTATGCTCAATTTCAATAGGTAAATAGCATGTTTTTCCATAAACCAACCTATATGGTGACATTCCTAGGATGGTATTATATGTTGTACGATATGCCCAAAGAGCATCCAAGAGTTTCTCGGACCAATATTTCCTAGAAGGATTGATAGATTTCTCAAGAATATTCTTAATTTCCCTATTTTCTAACTCAGCTTGACCGTTGGTTTTTAGGATGGTATGAAATGGAAACCTTGTGAGAAATACCATACTTAGACATGAGTGCAGAGAATGGACAGTTTCTGAAATGGGTTCCTCGGTCCCTGATTATAGACCTAGGAATTCCAAATCGAGAAAATATGTGCTCTTTCAGAAATCAGATCACAACATTATGGTCATTATACTTGGTGGGAATGGCTTCAACGCATTTTGAGACATAATAAATATCTAAGAGGATGTAGAGTTATCCCCTAGAGTTTGGGAAGGGACCCATGAAATTGATTCCCTTGCAGTCAAAGATTTCAATCACTAAGATGGGAGTGAGTGGCATTTGAATTTTTTTGGTGATGGATCCTACTTTTTAACACCTAGGACAGCTTTGACAAAATGTGTAGGAGTCCCTTGATAGGGTGGGCTAGAAGAGACCACACTGAATAATCTTAGTAGAAGTTTTCTTTGTGGAAAAGTCACCTCCGCATGCCTCACTATGACATAATTTTAGGATGGACTCTTGTTCAGATTCTGGGACACACCTCCAAATGACTTGGTCAGGGCGGAACTTATAGAGGTATGGATCATCAAACACATAGTTCCTAACATCAGAAATGAATTCCCTTCGAGCTTGAGTCCCTAAGAATTTTGGGCTAACTCCTATAACTATGAAATTGGCTATGTCGGCATACCAAGGGCAGTCACTCACAAAGTATAGGTGTTCATGAGGGAATGAATTAGACACAAAAAGGTGATTTGAGTTGTCTCTTAATTCCATCCTTGAGAGGTGATCAGCTACAACATTTTCAATTCCCTTTTTATCCTTGATTGTGAGGTCAAATTCTTGTAAGAGAAGAACCCAACTAATCAGTCTAGCCTTAGCATCTTGTTTTTGGAAGAGGTATTTTAGTTCATAATGGTCAGTGAACACAGTGATGGGGGATCCTAAGAGGTAGGACCTGAACTTCTCTAAGGCAAACACAATAGCAAGTAACTCCTTTTTAGTGGTGGTGTAGTTGATTTGGGCATCATTTAAGGATTTGATTTCATAAGAAATGACATAAAGAGTTTTATCACAACGTTTTCCTAACACAGATCCAACAACAAATTCAATGGAATCACACATAAGTTCGAAAGAAATGTTCCAATTTAGAGATTTCATAATGGGAGGAGATATGAGAGAGGATTTGAGGGTTGAGAATGAACCCTCACAGCTTTCTGTCCAAACAAATGGAGCATCCTTTACTAACAGAGCATAAAGAGGACAGGAGATTGAACTAAATTCCTTGACGAATCTTCTATAGAAACCATCATGTCCTAATAAAGACCTCACTTAGTTGAAGGTTTTGGGTGATAGAAGGTGATGAATGATGTCAGCCTTGGCTTTATCAACTTCAATCCCCCTACATGAGACTAGATGGCCTAGAACTAGTCCATCTTTAACCATGAAATGGCATTTTTCCCAATTTAGGACTAGATTATTTTCTTCAAATC
This sequence comes from Viscum album, assembly GCA_963277665.1. Taxonomy (NCBI): domain Eukaryota; kingdom Viridiplantae; phylum Streptophyta; class Magnoliopsida; order Santalales; family Viscaceae; genus Viscum; species Viscum album. The sequence continues at coordinate 887,552,376 of OY728135.1, read as the reverse complement.
TTGACAATACACTCTCTACATTCCTCATACATCCCTCAAATGTATCCCCAAACACAGAGAAGTCATCCATGAAGACCTCTAGAGAATCCCCTACCATGTTTGAGAATATTCCCATCATGCACCATTGGACGGTTCAAGGGGAATTGCATAACCCGAAGGGCATGCGTTTGAAAGAAAAGGTTCCAAATGGACATGTGAATGCAGTCTTCCCTTGATCCTCTATGGAGACCTCAATTTGGTTATACCCCGAGTACCCATCTAACAAATAGTAGAAGGCGTGACATGCCACTCTCTCAAGGACTTGGTCAATGAATGGTAAGGGGAAATGGTCCTTCTTGGTGAATGATTTTAGCTTCTTATAGTTTATGCAGACTATCCAACCACTACTCACCCTTGTTGGAAGAATCTCTCCATCCTCATTGGTTATCACTTTGATTCCTGCCATCTTGTAAACCACTTGGATTGGGATGACCCACACACTCTCTACTATGGGATATATGAAACTATCTTTTAACAATTTCAGAAGTTCTTTTCTCACTACTTCCATGAGATTAGGATTGAGTCGCCATTGAGGTTGATGACATGGCGTTGAATCAGATTCCAGAACAATCCTATGAGTCTCGATAAATGGGCTAATCCCAGGAATATCAGACAGGGTCCAACCAATGGCTTTCTTGTGTTTCTTAAGGACATCTAGAAGCAACCTCTCATGATTGGATTCAAGAGAAAATAAATGACAATATGATGTGGTTGATTGTCCCTAAGGAAGGAATACTTGAGTGCAGCAGGAAGTTCCTTCAATTCAAGATCAGGTTGGTTCAAAATTTAAGAAGAATATTGGGACATTGGATCATGATCAATTTTGTTTCCTATAGTTTCAGATAGGATTGATTCCTCACATATAGAAGTTTTATCTACAAGATTGGTTTGATCAAATTTAGGGAAGGAAGTTTGATTGTTCTCCATGAATGTGGTTTGCTGAAAGGTTTCACTGATTTTTGGGCCTAGGAATTTATCATAAGAGAAATTTGAAAATGATTCAAGCCAAGGAGATAAACTTCCTTCATGTGAACAAAGGAAATCAATCTCATCCTAATTTAAACATCCATCAAATATTCCTTGATGTTCTGTGGATTCAATATCAATGCTTCCTATCATGTTTACTTCATGAATGTCCTCATCATCCCCTATTTGTGAGCTTGCATTATAGATGTTCAAGTATAGACTCATGTTTCCAAAGGTGATGGTCATGTTCCCATTTCAGACTCGGATAACATAGTTGATTGATTCAAGGAAAGGATTACCAAGGATGATTTGGGTTTGTTCCTTATTTCCTAAGTTCGGATGGTTGTCAAGGACAATGAAATCAGTAGGGTAGATGAAGTTTTCAACCTTTACCAGAACGTCCTTTAAAACCCCCTTTGGAGCCCTAATGCTACGATCCATGAGTTGAAGTGTGACAGATGTGGGTTGGAGATCTTCTAGGCCTAAATGGAAGTACACAACATATGGTATGAGATTGACACTAGCACCTAGGTCACACAAGGCCTTAACAACTTTTATCTCTCCTAATTCAACATTGATGTAAGGGAAACCCTGGTCTTTCTACTTAGTAGGAATGGTCCCTTGAATGGTGGTACTCACATTAGCATCCAAAAGGACTTGGTTTTTATGTGAATTTTTTTAAAATTGAAAAAATCCTTAAGGTACTTTGAGTAGGCAGGTATGGTTTGGATTGCATCGATATGGGGAATGTTCAACTTGACTTGTGAGAATATTTCCCTCAATGTTTCACTCAATTCAGGCTTGGTTTTTCTCCTCATGCATTGAGGAAATGGTGTAGGTTATGGGGTTGTTTGTTGAAGAGTTTTTTCTTTCACATAGTTATCAGTTTCCTCAGTTTGATCTTGTGGTTCATTTGAATTTTTCATCCAAGTTTGAATCTTCAAGTGGGTTCTGAATTAGTTGTTCAGGTTTCTCAATTGATTTCCCACTTCTTAAAATAGTGACAAATTTTAGTTATTCATGAGTTTTTTGAGTGCAACTTGACTTTCCCCTGGAAGTTGAGGACGAAACCACCTGAGTAGGCATGGGATCCTTTCCAGTTTTGATGGTTTGAATTTCTTGTTTAAGGGAATATACTTATGAGTTCATCTTTTCCATTTGATTGCACAGTTGTTCTAGTAGGCTTTGTGTAAAATTTTGGGTTGGTGCTTGAGAAGATTGGTTTATCCCAGGGGGATATTTTGGAGGTGGGATGATTTTTTGAAAATGGACCGGTGGATATTGGTATTGGAAGGTTGGGTTTGGAACTAGTTATGGGTTTGTTAGTTCTGATGGGGGTAAGGATTTTGTCCCTGTGGTTGGCTAGGTTGTTGTTTATCTTTCTAGCGGAGCCTGGGTGGTCATTATACCTTGGGTTGAATGTGTTTTGGTGTTGGGGATTTTAAAAGTCTAGGGAATTGACTTCAGCAGGTGGTCCTCCTAAAAGAAAATCCTTGATGGATGGAATGGTTGGGCAGTTGTCTGTTTTGTGGTCATGTTTGTCACAAATTGTGCAAACAGGGTCTACAGTTTGGATTTCATGGATTTTTCTAAGGTCTATCTCTTCAACCTTCCTAGAGAGTACTGTGAGTTTATCCCTAAGGCTTTCCTCTTATCTAAGTGTATTAATTCTAGTAGTTCTTTGTGGATTTTCATAATAAGGTGAATTTTCCAATGTTTGGTTTTGTTCAGAAAGGCTTTCTAGATACTCATAAGCATCATTTGGTGCTTTGTTTTTAAAGGTTCTATTACACATCATGTCAATGAATTATTTGTTCCCTGGAACCAACCCTTCATATAAAATTCTCACTTATTCAAGAATAGAAAAACCATGGTGTGGAACCTTGTTTAGAGTGTCTTTGAATCTCTCCCATGTTTCATAGAACGACTCTCCCTCTTTTTCAAAAATGTTTTGGATAAGTGCAATTGTTTTGTGGTGGGGAAAGTATTTTTTGTAGAATTTTATTTGTAGTTGGTCCCAAGAGTTGATGGATGATGGTCTCAAATTGTTTATCCAATTTTTATCTTTATCCTTTAAAGAAAAATGAAATATCATCATCTTAGCTAATTTTAGTTGATGTGGGGGACACATGGTTTCTACAACGTCATTGAACTCCTTAATGTGAAGGTAGGGCATCTCAGACTCCATTCCATGGAATGTGGAAAGGTGGTTTAGGACATGGGGATTAAATATGTAGTTGTAATCTCCTAGGGAATTGTGTCCAATGCATGAGGGGGGATTGGTCCAAGAAGGTGTGAGGTAGTCATTCATGGTTTGATCAATTGCATTCCCCAAGTTTGGGGCTGCCTCATTTTGGTTTCAATTTTGGTTCCCACCCAGGTTTATGAGTTGGTTTCTTTGAAGACCTTCCATTGAAATATGCTCAATTTTTGACTCTAGAGTATTAGGAATATTAGGATCTAATGGAAAGAGTTCCTTTGGTGTACTTGACTCCCCAACCCCAGGACTATCCACCCTAACTAGATGGTTTGATTGATCATGGGTGTAGGAGGACATGCGCCAAAAGAAAAAAAACAAGAAAGGGACAAGATAAGATAATTTGGCTGAGAAAAGAAGAAATGGGGGAGAATAGAATGGGTGTTTATATTACTTACTTTTATCCCCAACAATGGCTCCAAAATTTGATTCACGCTCAAATTTACCCAAGAGAATAAGGTAGGATGGTCCTTGTAGTTTAGCTTGGGTTGTCGAATCCTCAGAGACCTAAGAAGAAACCTATAGGCACATATATTCTATGTACTATTTTTGGATATGAAGTGTCCAAATTGGGTTGATTTTAGATGGGTTTAAAGGAAATATAAAATACTTAAGTGAATTCAATTTAAAAATAATGAGTTGATCCTAGGTTATCACTTAGGGTGGATTAAACGTATTCCCTTTTAAATTATTTCAATTTCTTATATTTGAGTTGAGTTCATTTAAGGAGATCAAACTACATAATCACTTACTGATTTTATACAAACAAACCATAACAATAATCACCTATACACTTGAATGATAAAATTTTTGAGCACTTCAAGGTAAAGGTTCGTATTAGCACTTGAATTGTGTGGCCTTAAATTCAACAAGGACGATGGAGTTTAAAAAACATCAAATAAAAATCTCATTTAAAGAAGTGATTAGACATTAATGGGGTGATAAATAACATCCAATACAGCCCCTTTATACTCCCTTGGATCAACCCATAAGTGGGTTATCCCTCCATTGATTCTAGGGTTTCAATGGAAGCGGAAAGTAGACTCATGAGGGAAGAAATTGAGAAGTAAAAAAAACACAATAAAATAACGATCACTCCACTATTGTGTGATAATTTCACAAGGTTTGGTGTGAATAAATTCACACCTTGATCTGACGGTATCAAATTGATATTAAGAACAACAGAATAAGAGGAGAAGAAGAACTTTTATTAAGAAACTAAAGTGAATTGAACAACTTACATGTGAAAGACAAACTTGAGACAACAAAATCGCAGCATAACATTACAATTGAACAAAGCATCAATGATGATCAACTCATACACCACCACTATCTTAAATAGACATTTTTAGAGCCTTGGATTGATCCTCCAACAGTACAAAGCATCTCAATTAATTTTGGTAGTCCATAGGTGGGTGGAAAGTTGAGGGAGAGTTGATTTTTCCACCCTTGACCCAAGGTGGCATCCATCTTTCATTGACCGAACAGACGTTCTTGGAAGACCTTCTATATAAACTAATTATAGTGATTCATATATGACTAATATGGATCCCTTAATGTCTCCTAACCTCCTGTAAAATTTGGGCCCATTTGGAGGAATGGATTCAGAGATATGATAAGATTGGTAGGCTGTTTTTCTGGGCCGCAGAATCTGGCCCAGAATTTTATCTCTAACTTGTGCCGCATAAATAACAATAATGGATTCTGAATTAGCACTGGATTCTGAAGAATTATTTGTTCCTCTATATGTATTATAGAAGCCCACGAAATTTTGGATTCATTGGGTTTGTAATTTGGGTCTGAGATTCTCATTAATGGGATGGTGTCCAATCTGACTTATCTAGAATTACTTCTATTCATCTCCAAATATATCCATCATCCTTTATGAATCCTCCATTTATTCCTGAATGAAAAATGTTCATATTGAAGTGTAGATCAATTTTAAAAAATATAAAATTAAAATATGGATAATTAAATTCCTTAAAATCAGATGAATCATTGGGTACTTTAAATGATGTTAAAAAATGTACCACATAATAGTGCATTTTAAGAAGAAATTACAATCATAATGTGAAATGATGTTCAAAGTGTAAAATGCACTAAAATGGTGTTTATGAATAATAAATCACATTAATATTATATATTTTAACAATGAATATTAGCCTCATTTAGTTTCTAATCAGTTACCTTTAATTTTAGGAATGTACAAATGGATTGTTTTCCAAAATTCCTTCATCGTGATCATTCCTTATGACACAAACCATGTCTTCAACATGCTCATCATTATGTTATGCTAATCTTTCCAAGGAAGTAGGTATCTCACATAAATAAGCATCTTCATCAAGTTCATCCTCACAAACATATTGTTTTTTCCCTTGTAAAACAACAGCCCACTGCATATCTGATTGATCTACTACATAGAAAATTTGTTCTGCATGTGTTGACATTATAAATGAATCAGTTGTGTCTTCAAATATATTTAGATTAACAACTGTCACTCCAAATTCATCATGTTTGACACTATTGTTAGCGATAAACCATTTATAGTTAAAAAAGGAACTTTAATTTTAAATTAATCCACCTCCCATATGTCTTCAATCACTCCATAATATGCACTTGATGCAGAAATTGGGTTTTTGTCCTTAACACTTGAAAAATGCATTGCTTCTACAAACACCAATACACCATTACTCCATAATATGCACTTCATCAGTGACATTCTCACCAGTTTCACCATGCCAAATCCAAATGGTTTTAACTTGGATTAAAACCATGACAAATCAGATGATATTTTATCTCTCTAATTTTCAACTTCTTTATATTCAAACATTTCAGGCATGGACAGAAAAAAATGTCACTACTTGGAACATTTCATTTAGAAAATTCCAAAAATGCATCAACACCTTCCTCAATTTCATTTCTCATTCGATGTGTCATAATAAAACTTTGACTCATTATTACCTATAACAAATATCAAAATTATAAATACCTTTAAGATAAGATAAATATATGTTTATATGAAAAAAATCATAATTTGAATGCAAAACAATTTTGAAATATAAAAAAAATCTATGCGTATTTAAAAAAATATGATTGAATATGATTTTAAAAAGAAAATATAGTTAGATATAACAGTTTTAAATTCCTTGGAATCAAAGAAAACCACGGGACCTCCAATGGTTGATAGAAAATTGGAGAAAATAGAGTAAATCTGAGAATCAAATCAAAATTAAAATAAAAACTCGGATGGAGAAAATCACAATGTAAAGCCAATCATCATGGCACAATGGGGTCAGGATAACTACACATATTTGAAAACCATGACATGGTCTCCCCCATAACCCATAATTTTCACATAGTCGATGACTGGTCAAAATATATATAACCAAATATAATCATATTGAAACACTAATAACCATGAAACAATACAATCATAATGTCATAATCTCAAAAACGATGATGCAATAGTCAATCCAAACTGACACTTATCCACCACCCCTTGGACACCACCACCCCCTTGGACAACCCCCACCCCTGGACACCACCCCCACCCCCTTGGACACCCCCTGGACACCACCACCCCCTTGGACATCCCCCCCTGGACACCACCCCACCCCCTTGGACACCCCCCGGACACCACCACCCCCTTGGATAGCCCCCCACCCCCTGAACACCACCCCACCCCCTTGGACACCCCCTGGATACCACCACACCCTTGGAAAGCCCCCCCCCCCCCACCCACCCCTCAGGACACCACCCCAACCCCCTGGACAGCCCCCCCCCCCACCCCCTTGGACACCCCCACCCCTCCTGGACACCCCCACCCCTCCTAGACACCACCACCCACCTCCTACCCCCTTGGACACCCCCTAGACACCCAACCCTCTAGACTGCCCCCCCAGACAACAACCAAACCCTCTGGACAGGCCCCCACCCCCTTGGACATCCCCCACCCCCTTAGACACCTCCTACCCCTTGGACCCCCCCCCCCGCCCCACACACACCCCTAGACCCCCCCCCCCCACATCCATGGACACCCTAGACACCCCCAACCCTTTGGATAGCCCCCCGAACCCTCTGGACACCACCCCCACCCCCTTGGACACCACCACACCCTTGGACATCCCCCATCCCTTAGGACACCACCCCCACCCCTTGGACAACCCCCCACCCCCTTGGACACCCCCACCCCTCCTGGACACCACCACCCACCTTCTTCCCCCTTGGACACCCCCTGGACACCCCCCAACCCTCTGGACAGCCCCCCCCCCCACCGGACAACCCCCAAACCCTCTGGATAGACCTACACCCCTTTGGACAGCCCCCACCAACTTAGACACCCCCACCCCCTTGCCCCCCCCCCCCCCACACACACCTGGACTGCCCCACCCCACCTCCATAGACACCCTAAACACCCTCAACCCTCTGGACATCTCCCGAAACCTCTGGACACCACCCCCACCCCCTTGGACACCCCTTGGACACCACCACCCCCTTGGACAGCCCCCCACCCATATGGACATCCCCCACCCCCTGGACAGCCCCCACCCCTCTTGATAGCACCCCCACCCCCTTGGACACCCCCACCCCTCCTGGACACCACCCCCAACCCTACCCCCTTGGACAACCCCCTGGACACCCCCAACCCTCTGGATAACCCCCACCCCCCGGGAAACACCCCCAAACCCTCTGGATAGGCCCCCACCCCCTTGTACAACCCCCCCACCCACCCCCTTGGACAACCCCCCATCCCCCTTAGACACCCCCACTCCCTTGGACCCCCCCCCCCCCCCACACACACCCATAGACTACCCCCCCCCCCCACCTTCATAGACACCCTGGACATCCCCCAACCCTCTGGACATCCCCCAACCCCTTGGAAAACCCCCAACCCTCTAGACAGCCCCCTAAAACCATGAGATTTTAACCTCAAGCTACTAGTTTTGGCATATCTAGGGATTTTAACCTCAAGCTACTAGTTTTGGTATCATTCCATTATTCAAAATGAGAACCATGAACTATATCTCCTATTAGTCTAAAATGATCTATTGTTTAATGAATTGGGTTTTAATAACATATTAAGACTTATAATAGTCCATGAAAATAAGAGACTTAAATAGTTTATGGAACAAAAAAAAGTGATACCCAAAATAGAAACAACCAAGGATCCAAAAAAACATTACACCATGAAAAACCATATATACTTATAAAATAAATCACACTGGTACACGGAATGGGTGTATCAAAATGGTATAGATATAAATTGTAGTAATATAGGTGAATGAGATCATTAGTTATCAATGACAACAAATATTACCATAAATGCAGGGCATCCGCGAAACAAAAACAAACGAAATAGAATTAGGTGAGGCTTACTTGAATATTATGATTCGGTCTAATAGATCTGGTGATAATAAATAATATGAGGATGGTAAAATGAGGTAAGAGGGTTCGAAATCGAAGAATCTTACCTAGTTTAAACAACAAAATCGCAAAACGTAAATATAGACTATCTTGGAAATAAATGAACAAAATAAAGTCATGGGAGTCTTACCTAAGTGTTGTGAGTGGAGATAATAGATCCAAGGAGAGTAAAGATGATAAATGATGATGGAAAAATGAGTTTAATGAAATGAGATCGAATAGTCGATTCTAGGTTTTCTACACGAGAGAGATGAGTCGCAGGTCTGCCGATCGAAAAATCAGAAATGACAATTCACGGGGTGTGATAAATTTTTTAAATATTTTATAACATCAGTTATTTAATAACTGACATTATAAACTATTTTTATTACATTTATAACATCATTTATTATAATAATTGACGTTATAAATGTATCAGATACAGCATTTTTTACGTCGGTTTTTTAAAATCGACATAAAAAAAGCCGCGGGTTGGTTTTTTACATCGGTTATTCTATAACCGACGTAAAAATCACATCAGAAACAACAGTTTTTACATCAGTTATAATATAACTGATGTAAAATATTATGTGGGTTGAGTTTTTACGTCGGTTATCAAATAACCGACGTCAAAAAGGCCTCAGATGCCGCCTATTTTACTTCGGTTATTCTATAACAGAAGTAAAAAAATTCATTAGATGCCTTATTTTTTAGGTCGGTTATTTGATAACCAACGTAAAAACCACATATCATAGATTTTGATGTCGGTTATATATAATCGACGTAATAAATGGTGATGTTAAAAACGTTTTTTGCACTAGTGTAACCCAAAAAAAGTGAAAATGCTTACAATCATTGATGTTCTTAAAGGAATGGGGGCCAATATTCCTTCAATGAATGTCAACATAACCAATGATGCTAAAAAGGAATTTTTTTCATTAGCTTATTTTCAGTGTGTTTAACTTTCTAGCACAAACATAGTTCTACTAGGAATGTTTTGACACAAAAAATGTTGCTGCCAAAAAAATTTAGAAGGGACCTTGAAATGAAAAGCATAATCAGGATATATACAAGAGTTCATGTTCATTTTCAAAAATTCATAATGCCTTAGGTTTTGAAGATTATAAATTACACTATAAAAGTCTGTATAATTAGGTTGACATTGTTTGGATCTAGGTTGAACAATATACATGTTCTTTAAAAGAAAAAACCAAAGAACAATGTGTTCTTTATTTTTTTGAACATCAAAACTATCACTAATGCCACAATAGTTCACCTCTATGAGATGAATACCAATATCATATGTGAACTTGTTATTGGACATCTCCCCAAACCCAAAACGATACACTAAAGCCTTTTTATTTTGATTGTAGGAAATCAATTCATAATTTATGGTGTTTTTTTCTTATTAATGTAAGTGTATTGTTTTAATGTTTGATAATGTTTAAATCAAAAATCATTAAGAAATTCAAGAATACAGTAAATATCCATTTATATGGTTTATGTTTTTTTATTGTTAACTGAAAACTTATCTTTTTAATATATGTTTAATGAATTTTATTATTTTTACATGTTAAAACATTATGTTTTTAAATCTTATTTAGGATGGAATTAATGAATAAGTTGGGGGAAAACCAGAGATCAACCTTCACTACATCATAGAAGATCATCTGAAGGAAGTGATGTTAATTAGAAAGATTCACATATCCATGATTCTGTTGAGGAATTTGATCCAATAGTGTTCTAATTTGAGGTTTCTCTTTAATTTTTGTTCCTTTGGTTAGTATCCATAGTCCATTTCCATCCTACTACGAACCCTCAAGGCTATCACTATCGAAATCATGATCACTCATCAACTTTGTCACTATGTATCCCCACTAAGGCTCATCGACCTATTGAAACACGGATGACTTCATTGTAATCTAATAAATAAATACATGCACAATTATTTCTCTAATGTTAAGATGCATTGCTACAAGATCCTCAAATCTATTCCACACATCAGTAGAGTCCTAAGAAATATATCCTCTAGACTTCTAACTCAATGCATCTGCCACCACATTCCCTGTTATTTAGGAAAAATTGATATAGAAATTATAATCCTTGAGAAAATATATCCATCTCCACTTGAATATAGTTAGTTGCCACTAAGATAAAATATGTTTCCAGCTCATGTGGTCCAAAAAATCCACAAATAACTTGTTGATGAGATAATTACACCACAAATTTATCACAAATGAAACCACCACAAACTCCATATATTATGTATAATAGTTACACTCGGGAGGAATTAATTACTAGTACCCATGATAGATCAATGTCATCTACTACATCAACACACATCCCATACTCTAACAGGAAGCATAACAAAATAACTTAAAACACTCCCTCCACATGAAACTAATGAATCAGAGTAGTCAATAAAATTTATTTTATGTAAAAGAATGATTCCTGACAAAAATAAATCGACATGATATACAGGTTCTTCTTAGTGAGAGATGTCAGTAGGGCTATATCTTGAGAGAAATTTGGAACAAAACTCCTATAATAACCTTTCAGGTGAAGAAAAATATGAACCTCTTGCATGTTCATGGTTTTTTCCCATGAAACAACTATCTCAAGCATGGTTTTTTATACAATCACACCCAGTTGATACACCACATTCCCATGAAAACACACCTCTCATAACTAGAAAATAAGTTTGGATAATTTCTCATAAATATAGTGGTGTCCAATGGCCTTTAAGATAGCTCTGATATTCCATACATGACCCTCATTTTACATAGTGTAGATCAAGATATCATTGATGAATATAAAAATGAAATTTTCTTGGAATTCAAAGAACACATATTTCATGATCCTCACAAAAAAATGGATTTTTACCTAACACTGAACTGCATGACCATGAACTTAAGTTCCCATACCAACATCTAAAGGAAATATTAAATAAATCCTAATATTTCACCATCATATAGTGATATCTACACTATATATCAATAAAAAACCAAATTTACCTCCTTAACTTTTTTTAATAATTCATCAATCCATAGAAGGGGGTAATTGTTCTTGAACATCATCAGATTTATACAATGATAGTCAATGCATAACCTCATACGACTAACAACCTTCTTAAGGAATAAAAATGGATCACCAAAAGAAAATGTGCTAGGTCAAATAAAAAACTCTACATAATATCAACCACATATAACCTTGATTTACATAATTCCTTATACACTATTCGATATGGAGCCTTTGAAATTTTAGATGCACTCGGTTGTAGCTCTATCCCACACTCAACATCACACCAAGGGGGTAGGGTTATATCATCCTCTGTAAAAACATTATGGAACTTATTCACAACTATAGGAACATCCTTTTTATGATATTCCACTGATATATTCTCCGACTGAGATAAAAGAATATTCACTATTCTACCACCCATCTTATAACCTTTATCTCTAATGATTTATGCTCTATGGTACTCCACATGAGGAAAAAACTCTCCTCTAGTTATATTATATGACATAATATATGGAATATAGACAATCCATTCTTTGTATAACATTATATGTTTTCATATTCAATACAAAATGTTGTCCCATTGACTTGTGGTTCCCCACCACAATCTTTTATCATTGGTAAACAACATACAAAACATCATGACCTTCAACTAGCATAGATAACACCAATAGAACTTAAAATATCTCCACATCCAATACCAAAATATATACCCAAGCAGGGAAAAAAATCTATGATTTTGAATCAAACAATTAACAAAAAATTAGTGGATGAATAATTAATTATACCGCAGACAACTCATAGTTTTATTAGAACTACCACCTCCAACATGTGAATATGACCACACCCGACTCTGTTGCCAGTCTATTTTCTACCTCAACAAACATGATATAGCATGGGTACTTGTGCATAGGGACTGTAAAATGTACATACCTACCAAATACATCTTCCCTCAGCTACTAAAAAATCACTGATGGTCCCTACCACAAAAAATTAATTCAAGGAAACTGTTGCTGCAACCAAAAGGGGTTTTGAACACCCATCTGAAACTAGTCTCCCTATATAGTAGGAAACTAATCCTAGTGGTGAACATTTCCACTAAAAAAATATAATTAAGATGTGAAACCAATGGAAGGTTCTTAGAGACCACCTTTCCTAGGTGGATGAGAAAATAGTTTTGTGGTCCCCATCCAAATATTCAAAATCCCAACTACCAGAATACCTATAGTCCAATTCCTAAAACATTTATCCATGAGGTGACCTATCGTCCAACATCTTGTGGATAAAATCCCAAATAATGAGTCTTATTTATAGACTCATCCTTTATTAATAATTTATATAAACATGTAGTATAAATTTTGTGATCATATACATGTTCATTGGCCACAAATCCTCATCAAGACGCTGCACTCTGGAATAATATAGAAAAATATCTACAAAAAACTACAATAGGCCCATGAACCTGATCCCATGAACCTGTGATGTCATTATCCACTTGAGAAAGGAAAAATTTCTATATAAAAATGAAATAGATCCATGAACCTGATCCCATAAACCTGATTCCATAGACTTGTGACATGGAACCATGTTTTGTGGTGTGGCGATCTTATCTTGGCACTACCACATTATCCCTTGGCCAGTTCACCCCATTTAATCTCATATCGAGTCCTGATCATGAGTTTTATCAAGATTTTGGATCTATGAATAATACCACGCTTTCATTTCATGATTCAAATATACATTCAGGTGAATATTAATTGCTAAATATATATCAACTATGTATAGCCTAAATAAGTCTCAATATAGTGTTCTCATAATTCTAATGATGATATGTCTTCATGAACTATTGTGTTTGCTCATGCAAGAGTGTAAAATCCTTCACACAATCTGCCCAATGTCATTTCTCCCTTATAGCCTTCTCATCATCCAAGAACCACCTCCTAACAAACTCCAATGAAAACATGACCTCAAACTTCTTGGCATCAATTTATTTGCATTCCACTTATGTTAATTCAGATGAATTTTAATTTTTTTGATTAGAGACAGTTTTAACCCCCTATGAGTTTTTCCATAGTTAAATTTTTTAGATTAGAATGGGTTTTAATCCCCTCTAATAGAACCTCCACCAATTTTATAATACCAGCACTTGTTATAAACCACCAAAAATGAAAATTAAGCATCACTATTAGCATAAAGTTTAATAACCTATGCTAATATTTTTAGAAGGGGTTATAACCCATTTTAATCTAAAAAATAACCCGTTCTAATACTGGAATTTTTTTGTAGTGCAAGACTTGAGTGAGCCCCTCATTGTAAAGGGTAAGAGATCACTTTGGTTGGGAGGAAGAGAAGAAATAAAATAGAAATAAAATAAGGGAAAATAAAAATAATGAGGATGAGAGAAATAAAATAAAATAAAATGAATTAGGATGAGAGAGAGATATGGAGAAAAATAATAAAAAAAGAAAAGGAAAATATAAGAATAATGATAAAATAATAATATTAATATTAATAAGAGTGGTGGGTGGTGACACTTATAAAAAATTCATGAATTTTATTAAGATAAAAAAATAGAAATTACAATTTAAATAACACTAAAATTAAAATGAAAATGAAATTAAGAATAAAAAGAAAACAAAAAACAAAATATAGAAACATACAGCCCGATCATGGATTTTTTTTAATATGTGTTTTTAAAAAAAATCTGAAAAATAGTATAGGTTAATTTTTTTTAAATACGCTACAAAGGCGGCATCGGTGATGCCGCCTTTTCCCTATGACAATATATTTTTTATATTTTTTATATATTTAAAATTTTAATGTTTTATTATTATGTTCATATGGTTATATAAATATATATAAATAAAACTTAATGATTCATCATAATTTATCTTTTATTCAAGTACGTGACTTTTCTGGCCTATATAATATAAATGATAAGACCGATATGAATGAAATTTTAAACATTACTTAAACATATAACTATTAGTCCAAAATAAAAATGATTTCTTAGAAAATCATGGTGAAAATTTATTTATAATCTATCATATCTACCTACTTGAAACTTAAAAATGTTTCAAGTATGTGACTTTGCTGGCCTATATAATATAAACTATAAGACCGATATGAATGAAATTTTAAAAATTGCTTAAGCATATAACTAGTAGTCCAAAATAAAAATAATTTCTAAAAAATCATAGTGAAAAATTATTTATAACCTATCATATCCACCTACTTGAGATTACACTCCGACCAACAAATAATAATAATGTTTTGATTTCAGTAGACATAAAACATGTAAGCAATAATGTACAATCAATGCCTATGTCTGTGGCGAGGAGATTCTGTTCCACATGGTGGTCTATGAATAGGATGCCCGTGTCGAGTGCGCAGTGGAGTCGGATGACCTAGAGAAGGCTAATCCTTGGGCACTAGAACGTCGAATGTCACATCCTCCTTCTGTGTGTTAGTGGGAGGAGCTGTCAACTGCGTCTTGTACTACCATCCGGATCCTTCTCCCACTAGGGTGGCAGAAGGACCTGCCTCCATCACAGTGGAGAATGAAGCCTACAATGGAGTTATACCCCAATACGATGATGGCTCTAGAATCCAAGGATGTGAAGGATCTAGAACCCAATATGAAGAGAACTGCAGATATCCTGTCAGGAAAGACGGATCCCATGCCACCTGAGGCACATCCTGAATCGGCTGATCTTGGACTACTAGAGGTCTGACCTCTTCCTGTGGAATAGGTGTGGCCTCACGTACAGCATGACGTTGTCTACATCGTCGTGGTCATGGCTCCTCAACACCAGAAGAAGCTTCAGGATATGCCTCCAAGGAAGGAACCTCATCTCTCCGAGCTGGATGTGTGAAGATGCTCCCAGAAAGTGCATGAAAAGATGCCCTCGCCTCTAGCGTTGTAGCATGGACAGGTGCCCGGTTAAAGACTGCCTCCTCCTCTTCATCACTCATGCGAACAAGATTCTCTATGTGACTTCACTATAAATAGGTTCAAATGGAATTAGAAAATAATTCAATAAACAAACTAATGGAAATTTTTTGACTTACCATCCTATGCATCTCTATGAAAACTTGGGTAAGATACAGTATAGACTTCACTCTATACCATGTCGTATAGTCAACCTGCTCTAAAAAATAGAATCGATTCGTAGGCACATCCTGAATACATAACTCTGCACGTCTGTGCCAGCAGTTGATATAAATGGCATGTACTTGGGACCAGTCATCATCCTGCATCCCTATCAGCTTCATCCCATGAAGCCAGTCTGTCTATCTCGATGGTAATGGAATCGGCTGAGTATGGAAAAACTGGTGCGTGACTCTGTTAGGCTTCTTCCACTCAATAATATGGAAGTGAATGATGGGTACTAAAACCATAGTATCCTTAAGCCCAAAATTGTAGTATGCTGGAAACTGGTCTATAATTCTACAGTATAGAAGCCGTGAAATCTGAAATGATAAGTGATTTTGTCAAAAAAACACCTAACTAAAAACCAAAATTGATGCTATTTTTAAATATGTTAGACAGTGATAGATTGTATATACATACCTAATAAGGTAAGAGATAGTCCAACTGTAGATTATATACACCCAAATGTTGTCTCGAAACCACATCAAAATTTTGTCGCTGATACACCTGTAAAATACATCAACGATAGTGACAAATAATGAGAAATTATAGTCAATAAATCATAGTAGAATCAGAAACCAATAGAAATGACTTATCATACTAGCATCCATGTGGAGCGTCATACAACACCTCCATCTCAACTGGCAGACCAGCAAGGTCAGGGCGGAATGATGGGATGCGCTCCCATGCCCACATCTGAATAAGGATGACGCATCCTCCGAGACCTATACGGTCCCTGTGGGATAGCCTGCATAATGATCTGTATGTGTATGCCAAGCAGGCTGATCCCCAGCTGTACGTTCAAGCCTGATCAAAATCCTCTAACAGGGGTATATACATCATATGCACATGTATCCCCAAGTGATCAGTACACATGGTCCCTCCAATGAGTCGCAAGATATATGCACGGGCATAACGCATGACGGTCTACTCATCGTCATCATCCTATAAATGTGGAATATACGGCTCCAACCAAGACATAGATATTGAAGATCCATCTGTATCCCTATAGTCGGACAAAATATCAACACCTAACAAGCACTTAACAAGGTCTAGCCAAGCTTCACAAGTGAGTCCAATAACGGGTCTCCCATGGATAGGCAGACCAAGAAGCGCTACGACAACCTTGAGGGTGATGGTCATCTCTCCCTCAGGTAGGTGGAATGTATGTGTCTCTAGTCTCCATCTCTCAATGAGGGAAGCAAGCATGTAATTATCTACAAATGTGAAATCTGATACGGTAAGGCCATAGAAGCCAGCACGGTGCAACTAAGGTCTAATGGCATGTGGAGTCCCCTTGTGATGAAAATGGTGCACTTGACGCACCTTCATCAATCAATCTGGACGACCCTCTAACACGGCCTGTGAAATATGGGTAGGCTGTTGAGTGAGTAGTATGGTACCATCCATATGCATAAAAACAAATGAAATGAGTCGTAAGTGTAAAATGTAAATATAACATTATGGATTGGATTAAGATAAACCATGTCAATTATTAACGATTTTTTTAGAATTTATCTAATTTTTTGTCTTCAATAACTTATGCTAATCATTATGATACTATAATTTCATTATAGAATAGTTTACTAAAATATACTACATGTTTAAGTTGGGGTTTAGGTTTTAGGGTTTAGGGTTAAATATTTTTATAGTAACATTTAGGAAACATGTTTATGGGTTAATAAGATTTACTTTACAATATTGGTTAAGGGTTATGCTTTCGAATTTATGAAATAAATACTATTACCTCAAGTTTAAATTTATTTCTTGAAAGCAAGAATATTAATTTGAAATAAGTTCTATTATCTAAAATATTGAGTCTTGAATTTGGTTACACATATTTTTGGGGAGCTTTATGATTAACTACTTATTGATTGGATTAAGATAAACCATGATAATTATTAACGATGCTTTTAGAATTTATCTAATTGTATGTATTCAATAACTTGTTCTAATCATTATGATACTATAATTTAATTATAGAATAGTTTACTAAAATATCCTATATGTTTAGGTTGGGGTTTAGGTTTGAGGTTTTAGGGTAAAAAATTTTAATATTAACATTCAGGAAAATTTTTTATGGGTTAATAATATTTACTTTATAATATGGGTTAAGTGTTCCACTTTCGGATTTATGAAATAAATTATATTATCTAAGATTTAAATTTATTTCTTGAAATAAAGGATATTAATATGAAATAGGTTCTATTATCTAAAATATTGAGTCTTGAATTTGGTTACACATATTTTGGGGGAGATTTATGATTAACTACTTATGGATTGGATTAAGATAAACCATGTCAATTATTAACGATGTTTTTAGAATTTATCTAATTGTATGTATTCAATAACTTATTCTAATAATTATGATACTATAATTTCATTATAGAATAGTTTACTAAAATATCCTACATGTTTAGGTTGGGGTTTAGGTTTGAGGGTTTAGGGTTAAAATTTTAATATTTACGTTTAGGAAACATGTTTATGGGTTAATAACATTTACTTTACAATATGGGTTAAGTGTTCCACTTTCAGATTTATGAAATAAATTCTATTATCTCAGATTTAATGTTATTTCTTGAAAGCAAGAGTATTAATATTAAATAAGTTCTATTATCTAAAATATTGAGTCTTGAATTTGGTTACACATATTTTGGGGGAGCTTTATTATTAACTACTTATGGATTGGATTAAGATAAACCATGTCAATTATTAACGATGTTTTTAGAATTTATCTAATTGTATGTATTCAATAACTATGCTAATCATTATGATACTATAATTTTGTTATAGAATAGTTTACTAAAATATCCTACATGTTTAGGTTGGGGTTTAGGTTTGAGGGTTTAGGGTTAAATTTTTTAATATTAACGTTCAGGAAACATGTTTATGGGTTAATAACATTTACTTTACAACATGAGTTAAGTGTTCCGCTTTTAGATTTATGAAATAAATTATATTATCTCAGATTTAAAGTTGTTTATTGAAAATAAGAATATTAATATGAAATAAGTTATATTATCTAAAGTATTGAGTCTTGAATTTGGTTACACATATTTTGGGAGAGCTTTATGATTAACTAATTATGGATTGGATTAAGATAAACCATGTCAATTATTAATGATGTTTTTAGAATTTATATAATTTTATGTATTCAATAACTTATGTTAATCATTATGATACTATAATTTTGTTATAGAATAGTTTACTGAAATATCCTACATTTTTAGATTGGGGTTTAGGTTTGAGGGTTTAGGGTTAAAAATTTTAATATTAACATTCAGGAAACATGTTTATGGGTTAATAACATTTACTTTACAATATGGGTTAAGTGTTCCGTTTTCAGATTTATGAAATAAATTATATTATCTCAGATTTAAAGTTATTTCTTGAAAGTAAGAATATTATTATGAAAATTTATCTCAGATGTTTGGGGTTTAGAAAACAGAGGAAAAAAGAAGAGATAACAAAATTTAGTTTACAATATGGGAATGTCACAATAAAGACAATACATCATTATGGATGAGACTGTGAACTCAACCCAACAATGTTAGGGAATTGTTTCTGGTTATGACCTTCTTTATGACATATCGTGTATCGCAAACTCTGTCCTTGTTCTTGAGGCCAGTCTATCTCACTACGCATCCTACCCACCTTCAGTCTCCCACAAGGACGTAACCGATTCATGTCAGGTATTACTATCAGCTGGCCTTTAGGCATTGGAAAATAATGATACTCCCCAATAGGTGTCCATGGTGAAACATAAAAGTTAGAAATGGTATCCATCCGGTAAACTGGATCAACATATGCTTCCCATGAGATGTTCACAGTGGTACATGCTGTGATGGCGTGTGTACATGGAAACCATAAGGCCTGAAAGTTTCCACATTGACATTGCCTTGTTTCCAGTAATACCATCATATTTTCACCAACACAATTTGTGATGTGGTCTGAACACTCTTGAACTTCAAATCTATAGTCTTCTCTTTGAAATAGACAGACATGATAACCAGAAGATTCTCCAATATTCTTTTCAATCTCTTGTTGAAAGTGTCTTCCATATCTTAGCTCCTGTTGTGTTCCATTTGGTTTGAGTTTTTGTCTATCCAAAAAGTACTTCACGCATCGATATAATGTCTCCTGAACTAAGGCAGTTATAGGTAGCTTATAAATCCCTTTGAAGATACCATTGATGAACTCCACGATGTTTATCATCATGTGTCCATACCTCTTCCCCCCATCGTATGCCAATGTCCATTTCTATTTTAGAATCCGCATCATATAATCATAAACTTCTTGATTATACTGATGAATTTGTTGAAAAAATTATTCAAACTATCATTGGTCCGACTCAGATGAAACAAATCATGGATGATATTTCACATAAATTGATTTTATCTTTATATTGAAATAGTAAAACAGAACGAATAGAGTGAGTACCAAGCCTCGTGATTGCCTTCTTCATCGGTTCATTGTGGAATTGTTTATGCACATTGCTAGAAATGTGTCTAATACATAACTGATGATGTGCATTTGGGTATATCCATGTATCAGGATCTTCATTGATTGCCACATTAATTGCTCGATGGTGATCAGATGTCAAACAAACACCCTGAATGTTGGTGAAATGGTTGCTGATACATGCTAGAAACTAACTCCATGATTCATAGTTTTCTTTATCTACAATGGAAAAGGCAAGCAGAAGAGGTGATCGATTTCCATATTGGGCTTCCACAATCAACAATACAACATTGCATTTTCCATACAGAAATGTTCCATCAATTTGAATAAACTGTTTGCAGAAATGAAATGCGGAGATACAGGGAAGAAATGCCCAGAACAACTGATGAAATTGAACACAAGATGGATCAAGTCATTTATTGTGAGACACATGTTTGTTTGTATCCAGATGGAAGAAAACATGGTTATGATGCCTCAGTATGGCTAGAAATTGTCGCAACACCCGATATGAGTCATCCCAATCAGCATATACCTTCATAATTACCTTTTATTTTTCCATCCATGCCTTATTATAGGAAATCTTATAACAAAATGTTTGTTGAATCCTCTCTTACACAAGGGCTATTGGAACATCTTGACATGTCCTAATCATCTCAACAACAATAGATGATACAAATTTTGCATCCACTGAGGTATGATCTTGTGTGAGGCTTGGTTGAACGCAAGTATGTGCCGCCTCAATCCACAGGATTCTCCAACCTCAAAATGTAATGTCTGGAATCTCCCTTAATAGAAATCTACAATCATCCCCATACTTCTCACACTATATAACATATTTACTATGGAATGATTCGTGAACTACATAGTTGAAGTGTCTCTCAATATGAAATATCTTTAGCATGATTTTTAAGGCTTCTTTACTAGGAAAGTTCCTTACAATATATAAGGTTTTTTCCACCTCACTAAACCTATCTGGTACAACTCCAGGGAACTCAGTTGTCAGTGTGAGAACAGTGTTGTCGAATTCAGGCACACGTGTCATTGTTTGTTACTAAGATAAAAAGAGTGTTGGATGATTTATTGTAGGTTGAGGTTGATGTACAACTAATGAATTTCTCAAAACCTCATCTCTATCTTCTGTTGGTCCCTCCTCATCAGCACTGTTGTCACCATCTAATCCATCATTACAAAACTCCTCATCAGAATTCGGATTGACATGTATATCTAGGAGATCATTTAGGTTTTCCTCTTCTGCTGTAACATTTGGAATAGGCTCAATTTAATGGGGTGTACTTTATTCAACTACTCTTGTAATTCTAAGTCTTCGTACAAGTGGATGTTGTTGTTATATAATAGCAACATCAATGTATAACTCTATTATGGTACCATCTGACTATTGAAAAAATAAATTAATTTCTTGGACCCACTGCGCATCAGCAAGTAATGTACAAGCTAGATGCCACAGTGTTGTTGGAAATTGGAAATTTCTATAGCTCATAGACATGATCTCTTGATCAGGTCCCAGATTTAAGGAACCAAGAATTCTATCTTGAAGGTCACTTATGGTCACAAAATAAGCAATACTAAACACCGTAATTGGTTTTGTACTGTAAGAAGCTCCTTGATCAGTTTGAATAATCTCCCCATAACAGTACACATAGGCAAACATGACTATCTATGTCAAAAATGTTTCTTTCATCAAAATTATGATAGTGTAACAAATATTAATAATTATTTTAAACCATATGATGTTTATTAGAATGTAATTTTAGGGTGCATTTTTATTTAATGTGTTTGTTCTTCTTCATTTCACTTTATATGTTAATCAGTATCATTAGCTGATCATTATATGGTTTCATGTTTTAATCCTATGTTATTTATTAATTATTCTAGAATTAATTATGTCTAATAGTAAATATTATTTCTAAATGATATAATCTTTACATTTTAAAACATTTTCTTCTCCATTTAATTTTAAATAATTATAATTGTCATTTTAAACTAATTATATTAATACATTTTGTAACTAATCAATCATTCTTTAATCACTATTTAATCATTATTAAGTTATTCTTTAATTATTTATTCTTTAATCATTAATCACAATATATTCATTAGTTAATTATAATTAACTAATAATAACTTTAATTCGTTTATGATTATGTCTATATTTGATTATATAACATTATATTTATCATTTTATCATTGATAAATATATTGATTTGATTTTTCTTCTCTTAGATATTTTAGTAACTTATAAAGAAAACATAAATAATATTAATCATATTCCCCAGGAGTGTCAAACCTGGATGCAGCAAGGCCCGTTATCGTGCACCAGTTCTCATTTGAGTCTAGCTCAAAGCTGTGTTTTCGGGTTTTACCCCTATATACATCTGTGATAGAGCCACATACACTTGTTTGTATCCAGACAGGAATTTAATTGCTCAGATAATCACATAATCTTTAAGCTACCAAAATTTCAAAATACTTAATCCTAAGTTAATATATACTTAATCTATTCTGCCTAACAATAATTATTTCAAACTATATATAACTAAATACAGAAACTAAATAACCAATTATTAAGAACTACCTAAACTAATTAAAAAATGAAATATTTAAAACTAAAAAGAATTAAATTAATTAAATAAAAATAATAAATTAAGTAAAGAAACATACCTCTAAATAAATCTTCGTAAAAACATGCAAAGCAAATGAATTTTTTAGAGAGATACAGAGAGAATTTATGAGAGATGAAGGTAAGGTTCAAGTGACGAGAGGGGGGGTCACCCTTTTATAGGGAGTTCAGGCCAAGGCTGCATCACAGAAGCTTCCATTCACCTCTGCGTAAGGCCAAAGGTGGCATCGCAGAAGCTTCCTTTCGCCTTAGCTAGAGGCGAAAGGTGGCCTCCCCCCGACAGGCTTTTCCATATCATTGATTCGGGTTAAAGGCGGCGCGGGGGAGAAAAGGTGGCATCTCTGATGCCGACTTTGTGCACTAACACAAAGGCGACATCTTTGATGCTGCCTTTATAGCGTGTTTTTAAAAAAATTAACATAAGAAGTTTTTCATTTTTTTTAAAACGTATTTAAAAAAACTCACCTGATCCTCTTTCGGTGGATTCCCAACTGTCGGAGTCCAATATCCACTCAAGTGTGGAATACCTCCTCCTTTTATTGGTATTTGGGAGGAGCCTCAGCCTCGTCTTAAAATATTCATATGAGATCCTTAGGGATCTCATTTTAAATTTATCCCCAAATACATTCATGAATGAATAGAAACAACCAAAGGAATCGGGTGTTTAAATTCCTTACACATGTACTGAAATAGATGTTGGGATAGGATTTGGTTGCATGGTTCATGAGTATGCATGGTGTCACGACAATGTGGTAGAGGGTGCGTCACATGGTGGCATTGGTAGAGACTGAAATTGGTGGTGGTGATCTCTTTTAAATAATCTGACCTTCACATGGCCATATGAACTCCAGATATGGGCCCATGGGGATCATTCTAGGGTCTATAGGTAATCATAGGTGGAAAAAGGCCTCAACAGTGGTGACGGAGCTTGAGCTGATATCGATCTGGAATGAAAATGGTGGTTCTCGGCTATTTTAGTGGCGGTATGGTGAGACTAGTGCCACAGACCATGATGGGACATGGCTGTGGGGAGGACGAGATGAATAATGATCAGATATTTCTATCCCATATCAAAACAGAAGATGTGACGCACAATCATTTATCAATATGAGTGAAATTTCTACTCCTTAGAAGCCTACATCGAGGATTGGCTCCTAGCTTCACTTGCACATATGAAAATGCAGTCCATATATATATGTGGCCCGCACAAGGCCTTGAGCTCACTATACTCATCAAAGGGTTCATCACATCCGTGCCACCTATGCATGGGGCTTCATCACTCATGCACCCCTAATTGAAGCTGACCCTCCCAGGCTGGCCTGGTTGGCTGCCCCTTGTTGGTTGGCCAAATGGTGGGCTTGCTTAATGGGATAACACAATCTTAGCCTATTTTTTTAGATAAACTTGTGAAAATGAGTTAGAAAATTTCATAAGGTTTCATATGATTCATAAATAAAATTTAAAATTCACCATTATTTTAACTTATTAAATCCATTTTCATTCCACAATTCAAATTTTCAATTTTCTAATAAAAAATTGAAATATAATGGAATTATCATTGAAAACTATTATAAAATAAATTGAAAATTGATAAAAAAATATGAAAAATAATAATTTTTTCAAATACTCCCACCCTTAAACCATTTTTTCCCTCAAACACAAAATCTAAAAAAGGAATTTAAGAGGGAACCAATGTTTTAAATATTTAAATTTCAAAGTATTAAAATAAAATAATTATCAATTTTAAATCAAATTTTCAAAATTCACATAAAATATCAATTTAATTTTATAATTTTCAAAGAATCAATAAAATCATGTATTTTATTTCTTCCCTTTTGAAATTAATGAAACTTCTCTTCTCATTCATTAATATTTATAAATTCAATATTATTAAACATTCCAAGTCATGATCTTCCTCACTTGAATCTTTTCTATCATCTCTTATAATACAATTCAAATTGAGTTATTATCATTTCATGAGAACAAGATCCTTATCAATGGTCTTGAAAATAAACTCTTTTCTCCACTTTTTAAACACAAAAGTCACATAAACCATGAGGGATTTCCTTTAGGGTTCAAAATTCTATGAGGCTTAAGGTTGGTAGAAAGTAAAAATTAAAGCTCAAGGAGTAGGTTTATCTATTAAATCATAAGGAATGATATTTAAAAGTGTAATATAATTCTCCCCATCAAATTATAACAACCCCCACTTCCCCAAAACTCAAAAAAGGTTTTGATCAAAATATATCTTAATGAATGATTTTTGAACCCTCTTGAAATTTTCTCTCCTTTTATACTTTTTTACAAATAAATTTATCATTTTTTTCAAATAATTATTCTTAGAATAAACCTCACATCCACCCCCTAATCATATATAATAAAAATCATAGTACTAGTAATAGTGTTTTTTTATTTTCCCAAATCACAACACATTTTTCTCATTTTTTGGTTCTTTTTGTCATTTTCCCATTTTTTTATTCAAAAGAGGAAAAACAAAAAAGATTATAATGAATGAATCAAAAACCTTTATTAGCACCCACAATTAACACCCCCACAATTTTTTCCTTATAATTAATTTTATCCCATTTATGATGACTATCTTCACTTCCACACTTCAACTCTAAAATATCATTAAAATACTAAGGGGAGGGTAAAATTGATAAAATTGGATTAAAATATAGATAATTTCTAAAAATGTCATTCATCATCTCTATGGGATTAATAAAGGATTAATTTAAAGGTATTTTTCAAGGAACAAGGATTTTCAAAAGATTCCTCAATCATTTGAAATGTGTTTTTTCATGGTCATAGATTTGACATGTTCAAATGCAAGTTTTGGCTAGTGGCACATCCCAAGATCACTCAAGAAATATGCACAAGAATAAAATAGGAAGTGTTTGGTCTATAAATCCTCTTGGGAATGGGACATTTGACATTGAACAATCACTCAAGTCATGATTAATAATAAAAAATATATTCACATGAAATTAATAAATTCAAAGCGTGATAAATGTTAGGGAAATTTCATTTACATGAATCGATGAATTCACTCAAATTCTGATTTCTCATTCTAATATCCATGATTCACTTCAGTCATACAATTATTCATTTTAATCATTCAATATTATTAACATTCTGACATAAAACATGGAATCATAGGATTCTTAAGAAACTCATGCCTCCTAGATTATTCAAGTAAAGTATGAATTCAAGTATGGGCCTGAAATTTTAGTTCAGATCCCAGGACATGTTTTCAGACAAAAATGTAAGGAGTTTATAAGATAATCATAAAATTTAACTCCCTTTTTAAATGAATGTTAGTCTATTTTCTTCCATTAATTAGGGTTTCCTTCTTCCATAATGAACCTAAAAAATTAAATTACTAAATTATGAATAAGGATCATGTAATTAAATCTCAAAAAGATAATAGGGGGTGATGTTTCATATTGGACTAAAAAAATTTAATCCTAGAAAGAAATTAAAGATAAATCTTGGTATGATCCCCCAAGTGGGACCTAAATTCTTATTTCCTATATAGGGAAGTACCAATTGTTATACAAAGTGATTTGTGGATGAAGATTATTTGATTTGAACCACCACATGTGGATTTTCCTAGCTTGTTCTTCTTCCTTCTTGGAGAGGAATGATACATGGATAGAGTATACAAGATCTATCCCCTTCACAATTAGGTACATTTTTAATAGATAGGGTAGGATAAAGTATGAATCAACATTATTCTTGGTTTGTACTTATGCAACCTTCTCTTAAACTTATAGTGCTGGTTCAATAGGGGGTGCATGAATTAAATGTTCAAATGGAAAGTAAACAAGTATTTTTACTTGATAAAAATTTAACTATAAATTTTAATAAGTAATTTATTCCTTTCAATATGAGAAGCCTTTATATTATTTTCCTCTGGATCATCAACTTGGAATTCTTCATGGGATTCCTCTAGTATATGTTCTTCAAAATTATGGAGATCTGTGTATTCATCAACATGTGTATTTTAAGTTTCTTCATCTTCATCTAAGGAATGGAAAAAATTGAATAAATATAAAAGTTAAAAAAAATAAAGAGTGATACTAAAATAAAATTGAATAAAATCATAAAATAAAGAGTTAAAATAAATATCATATCCCTAAGTTGTTTTTGGTTCAATCACTACCTCAGTGGTAAGTACCTCTTGAAGTTGGATCTCAATGGATGGAGTTAGGTAGCCTAGATCCTCCATATTTTCTTTAAATTCCATCATTGTTATGGAATCCTCCTCTTCCATGGCTAGAGTGACATGAAATGTCATTGGTTCTTATACTTTTTTGGGATCGGGGAGATCAAGTTATAAATCATATTAATTCTGTAAATCATCTATATCTATTTGATCCCCCATAGTTATAAATAATCATATTTAGATTCGTATGTAGGTTTTACTCATTATGAATCCACTCTAGATCATCACATTATTTTTGGATTTGGATCATCAGATGTTTGGGCTATGGATACTCATTAAACTGGGCCCCAACCTCTTTGATGTCTTTATTAAAATTGGGAAGCTCTAATGGAACTTCCTTCTTTCCCTTAAGTTTTGATAATAAACTTTGACCTCATCAAGATTATCTTTTAGTTCATAAAATTAAATTCTTGTTTTATTAATATTTATCATTATCTGGTCTAGGTCTATGAGTTCCTTGATATTTTGTAGGAGATCCAGCTCTTTAGTAGTTTTAAATACCAGTTCTTGCACCTTAGAGTAATTGTTCCATGAATTGAAAAAATGATCGTTTGAAAACATCATGGAAAATAATTTTTTTTATGATTTTTTAGAGAAAACAGTGAAATATATCTAAATTATGAAAATAGAAAAAGTAAGAAAATAACTTATTAGATCCCTATAAAAATCACTAGTTTTGATTCACTTTTATCATGGGGTGTGACAAAAGAAAATTATTTTCCAAGTGCAGTACAATGGATGACCATGGTCATCTCACTTGAGGAGCTTCTTAGTTTGTTCACTCACTTATTCTAAAATGGATAAACTATTTTTTTGATTATTTTATTAATAAAATGATAAATATTTTTGGGTTTTGATGTTCATTTTATAAAATAATTAAATAACGTAAAATTTATAATTTAAACTATACTATCATGAAATGCTAAACAGAATGAGTTAAAGAAGAAATTACTTGGGCCGTAGGTTCTATTTTAGTTTCAATCATTATTCTCCTTTACTTTTTTTGCTTTTAGTTTGACAATATAAACATTAAATATCATGATGAAATACTATTATTTTTATTTATAAATTATGAAATATATAATTCTTAAAGAAGTATTATTTCCTCCTCCTCATGTAATCAAGGTCGATGAAACTCCTTGGTCGAGGGCATTCTATCTTCCAAGACCTAGCTCCATCGATGACGTTTAAACTATTCATTCACTCATATATATCTTTTGAAGAGCTATACAATGATGATAGGGGAAAATATTAAATAAAATAATTGAAATAGATTGAGTTTCATGTTAGGGGGATAATCACCACACTAGAGACATTCTCCATACCCACGAATGCTACTCATATATACCACAAACATAAAATAAAATTTAATAAAAATTCAAGAACACATTGACCTCTCCCGAACCTAGCCTTGGGTTAGACCCTCATTTTATAGGGTAAAAGATAACTTTGGTGGATTGGGAATAAGATAATAAATAAAATATAAATAAAATATTTTAAAATAAATAGAATTAGGATGATAGAAATAAAATAAAAGAAAAATATAAAATTAATTGGGATAATAGAGATATATGGGTAAGAATAAAAAATAATACAAGGAAAATATAAAGAAGAATGTTAAAATAATAATAATAATAATAATAATTATTATTATTATAATAAGAGGAGTGGTGGGTGGTGTCACATTTATAAAAGAATATATGAATTTTATTAAGATAATCAAATTGAAATTACAACTAAAATAAAAATAAAATAAAAATGAAAATGGAAATAAGAATAAAAAGGAAACAAAAAACCAAATGGAGAAACTTACAGCCCAAGTCACTTTTGGTGGATTCCTATCTGTGGGAGTCTGATCACCAATCAAGTGTGGAATGCCTCCTCCTTTTATAAGCACTGAGTAGGATCCTCGAACTGGGCCTCAAATCTTCATATGAGATCCTTGGGGATCTTATTTTAAATTCATCTCTAAATACATGTGTGAAGGAATGGAAACAGGTGAAGTAATCAGGTGTTTAAATTCCATAAAAGTGGACTAAAATAGATGTAGGATTAGGATTAGGTAGCATAGTTCATGGGTTTTCATGGTGTCATGGCTATGTGGAAGTGGATGTAGAACTGGAGTATCTTGATAGCAACGATAGTGATCTCCTCTGAATCATTGGACCTCCATATGGCTGGATGAAGGCCCAATATGGGACCATGGGGATTGTCCAAGGGTCCAAAGGTGGTCATAGGTGGAATAGGGCTTCGATAGTGGTGATGGAGCTCAAGTCGAGGTCGTTCTAGCACGACAATGGTGGTTCCCAGATTTTGTAGTGGTTGTCTAGTGAGAGTAGTGCAGAAGAGCATGGTGACGATGAACAAGGGATGAAGAATGATAATATATCACTATCCCATATTGAAATGGAAGATGTGAGGCATGATCGTTTATCAATATGAGTGCAGATTCCACTTCTATGAATCATGCACCGAGGATGGGATCCCAACTTCACTTGCATGCATAAAAATATGAGTCTGACATACATGCAGACCACGTGAGCCCTTGGGTCCACTATAATTCCCATGAGGTTCATTACCCACGATCCACCTTTGCATGGGGATTAATCACCCATGCACCCCTAACTTGAGTGGGCCTTGTTGGACTAGCTTGGCCAGCTACCCCTTTTGGGATTGATAAATGGCAGGCTGGCTTGGTTGATGGGTTGGCTTGAGCTCAACCTAATTTTTTAGATAACTCCTGAAAAAGAGTTTGAAAATTTCATATGATTTAATATGATACAAAAATAAAATTTAAAATTTAAAATTAACCAATATTTTAACCAATTAAATCCATTTTTATTCCACAATTCAAATTTCCCATTTTCTAATAAAAAATCGAAATATAAGGGAATTATCACTAAAAATATTATAAAATAATTAAAAATTGATTAAAAATATGCAAAAAAATGAGTCTGTAAATGACATGGTGATTTAATTACGAGTGATATTCCTTGAATAAAAAATAATATGAAAACTAAGATTAATTCTATTTTATCATTTATATTCAGCTAAATATAGTGAGTTTTTTTATGAAATTAGTGAGACACCCACTAGGTACCTTTCTTATTGGAAGCATGTACAACCCCAAGAAATATATTAGTATTAGGAAATATATCATGTCCTCTATACTCCAAATATGATTTTTTTTATTTATGAATGTTATAAGGAAACTAGCAGAGTCTAGGGACAAGTAGACTTACACCGATCAAGGGGGAAATAAAAATGAAGGCCAAGAGCATCACCTATCACTATATTCACACACTCACTAGGCAGCTATCTTGTTCTAGAAAAGTTATGTAGATAATTTTCCCAAGCAATGTTAGAGACGAGATAGTCCACTACTTTAATCCCTTCACACCAAGTCTAGGGAGGGGGGATCTTACTTGTGAGAGATCCATAGATATCAAGAGAGTTAGTCTCTACTGCCTCCACCATGATGTTGTTAATTCTGCAAAGTTCCAGGACTTGAAGCAAAGCATTAGTCTCCAATCTGAGTGAGTTGCCTATGAAAAATGAAGCTGATAAAGCATAAATCACATAACCATACTTATCTCAGACTAGTCCACCATCGTGCATATCCCCTGTACAGTAAGATCCATCCACGTTAAGCTTGAGAACATTGATAGGAGGTCTTCAACACACCCAATGCCCCTAAGTGGAACTAATCGTGTGAACCTTATTATTATGGTGAGTCATGAGGTGTCTGAGAGATGGAACATTGTCCTTATTTTTGATTAGGATGGAATGTTCCACCACCACAAACCTATTTCTCACACACATATCCAAACTTGAACTCCTCTGGCCATTTGAGTGGTCCTTGTTCCAGGAATTCCATAAACAAAAACAACCTACAGTGAGAATAATAACTCTCACCTTCATTTCTTGTAATTTGTTCTCAGTTCCTTGCATCCATTGTTTAAATAAATCGATATTGGAGGAGGTCCATCAGCAGTTTTGAAAAAGACCCTATAGTATGCCAGATATCATTTTCCTAGTCACCAGTGAAAAATAAGTGGAGACATGTTTTTTCTTTAGGGTTGGTGTAGTAAAAGCATTTATAATCCACTGAAATTACCTTACGTCTGATAGCGTCGTCAGTGGGGAGTGAATCTTTGCGTAGCCACCATATCAGAAATCTATACTTCGCTTGAACCTCCTTACAGCAATGACATTCTTCCCATGGATCAAGATTTCCGTTGGAGTGCATGGTTCTATTATATGCCTCGGATGTGAAAACCCTTTATGATGAACCTGTCAAAATGCATCGATATGGTTCATAAGGAAGGTAAATGAGATTTTACATGTGTTGTTTCTCCTCATTAAGGAACTCTTAGATAAATCTAGGGTAAGAGATGGCTTGAAGAAAATATATATTCAGAGTGGGGTAGCCCGTATATCCTAGTTTGGTACTAGCCCAATTATATGTCCAGAAGTTAATATTAACTTGGCCAAAAATCCATTGTGTATGGTCTTGCATGCTTGGCATGAGATATTCAATAATCCTCAATGGAACAACAGAATTTTCCTTAGATCTATAAGAGTAGCAGTTGTACCTATTATCCATGTAGGAGGCCCAAAAGGAATTTCCTTGAATGGGATCCCAAGATAGTCTAGTGTGTAATATGCTCATCACTTCCTTCACACATATGAGATTGATACCACCAAGGTTGCAGGGTCTTTCCATTTTGTCTTATGATTCCCAATGGCACATCACCTTCGAGTGGGAATTCCATATGAAGGTACACATGAGGGATTCAATCTCCTTGATAACATATTTTGGCACCTTTAGGACCGAGATAATGTGCCTTGGGATGGAGGATAGAATGCAATTGACCAAATTAATTCTTTCATCAATTAAGAGGAATCTATTGTTCTAATTTTTAATGCGATTCACGTTTTTTCCAAAACTTTATCAAAATTGTGAATGTGTAATAGACCCTAGGATATGGGAGATCCTAAGTATTCCATGGGAAATTTTATTATTTTAATTCCCAAGGTCATCTCAATTGAGTGAATACATATCTCCATGTAATTCCTTGAAATAAAAAATCTAATTTTATTACAATTAATAGATTTCCCACTCCATTTACCATACTCTTCCAAGGTATCAATAACTCCTCTGATTGATCTCCTATTACGATTACCCAAAAAATCATATCATCTGCAAACATGATATGGTAGACCCCTTGGGAATGTGACATGCATTTATAAGGAGAGATAATACATTTCTCATGATTCTTATTGATAATTCAGCTAAGGGAATCTTGGGACAAGATAAGAAGACTTTTAAACAATGGATACCCTTGTCTAATCGCCTAGATAGTTTTAATGGAGACGCATCTCCTTCCCATTAAAATGATAGACAACCAAGAAGTGGTGAAACATCTAAAAATAATATCATAATTCTATACTAAGAAACTCATACATGAAAGAATCCTTAGAATGAAATTACATTCAATTCTTTCATAATCCTTTTCAATTTCAATATTTATTGAAATATTAGATCCATGAGATTTCTTATCGATGTCAGAGATCATCTCTTGAAAAATTCCAATAGATCCTTGGATGGACTAATGTTGGATGAACCCTTGTTGTCCACTTGATATCGAGGATGGAAGTAAAGGGGAGAGTCTTCTATTGAGAACACTTTTTAACACCTTATAGGGAATTTTTCACATGCTAATAGGCCTATAATGGCTTAGTGAAGAGGGGTCTTTCACCTTCGTAATGATAATCAGAGATTTATCACAAGAAACTCTAGGAATATGCCCCCCCCCCCCCCCCGAAAAAACTTTTGGATCATCTGTATGAGCTATCCCTTCACTATATCCTAATAAGACACATAAAATGATCCTATAAATATATTTATCCTATGGGATCTATCCTGATTAAGATAAAAAAAATAGCCTCCTTGATTTCCTCCTCTATTGGAGTGGAGACAATGGGAGCATTATCAGAGTCTGATATCACTAGAGGGATGTAATAAAATAGATTTTCCTGACCTCTCTAATGCCCTTCTTGCATGTTGGGCTTAGGTTCGCCAATAATTGAATGAATATAAGAGTTATCCATACCTCCTACCTCTTCAATTTTATTGGTGAAAGACCCATTTTCCATTTGGATATTGGTCTGAAAGCTATACTTTTTCTCCTTGATGCATGCATGGAAGTAGGTTGTGTTTCTATCCCCTTATTTTATCCATGTAACCATAGATTTTTCATGAACCACACATTCTTATTCAAAGAGGAACTATGCTAAGATGTTTCTTTTAAGAACCATAGAAGAAAATAGGGATTCATTCCATGTTCTTCCAAGTCATCCTCCATTTGATCAATATCAGTTTTGAGGGAGGAAAGATCAATACAATTGTGTTGTTTCCCCTCAAACCACTGTAGCAAGTCCCCTATTAAACTTCATAATTAATTATGGAAACCTAACTGGTTGTTCCCTTGAAATGGTTTGTTTCAAGATTCTCTCACTTTTATTGAGTACCTCAGAGTGGATATCCATCGTTTGGAAAAGAAGAATCTACCACTGTGATCCCTAATCTATATGAGAGGTACCATAATCAAAGAATGGTCTAATAAAGATCTCATGAGATGAGTCACCTTTATTGAGGGATAAGAATAAATGGAATGGATGTTCTCCATACAATGACTTAAGAGACACCAATTATAATTAGCACCCTTACAGTTATTACACCAAGTATATTTATCTCCTTCATACTCGAGGTCTAGTAGTCTTATTTGAGCCATGAAAGATGAAAATTCTTGTCTAGTTTTCTTGGGGTAAAGGTTACCACCTTTATTCTCTGACTAATCCAAAATCACATTAAAGTATCCTGAAACAAACCAAACCTTATCACTTAGTTTGAAGGACCCAAGACCTTTCCAGAGATCCTTTCTCTTTGAATAATCACAATTGTCATATATAAAAGATATAAAACAACTTGAGACACTTTTAATCACCTTCATTGTGATGTATTGATATGAAACTTCAACCATCTCCACACTAATGTTGGGTTTCCCAAAAATCTAGATGTATTTATTTTTTGGATGGCCATGCATACATTCACGAATGTATATCCTCCAAACAAACTTATTAATTTGAGAGTAGCATTGTTTATGTTACAACACTGCACAAAGAGAGATACTGCTATTGTTACACTCATTTTCCAAGAAATCAGTCCTTAACCATACTCTCAAGCCACATGAATTCCAAACTATGAAGGATATCATTGAGAGGTTGGGTGTCTGTAATTATCTCTAGATAGTGAGGGTTGTTTTGTGTTGGAGAAAGAATGGACAAATTCTTTCCTCTTTTGAGATTTGGTCAGGACTCTTGGAGATGAAAGGGGACATGTTGGGGAGAACCCCATAAGATCTATCTCATCTTCCAATGACTCTCTGAGCAATGAAAATCCATTGGATAACTTTAGAGGAGACACACACATAGGATCTAAAGTGACCAAAGGAACTAGAAGTGTAGGAGATGGGGCTGGAAGTAGCTGACTGTAGGGGGTAACCTGAAGCTCCTCACAAACCTGAATATTCAGACAAGACAATATCTTAGGTTTGAATATCACTATCTCGAGGCATGGTGGGAGTGATTCTGAGGTCACAGTGGAGGAATTAACTGGTGTAGGTGGTCTTCCTGAAGCACGGAGCTAGAAGAAGATGCAATTAGTTTTGTAAATGTAAACAAAAACCCATGCTTCAAGCAGCCTGAGTTTATTTTCCCAGTGTCTTTTTTCCATGAAGCGTGTATTAACTACACTCATTTTTTCACACATATTTTTATCCCCACGTGTCCATTTAATGTGGATATTTTATTTCATTAATATTTCCATTTAATTTGGTTGTTTTATTTCAATAATTCATCCATTTAATTTGGTAATTTCATTCCATTGTAAATGACTATAAATTATAGTCAATTGTATTTCGAAAAAGTGTGACATACAAGATTGAAAAATCCTTTGTGTTATTGTGTGCCATTTATTCCTCTCTCTTTTTTCCTGGCTTGTATAGGAAAAAACCTGGTATCAGAGGCTTGATTACCAAGATCCTCTAATTATTTTTGAAGATAGTCGTAATCTAGCATCAAGTTCCGAAGTTTTCTAAGGACAACTACAAAAGGTGGTTCATCAAAATGAAGTTGTTATTCGGGTCAAAATAATTATTGGAGGTCTTCACCGATGGGTATATTATACCCTCAATAGAGGAAGAAGTTTCCTTCACAAATGAAGAAAATATGGCTCTTAAAAATCAAAGAAATAAAGACAATGAGGCATTGTTACTACTCTATCAAGGGTTGGATGAATCAATATTCTAAATGATTGTCGAAGCAAAATCAAGCTAGAAATATTGGGATAAACTTGCCACCATCTTCAAGGGTGTTGATTGAGTGAATAAGTTACATCTTCAAACATTAATAGATGAGTTAGAAGAGTCACACATGAAAGATGGTGAGATTATATCTGAATACTTATCATGCTTGATTGTTATTATTAACAATTTGAAAAGTAATGGTGAAAAAGAAAATGAAACTTGAGTTATTGAAAAATCACTTCAATCTCTCACAACCAACTTTGAACATGTGGTTGTGGAAATCAAAAAATCAAAATATTTGGAGAAACTGTCCATTGAAGAACTGATGGGTTTGTTTCAAGTGCATGAGAAATGAATGAAAAAGAATGCAGGTTCAATGCTAGAGCATGTCTTAGAGTCCAAGTTGGCTCTACAAGAACAAAAAAATGTCTAACCGCAACAAGGAGGTCATCATGAAAGAGGAAGAGGGTATGGATATCATCCAATATATTAATAAAAGCAACAAAATTTTACCATCTTCTGTGGAAGAGGAAATGGTGTAAGTCGATTCACGCATGGTCGTGGAAACATAAATAACATCTAATGCTACAATTGAAATTTTTTTGTCTAATATCCTTCAGAGTGTTGAAGCAAAATGGATCATGATGAATGATCCCACTATGAAGAAGCATATCATTATGAAGAATAAGGTACCACACTCCTCCTCTCACAAGAAAAGGAATGTGAATGACCTGATGTGTGGTATCTCAACACGAGTTCAAGAAACCACATGAGTGGTAACAAAGAATTGTTTGAGGAACTCACATAAGAAGTACGTGGTGACATGAAATTTGGAAACTAATCAAAGGTACCAATGATTGTAAAAGGTAAAATAAAAATCTATATGAATACTAGTGAGTAAAATTACATTTATAATGTGTATTACATACCAAGCATGAAAAATAATATCATCAGTCTTGGAAAAATCCTTGAGGGGGGGTATGTCATACACTTGGAAAACTCTTCTTTTCCTGTAAGAGATGCTCACAGGAGGCTTGTTTCTCAAGTCCAAATGGAGATGAATCGCATGTTTCCACTGCATATTAACACAAATTTTGAGGAGTGTCTCTTGGGACTCATAAAGAATGAGTTGTGGAGATGGCATCTATGCTTTGAGAATCTACATTTCAGCAGCCTTAAACTTCTATCCTCATCAAGCATGGTGTGTATATTGATGGTGATTGAAGTTCTAAATCATGTGTGTGAGGCGAGTACACTCAAGAAGCAACAAAGGAACTCCTTCCCCACTATAGTATCTAGAAGATAAAATAAACCACTTCATTTGGTTCACAATAATATTTTCAGACCACTTTAAACACCCTCACTTTTAGGTAGTAGGTATTTTATTACCCTCGTTGATGATTTTAGTAGGAAACTCTGAGCATATTAAATCAAAGAAAAATATTCCACTTTTTCTATATTTAAAACTTTTAAAGCTCATGTTGAAGTTGAAAGTGGTCACAGAATAAAATTACTTAGATCTGACAGATTTGAAGAATTCACTTAAAATGAATTTCAAGAATTTTGCAGGGAAAAAGGCATCATGCAGAAATACACTACAACAAACACTCCACAATAGAATGGCATCACAAAACGGAATAACTGCACCATCCTCGACATAATGAGGACCATGCTAAAGGAGAAAGGGCTACCAAATAGATTTTGGGTTGAACCAATGGCATGTACTACCAACCTACACAATCAGTGTCCAACCAAGAGCGTCAGAAACATGGAACCACAAAAGGAATGGAGTGGCTACAAACCAAGTGTAGCACACCTAATAATCTTAGAGTGTGTTTCCTACACTCAAGTTCCAAAAGTGACAAGAAGGAATATTGATGATCGAGGTAAAAAGTGCATCTTCATCATCTAAAATTAAGAGTCTAATGCCTATAATTTCTACAATCCACTAACCAAAAAAAATTTGGTGGGTATAGATGTGGTATTTAGTGAGTAAGAAGGTTAAAAATGGGAGGATGAAGAATCAAACAAAGATATTCCAGTTGAAACAGAAGATCTGGAAGAAAGACATGATCATCAGGAGCAAACACCCACAACACCTTCCCTGGGCACATCGTTAGTACACAGGAGTTCAGGAGGACATTCCATCACTCCTGAGAGGACTCCATCAATTCAAAATTTGGAGATCTCAACCTCACCCATGACACCCATAAAAATGAAAATCTTAAGCGACATATATGAAAAAACTAAAAAGGTAAATATTTTTTTCTTGTATACAGATCATGAGCCTCTGAAATTTCAGGAAGTTGTAGGAGAAAAATGTTGAAGAATCACTATGGAGGAAGAAATCCATTCCATAAAGAAAAATGACACATGGGAGCTGAATACACTTCCTAAAATTCAAAAGAGACTCATTGTCAAATGGGTGTACAAGATCAAGAGAAATGATTATGGTGAGATCGATCGATACAAGACAAGGCTCATATCAAAGTGGTATAAACAAGAGTACGGGGTGGACTATAAAGTAGTCTTTTCTTTTTTTGCTCATCTTGACGCTGTGAGGATAATTATCTACCTTATTGTTCATCACAGTTGCATGATCTACCAACTGGATGAGAAGTATGCATTACTAAATGTAATTCTCAAGGAAGAGGTCTATATTGACCAGCCTGAAGGTTTTGTTATTCAAGGGGAGGAAGACAAGGTGTATCATCTGAGGAAAGATCTCTATGGGCTGAAGAAATATACACATGCTTAGAATGAACGTATCAACAAATATACTCACGTGAACAGATTCTACCAATGTTCATATGAGCATGAATCTTACATCAATAATAATGATCATGCCGATATACTTATTGCATGCTTGTATGTCAATGATTTGTTGTTTACAGGGAACAGTCAACCAATGTTCGATGAATTCAAGGGGTTCATGTACAAGGAGTTTGAGATAACTGACGGAGGTCTCTTGTCATTTTCCTAAGAATATAATTAAATCAACAATATGGAGGCATCTACATATCTCAAAAGAGGTATGTCAAGGAGTTGCTTGAAAAGTTCAATATGGAAAACTGCAACACTGTAAAAACTCCTGTATAAATAGGCTTAAAACTAACAAAAGACGGATAAGGAAGAAGCATTGACTCAAATTTATCCAAGAGTATCATTGGAAGCCCGAGGTATCTCACAATCATATGTTCGAATATTTTCTACAGTTTTGGGCTTCTAAGAAGGTACATGGAAGCACCGAAAGAGTCACACTGGCTAGTAGCAAAATGAATCCTCAGGTATGTCAAAGGAATGCTAGATTTTGGTTTCTTTTATCCATACAATGATGAATCAAATCTATATGGTTACTAAGATAGTGATTTGGGAGGTTACAAAGATGAAATAAAAAGCACCAATAGGTATGTATTTTTTATTGTATTGATTGCTTTCACGTGGAATTTGAGGAAGCAGAGTGTTGTCGCCTTATCCACTTGTGAATCAAAGTACGTAGCGATATCATCCATTGTTTGTGATGGAATTTGGTTGAGAAATATATTGAAGGAGATGAAGCATCTGAAGGATGGATTCACAGTGATTTATGTGGATAATAACTCAGCAATAGAACTATCCAAAAATTCAGTTCATCATGGAAGAAGAAAACATATTGATACCCAATTCCATTTTTTGAGAGATTATGTAAAGCAGAAAATGATAAAGTTGGAATATTTTCATACTAAAAAACAAGTGACTGATATTTTCACAAATTTATTCCTGACAGATGCATTCAAAAAACTCAGAATGATGCTCAGGATGAAGTCGGTTTTGGTTTGAAGGGGAGTGTTGGAAATGAAAAAAAACTCATGCATCAAGAAGCCCGTGTTTATTTTCCCCACATCTTTTTTCCATAAAGTGTGTATTAACTACACACGTTTTTTCTCCCCGTGTTCTCATTTAATGTAACTATTTTATTTAATTAATATGAATATTTAATGTAACTATTTTATTTCATTAATGTGTCCATTTAATGTGGTTTTTTCATTCCTTTTTACATTGTTATAAATTGTTGGCAATTGTAGTTTGAAAAACCATGCAACACAAGCTTGAAAAATACATTGTGTTATTATGTGTCATTTCTTCCTCACTATTTTTTTCTTGTCTTGTATAGCCAACAATAAGCCCTAGGTGTAGATATGGATTTGGGAAGGGTATGATGATCATTACCAGAGCATTATTATATTTTTCCAACAAATCTAGATGGGAGAGGGAGATGGAGCCCTAGAAGGTTGATCCAAATAGTCGCCACAGAAGGATCCCTACCTGAGTGAACTTCCATCATCCATATGAACATATGGAATTTCCTATTACTGAAAGATCTAGATTTCAAAGTTCATTACTTAATAAAATCCCCTTTGGATGTGTGCACTAAGCAGAAGAATTTCATGTTGATTTTTGAGTCCCTTTTTGGACAAGAGAGTCCCCATGATGCTACCAGAGACTGAAAAGAGGAAATAGAAGGCTTCTCAAGCCCGAAACATCATGGGAACAAGAGTGAATTTCCTCTAGATATAACTTAGTAAAGGGTAACAGATCTTGTGGGGCGGAGGTGGGGGGAAAAGGAGAAATTCATTGAGATAGGGGGAGGGACTCGTAACTCCGATAAGTGAAGGAATGCAACACCTTAGAGGAGAGAAAGGGTTCAGAGAGTATGTTTCATATCTTCTTCTAAAATATGGAAGGGGGTTTTATCTTAATCATTCAATTAATATTGTACCACTAATGATAAATCTAATGTAAGTGAATATGTGTCATGATTTTCATCATGCATTAAAATATGAAATTCATGATATATATTAATAATGACATCATGTATAATGATGAAGACACATTTTCATGAATGGGAACACCAAATGAAACATATTGTATGTGGAGTTTGTATTGATGAAAATTTCATCATAATATCCTCACACTTGGATATCACTAAGTGAAAACATTATGGGATGAAGTATTAATACTTATGAGACCCTAACACCTTAAGTCATACATCATATGGGTCCCATAAGAATTATGTTTTTAGAGCATAGGGAATATTATTATAATATTATCATGGAATCTATGATTTCTCATTATTGTGGGGAATTTTTATAACATATTAATGTGATAAACACTCTAAAGACATTATAATGTATTACATATAGAAATAAAATAATATGTTATAAGAATTAAACATGTTTATGTCAAATTTTATACATGATATTGTAATTCAAATTAAATTATTATGATGGTTCTAGGGTGATAACTCTAACAAAGAGGTAGATATATAGACTTTATTATGAGGATAACATTTTATGTGATAGAAAATAGGTAGTTTGATGATCTTGGTACTGAGTATATCAATGTTGACTAGACTAATTTATGAAAAAACTCATGCTTACACAACACACTATTGGATGATAGTTAGTGTTGAAGACATAATATTTTCTACAACAAAATTATGGATTATAGAAGTCTACACTATGGGAATCAAACAAACCATATTGAAGGAGAAGTTATTTCATGGGTACTATCATATTAATTTATGGATACCATTTAGTATTAACACAATATGCATTTTAATGTATGATAATATGTAGAAATCATTTAGAGTTCAACATTATAGAATTTATGGGGAACAATTTTGTGTTTATAATGGAAGAAGAAACATAATAGAAAAAATAAGGGTTTTTCACCAGAAATATACACATCATGAGATGTGTCAAAGGGATAAAATTTCCCATGATTAGTGAAACAAAAGGAAATATGGTTAATGAAGACAAATTTAAGGGGGAACTGTTAAAATTATGACATTTATGGGGAGTTTCTTAGTACAAATTTTTATAATGGTCACTAAACATTAGTAAAAATGTCACGTAACAACTATTTTTTAGTTTTGATTTAATAGCTTCATGATGGTTTCTTTTTAATTGTAATTTTTAGTGATAGTCAGGCTTACTAGTAGTAGTTCTTCAGTGATGGTTGAAACCAATGTTAAATGTTAAATTTAATTAATTCAGAATAAATAATAAATAAAATTAAATAATTATATATATATATATTATGACAATAATAAATAAAAAACAAATAAATTATCAAAAAATTTATAATTAAGAACCAATAGTTACTGTTTTAATAATTAATATTAATAAATATTAAATTATTTTTAACCAATGATTCATAATTATAAAATAATATATATATATAATGAGAAATAAATGATCAATAATTTATATTTAATAATTTATAGTTATAAATATATATATTAACATGTTTTTAGAAATTTGCATACATAGACACACACACACATATATTTATATATGTATATGTATTTGTGTGTGTCAATATTTATTTATATTTATATAAATAATTTATATTTGTATTTACATTTATAAGTAATTTATATTTATATTTATATTTATAAATAATTTTTCAATATATTTATATTGATAATTAGTTTGTATACTTATGTTAATATATAAATATATAGTTACATATAAGTTATTATGTTAATTTATATGTTTGTAAATATAAAAATGGATCCAATGCCCAAGATAGTTTTCTCACTTAGAAATGAGAGAGTGGGGATTGGAATCAGACCCTCATTAATATAAATGATATTTTTAAGGGTTGGTGTAGTGATTTAGAGTGGGTTGGGTTATGCAGATTGAGGTAGGTATAGCTAGGGCGAACTTGGTGGGTGCATCTAGGTAGGGGAATATTTAACAAGATAGGTGGTGCAGGCCTGGTCAGAAGCAGTAAAGACAACGAACTAGTCTCATACGAATTGGGTGGTGCATGAAGGGGAAAGGGAGAGCTGGGAAGGTTGGAGTAAAGCGGTCCGAGTCAGTTTAGTAGGTAAATAATACTTTAAAAAAATTAAATTAAAAAATTATTTTTAAGAATATAAAAATATTGCTAAAGTACCACTAGTAAATAATTTTTAGTGGGTTTGAAAAATTTATATGAATTAATTTATGAAGTTCATATTCATAGTGGTTTTTAAAAAACACATTGAATTCTCTAGGGATGGTTTAAACCACTGAAAAATGGTTTTTTTGTTGTAATGGTAGTTTTCTACTCTTATTCCTTTTAAGAATAATATTTTGAGAATAATGCCCCTTGTATTATGTAGATATCAATATTATTTCTTTGACTACCTTATTTGGGTATCTTATTTAGTGGGATCCTCCATGCTATATCTTGATGGATATTAGTAATTGTACTTTGAGGGGAATATGAAAATATATCCTTGCATGTGGACTAATTTTGGAGTGTAATTTCGATCTTGAGTCATTATGGAGATTTTAGAGACCATGGGGAAGGTGTATGTTTACAAAAATAATGGATATTTATGTGGTTTTATAGATCTACTAACAGTTAATCAATATAGGAGAAGTAATTAGAAATCAAATACCCAAGATAAACTATGTATGAATCTAAAACTATGCTACATATAAAATAAATAATAATTATGTACCTTTCATCACAGAGACACTACTTCAGTATTCAATCACAAGTGTTTGATAATTATCCCTAAGGTTTTTTCAAATTAATCTTATATTCATGGTGTATCCATGGGTTTCATTGAATCAATAATAACATTTGATGGATACTTATTCACTCCATAGAATGATAGTGCTAAAAATACTATGTGGATGGTTGATGAGTATAGTTGTATTTGTTGTCAATATATAAAAAGGAATCAAAAGTAAATGTATGATGAAGTCATATATGATTAGTGATTAATAATTGATTGAGAGATATAGAAGGAGTTTGAGAAATATTCAAGAAGACTTGTGATGATTACTATAGAATTATTATGGACTTGTTGGTTGTGATTTGGTAAGATAATTCTCTATGATTAGTGATGATTCCTATAGAATCGTTATAGATTCATCTAATGAAATTGAATGTCATTATTGGGAAAGTATCCTTGTAAATAAAATGATTTCTAAATTATTCTTAAGTTAAATGACATGTTTCAATTGTTTTTAGAGATTTCACATTGTTACAATATTTGAATAAAGAAGTGAAGCCCTTGAAATGTGAACATTATTACATAAGGAGTTCCTAATTAGACCAAGACCATGATAATATAAATTTTAATGAGGAAATTATTTTGAATATAAACATTTGAAGCTCAAAGATTTTATGATCATGAAAAAACAATTTTTATGTAATACAGAAGATTCAATGAAAAAATATAAATATATATTTTTCATGATGAATAAGAGAAGAATAAAGGATAGAGGGGTTGAAAAGGTTAGTTGGAATATTTTAGATGGTTATGTATTTTATTTTATTATAATTAGAATATTTCACTATGTATATATTGAGTCCATATGTAAAAAGAAATACAACTAGTGGACCATCCCAAATCAGGCTCAACCATGGCCCATGTGGGGCCCAAAGGGGTAGCCACAACCATGGGAGCTCGTCGAGTGCTAGCCCGAAGGTGGAAGAGAAGTTGGGCCATGTATAATCCCAAAAATTCCATTCTATAAGGCATAGAAGCGGTGAAACCACCATGTGGGGTGGCATGGGGGTATGGTGAAGGGGTACGAGGCAGTACCAGAGGGATATGAGGTTTTTGGTCAGTTCATGGCATGTTATAGCTAATATTTTAGAAGGGAGGAATATTAGGGTTTTGATGTGGTGTATTCCTATTATGATACTATTCATCCATATTTAAAAAATATGGATATAACATAGACCTTATGATAAATTTGATCTAGGACTTTTGTTCTCCCATTCCCTACTATTTTAAACTAGTGCCATCATATTCCTCCTCTCGACCTTCGACAAATATATATTCAGTAAACAAGCTCCAATAAATCTCATGACAGCTGAAGACCATATCTAGTAATCATCCCATTCAGATGAGATTGCTCGAACCAAACTAAACCCATTTGTGCAATCCTTCCTCTTGCATACATGCGCATAACTTGAAGATGCTCTCAGCTAGATGAATATGTGAGTTATAAGAGGCCATTCAGATAAGTGGTGCATTCGAGTTTTGAGAAAATGAGAACCATGCAAACCTTCTTGCAAGAACATGAGGAATCAGCAAGGTGCTACATGAATAATCCACCATTCTCATTATTGAAAAGTTACATGATAAAATGAAATGAACATTTGATAAATTCAGATATATTTGGGCATTCAAAATGTCGTGACACTATATTATTTTCGAGATTTTGAATGAACATCAACACATCATATTTTAGGGATATAAGTAGGTTATTGCCTATAAAAGGAGATGAACC
The DNA here is from genome assembly GCA_963277665.1 of Viscum album. Classification (NCBI taxonomy): domain Eukaryota; kingdom Viridiplantae; phylum Streptophyta; class Magnoliopsida; order Santalales; family Viscaceae; genus Viscum; species Viscum album. The sequence goes on along the minus strand of OY728135.1, from coordinate 887,507,557 downwards.
CAAGCCTAATATGGTTTTATTATTCAAGAGATCTCTCATTTCTCCCTAAAATAGAGAACTGTAAAACTTTGTTTCATGAGGAAGAAGTTTTGAGAGGCTTTCTACCTATGTGAATAAGGGAAGATTCCCCAGGTGATCGACCTATGAATTTCACACTCGTAGTCTTTACAAAGAACTTTTTCCCCAAAGAAACTTTAGATGACCTGATACCTATACTCTTTATCCTCCTGGATTTCCTAGAGAACATTAAGAACCATTCTTTTTGTGAAGGATTGTATGGAGGAGCATTCCTATCATGTGTGATTAAAGATTAGAAACCGAGAGATAGTGTACTATAAAACTGTAACTTGCATGAATAAAAAATCGTACACCCATATGGGTTAGCGCACATGATATATAAGGATACCACACCCATTTGGGTCTTCTTCATGATAAGCACATACATGATGAGGCAATGCATTTTAATTAGGACTTTCCTGAAGATGCTTTGAAAGTGTACAATTCAGGTCCACATGCATAGAACACATGCATTGAACCTGAATCTAAATAGTCGAAAGTGTGTGTTAATGAAGATTGTGTGTGAAGAAACAAATAACAAAGAAATATTGAGATTTACAAAATAATTGAAGATATAACATAAAATAATAATAAATAAAATGAATTTGATAAGGTTTTACATTCCATGCATCATGCAAGAAGATAAAATGATTTACTCAGGATGATAATTAAAGAAGAGAAAGGAAATAAGCTTATGTGAGTCTTATCTTTCATAAAATAATAAATAATAATTAATTTGTACCCCTTGCACACATTTATTGTGGCTGATAACTTCATTGATATAAGGAGTATATGTCTGTTCAGTTGATATATCAAGAAAGAAGACAACTTACTTTGTACTTATAGATCCTTCTATTGGTCATTCTAAAATAATAGAGTTGTGGGTCGACGTTCATGTGATATTAGTGATTCAGTAGTAGTTTAAGGCCTATAATTAAGGGACAAGATTATTCAGTTTGTGCATAATCATCTAGAGCAGCAGAGAAATCTCTTTCAGAGTGTTTATTGAATATCTATTTGAAGAACTGGTGGTTCTAGTATAAAAAATACCATTAAATACTAGTGGTACTAATATTAAGAATTCCTTTAACTTAGAAAGATTTTTTACTTCTTGACTAAAAATGGAATTCCAATTTCATTCATTTGTAATCACTACAAATAAATAGTGATCAGATAATCCATGAATCAACCATATTTTGATCAAGGAAAGGAGTATGTCTATGTACCAAACCATGTAAAAATCTTTATGATCTACTGTCAATTTTATTATCTACATTTAATTTTTTTATAATTTTTGAGAGAACACAACATATATATTCCTCTTAACCAGGGAAAATTATCTAGAGTATGGGGGTTAATTGAAATAAAGTAAGATCTGGTAAAATGTTGGGTACCCTGATTCACCCCCCTTTCAGTATCCCTGAAAAATCCATCAAATCTATACAAGTGGTATCAAAGCATAGGCCTTCCTTTGATTGGATCATAGGTTTTCCCCAGTTGTTTTTATAGGGTTTATATGAATTCCAAATTTTAAGTTGATTCTAAATCACATCAAGTGGAAAATTTAATCTCCACTCTTACTGAGGAAAACATGAAGGTTTCTTCCTAGACTTCAAAAAATAGGAAGAATAGGGAAACAAAAATATTGTGAAAATATCAATGAAATAATAGAATTATCAATGTTCTCTTTTCAAATCAGTTGATAATGACTCGTATGAAGAAACTAGATCAATCTATGGAGAGTATGAGGAAGTTGAATCTATCAAAAAAATTCAAGGATTATACACTCAATTTTGAAAGATATATAATTCTTCTGAAAAAGTTATTTTCATATATATACTTTCTTTATTCAAGCATTTTTTTATGAAAGATCACAACTTGAATAGGAAATCAATAAATAATAGGATACACTTTCAAAAAAATTCAGAAGGTGAAATGTTCTCATAAAATTCATTGAATCAAAGGAAAAATCTATGAATCATTGAAATAAAAATATTTCAATGATTGAATAATAATTTCAATGGAATTATAATGAAATCACTATGATTAAACATGTTTTTGGATAAGTAATCCATGCACTGGAAACATTTTTCAATGTTTCCATGAATTTCATAGATGCTCAACTTGAAGAAAAAATAGGTAAGGTCAAAGATATTAACATGTTTATAGAAGAAAAGACCAAGTTTCATAATGATAATATATAGGATATATATGCTCTAGAATAGTCACATAAATCTACTATCAATGTCAATTAATCTCAATAGGAAGTTAAATATAGAAGAATCAAAGACCTTGAATACTATTTTATTGAAGGTATTAAACAACTTGAAGATCAGATTATTAAACTAAAAATTTATTGGGAAGGAAGGCTTCATAAGTTGAAAATTAGAAACGTGTCTTCTGTATGAAGTGTCTTTAACATTAGATTTAATTGATAAATTTAAAGGGGACACATGCTAGAACATCCCATGTTGTTGAGAAGATGAATTCTTCTACCCAAACATATGATGAGAGTCAAACACTAATAAGGGATGTTGCTACAAAAACTGTTGATGAGAAATAATCCTATTAAGAGACTCATATTGGTTTCAAGAATAACTCAAAATCATCTCTTGATTAACCTTTTACAAACTGATGGAAGAAGTTAACTCATAATCTAGTTAATTTAGTTTCTACTAGTGTATTCTCATCTTCTAGTGCACTTTCAAAGCCAAAATCTATGAAAATATGGGTTGATATAAATGAAGATAAATACACCAAAAAATAAAGGGTTTATACTAGTATTATAAAGAAAAATTAATCCCAAAATATGCTTCAATAAAATAAAGGAAAATCCAAAAACAACAAGACACTAAATCTAGTCAGATTGGTACTACATCTAAAAGAAGGATATGTGTTGGATTTTATTGGTGTTACTAGAAATTTGGTCATCACACAATTTATTTTTGGAATAATGTTTCAGAATATAAAAATTAAAAAAGTCATGCATTCATGGAGAGTGGAAGTGAACAAATAAAGAAACCTGCAAATAAGATGAAAAATGCATAGATGAATAAGAATATTTTTTTAGGAATATATTTGGTTGTCTTGAAGAATTTTGTGATTATTGAAAGATAATTGGTCACAATTATGATGAGTTCTTGTATATTCCAACCATGCACCATGCATATGTTGATGATAATAAAAGGTCAAAACAAATGAAGAAGAAAAGAACAAAAGTAGAAATTTCTTACATGAGGGATATGAAAAAGTCAGAAGTCATGAAAACTTTGAAACAATATTCTCCCAATAATAATGATAAGTTTGATTCAAATAATGTCATCTCAACCAATAAAATATACTTATACTATGAAAAGATAGGTCATACCATAGACCACTATAAAAAATCCATGGAAATGAATGGAAGTATGCTAAAATTAAGAATAGAATCAATAAATGAGGAAAACTATAAGATAGGATTTATTGAAGTCATTCCTGAAGATGACTTTAATAAGTTACCTAATAAAGGTAACTAAAAAGTATTTAATAATCCATATGGAAAATCCAAGATAAAATATTTTAAGAAGGATTTATTAATAATATTCCCTGGTCAATTTCAAGTTTCTAGAGAAATGCATAAAGCTGAGGATGAATCACTAGCTAGAGTAAAGTAAAAAAGGAAAAATGATTGTCCCACAATAAGATCTAAAATTTCATGAGAATTTTTTAACACATAAAAAATACAGTGTCTCCCAAAAATTTTGTGGAAGTTGAAAGTAGTCTGTAAAAAATGAAAATAATTGTATAACAATTCTATCAGCTGAAAGGGATATGTTTAAGATAGAAAAACAAGAATCAGGTGAAGCTACTGAACTAATAGTAGAAGTTAGCTTAAATAATCCACACTAGATGAAGGTTAATGAAAGTGAAGTTTCCATGATTTCAAATAAATCTCAAAATTTTAAATTTAAAGGAGAAACTATCATGAAAGAGTACCCGACACTCTAAAGCTACAAGTAAAGGAGTCTTTGTGTTGAGATAAAATTCTCAACCCTGTTTCATCTATTGAGAAGCTCACAAGGGTTCCATATTATTCTCTCATTCACATGTAGTATGTCTATTTAAATTTTATGGAATTGAATGTGAAGTTCATTCTTAACATGAAAAATGAGTGACCAAAGTGGAATACAACAAGATGGAATGATTATTCAAGATCAAAAAAAAGTGAATTGTTACACAATGGTGGATTATCAACATGAATATCTTGAATAATATCTCATGAAATTTCCACCAGGTCAAATGGAATAGAGTACACCCCTTGAGGGAGAGAAAAAATAAATGAGATTATGTCAATGCTTATTTCATGAATATATGGAAATTCGTGTCATACCAATAGAAGTTGAAAATTAAGGTAACCCAATTACACTTCTTTACATTGTATTGACTATATCAAATATGTACATCAAGAGGGAGTGTTGGTTGATGAGTAATATAATTGAAAGGGGGGGTAAAATATTCTTTAACTTGAAATTTTTGATGTGTTTACAATTGTGTAAAAGGGAATATATTACTTGATAATTTTGTTTTATAAAAACCCCCTCTTTGAGAAATAAATACGATCATGTTATCACATGAATGGTTTTTAATACATTTCATAGACATCCTTGGTTACATACCTCTTGTTTTCTACACCGGTTTAGCCTCTGTATATTTAAATTAGACCACCTAAAGTCTCTTTTCCACATTATCCATGTGTTACCATCCTTCTTTCATAAAAATAGAAAGTAATTTCATAGTGCTTTAAAGGGAAGAAGAAAACCCCTGAATTAATCCTCCGGATTTGTTTTCAATAAGGGTATAAGGGATATTTAATTTATGGAAATAGTATTGAAAACAATTCCAAAGGGGGGATTGAAAATACCATGTAGATGGTTGATGAGTATGGTTTTATTTGATGTTAATATATAAGAAGGAATAAAAAGACAATGTATTATGAATTCCTCTATGATTAGTGATTAATAATATACCGAGAAAGATAGAAAGAGTTTGGGAAGTATTCAAAATACTTATGATGATTCCTGGAGAATTGTTGTGGAATCGTTGGTTGTCATTTGGTAAGACATTTCTCTATGATTTTTTTTGATGATTGGAGGGTTTTTATGGATTTAGCTAATGGAATTGGATGTTATGCTTCAATAATTCTCCTTGTAAATCAGATGACTGTTGAATTACTCTTAAGTTCAAATAAATTTTCCAATTATGTTTATAGATTTCACTTTGTTACCACATTTTAATAAAGAAGTGAAGGTTTGGAAATATGAACATTATTTCATGAGGGTTTATTAATTGTATCATGACCATGAAAATACAAATTTGAATAAGGAAAATATTTTGAAGAGAAATATTTCAAGATCATGAAAAAAATCAATTTTCAAGGAGAAAGTAGATAAAAATGTGGGCTGACATATTTTAGATGGGTATTTATTTAATTTTATTATATTAATAATATATCTCTAAGTATATATTGAGGCCTTACATAAAAATAAATCCTACAAGTGGGCAAACCCTAGCTAAGATCAACCGAGGCCCACATGGGACCTAAAGGGGTTGACCACACCCATGGGAGACTATATACATCTAGCCTAAAGGTGAAAATGAAGATGGACCATTTATAAGCCCATCAACGCTCGTGTATAAGGTTTAGAAGTAGCGACACCACTGTGTGGGGTGACATAATGATAGGGTGAAGTAGTACAGTGTGGCACTAGAGGGAGGGGATACTTCTGGCTGAATCATGACATAAATTAAGTAATATACCGAAAGAGAGGAACATATGGGTTTTGATGTTGGATGCACCTAGAATGAAATTGTTTATCCATATTTAAAAAATATAAAAAAAACATAGACCATTATATTTCTTCAATATAATACATTTGATCACCCATGCCCCACTAGTTTAAAATAGCACTATCATCCTCCTCCTCCTAACCTTTAACGGTGATATCTTCAGGTGGTGAGCTCTGATCGAGCTCATGATACCAACAACTGTCTCTAGAAAACATATCATCTAGATGATATTTATCAAACCAATATGAATACATGCATGAAATATCAATATTTCATGCATGTGAATAACTTGAATATACTCTCGACTGGATGAATATGTGAGTTGTAGGAGGCCATTTTGATAAGTGGTGTGTTCGAGTTTTGAGAAAATGAGAACCATGCAATCCTTCTCACATGAACATTAGGACTCAAAGAGGAGATACAACAATACTCCACCATTATCGATGTCACGAATCTACATGATAAAAGTAAATACACATTTCATAAATGAAAATATCTCCAGTTACTCAAAATTCTTTGACGAACGATGATTTTAGAGATTTAGAATGAAGATTGACATAACATATTTTTCAGATATAAGTAGGTTATTTCCTATAAAAGGAGATGGAACCAATCACAAGACAATGCTACTATTCAAGAGTTCTCTAATTTCTCCTTGAAATATATCACCACAAAACTTTTTTTCATGAGGAATAAGTTCTATGAGGATTTTTTCCTACATTGAAAAAGGAAGACTATACGGGTGCCCGACCTGTACAATGCACACTCATAGTGATTCACAAAGAACTTGTTCCACAAAGAACCTTGAGAAGCTGTGATACTCATATGATTTATCCTTCTGTATTGTGTAAAGAACACTAATAAGCAGTGTTTATGATAAGACTTTTTTGAAGGAATGTTCTTATCTTGTACGATTAAGGTTGAGATACAGAGAGACAGTTTACTATTACATTGTAACATTCATTCATAAATAAAGATTACACTCATATGGTTTTTTCCACATGATATAGAAGGATACCACACCCATTCGAGTATCTACATGTTAATCAATTGTGAAATTAGGGAGTGAATTTGAAGGAGTAATTTTGCGAAGATGTTTTGAAAGTGGAGTGTGCATATCCACATGCATGGCACATATGTAATGAAACTGAATATAAAAAATAGACAGTGTGCATGAATAAAAAGTGTGTGTGAAGAAACAAATAAGAAATGAATATTTAGATACCTGAGATAATTTAATATAGCACATAAAATAATAGTATTGAAAATGAATGTGCTAGGGTTTCACATTCCATGCTTCATTCACTAAGTGTATATGATTTACTCAGGATGGCGATTCAAGAAGAGAAAGGAACTGAGATTGTGCAAGTCTTATCTTCGATAAAATAATAAAGATTTTTTTTCTACCCTTGGAAACATTTATTGAGGCTAATTACTTCATTGATAAAAGGATTATCTTCATGTGCATTTGATATACCTAAGAAGAAGACAACTTACTTTGTATTTCTAGATCCTTCTGTTGATTATTCAAAAAATAAGAGTAGTGGGCCAACGTGCATGTTATCTTGGTGATTCAGTATCTTTAAAAGACCTACAGTTAAGGTAAAATATTATTCATTTAATGTAGAATAATCCAGTGTAGTCAGGAAATCTTGTTCAGAGTGTTTATTGAGTATCTCTTTGAAGAACTGGTGGTATAAGTATAAACAACACCATTAAATACTGGTTGTATTAGTATAAATAACTCCTCTAACTCGATAATATTATTTACTTACTAAACATTGTGTTCCAATTCCAGGCATTTGTAATCACCATAAGGAAATAGTGATAAGTGAATCCTTGAATCAACCACAGGTTGATCATGACAAAGAGTAAGTGTTTGTCCTGAACTTGATAAAAATCCTAGTGTTCTAGTATCTATTTTATTATCTTTATTTCATGTTTTTATAATTATTGAGATCAAATAATAGATCCATTCCTCTTAATTGTGGTAGAGGTTCAATATTAGAAGGGTTAATTGAAAGAAATTAAAATCCAGTAAAAAGTTGGTTACACTGATTCACCCCCCTCTTAGTGTCCCTGCATGATCCATCTAGGATCTACAAGTTCCTATCATGATAAAAGAGGAATATGAATAGAGTTTTGGGGAGAGTATGGAATGAAAAATTCTTAGGAATACAAAAAAAATGATCACCATCTCATAGTGATTACCTCTTTATATATCCCTTGGGATACACTTGAGTGACTATGCATTAACTCATAGGATACAAATACAGAACTTAATTCATTATCCATCCATTTATTCATCGTAAAAATGGATGTTGATTCTCCCAATAGTTTCAACTAATAAAACATATATTGATAGACTATATGGAATATAAATCTGACCATTTATATTTAATATTATAATTACATGAATAATCAAATGATTCCTCATCAATCATACCATATGATTCACTACCCTATGATATTCCCATGTCACACTCTACTAGAAGCCTAGGAAATGGCTATGATGTCACTATATTCAAGTCAACTCTATACCCATAGGGTATATAAAATTCCTTTACATTGTTGATGTAATACCATACAACATCCCATATCATCTCGTATGATATGATCAAAATATATCATATATATATATAAGGATACAAAATTCACTAAATCCTTATCGACTTTGTGATATTTCACCTTATTCTGTATAATATAGAATAAATTTTGAAACAATATCAAAAACCCATTTTGGATATTTGTAAAAAACTTTTGGGATGCAATCATAAACCTTATCATGTATCATGTTATGGTTAATATTGTGTTAATACACATTAAAAACTCCTTTTTGATTAGCTTTAAAATATCATTAGAGAATATATTTGAGTAAAACGCAATCCCCATTCAGTTAACTAGAAACTTTGTCCTTTTTGGCCTTTGTGATATTGATAAAAAAATATGAATTCTCAAATATGTATGCGTAAGAAAATAATAGCCTCTAAAAATCGTATATGAGGGACTAAACCCCGGTATCCCTACCCATTATTTGTTTTAAATGTTGGGGATGACCATACGAATCTTGTGAAGGAAGCAAGAGGGTTTAGATGAAATAACAACTTAACAAGGTAGACTATGATGTGGATCTAAGGGATACACCATAAGGATGGTTATTGCATCATGGAGTTATTGGTTGAGTCGTAGTGCCTCGAGGTGGATCTTAAAAATTTGGTAGGGCTATGACATGGTCTACAAGTTACAGTGTAGAGGATAGATTGATGGATTTTAGAGTTACTTCCATTTTAGCCTTAACTACAACATGGAGGTACATTGTGCCATATCCTTAGTTTTTAGTGAATGGGTTATGTGGTGTGGTGGTCTAGGCCATGTCGTAGTCTCTATCCTCCTTTTATAGGTTATGTGAAATGGAGGGAGAAATGTTCCTCAAACATGGATTTATTATGAAGGTCATGTCATAGTCCCTTTCACTGTGATAATCCCCATGTCATCTAGTTCAGCTTCATGGTCTAGGAGGTTTTTCCTCGATATAAAGTTTTTAAGTTGTCCTAGTAATGCATATTATAGATAATAATAAAAGGGCATGTTAAATGAGAATTTTTTATTCCTTTAGGATTAATAAAACTGGTGTAAGATGTTGAAAAAATTGTTTAAATAACTTATAGCTTTTAATAGTTGACGACTTAGGTTTCTCGTAGTTGTAACCTAAAATAAATGAATTAGTTAATTCAAGAAGGAATAAAACTAGTTGTTTGATAAGGATAAATGTTTGGGTCCAAGTGATCCCATATACTTATGAAGGCTGAATGCCTTGTGTTTGGGACTAAGTAATCTTATTTGATTATGAGGGAAGAATACCTTGTGTTTGGGGTTGAGTGATATTGTTTTCATATAAATTTTAAATTCCTTGTTTCTAGGGCCAAGAATCCCTATTTTCTATTCATTTCTTATGAATTCTTTGTGCTCTGGATGTGATCCTTGCTATGTGATGTGATGTGAGCCTGGGATTGCTGATGAGATACAGATAGGGAGGCCTAGGGGCTATGGAAGTAGTTAACACATGCAACAGTGAGATGCATGGTGATATGCATGAGGGTGTTGAGGATGGAACTAGATGTGATATATTAGGTTGAAGATAATCATATCCATTATTATTATATAATATGGGATGATTTTTTGACCATAAATCTACTTAAAGGCTGAATGGTCGAGTTTTTGTTTATCTTTATTCCTTTCCCCACTACATGAAGCTACTTGATGTGCTTAGTTTGATCTCTTAATGGAAGATTAGAATTTTTCATAGAGTACATGGAATTATGTAATGATAACAATGATTAATAAATGTATTAACAAATGGGTTTTGTGCCTGCTAAAATGTAAAAATATTTAAAATCTTGAGAAACCATGGACTTTGTTGGATTATTCCCGAAGGGCATAGACTTCACTCTGATGTTTAATGTAATGTAAATCGGAATGATGTTAATTAATGGATAATTAATTAATTAATGTGAATTTTAGTGTTAAAAAATAATAAGTAATTTAATTAAATTATTCTTAAATTGTTGTGTTCTTATAATATATCTAGTCGTTAGTAGTGGCATCTAGGTGTAAGAATGACGACAGCTATAATTAAGCCTAGGACTAGGTTTATGGCCATAGTATGGTTACAGGCTATATTATATCCTGGATTTTTTTATTTCAAATACTATCCCACCAATTTAGATAGGGAGACTAACACCCAATGGACTTAGGTGGCTGTTTCCCATAATATATAGGTTGGTGAGGGATGAATGCATGAATACCCCCTCTGTCCATGTTCTTTTTCCATGGAAATATCATTTCCTTATATGCATGGTTGTTAGTTTCCCCATATATGTGTATAGAGGGATATATTATATTTTCATTATTTCAAACACATGTATCTCCAAATATAGTATCCAAAAGATTAGTATAGGTATGAAATGTATGGGATGTTATGTCTTGAGGTGCATACTCGATGTATAGGCTGTGATGGATTGTGGTATAATACCTGACATATGATACAAAACATATGATATGTTGTGGCTCCTGAAAACTACTTTTATACTAATTAGAGATGTTCCATGGGATTATGGGAGGATGTGATGGACAAGATGTATATTAAGATACATTATCCCATGATTTAACAAGCTAACTTCTTTTGGAGTGAGATAAATCAGGACATACGATATCGAGGAGGATTGGAAAACTAGCGAGGAAGTGGTAGAGGATCACCCTTGATTTATTATAGAAATATAAAGTATTTTCTATGAGATACTTATTGAGAGATATCCATAGAGATGATATTAAATTAGTATACCTATTTAGGTGATGAGTTAGTTTCACTTTTTTTTCATTGGAATTTATTATTCTTTCTTTATCTCTTGAAAGAGAGGTTCTATAAAGGATCCTAGTAAGTTTACCTATTATACTCACCCTATGTATATATAATCATTTTTTAGGTCAACATGAGCAGTTTGGAGGCTGGGAATGATATTAATTGCTCATGGTTTTTTAGGAGATATTTGGGATTTGTGGTCACTACTGAGTTTACCTTTTTGGTACTTATAGTTTCCTTTACAATTGTTTTATTCTTTTATGAAATTACATGTATTTACTTAGGATTCCTTTTATCATTATGAGTAGTATTTTATTGGTGTTCCATCTTATATATCTCTTCAGCATGTTATCTTAGAGGGTAATGCCTCTCGTTTGTTTGTTCATTATACTCTCGATGATTATTTCCAAACTATGGCCTATTAGAGGTGGGATTTGGGTGTTCACTATCCTACATCTCTCATTATTAGACCGAGAGGGGTATCTTTAGGGTGAGGGGATCATGAAATAATGGTATCATAGGATTAGGTTAAGGGATAGGATGAAGTTTGGAGTTAGAAATAGGTGGAAACTACATGGGTTAGTTTGGAAATGATGTCAAATAATCTTATTAAGAGATATAAACATGGGATACTAGCTAATACATTTGTATTTAGAACCCCCTATGATATGATGCACAAACCTCTATGTTGACTGATCCAATTAAGCTAAGTGATACTAGTTGTTTCCTAGAGACCTAGGAAACAATTATGCATCATTGTTTTATATGACTATGTTTTAAATGGGTAGACCTTGTGATTAGTTTAAACCTTAAATAAGTAAATAAATAAATAACTTTTAAATATTACATATTCTAGGTTTAGGATTTAAACTATTTATTCTTTTCTAGGTATGGAACCAGGACGATGTACTTTTCGGGTTCATGTGGAAGATGTTTAATAGTATGTTCCACTAGATCACCATAGAGTAGATGTTGAAAATGAAGAAAATTTGAGAAGGAAAATCAAAAAATCATCTTCATAATCCACAAAATTATGAGGTCTTCATTTCAGACTTAGTGACATAAGACTAGTTTGAGGAGGTTGAGATAGCTTTTAGTTTAATCTATGCTTGGAAGGAGCACTGAGTTTCATTCGCCATGATGATGCTACTTGTAGGAGTTATGAAATGGTGGATCTTGTTTATCAGGGATCATGATTATTTGGTGGTATCATGGGATAAGTTCAAGGAACTATTTCAAGTAGCTTTTCTTTCTTTCATCACAAAGGAAACCAATCTACAATAGTTGATTACCTTTTTATAGGAGAGTTATAGTGTACGAGAGTTCGAGATCAATTTCAGGACCCTTACATAATATGATTTAAATATATTTCCACATTAAGAGACTAGTGAGAGGAATTTAGTGGAGTCATTGCATCCAGAGATCCATTTCTAGATTTCCCCATTCAATTTTATGGTATATCTCAAGTTTCTTGCATGAGTAGATGTCATTGAAAGGATTCCATCCAAAAAATCATCATGAGAACGGAATTTTTAGGATTCCTCATGAATCAAATCTATAGTCTAGTGTTTTAGTTTCCTAGATAGATGATCTTTTAGATTTTAGGGGGTCGGTCACAACCCTCAACATATCATTTTTTCTAGGGTGGTGGATCTCATGCCTTTTCCAAGGGATCATACTCTTGTTTTTCAAATGGAGACCAAGGTTATCAGTGGTGAGAGTGCCTGAAATTTATGAGTTGAAAATATGCACCATGTTTTTTTATTTTGGTTCCTCTATTGATGTAGTTTTAGTGGAGGTATAAACAGTACAATTCTCAAACTTAGGATTATAAGAGAGGGGAAAATGTTAGAATAGGACATACCTGGTATGTGTTTCACCCTCATAAATCAGATTGCAGTTATGGTGGTGGTTTTCATCAGGGTTAGATAGTCCATGAAGCAGATAATGGTTAGCATCATGCTTTATCAATTTCAATACTGGTCAAGAAAAACATCATTCGAGGCACCCTTTCTACTTGGGTGTATTCCTTGTTTGATTTGAAAGCTACACACTCCTTTATATCACATTACTTAGTCTATGCTTTGGGAATTTAGGTAGAGAGACTTCTAGTTCCCTTAGTGCTGACTATGCTAGTTATAGGTCAAGATTATTTGTATGAAATATGTAGAGATTGTCTTCTCATTTTGGGGTAATACTTCTCTTGGTGAGACTTTCTATATTTACAGATATATCCATAAGACATCATTCTCCACAAGGACTAACTATATTTAGTGTAGTCTATCATGGATTTATTCAGTATATAGGTTGTGTTTTATGATGATGACATAGATTCATTCATGTTCATTGGTGAATAAGATCCTCAGATGGTTTAGAGGCATGTTCCATCCTTGTCTTCCTTTATGGGTGATCTAATGTTGAGTTCATTGATGGTTCATCCGACAGTGTTTTCCCGGGTTGTGGAAGAGTGCCCTTAAGTTTTTCATGAGGATTTTGTAGTGTTTCCCCCTCAAGGAGAGATCAAGTTTGGTATAAAGTGAAAAATACATCTTTATCCTATCTAAATGTCTTCATATATTATGGTTCCTTCTTAGTTATGATCTACTAGTACAACTCTATGATCTATTGCAGTGAGGTTTTGTTCATCCGATTGTGTCCCCTTGGGGTGCACCTATTTTGTTTATAAAAAAGTTTGATGATAGTTTTTGTATTTATATCAATATCATCACTTAATCCATGTGATGGTGAATAAAATCTATCATATTCCATGGATTAATGATATATTCAATCTTTTTAAAGGAGAAATTTGGTTCCAAAATATTTATTTATGGCCAGGGTATCATCAGATATAGATGAAAGATTAGGATGTTCTGAAGACCTCTTTCTAATGTCACTATAGGAATTATGAATTCATTGTGATATTGTTCCATGTAATGAATTCTCTATAAATGTTAATGGGTTTAATGGACATATTATTCTGGGAGTTTTAGGATATTTTCATGTTGGTTTTCATTGATTAAATCCTTTTGTACTTTGTGTTTAATTAGGAGCATGTAGATCATTTACGTGACATTTTGGGATTTATTAATTTTCACCAACTATTTGGGAAGTTGTCAAGGTTTGAGTTCTAGTATCAAGAAGTTAATTTATTTGGGATTTTCTCATCCCAAAAAGGAATATAAAATTATCATTCAATGATTGAAGTAGTTATTTCTTGGGAAGTTCCCATTAAATTTTTATAGGTGAAATGTTTCCTTGTTCTTGTATGATATTATAAGAAGACTATGTATAATTTATCTTAGGTAGTGATTCCTCTGATAGCCTTAACTAGAAAGGATCAAGAATTATTTTGTACTTAATAGTGTCTGGAACCTTTTGAGTTCCTAAAGGATCAGTTGGTCAGTACTCCTATTCTTTATCTTCCATAAGAGGGAGTTCATTTTGAGGTTTTCTGTAATGCTTTGCATCTTGGTTTGGGATGTGTTCTGAGGAAACATAGATCAGTTTTTTCTAATGGTCCTAGGATATTATGTCCCCATGAGTTTAAAAATACCACCCATGATATCAGGTTGATAACATTTTTTCTTGATGTTGTGTTGACATTACCTCATCAGTGGGCATTTTGTGGTTTTTACTGATCATAAGAGCCTGGGGTATGTATAATAAAAGTTAAACTCAAACTTTATAAAATGAAGGTGGATGGAATTATTATAATATTATGAATTTTAGATTTCTTATACACTAGTAAAGGGTAATTTTATAGCTGCTACACTGAGTAAGAACTCACGTAGTGATTCTGTTCATAAATATGGAGATACTTATAGAGTGATGAAAGAGATCTCAATATTGCAACTAGATATTAGAGAGGTTTGTGGTAAAGGTTTTATTTTTCATATGGAAGTGTAGTCAAATTTAGTATAATAGGTGGAGAAGTCCCAACTGGTGGATTTTTAGGTGGAGGTATAGAGAGAATGATCTGTCTTTGGTGATTCCCCTTAAAGTTGGTTTGAGGCTAAAAAACACAAGGTGTTTTTCTATGAGATTATTTTTCCCATTTGGGGATTTTTGAGATGTTTATATGAGAGTTCCATACCTCATCCTTAGTGGTACATCCTAGGTTGAAAATTATGTACCAAGATATAATAGTAAAGTTTTGGTGGCTTGGGTTGAAGTTTATATTTTTAGAGTTTGTGTCTCGATGTTTGGTCTTCCAAAAGGTAAATACTGAGAACTATGTTCTTGATGGTTTTCTCTAGACATTAGATGTTTTTCAGTAGAATTGGGGGATATCTCAATGGAATTCATTAATAATTTACTTTGAGACTCCATGGAGTCCCGAGTAAGATCATATATGATCACGATCCTTGTTTTTTATCTAGGGTGTAGAGTGGTATTCATCATTATCTTGTAAATAATTTATTCCTTAACACTACTTTTCAACCACAAATGGATGGTAAGACATTGTATACCATCTAGACTCTTGAAGGCATGTTGTGTTCTTGCATGTTGGATTTTGGGGATTCATGGATTAGGCACCTACCTTTGGTTGAGTTTTCTTAAAATAATGGTTTTCACTCCACCATTGGAATGTCGCCATTTTAAGCTTTATACAGTTTAACTTTATATTCTCTATTGTGTCGGGATGGTGTTGTAGAGTTAGCAATTCTTGTTCCAGAACTAGTATAGAGTACGATAGAGATAGTTCAGGTGATTCATGAAAGGATTAAAGTAGTCCAGGATCATCAAAATTCTTATGTCGATCATAGGAGGAGACCTCTGGAATTTGATGTCAGAGATCATGTGATCCTGAAGTTAACTCCTCATCAGGAGATATGAAGTTTTTTTGTTGGATTAAACTTTATCCTTGGTTTGTTGTGTCATTTGAGGTGTTGGATCGCATTTGAGACATATAATATTGGATAAAATTTCCCCTAAAAATAATCTAGATAGATGATGTCCTCCTTTTGTTATAACTCCACTCTTACCTTCATAATTATTCAAACATCGTTGATTGGGGTGAGATCGATATTAATGATGATTTTACCTTTAAGGACTGGCTTTTGGAGATCAATGAACTCCATGAGAAGGTTTTTCATGGGTGTTCTATTCCCTTAGTTAGTATCTTGTTTTAGCATAGTGGCGTGGAGGAGAGAAACTAGGAATTTTATTCATAGATATGCACATAGTACCTTGATCAATTGTTTCTTTTTATCTTTTTTTGTAGCATTTTTGGCATGTATATGTTTACCTTTATATGTTTATGAGATGGTTTCCTTTTTAATATTGCTTTAGGGATTACTATTTTTTTATTGGTATCTGCCATAAGAGAGATTTTATGAGATTTTTTTTAATTTTGGGTATCTTTTAACTTTGTTCCTATGAGTGAGGTGGTTAAGTTCCTATGGTGGTGAGAATCTTGAGAAGTATCTCACAAGGTTTCTATTCAGATGATCTATTTTTCTTTATTCTATCTAGGTTTGGTTATGAATTCCTGAGGACAAGAATAGTTTTATAGGTAATTGATGTATGGTACTAGACCCTATAATCTCTTCCCATTTTGTGATTGAGGTGTTAGTGGTTCCTAGGGTAAGCTTAGGAAAGAAGAAGGATGATTAAGATGAAATCATAGCCTAACAGGGTAGTTGTAATGTCCCATATTTTCTTAAGGTATGTTTTTGTGTAGTTTTTGGCTTGGGCCTCTTATTTTTGTCTTGATAAGTGTTTTCCCAAGTACTTGAGAAATCTTGGGAGTGTTATGGGGGTTTGGGACATGAAAAAGTAGAAAAGGGGGCTTTTGGGAAATCTTCATGGTTTGTACATGGTTTGGAAAATCGTGAGAGGAGAGACCATGAGGGAAGCTACAATTTTCACAGTTTTTACATGGTCTATAAAAACCATGTGGGAGAAGGGAGTGTATGCATTATCCTCCTCACGGTTTTCACATGTTTTGGAAAACCATGCAGGTAAACCATGCATCCTGGAAACTAATAAAAAATTACAAAAAATTCACCCTGATATTTTTAAGTTCAGTCAGGATTCCCCCCCCCACCCTTCCTCTTTGGAACACTAGGAATGAACCATACATCCCAAGAGCTCTCTAGGGTGGTTCTCCTTCAATTCATGGTCATTTGAAGCATTGTTTTTTGTGGATTAAAGACCAGGGTAAGTATAACTCTCCTCTTGCTTTTCTTTTTGGATTAGGACTTTTGGTTTCTCCCATCTTCTTCTGAAACCCTAAAACCCTCTTTTTCGGGTGAGTTTTAGGTAGTGTCTTAAAAGGGTGTTTGAATCTGGATCCAAGCCCACAATTAAGTGTTTGTTCATTATCAGATTCAAGGTATGTGGTCTACAAGTTATACCCCATAGTTTTGTTATATATTTGTGCATGTGTGTTGGGATTTTTCCTATCTCTTGTTTTTTATTGGTTTTCTTAAGTATGATTGGGTAAAATGGGTGTCTAAAAGATTTATTTAAACCCTTATGATAATTGTGGGATGCGTAGGGGGTGACTTGACTATTTTAGGGCCACCCATAGGGTGCACTGGCATTTTCAGACTTGGAAAGTGGTAAGGGTTATGTGAATGATTACTGAATAATAATGTGGAATCCATGTAGAACATGTTTTAATGGTTGATTAAGTTGTAAATGGAATGATAATAAATATTCCTATAGAGATAAGTGCATAAGATGTTGATGTAATGACAGGAAAATGGGTAATTGGGTTGAAAGATTTTATATCGATTGTTTCATGAATTTTTGTTAGAAATTCCTAAGGGGATTAGGGAATATTAAATGGTGAACTTGGAATTGGATGATGGAATAGGAAATAGGGAGCATGTAAATGGGATTTAATAAGTAAATTGATGAATATGTTAAATTGGTAAATACATGGGAATTGTGGCACACCTAAAGGTTGAATGTAATAAGTCTTTGGGTTATGAGATATGGGAAATGTACTTGAAATGCATAAGTGGGTGAATGTTTGTGAAATGATAAATGAGCTAAATGGGTAAATGTATATTAATTGATGAATTTGGATAAGTCATATGGGTTTTTTAATAATCTTAAAGGGTTAAGGCTTGAGAATGTGAATTTGGATAAATGGATATGAATTGTAATT
Source organism: Viscum album (assembly GCA_963277665.1). Taxonomy (NCBI): domain Eukaryota; kingdom Viridiplantae; phylum Streptophyta; class Magnoliopsida; order Santalales; family Viscaceae; genus Viscum; species Viscum album. The sequence continues at coordinate 887,489,195 of OY728135.1, read as the reverse complement.
GTAAAATGTGTTAATGGGTTATGGAATAGTATTAATTCCCATGTAGTTGTTATGCATTGTGATTGATGATTTCCAATGGAATTGGATATGTTATGTTATGTTACGGTTGTAGTGACTTGATAAATAATCACGTGCACATGGCTTGGTAGAGTGGGGTATTTACTTGAGGTTCTATACACACTAGTTGAGTTAGACTGACGCTTTAAAATCCACCCCAAAATTCATGGGTTAGTGAAGGGGACGAAGGCTCTATTCCCCTAACGGTTTCATTCCTCCCAGACTGAGGCTTCGAGGTGAGGATAATGTGTTGATGTGATATGCGGATCCCTAGTGAGATAGGGACTTTATTTTTTTCCCCTATGCATTGTGATTTATTTCCCTATACCCTTATGTAGATGATAATTATGCCTAACCCATGGAACATGTGATCAATATAGATTATAAAATGAATATTGTATAAGAAATGGAATTTGTATAAATGTTGGTCATGAGTTAAATAAACCTTGTTAACTAATGGCACCCGAACTGTCCATTTCTTAATTACCATTTATTTTGTACTTTCATGCACAATCTATTAGACTGGATATTTTTGTAAACACTGTTGGTGGTGTCCTACTGAGTTTTGTAATCACACCTTTCTTGGGCCGCTGTTGGGTACCTGAGCAGACCTCTTGGTTGCAGTTCAAGACAAGGGCGAATGCCCTACTCTAGGATGTTGAGTTGGGCTCGAGATGTACATGGAGAAGGATCCATACTTGGAGTCGAGACACATTTGGAGATTTTTCTGTTTTTTTATTTTGGATTTTTTTTTTCACTTTGCACTACTAGTATGACATGACATTATTTTATTTGATTTTTGGTTTTTACCCCTTTTTGGGAAATGCTTGGTTATGAATGTTTATTGGTTATTCATATTTTTTCTACAATTTATATTGTGTTCTATTGTGTATTACTCTGATAAAGAGGGTATAATCTCCCCACAAGACCTATTAGACCCTCACTGCTAGTCGACGACCTCTGGAATACAGGGAGGCACGCTTGAGGTCATGTGACGAACCGGCTCAGAGCACCGGTTTACTAACTTCCGAGTCAGGGACATTAAAAAGTGGTATCAAAGGAGTTATTTTCTATTTATTTCTATTTTGGGATGGTAGATAGGATATTATAAAGTGTCAGGCCTTAGTAATGAGCTCATTCTTGGGAGAAGCTAACCCATGTATGAGGGAAACCCCAAGTCACCCTGGGTTGTAATTTTTTTTCTTGATGTGTGTTGTTACAGTTGAATGATATTTCACCGTTGGTTGATGCACATGTTATCTGATTTGTCATATTTGTGATATTTTTCTCATGTTCGGAATGTTATGAGGTTTTGTATCCATACATCATTTTAGGCACCTAAGGATATAGGTGGCATCCACCATTATAAGCAGACACACGGGATGGGTGTATGGGGTATAGATAGTAGAATTAATTTTACTTCTTTGATAAATATGAAGAAAATGATGCCTAATAATGGTAATGAAAGTGGGTGAATGAAAATAATGCAAATTAATAGTTAAGTATAATCATGTATAAAAAATGTTGTGACCAGGGTTAAAATTTTGGGTGGTGATAAATTTTAAAGGCTGATTCAGTGTCTAGAAGAAAATGTATTGAATAATGATGGTGAAAGTTGGTAATTAATTTTTTCCTAAAGAATTGTGTAAATGAATTAAAATGATGATTGCAATACGTTCTGAAATGGTAAATGTGACTAAGAGTGAAGGAATCATATTGGAAAAGAATAATTAGGTAAAATAGGTGTTGACGAAAGACTTGTGATTAAGTGAATTAGTTACCCCATGTTGACCATGACCACGGTAGGTATGGTAGGGGGTAGTGTTCTAAGTGTGATGATGATCGTTGGGATAGATCATGAAGAATGGGTTGTTTAAGGTTTCTAGCATGAGACCTTTTTTCACTTATGGTTAAATCATGTCAGTCATTCCTTAAAGAGTCAAGTGAATGATAAGATTAAAAATGATAATGTTTGAGTTCAATAGTGGGTATCCCTTTTGTTGTCAGTTGGACCCTTGTGTGTGTGGGTTGGGGCAGTGAGAGTGCTCTAGTTTGAGACTTTGTATTTGGATTGTGAATCCTTTCCGGTTGTGATATGTCCTAGGTGGTGTGTTTAAGGAACCCTTGGTAGGGTTGTGGCCTTTGGGTTGTGAGGCATTGTTTGGTAATGTGAGTGAGGAAACTCTTGTGGTTCGTGACCGTACGGAGTGTATGCTGGACCCTAAGTATGGTGACTGGGTCTTGGTGACCTTGTGAGTGGATACCTTGAAATTTGTGTCTTGAATCTTTAAGAGGACATTTTTCTTGTAGTGATGATGAATGTGTTCACATTTGGTGGGTAACCTAGAGTAGATGCTTGTTTGGTGCACTAGGAATAGTGTGTATCGAAATGGTTTAGAGAGAGGACCAATGGCTTCTCCTGGTTGTGACTCTAGTCTAGGTAGTTGGTATCATTCAACCTTCAAGGTGACCAATGAGAGAGTTCAGATAGGGTTTCTAGTGCTTTTGGATGTGTACTACACATGTAGATGTTTTGGACCATGATAGTGGGACTCAGAGTGTTCCATGGTGTAGGATTGGACTTGAGGGTTAAGTGGGAAGTTTGATGGTTGTTTGTGCCACTTGAGTTGTGGTTACGCGTTGATAATCTCATGAAATCAAGGGTGACCTCATGGGAGGTTAGACCAGTGATGTAGGTACCTTGGAATATGAAGCATGGTTGATGTTTCAGAGGTGGTGCCAATGCATGATGAGTACCACTGAGTTTAGTAAATGGTATAGTTGTGCCCTGGCTCTTTTAGAAGGGCACCCTAGTGTATGTGATAGGAGGTAATGATTTTTTCAAAGGGTTGTATCGTATTAATTTCTGACTCACCTATTTGGGTGAGGATTAATGGAGGTCTGGAAGTTGTTTTGAGTAGAAAAGACAAGGGTGGCTAATGTGTGGTTATATTCTTTCACTTGATGGTTACATAGTGGTGAGGGTGGTCACATGGTTAAACATCTTAGTATGAATTGGTTGGTTGTTGGGTGAGATGCAGTGGGAACCTCAGGGATAACGAGGCTGACTAACCAAGATACATGGTTAGGTAACTAAGCATGTGATGGGCTATATGCATGATGAGGTTGTTTTGTGAGATATCGTTGGGTGATTAGTATGTTAGACTGTTGTGCTTTAGTTTTTAGTCATTAGGGATACATCAGAAGAACTTGATAGGTGTGGTGGATATAGTGCCACAAGAAATGTTGGTTTACAGCTTCTTAGTGATTTGGTTGTGGAGTGATGGTTGAACCTTGTTGGAAATCACACCTGAGTGGTGGTGGTTAAGTGTTTGTGAGAAATGTTCAGTAGGGAAGCCCGAGATCCATGGAAGGTCATGGAGTCCCATATCTTGACATCATAAATGGATAAGTTGGTGGTGGTGTTCTTCGACGACTTATTAGCATACCTCATCTAGTGACGAGCATGCCCAACATCTTTACATCGTCCTAGGTATGTTGAGAAGCTCTAGCTCATGCCAAGAGACTTTAAAGTGTTTGGTTGGATGATAGACTTGATGGGGTTTATGATCATATAAACGACATGTGTGGAGCTTGATGATGAGAATTACACCCTCAATTTTATTGGGGTGAGGTCCTCAATATGTATTGAATTATGAAAAACGTCATGGGTTCCATTCACAAAAGCTGAAAATGGGTACCGAGTGACGTTCATTTTCTTATTTTGGTAAACAACTAGATATTAATGTCTATGTTTTTGGGGTTTGAATGGTGATTCAGTGTAATAAATGGTGGTTGGAACCCCTCTTGAGAGTTTTGGTAAAAACACTCCTAAGCTGGGTAGTGATAAGTTAGTCCTGGATGTGGAGAAGAGAACATCGGGTCAATGTAGTGGCACCGGGGTGCCAATGAGGAATCTGTGAGGTGCATTTTAGTTTCCTCAGAGAGGCATGTGGGCCTTGGATGTGTTGAATGATGAGCCAAGTGTTGGCTTCAAGCTCAGGGTGGTTCTATGTGAAGCTTGTGATGGTTTTTCCGAGTCGTATAAGGGTGTGGCTGGATATGACAACAGGTTGTGGCAAGAGAGGTTCGGTTCTATAACTCCAATAAGGATCAGTGTTAGAATTGGGTAATTTTTACTTAGGTGGTTTTAGAACATCTTGAAGTTGGGTAAGCCTTGGACATGTGATGTGGTTCCATGCCAATGGTGATGTTGATGATGATATGGAGGGCGGTAACACCATGATGATGAAATTATACCAGAATTTAGAGAATGACCATAGTTGGTGTGTGGGATGATAATGATAGGCTTCAAGTTAGTAATAACCTTAGGAAGGTGAGAAAGGGGTAGTATACCATTAGTGGAAGGTGGGTATTCTAGGACAATCTAGTCAGATGTGGTCTATCTTGAGATGGTAAACTTGAATGGGTTTGCTGAGAGTGACCCACCTTCGGGTTCATGTTGTAGTGAAAAGGTCCTTTTGAAATGAATTTGTACCTGAGTGAGGTCAAGTTGATCTTAGTCCTTCAACGAATGGTGTAGGAATTTCCTCCTGAATGGTTTTGATGGTGCGGTTGGATTCCAATCTAGGGTAATTCCCTATAGATTCTTGGGTATGGTGAGTTGGAACATGTTAGGCGATAGAAATTTGGGTAGAGATCTGGTGGTCCTTCATCGATGGAGGAGGTTCCAAGTAACCAAAAATGGTGTAGAGAATCAAACCTGATAAATGGTTGGTTCATGACATGATCAGAGTTTTGGGTTGGAAGGACTCGAGTGGTCACTTATCGGGTGATTTAGCCCTGTTAGAGTACTTTGGCACGATTTAACAAGTCGATTAGCCGAGAGTTTTGAGTTTTGTTTGGATGTATAGTTGTGGAATGAAATCTTCAGAAAATGTGGTTGGAAGGATCATGTGTTTTCCTTCTGGTGATATCAGTTTTGTTTCACTGTTAGAGTTTAAAAAATAGAGTAAAATTACGCCAAGTGATATGGGTCTTGAGATTTATAGAGGATTGGGCTGATGAGGTGCTTATTGATTCCTACATGATGATGTTATGTTGTGTGTTAAGTTTCCATGTGTTGTGAGTTAGGTGTTGTCGCGTAATTTTCCACCATGAAGTTCACGTGGTGGGAATGGTTGAAGTGGATGCATCCTTGAGGATTTTTCAGCTCGTGTTGTGGTTGTAGTGAGGAAGGCTTAAGAAGAAATTTATTCCCTTGATCCATATTCAGTGGGCATTATGATGGGTAATCAGAAACATGGAAAGTGATAATGAATAGGCAGGCCTGGTGGCATGAACTCTAGTTATGGAAGCTTAGTGATTCGTATAAGAGCAGCTCGAGGACAAGCCGTTATAAGGTGGGGAGGTTGTAAGGTCCCTGATTTTCTTAATGTATTTTTTTGTTTATGTCTTGGGTTGGGCTCTTCTTTTTTTCTAGATAAGTTTTTTCCCAAGTCCTTGAGAAGGCTCAGGGGTGTTTCGGTGTTCGGGGCACGAAAAAGGAGAAAAGGGGGCTTTCAGGTAATTCGCACGGTTTACGAACAATTTGGAAAACCATGCGAGGGGAAACCATGTGGGAGTAGAAATTCACATGGTTTTTGAATGGTCTGGAAAAACCATGTGAGATAAGGTCATACGGGCAGTAGCCTCTGCACGATTTGCGCACGGTTTGGAAAACCATGCGAGTAAACTGTGCAGCCTGGAAACTTTTAAAAAATACAACAAATCCACCCTATGATTTTTAAGTTCACTTGGGATTTTCCTCCCCCTTCCTACATGGAACCATAGGAACAAACCAAACCTCCCAAGATCTCCCAAGGGTGGTTTTCCTTTGATTATTTTCTATTTAGATCGTTTTTGGTTATGGATCGAATCCCTGGGTAATTATAACGATCCTCTTGCTTCTCTTTTTTGGATTAGGGCCTGTGGTTTCTCCCATCTTCTTCCAAAAACCTAAAACCCTCTTTTTCGAGTGAGTTTTCGGTTGAGCATTCAAAGGGTATTTGAATAATTATCTAAGGTCGTGATTAATATTACATTCATCATTGGATTTTAGGTAAGTGGTCTACAAGTTATATCCCATAGTTTGGTTATAAATTTGTGCATGTGTGTTGGGATTTTTCTTATCTCTTGTTTTGTATTGGTTTCCTTGAGTATGATTGGGTAAATTGGGTGTCTAAATGATTCCTTGAAACCCTAACAATCTACATGGGATTCATAGGTGATGACTTGACCATTTTAGAGCCACCCATGAGGTGCACTGGCATTTCCAGACCTAGAGAGTAGTAAGGGTTAAGTGAATAATTGCTGAATAATAATGCAGAACCCATGTCGAACATGTTTTAACGATTGATTAAGTTGTAAATGGAATGATGATAAATATTCCTTGGGTGATAAGGGAATAATATGTTGATGGAATTACATGAAAATGGATAATTGGGTTGAAGAATTTTATGTCGATTGTTTTATGAATTTTGGTTAAAAAAGCCTAAGGGGGTTAGGGAATATTAAATAGTGAACTTGGAATTGGATGATGTAATGGGAAATGGAGAGTGTGTAAATGGGATTTAATAATTAAATGAACGAATATGTTAAATGGGTTAATATATGTCAATTGTGGCAAACCTAATGGTTTAATGTAATAATTGGTTGGGTTATGAGATATGGAAAATGTACTTGAAATGCATAAGTGGGTGAATGTTTGTGAAATGATAAATGTTCTAAATGGGTAAATGTATGGTAATTGATGGATTTGGCTAAGTAATATGATTTATTGAATACACTTAAGGGTTTAAGGCTTAAGAATGGGAATTTGGCTAAATGGATTAGAATTGTAATTGGAAATGTGTTAATGGGTTATGGCATAGTATTAATTCCCATATTTTTGTTATGAATTGTGATTGATGATTTCCAATGGAATTGGCTTTGTTATGTTGTGTTATGGTATGGTTGTGGTGAATGATAAATAATCATGTGCACATGGCTTGGTAGAGTGGGGTATTGACTTGAGGTTCTACGCCCACGGGTCAAGTTATATTGAGGCTCTAAACTCCACCCCAAAATGCATGGGTTAGGGAATGGGATGATGGCTCTATTCCCCTAACGGTTTCATTCCACCCGGATTGAGGCTTGGAGGTGAGGATAATGTGTTGATGTGATATGTGGATACCTAGTGAGATAGGGACTTTATTTGTTTCCCTTATGCATTGTGATTGATTGCCTTATACCCTTGTGTAGATGATAATTTTTCCTAACCCATGGAACATGTGATCGATATTTCTTATATAATGAAGATGGTATAAGAAATGGAATTGGGATGAATTCTATTCATGAATTAAATAAACATTGTTAACTAATGGAACCCGAATTATCCCTTTCTTATTTACTATTTATTTTGTACTTGAATGCACTATCTATTAGATTGGATATTTTTGTAGACACTATTGGTGGTGGCCTACTAAGTTTTGTACTCACACCCTGGTCGAGCTGCCATTGGATACCAGAGCAGACCTCTTGGTTTCAGGTCATGACAAGGGAGAATGCCCTATTATAGGCTGTTGAGTTGGGCTCAGGATGTATATGGAGAAGGATCCAGACTTGGATTTAGGACCTGTTTGGAGATTTGGCTGTTTGTTTTATTTTGGGATTTTTTTTCACTTTTCACTACTAGTATTACATGAAATTATTGTATTAGATTTGTGGTTTGTATCCCTTTTGCGAAATTATTGGTTATGCATGTTTACTGGTTATAAATATATTTTTTCTATTTATATGGTGTTCTATTATGGATTACTCTGATAAAGAGGGTATAGTCTCTCCACGTGAACAATTATACCCTCACCGCTAGTTGTCAACATCTAGAATGTGAGGAAGCCTGCTTGAGGTCATGTGAAGACCCATCTCAGAGCACCAGTTTAGTGGTTCCTTGGTCGGTTATTGTAACACCCCAAGATTTCATAGTGTGTTATTTCTTTAAAATAATACAATAACTTGCACTACACGCAACACCGAGTTCAAGCACCCCATGACTTACCAAACAAGCCGTTCAAAAGAGGTTATGAATAGTATTAACTAAATTTTAAACTTTATATAATCCTTATAATTTTAGAATCCATATTATGAGTTTCTTAGACATAATGTAAGAACAAATTCATTTTCAGTATTGCACTTTTACCAACTTTTAATAGTGAACCCATTTTAAATACAATATTTTAAACATTTTGAGTAAAGGGGGACATAAAAAAATTTAAAATGAAACATCCCAAGCTTCCACGGTACGCTTCCCTTTGAATAATACAGTAGTGTGTGTTGTACGCAACTTCGAGTTCTAACACACACCACAACCAATCAAACTAGCTGTTATGAATAGTAATACCTAATTTTTGAAATTATATATATTTTATATTTCAAAATGGACTTCATTTTTGGATTCGGAATATCGAAATTAGCCTAAGGTGAAATTTTGGTACATTTCGGATAACTTTCATATTTTGATGAATAGTGAAAATTACTAAATTTTAATTAAAAACAACTTTTTTAATCAAAATAATTAATAGTGATAAATTATGAATTTGAGTGGTTTTAAAGTATATTTAGAATATATTTTTACCATTTAATTTAATGTTTGTCATTGGACATAATTTTACAATTAAACCGAACATAAACAAGTGTCAATCTTTTGATAGTTATTATCTCTTAAAAACACGCTTTTTGTTTTGACAGTGGGAATTAATTTTAAATTAATTTCTGCCACTTCTGTGTTTTGAATTTAGGAAAATGGATTCCATATTTGGAATCAGGATGTTCAAATTGTGTAAATAGGTAACTTTTATTTTTAGACTTTTTGAATAATTACTGCGGTAAATATTTTATTTACCATGGTTAAGGGTAAATCCGGTAAATAAGGGTTAAAAAATAATATTATAATAATACTAAATTACCCTAAAACGTGTCTTAACCTTATTGGTGGACACATACCCGAACATGGGCATCCTTGTGTCGATTTGGGGACCCCTTAGAGCCACTTGTATGTGGTAGGGACACATTATATTAATAAAGTTAAAATAAAAATAAAAATGGCATAAGCTTACATCTTTTAGAAGAACAATTTTTACATAGGGTTATAAATGTTGGATTTTCGATTATAAATATTAATTAGAAATATAAAAATATTTCCAACATAATGATAATTTATTTATAATTTTTAGAGATCAAATAATTTAAATTATTAATGACACAATAATGATTCAATGTTTACCTCATTAATAAATCATTTAAATAAATAAGATTATAATGATTAAAATATTATCTAAAACCTGTCCAATTCTTATTGGTTGATGTTATTTAGAATATTAGTCACCTTATCTTCGACCTCAATGATTTTTGGACCATTATAAACTGAATATAATTATATTATAAAGTAATACTTTCACTCTTTCCTAAAGAGCCCCTCCTCTCCCTTATAAAAGGAGACCACTTCTACTCATTCCTCACACCTCTCAAGCCACTTGGATCGTCCAAACCCTGCCCAAATACTCTCCCAACTTCCCTAACTACAACCTAGAGGCCTTAGTTTGATCAGAAAGCCAACCTAAGGAGCCCTTTTGATCAAATCAAAAGGAAGAACCCGAAGAAGAGGTAATGATTTCACCACCCTTTTCCAAGTTCATTTCTTCTTCCACTTCTTCTTCCTTTGTTGTTACCATTCTAAAATAATAACTCCAGTATCATTTATATAATGTGATGTTATTATAAATATGGTACAACCATATTTAGTATTCTATCCACCCTTTTAATAACATGTCACCATACGTGCGTACGTACGGCTTACCGTCTCCACGTCGTGGTGTAATTGTTATTCAATATAATATTATTTGGATGGGTATAATAATGATGTGTAACTCATGTAAATAATAAATATAACATGTTAATGATTCTGTATATATGATATACCATTGATTTATATATTATTTTAATATCAAAAGAATGATATTGTCGCTCGTGCGTACGTACGGACTACCGTCTCCACGAATGCGATGAGATTCATTCTCCATCGTATCCATTCAAGTATAATTATCATTTGATGATTTAAAAATGATGTTTAAAGACTTGATATAATTCTGGATATGAATAATATACAACCTATCCTTTACAAACATGTCTTACATAACAAAACATACAAAAGAAAACAAGTAAGTTCACACCCGAAACAACGATAATACTAAGATATTATTATCAAATCAATATTAAAAGATCATATATGATATCATAATAATGTATATGATTATTTTATAATTTAATAACAATTATTTCACCATTATACAGGAGGTTAACCTACCCCAACCAAGGAAAAGTACAAGGTAAGGGATTTTCTTATCTCACATTCAATTCCGTGAGATTTCCATTATTCGCCACTAAATTATTGAAAGTGGTGTATTGTGTACTGGCATTTGATGTATATTATCATGATTATCTTTATATTCATGTTATTCTGTAAATAGTTTTGTGGTTATTAACTTTTGGCCATACGACTCAGTTGATTAACGTGGTAAGGGGTTTTCATCTCACTCCTTATTCCCGTGAGATTCATTCCATATTACCACCATTACCTTTTGTGTGGTGTATGTACTGCCCATAATTATATTCTTTGTGTAATACACTCTAATTTATGTGTATTTACATATTCATTATATGATACCTATTTCATGGGTTGTATGTTTCATAAGTTACCAAATTGGTAAGGGTTATTTCACAATCTCTTCATTATCTGAGGTTGTTTATACATAATAATCTACTGGGATCTCGTTATCATCCACGTCCATGTTTCTTCAAAATGTATTTCAAAACATTTTTAATATTTAAAAGAATATGGGTTAAAGTCATTTATACCCTTGTTTGACCTTTTATAAGAGGTTTATAAGGGAATCTTTCTGTCGTTTTCCAAACAAGGTGCTTTTTAACCTTTTCGATAGAATTAAGATAAGAATGCTTTTTTTTAACTTATACGGCAGGTGCGGTTATTTTCCGCCGTTATAAAATCGTCAAATCTTCCCTTACAATATTATAAGAATATTTTCAAAGAAAATGTTTTATTTTATAAATATATGTCTCTTAAATGATTTCAAAATAGAAAGAGATATTTCTTTAAAAAGAGTTTTGATTTCATCTATGTCAACTTCCTTTAATGGATTTTACGCTTATTTGAGGATGATATATTATGATACAAAACTTTTATATTGTATTGAAGGTTTTGTGATATATTTGACTGTGGATGTGCTATTTATATAGCATTCATGGTTTATGAGTAAAGTATTGACATTTCGTATGCTAGTTCCAATAAGAATGTTTATGTTATATTTCAACCTTTACTTCATAAGAATGTGTTGGACAAGTATGTTCCAGGTTGGGGACTGGTTAAAGTAAGCCCTCCAGGTTGGGGACTGGTAAAAGTAAGCCCTCCAGGTTAGGGACTGGTAAAAGTAAGCCCTCCGGTTTGGTCTCCGGTTATTAGAGGAACTCCGGTTTGGTCTCCGGTTATTAGAGGCACTCCGGGTTGGTGTCTGGTTATTAGAGGCACTCCGGGTTGGGTTCCGGTTACAGTTAGCCCCAAGGTCTTGGGACGAGGCCTTGACAAAGAAATTAAAGTTCAGCATTATGCATTCCGTCATTATGAAAGTGGTTATTGATATTGCATGTGATTATTCGATTAGTAGAATATCCATGTGAATAAGTAAATGGAATTATTTCATTTTATTTATGCCATACTATGTTGAAGTTAAAGTTTAAAAGGCTTTTGTTTTAGTTATACATTGCCTTAAATGTTTATTCTTATTTATGAAAGTTTTCGCTATATTGTTATCCTTACTGGGCATTTGAGCTCACCCCTTTTCTATGTTTTATTTTCCTAGGATGTGAAGAAGTAAATTATGAATGACTTGCAGGGATATTATGAGGGGTTAATAGTGTGGACTATGGAGACAATATGTAGTTGTAGTAGTTCTTTTTTATTTTGATGATGTAATGTAAAACTTATGAATATATCTAGTGTTTCCAAGGCTACTAAACCAATCGGTCTTTCGAGATTTGATCTTTCTTGTGATCATGCCAATGTTATGTAATTAATGCATCGACTCTGGGTAACTGGGGTCGGGGCATTACAGTTGGTATCAGAGGAAGTTTAGTACAAACCTTGGAAGCTAGATTTAGATAAACTCTGATTAGAGCACGTAGACCTAAGATGAACTTTGAGGATTAGTGTAGAAGAACTTCCTAGAATTTTGGTATTGTAGGGATTTTGTGAGTTTTCCGAGCAGTACATCCCTGTCTGGATACGAGCAGGTAGAGGCGGCTCTGGAACAGATGTACCTAGGGGTAAAACCCGAAAACACCGCTTTGAGCTAGACTCGAACGGGAACTGGTGCACGACAACGGGCCTTGCTGCACTCTTGGTTACGACACTCCCGGGGGATATGCTTAGGATAACTCTCATTTTCTTTACAAACCATTATGAAGGGTTTATGAGTATATACATCCTCAAAGGAGACATTTTTATGATTATGGATTATATCCATAAATAGTTAAATTTATGTTAAGTGTTTTATAAGTATGAGATTATGTATTTTGATTCATAAACTGATCTAGTGTATGCCATTGTTTAGAAATGGAGCCCAGTAGAAGGAATGAGAACTCCAGAAATGCACACGATCCAAAGAGAAGGAAGGATCATATCTTTCATGGTCTTAAGCTAGAATTTATAAGAGAAATAGTCTCCCATGTATTATCAACATATGAAGAAATAATATCATGTGTTGATAAGATAAGTAAAGAGTTTACTGAGTCCTATGGCTTTGAAGGGAAGCAAGAGAAGAAATGGATGGAAGAGAGAAAGATGGATAAAGGGAAGAGAGAAAAGAAGAATTTTCCCATATGTGGTAACTGTGGAAAGAAACACCCTGGAACTTTCCTGAAAGGAATAGGAGTTTGTTATAAGTGTGGAGGAAAAGGGCACAAAGTACGTGACTGCAAGGCTAAGAAAATGGTTTCAAATGTACAATGCTTCATTTTCAAGGAGTTTGGACACTACGCGAACCTATGTCCCAGTCATCAGACTATTCCGCAAATGATGCTATTGGATAATAATCAAGTTATGATACTACCACAGATGAAGAAGAATGATTAGAGTTCTTATGTTGATTATGTCAATTGAGTGTTGTATCAACAATGTACTTGTTATAATAATTATGGAGTATATAAGGATTGTATTGCAGTACTATTTCATTAAGGACTTGAGATTGTGTGGAACAAAGAAAAGTGACTCAATAGCAGGATAAATTTTTGGAAAATATATGGTTGAGAGAATGATAAACCATAATATAGTTCTGATACCGATGTAGTGATTTTCGAATAATACATGATTATTTTGGAAAAATTATATTGGATATTCTTGACTACCTTAGAACTGATTAATGATTTGTATATTCCATCATTGTTGGGGTTTAAAACATTTTTGGATTGATGAAGTATATCCAGCATTCTATATGGAATAAGGGAGAATGGATGTAATCAATAAGGAATATGGTAATTCAGGATGTTTCATTGTATTAAAAGAATACATGATGAAGGTATTCATATGCTATTACGGGGTAAAAAGGATCTACATTATGTTTACCTTCCTTATAAATGTTGGACTGTGAGTTTGGACATAAGTATTTTGGATAGTTCTAGTTTGGATTATTTTGGATTTCCATAAAAGGACAACTCGGAGGTCGGGCGGCAACCCGTCGCGTCCGGCAAGGCTGCGAGACTTGAACCCACAACCGAAGGGAGACAAGGGTGTATCACCTACCACTGGCCCACGAGATGTCCTGGATTAAATAATGTAGTTTTTTTTAAAAAATCTGGTAGATGAATTATAAATTCATTTATTTTGGAACCCTGTACGAATAGTATAAATAGAAAAAAAAATTACATTCTATTATCTTTTAGAGTGAAAGATGAGTTTGTGGTAGAAATTTATTAATGGATAAAACTCTAATTATAAAGTAAGTATATCTCCTTATGAGATTAGCCAATCTCATAAATAAATTCCCCAACATTAATAAAAGAAACATAGAACAAAAATGTTGTCCTAGATGGTACCTTAAATCATCACAAATTTATGGCTTTGGGATTTTTTACCTTTTCATAGCCATGTTCTCTACCACTCTCCATCAGATAATTGATGGTTAGATTTCTCTTCCATATCCATTTTTTCCAATATGGAACCCTAGTATTTGTTATTTTTGGTAATCTTCATACTTTCCACTCTTTATTTTAAATAGAGGCCTCATTTATTCATTTTTCGATGTGGGATTTCAACTAAGATATTTTGAAACGTCAAAAATGTGTTATCCTAATACCCTATGTTTTGTTGAACTGATGGTATTTCAAATCATCATATATTGATGAGTTTAAGGACCTCAATTTTATACTTGTTTGTGATTTATGACCTCAATCACTACCTATAAATATTTACGTTTTTCCTCCAATTATATGTCTCTAATTGCCACCAATGTTCTCCTAATCGAGATCATAATTTGGTGGTGACCCTTTCATTTCTCTTTTCCTCATATTAAGACTAAATTTTAGTAACCCAATTTCCGATGTGGGTTTTCCCACAAAGATATTTTTTATTTTCAACCTTTTATTTTCGAAGAACAATTTCAAATTGCGAGAACGCAATTTATTGAAGGAGAGGAGAATGTAACACCCCAAGATTTCATAGTGTGTTATTTCTTTAAAATAATACAATAACTTGCACTACACGCAACACCGAGTTCAAGCATACCATGACTTACCAAACAAGCCGTTCATAAGAGGTTATGAATAGTATTAACTAAATTTTAAACTTTATATAATCCTTATAATTTTAGAATCCATATTATGAGTTTCTTAGACATAATGTAAGAACAAATCCATTTTCAGTATTGCACTTTTACCAACTTTTAATAGTGAACCCATTTTAAATACAATATTTTAAACATTTTGAGTAAAGGGGGACATCAAAAAATTTAAAATGAAACATCCCAAGCTTCCACGGAACGCTTTCCTTTGAATAATACAGTAGTGTGTGTTGTACGCAACTTCGAGTTCTAACCCACACCACAACCAATCAAACTAGCCGTTATGAATAGTAATACCTACTTTTTGAAATTATATATATTTTATATTTCAAAATGGACTTCATTTTTGGATTCGGAATATCGAAATTATCCTAAGGTGAAATTTTGGTACATTTCGGATAACTTTCATATTTTGATGAATAGTGAAAATTACTAAATTTTAATTAAAAACAAATTTTTTAATCAAAATAATTAATAGTGATAAATTATGAATTTGAGTGGTTTTAAAGTATATTTAGAATATATGTTTACCATTTAATTTAATGTTTGTCATTGGACATAATTTTACAATTAAACCGAACATAAACAAGTGTCAATCTTTTGATAGTTATTATCTCTTAAAAACACGCTTTTTGTTTTGACAGTGGGAATTAATTTTAAATTAATTTCTGCCACTTCTGTGTTTTGAATTTAGGAAAATGGATTCCATATTTGGAATCAGGATGTTCAAATTGTGTAAATAGGTAACTTTTATTTTTATACTTTTTGAATAATTACTGCGGTAAATATTTTATTTACCATGGTTAAGGGTAAATCTGGTAAATAAGGGTTAAAAAATAATATTATAATAATACTAAATTACCCTAAAACATGTCTTAACCTTATTGGTGGACACATACCCGACCATGGGCATCCTTGGGTCGATTTGGGGACCCCTTAGAGCCACTTGTATGTGGTAGGGACACATTATATTAATAAAGTTAAAATAAAAATAAAAATGGCATAAGCTTACATCTTTTAGAAGAACAATTTTTACATAGGGTTATACATGTTGGATTTTCGATTATAAATATTCATTAGAAAGATAAAACGATTTCCTACATAATGATATTTTATTTATAATTTTTAGACATCAAATAATTTAAATTATTAATGACACAATAATGATGCAATGTTTACCTCATTATTAAATCATTTAAATAAATAAGATTATAATGATTAACATATTATCTAAAACCTGTCCAATTCTTATTGGTTGATGTTATTTAGAATATGAGTCATATTATCTTCGACCTCAATGATTTTTGGACCATTATAAACCGAATATAATTATATTATAAAGTAATACTTTCACTCTTTCCTAAAGAGCCCCTCCTCTCCCTTATAAAAGGAGACCACTTCTACTCATTCCTCACACCTCTCAAGCCACTTGTCTCATCCAAACCCTGCCCAAATACTCTCCCAACTTCCCTCACTACAACCTAGAGGCCTTAGTTTGATCAGAAAGCCAACCTAAGGAGCCCTTTTGATCAAATCAAAAGGAAGAACCCGAAGAAGAGGTAATGATTTCACCACCCTTTTCCAAGTTCATTTCTTCTTCCACTTCTTCTTCCTTTGTTGTTACCATTCTAAAATAATAACTCCAGTATCATTTATATATTGTGATGTGATTATAAATATGGTACAACCATATTCAGTATTCTATCCACCCTTTTAATAACATGTCACCATACGTGCGTACGTACGGCTTACCGTCTCCACGTCGTGGTGTAATTGTTATTCAATATAATATTATTTGGATGGGTATAATAATGATGTGTAACTCATGTAAATAATAAATATAACATGTTAATGATTCTGTATATATGATATACCATCCATTTATATATTTTTTTAATATCAAAAGAATGATATTGTCGCTCGTGCGTACGTACGGACTACCGTCTCCACGAATGCGATGAGATTCATTCTCCATCGTATCCATTCAAGTATAATTATCATTTGATGATTTAAAAATGATGTTTAAAGACTTGATATCATTCTGGATATGAATAATATACAACCTATCCTTTACAAACATGTCTTACATAACAAAACATACAAAATAAAACAAGTAAGTTCACACCCGAAACAACGATAATACTAAGATATTATTATCAAATCAATATTAAAAGATCATATATGATATCATAATAATGTATATGATTATTTTATAATTTAATAACAATTATTTCACCATTATACAGGAGGTTAACCTACCCCAACCAAGGAAAATTACAAGGTAAGGGATTTTCTTATCTCACATTCAATTCCGTGATATTTCCATTATTCGCCACTAAATTATTGAAAGTGGTGTATTGTGTACTGGCATTTGATATATATTATCATGATTATCTTTATATTCATGTTATTCTGTAAATAGTTTGGTGGTTATTAACTTTTGGCCATACGACTCAGTTGATTAACGTGGTAAGGGGTTTTCATCTCACTCCTTATTCCCGTGAGATTCATGTCATATTACCACCATTACCTTTTGTGTGGTGTATGTACTGCCCATAATTATATTCTTTGTGTAATAAACTCTAATTTATGTGTATTTACATATTCATTGTATGATACCTATTTCATGGGTTGTATGTTTCATAAGTTACCAAATTGGTAAGGGTTATTTCACAATCTCTTCATTATCTGAGGTTGTTTATACGTAATATTCTACTGGGATCTCGTTATCATCCACGTCCATGTTTCTTCAAAATGTATTTCAAAACATTTTTAATATTTAAAAGAATATGGGTTAAAGTCATTTATACCCTTGTTTGACCTTTTATAAGAGGTTTATAAGGGAATCTTTCTGTCGTTTTCCAAACAAGGTGCTTTTTAACCTTTTCGACAGAATTAAGATAAGAATGCTTTTTTTTAACTTATACGGCGGGTGCGGTTATTTTCCGCCGTTATAAAATTGTCAAAGATTACCTTACAATCTTATAAGAATATTTTCAAAGAAAATGTTTTATTTTATAAATATATGTCTCTTAAATGATTTCAAAATAGAAAGAGATATTTCTTTAAAAAGAGTTTTGATTTCATCTATGTCAACTTCCTTTAATGGATTTTACGCTTATTTGAGGATGATATATTATGATACAAAACGTTTATATTGTATTGAAGGTTTTGTGATATGTTTGACTGTGGATGTGCTATTTATATAGCGTTCATGGTTTATGAGTAAAGTATTGACAGTTCGTATGCTAGTTCCAATAAGAATGTTTATGTTATATTTCAACCTTTACTTCATAAGAATGTGTTGGACAAGTATGTTCCAGGTCGGGGACTGGTTAAAGTAAGCCCTCCAGGTTGGGGACTGTTAAAAGTAAGCCCTCCAGGTTAGGGACTGGTAAAAGTAAGCCCTCCGGTTTGGTCTCCAGTTATTAGAGGAACTCCGGTTTGGTCTCCGGTTATTAGAGGCACTCCGGGTTGGTGTCCGGTTATTAGAGGCACTCCGGGTTGGGTTCCGGTTACAGTTAGCCCCAAGGTCTTGGGATGGGGCCTTGACAAAGAAATTAAATTTCAGCATTATGCATTCCGTCATTATGAAAGTGGTTATTGATATTGCATGTGATTATTCGATTATTAGAATATCCATGTGAATAAGTAAATGGCATTATTTAATTTTATTTATGCCATACTATGTTGAAGTTAAAGTTTAAAAGGCTTTTGTTTTAGTTATACATTGCCTTAAATGTTTATTCTTATTTATGAAAGTTTTCGCTATATTGTTTTCCTTACTGGGCATTTGAGCTCACCCCTTTTCTATGTTTTATTTTCCCAGGATGTGAAGAAGTAAATTATGAATGACTTGCAGGGATATTATGAGGGGTTAATAGTGTGGACTATGGAGACAATATGTTGTTGTAGTAGTTCTTTTTTATTTTGATGATGTAATGTAAAACTTATGAATATATCTAGTGTTTCCAAGGCTACTAAACCAATCGGTCTTTCGAGATTTGATCTTTCTTGTGATCATGCCAATGTTATGTAATTAATGCACCGACTCTGGGTAACTAGGGTCGGGGCGTTACAGGTATGTTACAATAGTTTATGACATAGATCTTATAGATGCACTGTAAGGAAGTTCATTATGGAATGGATCTATTGGTTGCGTTGTAGCACATTGAGGTGGTTCTTCCAAATCATTTAGGTATGCGGTGTAGTCTCTAGGATCTGGTGTAGGGGGTCAAGATATGTATTTGCAAGACACTTCCATTTCATTAATTGCTACAACATGGTTGAAGGATACATCATATCCTCCCTTTATATTTGAATGGGTTCTATGGTTTGGTGGTCTAGGGTATGTCGTTGCGCTAGTACAAGAATGACCTTTAGCGGCCGCCAAAAGCCATCGCTAAAGGCCTATAGCGGCCGCCAAACGGCGGCCGCTTTTGCCCCGTCACTGTTATTATCAGCGGCCGCCATTTGGCAGACGCTGTAGGAAAGACGAGATGTGCTTTAGTGGATGCCAATTGGCGGCCGCTATAGGTCTCCTTGAAAAACCTATAGCGGCCGCCATATAGCGGCCGCTATTAAATTTTAATTTTTTTTTAAAAAAATTCAATTATACATTAATATTCAAAATAAATCCCGGCTATAATCTTCCAAGCTCCGCATCCATCATCACATATAACTGCATAGCAAAATTTAATAACAAACTTAGTACCAAATAAAACCTAGAAAACAAATATTTAACTTCAAACTTACTGTAACAGATCTAAAGTATTTGATTTTCAAAATAATATTCATAAATTTGATTACCGTTTTATAAATTTAAAATCATTAATTCTATTGTTCTAATTGGATTGTTGTCCTGTGATTTCAGGTCAATCCGATGTCGTCCGCTAAGAGTTTGACCGTTAGACGCCAGTTTTGGCCGTTTATGACATCAGAACGGCGTTCCTGATCACCGCGGGTGCACAGCACGTCCGATTGACGTGCTGTCTTCTCGACCACATCACAATTCACTCACCCTTTGATTTCGTCCGATTTTGGGCCATTCGGACATCGTTCGGCTAGTTTGGACCCCCCCCCCCCCCCCCGCGCGCGTTTATCAAGCGCGCGCAACGCTTAAAGAACGCATAATGAGCCCTACCGCGAAGACCGCACGTTCGATTGACGTGTAGTCTACGCATGCACGTCGCGAATAATAATTTTATTGTTGTCCTGTGATTTCAGGTCAATCTGATGTCGTCCCCTAAGAGTTTGACTGTTAGACGCCGGTTTTGGCTGTTTATGACACCAGAACGGCGTTCCCGATCACCGTGGGCACATGGGACGTCCGATTGACGTGTCATCTTCTCAACCACATCACAATTCACTCACCCTTTGATGTCGTCCGATTCCAGGCCATTTGGACATCGTTCGGCCAGTTTGGACCCCCCACGCGTGTTTATCAAGCGCGCGCAACGCTTAAAGAACGCATAATGAGCCCTACCATGCAGACGGAACGTCCGATTGACGTGCCGTCTCCGCGTGCACATCGCGAATAATAATTGTATTTTTGTCTTGTGATTTCAAGTCAATCCGATGTCGCCTGCTAAGAGTTTGACTGTTAGACGCCAGTTTTGGCCGTTTATGACACCAGAACGGCGTTCCCGGTCACCGCTGGCACACGGCACGTCCGATTGACGTGCCGTCTACTCGACCACATCACAATTCACTCACCCTTTGATGTCGTCCTATTTCAGGCCATGCGGACATTGTTCGGCCAGTTTGGGACCCCCCACGCGCGTTTATCAAGCGCGTGCAATGCTTAAAGAACACATAATGAGCCCTACCGCGCAGACCGCACATCCGATTGACGTGCCGTCTACGCGTGCACATCGTGAATAATAATTTTATTGTTTTCCTATGATTTCAGGTCAATCCGATGTCGTCTGCTATGAGTTTGACCGTTAGACGCCTGTTTTGGCCGTTTATGACACCAGAACGGCGTTCCCGGTCACCGCGGGCACACGGCACATCCGATTGACGTTCCGTCTACTAGACCACATCAAAATTCACTCACCCGTTGATTTCGTCCGATTTCAGGCCATTCGGACATCGTTCGGCCAGTTTGGGACCACCCCCACCCCCCCCCCCCCCCCACGCGCGTTTATCAGGCGCGCGCAATGCTTAAAGAACACATAATGAGTCCTACCACGCAGACCGCATGTCCGATTGACGTGCCGTCTGCGCGTGCACGTCGTGAATAATAATTTTATTGTTTTACTGTTATTTCAGGTCAATCTGATGTCGTCCTCTATGAGTTTGACCATTAGACGCCAGTTTTGGTCGTTTATGACTCCAGAAAGGCGTTCCCGGTCACCGCAGGCACACGGCACGTCCGATTGACGTGTCGTCTACTCAACCACATCACAGTTCACTCACCCTTTGATGTCGTCCGATTTCGGGCCATTTGGACATCGTTCGGCCAGTTTGGGACCCCCCCCCCCCCCCCCCCACGCGCGTTTATCAAGCGCGCGCAGCGCTTAAAGAACGCATAATGAGCCCTACCGCGCAGACCGCACGTCCGATTGACGTGTCGTCTGCGCGTGCACATCGCGAATAATAATTGTATTGTTGGACTATGATTTCAGGTCAATCCGATGTCGTCCGCTAAGATTTTGACCGTTAGACGCCAGTTTTGGCCGTTTATGACTCCAGAACGGCGTTCCCGGTCACCGCGGGCACACGGCACGTCCGATTGACGTGTCGTCTACGCGAACACATCAAAATTCACTCACCCTTTTATTTCATCCGATTTCAGGCCATTCGGACATCGTTCGGCCAGTTTGGTACCCCCCCCCCCACGCGTGTTTATCAAGCACGCGCAACGCATAAAGAACACATAATGAGCTCTACCGCGCAGACCGCACGTCTGATTGACGTGCCGTATGAACTTGCACGTCGAAAATAATAATTTTATTTTTTTCCTGTGATTTCAGGTCAATCCGATGTCGTCCGCTAAGAGTTTGACCGTTAGACGCCAGTTTTGGCCGTTTATGACACCAGAACGGCGTTCTCGGTCACCGCGGGCACACGGCACGTCCGATTGACGTGTCGTTTTCTCGACCACATCAAAAATCACTCACCCTTTGATTTCATCCGATTTCAGGCCATTCAGACATCATTCGTCCAGTTTGGGACCCCCCCCCCCCCCCCCACGCACATTTATCAAGCGCGCGCAACGCTTAAAGAACGCATAATGAGCCCTACCGCGCAGACCGCACGTCCGATTGACGTGCCGTCTATGCGTGCATGTCGCGAATAATAATTGTATTGTTTTCCTGTGATTTCAGGTCAATACGATGTCGTCCGCTAAGAGTTTGACCGTTAGACGCCAGTTTTGGCCTTTTATGACTCCAGAACGGCGTTCCCAGTCACCGCGGGCACACGGCACGTCTGATTGATGTGATGTCTACTCTACCACATCACAATTCACTCACCCTTTGATTTCGTCCGATTTCGGGCCATTTGGACATCGTTCGGCTAGTTTGGGACCCCCCCCCCCCCCCACGTGCGTTTATCAAGCGCGCGCAATTCTTAAAGAATGCATAATGAGCTCTATCGCGCAGACCGCACATCCGATTGACGTGCCTTCTACGCGGGCATGTCGAAAATAATAATTGTATTGTTTTCCTGTTATTTCAGGTCAATCCGATGTCCTCCGCTATGAGTTTGACCGTTAGACGCCAGTTTTGGTCGTTTATGACTCCAGAACGGCGTTCCTGGTCACCATGGGCACACGGCACATCTGATTGACGTGCCGTATACTCGACCGCATCACAGTTCACTCACCCTTTGATGTCGTCCAATTTCAGGCCATTCGGACATCGTTCGGCCAGTTTAGCACCCCCCCCCCCCACGCGCGTTTATCAAGCGCACGCAACGCTTAAAGAACGCATACCGCGCAGACCGCACGTCTGATTGACATTCCGTCTATGCGTGCACATCGCGAATAATAATTTTATTGTTGTCCTATGATTTCTGGTTAATCTGATGTGGTCCGCTAAGATTTGGACCGTTAGACGCCAGTTTTGGCCGTTTATGACTCCAGAACGGCGTTCCTGGTCACCGCGGGCACACAACACGTCCGATTGACGTGCCGTCTACTCGACCACATCAAAATTCACTCACCCTTTGATGTCGTCCAATTTAGGGCCATTCGGACATCGTTCGGCCTGTTTGGGACCCCCCCCCCCCCACGCGCGTTTATCAAGCACGCGCAACGCTTAAAGAACGCATAATGAGCCCTACCGCACAGACCGCATGTCCGATGGACATTCTGTCTGCGCGTGCACGTCGCAAATAATAATTTTATTGTTTTCCTGTGATTTCAGGTCAATCTGATTTCGTCCTCTATGAGTTTGACCGTTAGACGCCAGTTTTGGTCGTTTATGACTCCAGAACGGCGTTCCCGGTCACCACAGGCACACGGCATGTCTGATTGATGTGTCGTCTACTCGACCACATCAAAATTCACTCATCCTTTGATTTCGTCCGATTTCGGTCCATTCGGACATCGTTCGGCCAGTTTGGGACCCCCTCACACGCGTTTATCAAGCGCGCGCAACGCTTAAAGAACGCATAATGAGCCCTACCCCACAGACCGCACGTCCGATTGATGTGCCCTAAACGCGTGCATGTTTCAAATAATAATTGTAGTGTTGTACTGTGATTTCAGGTTAATCCGGTGTCTTCCGCTAAGAGTTTTACCGTTAGATGCCAGTTTTAGCCGTTTATGACTCCAGAAAGGCGTTCCCGGTCACCACGGGCACACGGCACGTCCGATTGACATGCTGTCTGCTCGACCACATCAAAATTCACTCACCCTTTGATGTCGTCTGATTTCGGGCCATTCGGACATCGTTCGGCCAGTTTGGGACCCCCCCCCCCCCCCCCACGCGCGTTTATCAAGCGCGCGCAACGCTTAAAGAACGCATAATGAGCCCTATCGCGCAGACCGCACGTCCGATTGAGGTTCCGTCTGCGCGTACACGTCGGGAATAATAATTGTATTGTTTTCCTGTGATTTCAGGTCAATCCTATGTCATCTGCTAATATTTTGACCATTAGACGCCAGTTTTTTCCGTTTATGACTCCAGAACGGCGTTCCCGGTCACCGCGGGCACACGGCATGTCCGGTTGACGTGCCGTCTACTCGACCACATCACCATTCACTCACCCTTTTATGTCTTCCGATTTCGGGCCATTCGAACATTGTTCGGCCAGTTTGGGACCCCCCCCCCCCCCCCCCACGCGCGTTTATCAAGCGCGCGCAACGCTTAAAGAACGCATAATGAGCCCTACCGCGCAGACCGCACGTCCGATTGACGTGTCGTCTGCTCGACTACATCACAATTCACTCAGCCTAAAGAGATACAGATATTGAAAGTGTTCTTGGGATTCTCCCAAGAAATAACTGTCTAGAGTTTCTCTCCATCCACTGACACACCTTCCTCTAAAATTATTTGACCCAATAACTATACCTATATAATCAATAAAAAACTGACATATATATAGCTTGACGTATAGTCAATAAGTGTAATCTGTATGATGTCAAGATGTTGGGTATGATCATAATCACTCTTGGAGTGCACGAAGATGTCATCCACAAATATTAAAACAAACTAATCTAGGTAAAAAATAAAATTATATTCATCAAGGATATAAAAAATTCTAAAGAAGTCATCAAGACAAATGAAATTACCTCATGCATGGGGTTCATTCTCATCTGGATCACCAATATCACTGTGATGTCCACCAGATGTATTCGGAGCCTACAATATATATCAATATTATGTATCTTAAACATATCAATAAAATTCAATCTGAGTATGGTTTGTTTTATTGTTTACCTGTGGCGCCACTTGTTGCGTCGTCATTTCATCAATACGTGATGACATCTGTGACAACCTCTCCTCATACTCTGCACGTAACTGCTGAAACTGTGAATCAAAATTGCACTGCATATCCTGTATGGAAGCATCTATCTTAGCCTGTGTGAGCATCCGTGACTCTCTGCATGCACTCATCACATCTGCTCTAACAACTGCACGTCATGGGACACCGCCGCCATAAGTCAAAGAATAACCATGACCATCACACCCCACGACACAGTAAAATATTTTATCTCTACGCACAGCACTACGATGTTGCTCCTCTGGAAACTCTACTAACTGAGCGTCAAACTGAGCCTGTAGCATATAATGAATCAATGAACAAATATACATAATTTATATAAAATAAAAAATACATTTATTAATTAGTCAATAATTTTCTTACTATAACACCGGCAACATCGGGATCACCTGCCCTACGAGTCCTCATCCATATGGACATCCAATCGATTGGCTCGCCGTGTTGGTGTAACTATAATAAAATGGTTCACCGTGTTATACAACAATATTTTTAAAATATGAATGAAATAGTGAATTCTGAACTTACATCATGTCTTAGCTGTGACACATGTCGAGTGCCAAGTCTGGAAGGCGTGGCCTACATCGCCCGATTATGTGAATGACGAGAAGAATCGGTCTACATTCAACGTATTTACTTAATATACATTTGAAAAATTAGTCATTTATAGATTAAAAGTAATAAATCTTACCATCACTGCCTCACTCAACCAAAACGCAACCAAATCCTGCCACTGTGCAGGAAGAATGCCCGGAGGGACTCGCTGTAGAATGTCTGGCACACCCACAAATGGTGTCCAGTGATCTCTCTTCACCCTTGACTTGAAATCCTTCCATAATTTTCTGCATTTCGACATACAAACAGCCCGAAACTCATCTGGACAGGATTTCAAATTATCCTGTTAAAAATTTTGTCAGTAGATGGGACAATAATAATAACAATATCATGAAAAATTAAACATTGAATTTACCTGAACCTCCCTCCATAATCTGTTCATCGTATCCTGAGGGAAAGAACTCCAGTCACGAGTCATCATAGGGAATTTGTGTGAGTCTCATATCATATGCCCAAACTAACGACTCAATGCAGTAGCACCATCTCCAACTAGATGAAATGTGTCGTCAAATAACACATCCAATCGGGCTCCAGAGTTCCAGGATCGAACCCCTCTACCAGGACCCCTACGTCTATTAGAAGAAGCAGTAGATCCTGATAAACATAAATTCATAATTCAATTACAATATAAATTAATTATTAGAAATAGTTAGGGAAATATAAACTGAAAATTTCAATCAATTAATTTAGAAAAATGAAAACATACATACCAAAAACATCAGGTGAACCACTGTGACCACCCTGTGATATACCTGCATTAAAAGAAATTATAGTTAAATCAAGCAATTTTTATACCTATATAACTGATAAATATTTTTACAAATAATAACTAGGAATATAATTACAATTTCCACTAATCATGCAAGTCTATCGTATCTCCTTCAACCGTCTCTCTGGTCCATTGTATATCTTCATCTCGTACAGCTACTGTTGTTTGGTCAAGTGTTTGATCAGGAAATGCGACAACTTCAGGTTCCTCTTGGTCAATCAGAAAAACCCCTCTTCTAGACATTTTCACCGCAACTTTCCAATCAGAATCAATGCCGACAAAGTAAACTTGTTCTTCCTACAATGTCAGTATGAAGGGCTCATTGCTAACCCGGTCATCTTTATATAGCATATTGTTAAAGTTTACTAATGTAAATTGGAAGTTATCAACTTTCGTTCCACGAACTGGATCGACCCAATCACACCTTAACAATATGTGTTTTAAGCGACGATCATAAATAACCTCAATAATATATCTCAACAATCCATAATAATAACCCGCACCAACAAAAGAACAACCAACGCCACTATTTTGTGTGGCTCGGTTCATGTAAACATCGCTAATACGAAATCAGAATCCGTTAGCATCCAAAGACTTGTAGCGACGAGCTATAATAAATGGACCATCAGCTAGTTGGTTGAGTTCTTCGCTCACATGATGGGTTAAATCACCTAACTTTTGAATCTGCAAATTTCACATATATAGTTTAATGGATAAAGGATTGTGAAAATACAACTTAGTTGCGCTATAAAAATATTAAATCAATTATACGTACATGAGTCTTGAACCACTCATGAAATGTGTTAAAATGATGTTTTTGGATTTGATACTCAGTTGCATGGGGCCTTTCACGTTTTAACTCAGCGATATGCATCCGGAATCACAACACAATATAAGGTAAACAATAAAATAAATATATAAACAAAATACACATCAACTATGAAACTTACTACCTAAATGGCATAACTGATGGAGTGTTGAACAAGACATATCGATGAGCTTGAACCCACTCGTCGTTCCGCATATAAAATGTTATTCCTTCTCCAATTGGACCCTCGTCAGTCTGGGACGGTTTATCTATCTTTGTTTCAACCTCATCAATATATGAAGCACAGAAATTAGTACATTCGTCCATTAAATATCCCTTGGCAATTGATGCTTCTGGACGAGCTTTGTTGTGCACATAGAGTTTCAATGTATTTAAGTATCACTCTATTGGATACATCCACCTGAATTGCACGGGACCGCCATCAATGACTTCACCAGTTAAATGCACAGTCAAGTGAACCATGACATCAAAGAAAGACGGCGTAAAGAGTTTTTCTAGGTGACATAGTGCGAGTACAATCTTATCCTGTAGCTTTTTCAAATCACTCATGCGATGATTCCTAGAACAGAGCTGTCTGAAAAAATTAGAAACTCCAATCAACGGCTCAACAACCTAGGAAGGTAAGCAATCACAAATTGCTATAGGAATTAACTGTTGAAGCAGAATATGATTATCGTGACTTTTCAAACCCTGTAATTCCATGCTCGTCATATTCATGCGCTTCGAAATATTAGAGCAATAACCATATGGCACCTTAACAGTCTTCAAAATTGATAGAAATGTTTGTTTCTCTTTTTTACTCATTGTGTACTGTGCAGCAGTCATGTATGCCCGATTACCTTCAACCAGCTGTAAATGTAAAGGTTTTCTCAATCCAATTTCTTTCAAATCACGTCGAGCATCAGCACTGTCCTTTGATTTCCCCTTGACGCCTAAAATGGTGCACAAAATATTATCACATACATTTTTTTCAATGTGCATCACATCTAAATTATGCCTTAAAATATTATATTTCCAATAAGGCAATTAAAAAAAATACTTCATTTCTTCCAATTATGACTTCGCTGTCTATTTGCAGCAGGAATAGAAGGCAATGCAGGAACTAATAAATCTTGAAAATCATACATTGTATAGATGTTTTCTTCATCAAGTTGTGCACAAATTTCAACCCCAGACAGTATTTGTGGTGATGGGTCAAACTCTCTATTCCCATAAAACGATACACGGTCTTTTCTAAACCTGTGCAATGGAGGAAGAAAGCGTATGTGACCAAGATATGCTCTCTTTCTACAGTTCTTAATCCATATAGATTTCTTACTCATATTACAACAAGGGCAAGCAAATTCTCCTTTTGTACTCCAACCTGATAAGTTAGCATACGCTGGGAAATCATTAATTGTCCATAACAAAGCGGCCCAAAGTCTAAACATTTCATTTGCTGCTGAGTCAAAAGTCATTACACCATCAGCCCAAAATTCTTGCAGCTCATCAATAAAAGGTTGCATATAAACATCGATTTTATCACCAGGTCCTCTCGGTCCATCAAATAGAATTGACAGTAACAAAAAAGGTTGCTTCATACATACCCATGGGGGAATGTTGTATGGAACCAACACCACTGGCCATGTACTATGTGTTGCACCAACCATGGACATAAATGGGTTAAAACCATCTGCTACCAAACCTAGTCGAATATTACGATCATCTCGGGAAAAGTCTGGGTGTCTCTGATCAAACTCTTTCCATGCCAATGAATCTGTCGGGTGAGTTAATTTATCAACCTCTTTCTTTCTCTCTGAATGCCAAGTCATCAATTTAGAAATTTTAGCAGACAAGAAGAATCTCTTCAGTCTCGGTTTCAGTGGGAAATAACGCATCTGTTTAGCGGCAACTTGTTTCCCTTGATTCAAGACTCTCCCAGGAATAACTTGACTACCTTGATTAATCTCATTGGTCTTCCACCTGGATGTATAGCCAATAGTACAATTATTTAATTGCGCATTCTCTTTTCTGAACAACATACAATTATTGCGACATGCATCAATTGTATCATATGTAAAACCAAGATCATCGATTAACTTGCGAGCTTGGTAGAATGACTCCGGAATCTTCTCTCCAGCAGGGAGTACCTTCTTCAATAATACCAACAACATGTCGAATGAGGTGTCTGACCACTGGTTCAAGACCTTCAGGTGTAATAATTCAATGATGAACGATAGTTTACTAAATTTAGTGCATCCAGGATATAATTCAATACACGCATCGTCAAGAATTTCAAAGAATTTCAATGCTTCTCCATCTGCAGAAGAACGAGGATTACTCAATCCAACGTCGTCATTTACGACATTACTGTCTTCATATTGAAACTGATGCATCATATCATTCAGCATTATGTTCATTGGATCAACTATTCCCGAATCAACATTCATATGAATATTTTCTGAGCGATGACATGAAACAGAATCTTCTCCATGACGCGTCCATGTCTTATAGTTGTTCAAAAACCCATTCAAAAACAAATGTTCTCTAACACTATCTCATTTGAAGAGATATCTATTTGCACATTTTCTGCATGGACAACTAATCATATCGCTTGGAAATTTGTCAGTGAAATCCATAAATCGCTTAATCCCCTCATAATATTCAGCTGAAAATCTATCTTGCATATCAATCCAACTCCTATCCATATCTGTATTTAATAGAAAGAAAAAGTGAAATATCTTATTTAAATTCTAAAAAAAACACATATCATTAGAATTTAAAAACCAAATTTGGATAAAAAACATTACCTACGGAGGACTCGACCCTGGGTAATGGGGCTTGACTTGATTGCGGATCCATGAGGGCGCAGTGAATTGACGACAGAGGTTCGACGGCCGGACTCGAAAGGAGCGGAACCGTTGGACCGCATGGAGGGTTCTACACGGCGGGGCACAATGGACCGGAAGTCCAACGGAGGTAGGAGGACTTGCCGGAGGGATGCAACGGGGGCCGCGAGGGAATGGCGGCGGCAGGGCGGTCCAAAGGTGCAGCGCGGGCAGAGGTGGGGGTTGCTGGGTCGCGGGGGTGTCGGGGTCACGGGGGCACAGCGCGGAGGCAAGGCAGTGGGGGTCGCTGGGGTGCAGCGCGGGCAGGGGGTGTCAGGGTCATGGGGGTGCACCGTGGAGGCAAGGCAGTGGGGGTTGTTGGTGGCACAGCACGGAGGCAAGGGGGTGGGGATCGCCGGGAGGTCGGGGGCGCACGGAGGTCGCTGGGAGGTCGCTGGGAGTTCGGGGTCACCGGGAGGTCGTCGGGAGGTCGCCGGCAGCATGGAGGCCAGGGGGTGGGGTCACGGGGGAGCACCGGGGGTTGTTGAGGTCGCCGTGAGGTCGGGGGTCGAGGGTCGGGGTCGACGGGGGTCGAGGTCGCCGGCGGGGTCGGGGTCTTCGGGGGTCGGGGAGGGTTGTCGGGGGTCGGGGTGGGTCACCGGGGGTCGGGGAGGGTGGCCGGAGGTCGGGGTCGGGGTCACGGGGTCGGGGAAGGGGGGGCGTGGGGTCGGGGAGCGGAGGGAGGGGAGGGAGGGAAAATTAGGGTGTTTTTTAGGAACAATTGCAGCGACCGCCATTTTGCGGCCGCTGTTGATGGTATTAGAGGCCGCCAAATGGCGGTCGCTATAGAAAACCCGCCTCCAAAACCAGATTTTCTAGTAGTGTTGTTTCTGTCCCCTTTTATAAGCTCTATACAATGGAGTCTTCCATGTTTCATAGATGTAGTTTGACTAGGGAGGTTGTGTTATGGTCCCTTGTACTATACTGTAGTATTCCATGTGCCATCTGGTTCTGTAGCATGGTCTTGTAGGCTTTGTCATGGTATTTATTTTTTAGGTTGGCCTATAAATACCCAAACCCCCTCCAACCCCAATTTTCCACAAAATTTTCATCTCAACCCCTAGACACCCAAGAGATATTTTTGAAGTCCTTTGAATCCCATTTCTATAGAGATTAATCCCTAATTTCCTATGATCAACTCATGGTGATCCAAGGGAAAATCTACCACTTTTCTAAGTGGTTTCTCTCTGTTTTATATTTTTCCCCTATTTATTCTTTCCATGTTATGGAAGATGATCTCCATAATTCCAATAGATTTTATCTTATTCTTTTTGGAATAGTTGTAGTGTGGAGTCCTTAGAGGGATGTAGTTTTTTTGTGAGAGGTGATTGGAGATCCAATTTTCTTTTTCCATTCTCATGTTAATAATGTTGAAAATTTGAGGTAGGAGATTCATTTATTATATTCTATTTTACATGAAATCATAATGCTATCATGGTTTAACTTAATTGAGTGGTGGTGGAATTGAACCTAATGAAGGACAAACTAGATTAATGAAATAATGGTTTGTGGTTAATAAACACAAGTTCTTCCACTATACTAACAATTTACCTCTTGATTTTTTAGATATTATTCTATTTATGATATAGTATTTAGAATTTATGTTATGATTGGGGTTAATGTGTCAATTTGATGAAATTGTTAAAGAATGTAAATCCATTAAATTCATGGTTAACTAGAGAACTTAAAGTGGCATGTTTAATGAATCCTTAGATTATGATAATTTTATAATGATCAAATTAATGCATTTTGCATGTTTAATAGTAATTTTTTTCTTCTACGTGTTCATGGAATCTGTTAAAGAACATGAATATGGTAATTATTTTTTTTGGAAAATATTAAATGGTAATGTTAAATGAAGTTTTTTTATTCCCTAAGGTTTAAGGAAAAAGTAAGTAATGTATAAAATCATTGTTTAAAGAACTTATATCTTTTAATAACTAATTCCTTAGGTTTCCTGTAGTTGTAACTGATAATAAATAAATTAGTTAATTCAAGATCAAATAATAAAAATTATTTTATAAGGATAAATGTTTGAGGTCAAGTGATCATGTTTCCTGATGAAGGTTAAATTCATTGGGTTTAGGGCCAAGTCACCCCATTTGTGTATAAATAAAAAGTGCCTTGTTTCTTGGGAAAATGATATTTTATTTGTTTGTTTCTTACTACCTTTTGTTTTCTCTATATGTGAGCCTTATTATATGATGTGATTTGATCCTCGGGTTGTTTATGAGATAAAAATGGGGAGGTCTATGGGTTGTGGCATTAGTTGATGCTTGTGACAATGAGATACATGGTGATATTCTTGAGGATGTTGTGGATGGAATCAGATATGACAGAATAGGTTGAATCAAAACTTACTGATTATTATTATGAAATATAGGATTATTTATTAATAATAAATCTATTTAAAGGTTAGATTTTATGGTTTCTTGATTATCTGTATCCCCCCCCTTCTTGAGGTAGTTGGGTGTGCTTGGTTTCATCACTTGATGGAATCTTAGGATGTTTCATAGAGTAAATCAAATTATGGAATGATAATAATGATTAATAAATGTCTTAACCCATGTGGTTAGTGCTTATTGGAATGAAAATATATTGACAATATTGTATGGAGTTTTTTGGATTATTCCTAGACATTAAGGACCTCACTCTGATAGTTTATATAACGTAACTTAGTATGCCATTAATTAATGGCTAATGAATTAATTAATGTGAAGTGTAATGTTAAAAAGTAATAAGTAATTTAATGAAATAATTCTTAAATTCTTTTCATTCTATAAGATATCTAGTACTTGAAAGTTCTATCTAGGTATCCAAGTGATGACAACTATAGTTGACCCTAGGACTAGGTTTATAACCATAGTTTAGTTATGATATATATTATATCCTATACATTTTCTGATTTCATATGATACCCCACATATGTCTATAGGGTGACTGAAACCTAGTGGACTCTGGGAGGTTTTTTTCCCCAATATCTAAGTTGGAAAAAGTTTTATGGATGACTACCCCATTTTTCCCCACTCTCTTCTCCTGTTAGTATAATGTGCTGGTATGCATGGTGGTTATTTTCCTTATATATTTGAGTAGAGGACTTTAATGGATTCTAGTTATTTCACACACATGTATCTCCAAATATAGTATCCAAAGTATTATTATAGGTATGATGTGTATGGGAAGTGATGACTCAAGATACATACTTGATGTATGGGTTTTGATGGATTTAGGTATAATACTTGATGTATGATACATGAAATATGGGTTGTGGTGGCTCTAGTAAAATACTAGGTAACTATTTGAAGATGTGTCCTATGATGATGAGAGGATGTGATTCATTAGATTCATGTTTTGAAACTTTATCCAAAGTGTTTATGGGAAAACTAATTTTGGAGATAGATGGTTCAGGACGTACGACGTTTGGGAAGAGAAAAAACTAATGGGGAAGTGGTAACACAGTACCCTTGTTTTATTACTATAATATATATCTATTGTATGTCATACTTAGTTAAAGACACCCATCGATTGGCTGTGAATGTAGAATACTTATTTAGGTGATTAGTTAGTTTTAATTGTTGGTCACTGGTCTTTAGTATACTTTCTTTATCTTTCGCATGTGAGGCTCTAAGAAGGATCCTACTAAGTATACCTATTATTATCACCATACGTATATATTACAATTTTGTCTGGACAGTAGAAGAATGTTGGTGATCAGTCTGGATATTAATAGCTCATGGTTTCGTAGGAGCTGTTTAGGCTTCATGGTCCCTACCAAGTTTACGTTTTTGGTACTTGTAGTTTCCTTTCCAATATTTTTAGTCTTGTAAGACATTATATGTT
Organism: Viscum album; assembly: GCA_963277665.1. Taxonomy (NCBI): domain Eukaryota; kingdom Viridiplantae; phylum Streptophyta; class Magnoliopsida; order Santalales; family Viscaceae; genus Viscum; species Viscum album. The sequence goes on along the minus strand of OY728135.1, from coordinate 887,455,382 downwards.
TGTACTTGGGATTCCTTTTATCATTATGAGTAGTATTTGATTGGTGTACCATCTTATCTCTGTCTTATTTATATTCTCTTATAGGGTAATGACTCCTATTAGAATGTTCATTATACCCTTGATTCTTTTCTCTAACATGTGGCCTATTGGAGGCTGGATTCAAGCGGTCATTATCCTCCTTCACACATTTTAGACCTGGTAAGGGTATCTTTAGGGGGGTGGTGTTACAAAAACATCAGTACTGCCCATGATATAGATGTATCTGTCATGATCTCCATTAAATACTTTTATCTCTCAATCTGTATAGCTACTCATTCATTCTTGATTCTTTCAGTATAAACTGACCAGACTAATGAATACATCAAACTTCATTCACCTTTATGGATGAACATGTCACATGTCCCACAAATTAATGGATAATAACATAATAGGTATTTTTAGTTATGGTTATACACTTCCTCATTCTATCTCAATCGAGGGCCCATATGTTATACACAACACATGAGAGGAAAAATACCATCACGTTCAAGATCTAACTGACGACATGATTAACAACACATCCAACCACCCTTGATTTTATAAGCCTTGAGGATTTTTTAAAAAGGTATAAAAATATGAAGGTTCCCATGCTGGGTCTCTCTCCAACCCAAGATATTGAGGAAATAAAAATATGATCCATGCACCGAAAATGTACCAAAGAAAAAGTGTATGGCACTCCATGCGATATACTTTATGGTTCATCCAATGAAAAAAACCATTTTGTGCCTCGTGAGTATATTTTTTTATCCTAATACAAGAATATTAATCATGATATGATTTATATTTTTTCATAACCTATAATTATACATGAATAAAATTTTTTATGGTAACTCAAAGTCAAACTTTTAGACTTCAATTATCATTAAAAATTATGAGTACTTGTAGATAACATGAAAAAAATTATAAATTTTATTTTTAACAACCTAAAACAAAATATATTTTTAATAACTTTTACTAATTTTAACAAAAACTTACATAAATTATTGACTTTTCATACCATATATGATGGAATTATAAATTAGACCTATGTTTTCTATAATTTTTTTAGTTTTTTTAAACTCATTACACCTTTATGTAATTCCTTCCACATCAATGTGACCATTAGATAAAACACTACCACTAAATTATTTTACTGAGTAACATATATGATGTATGCTAGTTTGAAAAATTATGGGACTCAGGAATCATAAACCAAATGTTCAACTCTTTGGTAAATTTATTAAAAATCCTTAACTTCACAACATCAAATGCTATGATGTTTATAATTTTTTTTGTTTACTTAGAACTACTTTTAAGTATCATCATCTTCCTTAGAACCCTTTCCATTGATCATTTTCATTGAAATCTATTAGTAAATAATATAACTATTTATATAATTCCATTGTTAACATACCATAAAATTTTTATGATATTAAGTATAATTGACTATATATTTTTAATAGCATAACCCTTTATTTATCATCTTTGAACTTATTGCTATCAAAAAATTATGATAACATAAATTTTTTTGTGTAATGATGTAACACTTATTCATTTTTGGTTGGAATATTTTTCAAAAATAACTATTTTATCCATATATTATTTAGTATTCTATTGGTTTGAAACATTTTCTTGAAAAAATAATATTCTTAAAAATATTCTACTGAGGGTGGCATCAAATCCCACATATTTTACAAAACATCTAGTTAAGAAATTTTATCCAAGGTAAAATATTTTTATCTTTTTATATTTTCCAAACATTCTATATAAACTGATGAATCATAAACCATGTGCATAGAAACCACCATACTATTTTTTTAATAACAACAATCTATTGATAAACAACTTCTCTTATCATATAAGAGAATTCATGATGAAAATAAACATCCTTTATTTAGATCTAAATGATCTTGATATATAATAATTTATATTCAAATATGTTATTTAGACACTATTTCAAACATAATTTAAATTAAAACAACAATATCTATAAATTATTCTATTTTTTCAAGCTCCTTTATATTTAACACATTTATAATTTATACATTTTGAATTATATATCCTTAAAAATAAAATAATTGATTTCTATAACATCAATACCAGACATGGAATTTCATAGAGTTTCTTAAACCCGTTAAAATATCTAGTAAAGTTTCATCATGTGGAAACAATGACTTTCCCTCTTGACACTTTTTTTAGGTTTTAATAACCTTGATTGGCTACTTGAAGAAACATTCTTGGACACAAAAACTAATATTTCTTCTTCCATTTTGAACTTTTACCCACTTAGACTACCAATGCAATATCAAAACCTACACATCACATGTCAAGTTCATCTATCCTAAAAATTTTAATGAAACAAGGTAAAAATTTCTTGAACTCATTCACATTGGAAAAATAATTCCAATAAAGAATCCGTAATGAATTTAAAAACTATAATGAGCCTTAAATTAAACATACAGTCTCTCTAAGTCATTAACATATCCAATCATATTAAATATATGTATAAAGACTGAAATTCCATAGATCATCTTATATTTAATTCTTTTAAAAACATATTTTAATCATTATATTCTTCTCATAAGCATCTATTTGATCCCACTATTGAACTATTTTTATATTTTTTCACTTAGTGATTTATCTAACAAAGAAAGAATTCACCTTTTTCAGAAATATTTTTTTTTTAAAACATACCATCTGAAGGATTTTTTTATATTAAGATTATCCTTCCTATAATATAGATCTCAAAATTATGTTAGATTATGAGGATACTATTTTCCTCAGATGAGTATCATGTTCTACAATAATCTAATAATTAATTTAATCAAATATTCTCCCTTAAAATAATGACCCCTCTTGATAAATATCATATTCATTCGTGGACCGGGATCTATATTTCACTATGAAAATATATTATTTGTAATTTCTCTCACCACTTTGTTATTTAGGTGGGGAATCTTCCCAATAATAACATATATGATTCTTGTAAAGTTAATAAGACTATACTTTTCCCAATCCATCATATAAATGATATAAAAAACCATATATAACCAACCAACAATTATGAGTTTAATATAAAGGATTTTGAACCTTCATACATTACAATGATATTTTAGGTCATCAATTTTAGAAAATTATAAAAACCCATATATTTATATATGGAACACTATCACACAATGTATATTTAAATAAACATATTCTTATATTTACACTCTTGTTTTCATCTATGACACAGTTGATTTATTCATTAAATGTCTTCATTATAGTATGCTTTATATTTATAAAGTTTATATACATCCTTAATCCTTGTGATTTTTTTTAAACATAGGATAAGAAAAAATATCAGTAAGGGATATAAAATATTATCTCGCTAGTCCTTCAAAAAAACATGAAAACGAATATGGAATTTTACCCCTCCACATAAAAAACATTAATCTTAAAATAATCACTTACTTAATCCTAAAATAAACTTATTTTTCTATTTTTTTTAAAGTCATAAGAAATATTATAGGTAAACACATAATCATGACGGTTACTTAGGATTTCATAATCATATCATTCTTTTAATATCCTTATAATAGCATAACCTACCTAGTTAATTCTAACTTCTTCATAGGAGTAACTTATAAATAGTTAAATGCATATAATTCATAGGATTAAATTATAAATAGTTAACTCTATAAACTTCATAAGAGTAACTTATAATCATTTAACTCTCTCAACTTCATTGGAGTGACTTATGAGTTGTTAACGTTTCCCACTTAATAAGAGTAACTTATAAAAAGTTAACTCCAACCACATTACCCAATACATTCGAGAGATGTATCATACCCACCAATCACCATAAATAATTTCTAAGAACCATAACATGAATGAAACACATAAAATATTTCATTTTCATCATAACAGTCCAAACAATTAGCATTTGAGGCCATAATCAAAATCATTTTCATTTATCTCATAAAAATTAGAAGAAATATCCTTTTCTTTTGAAAATAATTCAAAATATGAAAATTCTCAAATAATATAAATTTAACCATATTTGAAAAACCATTTAGAATTTATAAATTAATGCTGATTATGAATAATGACTATGTCAAACGGAAAATTCATCCATGTGGAAAACATTAAAAATGTTCTTTTTGAACTTTTATAAAGAAAGTAAAAAAAAATGAAAGGAAATCATTGAAATGATTCCTTTTAAAAAACTTACAAATAAAATAAAATATGGTTGAAAATTAATTTAATCACCCATTTGATTATAAATAATAAAATTCTCATAACATTTTAATAAGAATGGATATGGATAAAAATATTTGAATAGTATACTTTAAAATATTTAAAATGGGGTTTTAAAGAAAAATATATTAAAACATTAGTAACTTCTAAATAAAAAGGAAATTGAAGGAGATTACATAAAATTGATTTATAATATAGATTTATTTTGGTGAATTAATGATAAAATAGATCTATATTTTTTTACACCACCAAATAGAACACATGTGGTGAGAATGACATAAGTCTCAAAAAAGGAAATAAAGATGACAAATCTCTTACCTACAACATCCATTTAGTCGAACATGCTCTCACATATTCTATAATAAATTTAAAATTATTATAAATCTATATAAGAACCATATTTACAACTATATTCCTAGATATAATTCCCTCATAAATTATTTTTAACCATTTACTCATAATACCTTGTTAAAATATGTATTTAGGTGTCAATTATTCTATTTCCCATACATGTTTCAATTCAATAGTTGTGGTCCTTGCAACTTGGTGATGGGTTAATCACCTCCATAATATTAATTATTTTTTTGTTTATTTATTTTATAGGATTAAGGATTTACAATGTCATTTCATTTAACATATGGTGTTTATCTTCATTGAAATCAAAAAAATATTGTTTTTTATAAATTTATATTATATAAAATAAATTAACTTTCATAGTGAATAAAATATGTAAATAAAAGTTAAATATTTGTTAAAACATCTTAAATACATCATTATTCCACAAATATCATGAATACATAACATTCTCTAATCATTCATGATATAATCATCATTATAATGTTCATATAGATGATAAAACCAACAAAAGAAAGGACATGTTATAAAAATAATTATAACTTCAACACATATAACAAAACTAAATTTTATCTATCCAATAATCATGTATTCATCTAATTACATAATAAAAAATTCTAAAAATATCATTAATAACCTTAAAATAATCACACAAAGCCTCAAAAAGGATATTTATACCTTTGAAATTATGATCATTCTTAAACAAATGAACCTTTAAATAAAATACAACTACCTCAAACCTCTCAAAACACTATATATAGACACTTAAATAATTTAAATTTCATTTTAAACCTTTAATAAAGAATTTCATTATTCTTCCATAATTATTCCTTATATTTATTTTTCATTAACAGTTTCTTCGTCTTCAGTTATAAGGGCATATGACATTTCAAAACCTGTATTCATACAACTTTATTGATTTACACCTTTCAATACCTATCTTGGGGAATAAATTATAGAAACTCATACTTTTAATATATATATATATATATATTAAATATTATTAAATGAAAATTCATGACATAACATAATGATCCATGATAAAATCATATATATCTAGTATCTTTAGAAACTTGGATACACAAACAACTCGTTCATTATTGAGCTACATTATCTCCCACTAAGGTCTTCATAACTAGCACCCTTCTCATACATATCATACTTAATACATTTATTCATCACATGGGGAAATAAAACATAATAAAGGGTGAGATTACATTACCATTAAGATTAAACAAGAGATACATCAAGTATGACTTAAACATAATATGATTATAAGGGCATTATAACATGATCACAACATTTGAAAACTATACACTGCATATCATAGATCATAATCTTGAGTCATGGAATAAATCTTTGAAGTTCATAAGGCATGAATCATAAAGGAATCAAAGAACATAAGAAATTAGAACATAAAATTGACATTAGACATATAATTGTAGAACAAACATAAACATAGAAAATCATTTCCTTAGTATTCAATGATTACTTTAAAATCTATCATAGTTGATAAGGTTCACCCCCCAAACCAACATAGTAATCAAGGTTCACTCCCAAGACTATCATAGTGGAAAATTCCCTTATTAAACTAGGTTAACTCTCCATTCTAGTCCTATTTGTTTCATGATATATCCAAACATACCCAATTCATTATCTATCTATATAATTCCAGGACAAACCATCACATAATGAAAATAATATAGATGTGTCCCATAAGAACATATAACATTCATCACAACCTATTGAAAAGAAATGAGTTTTATAAACATATTATGATCATAATAATAAAACATCCAAATAAATAATTAGGATGATATTATTCGATCATATCCCTAATAAGGCATAATTAACATAAAGGATTTTATCATATATTGAAATTCTGTTAAATGTTCACTTAGAACATTTCTTGAGGAAAATAACATTTTCACTTCAAAATCAATTATTTTAAAATATAAAAAATTTACCAAATATCAAGGAATAAATTTTACTTAAAAACTACCTTAGAAACATTTAAAGGAATCATAAAATCATTTAGTATTCATGATGGTAGAAAATTCCATTCATGTAGTGTTTGTTAAAATAAATAATCCTTTCATATTTTAGGTAAAAAGTCAAAAGCACCTCATTCAGAAAACACAAATAAGAGTTTTTTTTAAAAAAAATGAAGAAATTAAATCATGGATAAAAATTAATTCAAGAAATCATATGATAATATTAAAAACATTCTTGAAAACATTTTTAATAAACATGGACATGGACGAGAAATGATTTTTGATCAAAGAGAAAAATAAAGTCAATTTTTCTTAAAAACAATTTTCAGTATCTTAAGTACATAAAGGGATGAAAATGAAAGAAAGAGATGTAACTTCATGAAATAAATATACAATAATAAAATTCATGGTTTTATTGAGAGTTATATGATAATATTTCATCATCTAAACTTAACCATAAATTTTCTTGATAAATAATGATATTATAACATAAAACCCTTACCTTGTGTTCCACAAACTTCTAAAGAACTCTAAAGTCATGTATAATAAATTTAAATTTTTTATAATTCTACACCATAATCATGTAAATAATTATAATATCATATACAATCCATTTATAACATTTCAAAATTTATTTATAAAAAATCCCTTATTAAAATCATTGTTTTTTGGTGTTAACTATTTCATTTTTTATAATAATTTTAGTTTGGTAGTTTTGGTCATTGTGCTTTAATCATGGATCCATAATCTCTATAATTGTAATAATGATATAAATATCATATATATTATTTATTTATATATTTAGTGGTATCCATAAAATTTTTACATAAATAAATAAATTCCATCATTCATGGAGATGGTAGGACGTATGTACGCATGAACATTATTTCCATTTTAATAAAGGACGGAATGAAAGAAAGAGGAATAATATTTCAAATTTACACAATATTATTTATATCATATATATCATATATATTCATTTAATCCTTCCATATTATCATCAGTGTCAAAATAAAACAAAAAAACGAATCACATCGCTTTGTGGACGTGATAGTTTTCATGCATGGTTAAGAATTATGCCCCTTCCCCAGACAACCAGTTTAGGTTTATATCTAAAACCATTATAAGATAGTTTTATGATCAAACTAAGGAATATATGTCATGTAAGTTTATGTAATTAATGGATTTGTATAGGTATTTGATAAACCAAAATTCTCTTCAAATGTTGATAGAAGAGGAGAGTGTGTTTTTTATAAGTGGGGGAGAGGAAACACTTGGAATTTTTGAAAAAAATAGAATATATAAATGTATTATTCACAAAAAAATGGATCAAAAATGGATTATTATAAAATATTAGAATATATAGGATTTAAATATGTTAATAAAATAGAATTTATAAAAAAAATTAGTTCATTTTAACACTTATCTCTTCAGTTTAATCCCCCGGTAAACCTATTTTAACCTTAACCATGGAAACATATTTCTACTTTATTTACTGTTAAATATGTAAAAATATTAATTATAACTTATTAAATACACATAAAATATGAAATTTCATTATGGAAGGGTCACAACAAGGAGACAAGGATATAAGGGGGCCTAGAATGGTGGATCCCTAGGAAGTCTTGTCTAAAAATACACATAGAGTCCTGGGATAGAAAACCAGTATAAAATAAATTAAAATATAGTTTTTATGAGACCCCATAAAAGCCAAAGCATCCTTCTTTCTATTTCTATTGTTAAAAGTATGCTTGATATCCACATCGCAATCTAAAATAACCTTTTATGATCTAAATTGATAGATAATGGACCAATGAGGGGTAGATAGACCTATAAGAAAATGATGAAGTAAAGTAGAATAAATCTCAACCTCATGTAATTTGATATTATAAATCTAACATATAGGTAGAATAATGAGTAGAGCCTTGTACTTGTCCATAAGAGACGTTCGAGGTTCATATAAGTCACTTCAGGCAACCTTAATTGTACCCTAATTATTCTTGACTAAACCACCACCTCTCAAAAATCCTTGCACACAAGAACCATATGTATTGAGTTTCCAGTCACTAATTGGCTTGATCCAACACACCCAATGGCCACACGTTACTAGATAATCTTACTGGGAAGACAAATGATACATGTGAGTCTTGAGAATAAGAGATATATCACACCACTATAACACACAACCATGCTTTTCAATGAGGCAAGGATTTTTAACCTTCATGCCAAGAAGAGAAGAATGATGATCTTGAAACATAGAATTATTCCAAGTATCCTAAATAACCCAGCACCCCCACTATAATAATAATACAACCCAAATTAAACCCACTAATGTCATCGATAACCCACAACCACTGATTCAAAAATCCATGTAGAGTATTCCCATGAATATCATGACCCATCAGGACACCCAATATATTAAACATAAATCCTGCCTAATCCCCCTCAACAAACAAGTGGGAAATGTTTTCTACCTGACTAGAGGAATAATATCTACATCGAGAATCCAAATGAATGAATCTTTTTTTCACCTCATTGTCTATGGGAATATCATGATGATAAATACTCAATACTATGAAATTATATTTAGCCAGAATAAATTTTCACCAAAAATACCTAAAACATATGGCATCCCTTATTTTTATTACATAACTTTTCATTACATTTTACAGAGGATATTTAAAGTTCAATGTCATGTAAATAAGTTACATAATACATCAAAATAAAAAAATGTTATTTTAATACTCTTGAAAGGATTATTAAAATTTTCATACAGTGTAGAATTACTTCATCTCATAACTCGAGGACATAAATCAAAGTAAATGGTGAGCATAAGGCCCATTTAGAGAGAACAAGGAAAACAATTTACATATGAGCTTGAGAGAATACAATAAAAACTTGAGGAAAAATCATAAAGGAAAGAGAAAGAGGAATATCATGATAATAAGAACTTTAATAATATCTTTAAATTGCATCTACAACATTTAATTTAGACATTCATAAGCATATAACCAAGGTATATCCCTAAGGTGTCATAAAAATTACCAAGGTTATTCACCAAGTTGTTGTAAACTTGTCATCTCTAGAGATTAATTTATTTACCCAATAAATTAGAGAAAAAACATGGCACACCCTTAATATGTATTTATTTTCATGTGATCTTCATAGATAATAACAAAACATTTCATAAATAACCCATAGAAAATAAATGAAATGGGTTTCATATCAATATCATTGCGTTTTTAAAAACTGCTTAAACATATGATCATTATGTCATTTATAACCAATAGAAAAGGAATGATAGTTTCATATATGTAAATTCCAGAATCAAATAAATAATTTTTATTTCTTAATGAATACCCCAGGAATGAAATATTATTGTGTATTCACATAAAGACAATGAAATAATTTCTTGAGAAAAAGAGAGAGATTTTGAGACGAAAATTCTGCAGCATAACGACTATGAAACATTATTTTAGAAAACATTAAAAATAGAGGGTATATGGGTCTCCCATTCATAAAATACTCATAATAAAGTAGAGGGAAATAATAAAATATAAATAAGAACATGGTATGAAAATTTTAAAGACATACCAAATAAAAGAGAACTTGAAAGGAAAAGAGAAGTTGAGAATTCTCTTACCTTGAAGAGTAACTTCTAAAACTCTAAGATCAGGATCTTGAGGGATTTAGGGAACCTTGGGAGGACTCCTTGGGATGTATAACTATCATAAATTCGTGGAGTATGAATTTATAATGAAGAGAAATGAAGTGGTGAGTGGGTATTTATAGTAAAATAGAGGGAGTTTTTTATTAATTTCAAAGGACACCTCATTAGTGGTATTTGTAAAACCATGAGATTTCCCCTGATATTTTCCCATGGTATTAGACACTTGGGACACCTCATATCATATTTTATTCCTCAATAGTAGACCAGAATTATTACATCATTATTAAATCACTAAATATTTCATTAAACAAACTGAAAACTCAAAACTGTATTTTTATTATTCCCCAAAAAACAAAGTATTTTATAAAAATCTCATAAATTCATCATAACTTAATATCAACGTTTTGAATTCATAAATGAAATTTATTTTATCTTAATAAATCTCTACATAGGAGAAATTTAACTTTTAACTATAAAAATACTTTATTATTAAAAATAATAGCGGACATAAAATGCATAGTGACATGCATAGTAAACTTTTTGACACTTTAAAATAATAAAATTATTTTATATTTTTTAAATAAGAATGAGTTTTTTTATAACATTGTTTCATTATAATAAATAATTATTAATAAATAATTATTTTAATATAGCAATAAAAGTAAAATTTTTACCTATAAAATCAATTTATCAAATTTTCCTCACTTAAAAATATATCTTATTAAGAAAAACAATTCTTCAAATGGAAATGATGAAATAATAATTTTATTTATAAAAAAGGGATTAGACAAAGTGTCACGAACCAACCCTGTTCAACCCTGAACCGGTCACCCAAGCCGGTCTGCGACATGGCCCGAAGGGCGTTCCCGATCCCCACGGGTTGGCAACTAGTGATGAGCATCAAAATAAACCAGTTAGGAACAATTTGGCCCGTAACAAAGATAAATAAACATAAACGGATCAAGAAGATGAATAAAGGGAAACAAACTAAACAACTTGGTAGTGGAAAAAAGAATAAACGAAGCAACGTGACATACCTCAGGTGACCCTGTGGGTCACCATGGAACGTAAACTATACTCGCTCCCAAAATCAATCCAAGACTGAAACCTGCAGCTGAAAATTATTGTAGGCCTGAGCACCGAGATTCTCAGTAGGAATGCCAAAATATAACCACGTCCAATGCCCCTTCCATTAATAAGAAATCCAATCTTTCCAAGTAGAAAATAAGATATAATAAAATAATTTTTTTTCCTTCTTTTCAAATTCAGGTAACGAGTTTGAATTTTCAAGTAAATCATTTCACTCCCACTACATTTTCAAAATAGGTTCCAAGAATGCATTAACGTTTCAAAATGAAAAGAAACCAGTTTGGATTAAAATATGGTTTTTACAAATAAGACATCAAGTATGAAACAACTGAAATAAAAATTACATCACAAACAGCATGTCGCAAATGAGCACCATGGGTAATCCCTATAGGTAGCTAGCACAAGTGGGACCCTAGAGACCTCGTACCTCGGTGAAACATGGCTTAGAAACCACAACCCTTAGAAAATGTGGCATAAAAGACCACGACCCTCAGAAAATGTGTATTAGAAGACCATGACCCTCAGTATTTCATATGTTTAGTTAGTTTTTTTGAGACGATACTACTAGGAGAACAGGGACAAACCCCTTCCGTGTCATCTAGCTTACTAGTCCTGGTCACCCAGCTAGATACCCAGGTTTCCCATTGTGCTCTATTTCAAGTGGTGGTGAGTTTTCTTTATCAAAAAAAACATATATGTACATAACACTTTCTATATCTAAAATCCATTCAACCTCTCACCACCGTTCTCCCTCCTTAAGTGCATTCCCCCCTCTTTCACATCACACAATTCATAAGCATCAAACTAGGCACATAATAACACATTCAACGTAAAAATAATTTTTTTTCTAAAACCAATGGGGGGAACGCCTCAAGAGAGGTTTTTCTTTTTCATAAAGAATTCTTAAGATGACAAATGGGCTTAATTACATAAAGGGAACACTTTTTACAATTAACCAGCCAAAAGGACAAACACTTTTGGAAATACACATTACCAATTCAAAACCACTTACGAAATTAATTTTCAAGTAAAGACACTTAAGACCAATGAACGTTAGAAATACATTTCAATTTCCAAAACAAGGCATAATAATTTCTATAAACTACAACCATATTTCATAGTAGTTGTAAATAGCATAAATGAAAAACATATTTTTAAAACAATCAAGAAATTATGAAATTCAAATTAAAGGCATAAGCATAGGGGACCTACCTCAAACATGTTTCTTTTTGTCAACGACCACTCAAACCGACACTTGGCGCATACATGCACATGCATTTATAAATATATATATATATATATATACACCCCTAGCTACATTGCACATATTCCCCATTCCATGAGAGAATATATACAAAGAGGGCATATATATATATATGCCTTACCCTATGCATGTACATGTAGGATACCTCGACTTCTGCATCCCAAAACCATCGTAGCGAGGTCCAACACACTACACATAAAATTTAATAAAATAATTAAACATTTGAACAATCTACAAAACATTTCAAAATAACACGTCAAGGGTTTTCACTTGTAACACACTCAACTTGAAGGAGGAAAAGCCAATTTAAAACCAAAAGTGCACCAAAGTGACTTCAAAACGTACTTTCCATCTTTTGAAATAATTTACAAAACATATTGAAAATTTAACAACAATTAAAACATGCTCAAAGTGGTACATTTCCTATCAAATATCTTTTTTCCACTCATACACACCTCATGTACCCACAAAAACACATGGCGCACTACTTAAACAATTGATTGAACGCATCTAAATATTTTCACAACAAGGCACACACACACAAATATCCCCATTTGCATAGTCAAAAAACTTTTGAAAATATACACACACCAAAATAATATCCAAACATGTTTCACACACTTTATAATATTTAATAAACCACTTAATAATTTTATAAAACAACCCCAAGCGGTATCAAAAGACTTTGAACACAAATTCCTAATCAAAAACATCTTCTATGTCCAAACACACACCAATAACATGATAAAACAGAATTTGCAGCCCTTTCATGACATAATAAACCAACAACAATGTTTATAAAACACAACGAAAATCTCAACATCGATTTTCACAAAATTAAAACATTCATATCAAATAAATATTCTACTAAACACATCGAAATCATATTAAGCCTCAATTAAAACTATATTCGCAACATGTAAACAAATAAATGAGAATGTCAAATTAATTAAATAAGATAATTAATTCATCAAACAACACTTATATGCAGAAACACTTACCTTCGGTGTTGAAACTTTGGATTCTGATGCAAAACTTCGATCGTGCACCAATTGCACTACAAGGATCCTAGAGCAAACCCAAAATAACAAGAGTCAATAAAAATAAAAACCCCAAACACATTAGGGTTTTGGCCAAATTTTAGTAGGGTGATAGGGTGACCTTAAATCAACTAGAAATGGTGGGATAAGAGGAGAGAAACCCATACCTTGAAGGACCAGATCAAGAATCCAGTGGAAAACCGTTTGAAATATGAGCTGCAGAGGGATATAGGGGGGCAGCGGTGTGAGGAGAAATGGCTCAAACAGATGGAGGAGGAGGTGTGTGGGTCTGATAAAGAGGGAGAGTGGGGTAATGGGGGTGTATTTCTGGAGGGAGGCCACAGAGGGAGAGCGTTCGAAGGGAGGGGAGGCCATGCAAATAGGGTTTCGGGGGGAGGGATGTGTTGTGTGACGTAGAGGGAGGAATAGAAAGAGGGGGAGAAAAAATAAAATAATAAAATAAAATAAATAAAAATAAATAAAAATTTAATAAATAATGATAATATTAATATTCATAATAACTTAATAATTATTATAATAAACTTGATAATAATAATATTATTAACTATAATAATAATATTATTATTATTAAATTGTTTTCCATTTACTTTTTTTAATTTCATTATGATTTTTATTTAATAAATTTTTATAAATTAAGAAACCAAAACCAAAATAAAAATAAATAAATAAATAAAAATAACTATAACCACAAGATACCGGGTTGGGGTGTGACAATTCTCCCCACCACAAAAAATTTCTTCCATCAGAAAGTCACCCAGACAAACAAGGAATCGAACTCAAGATTGTGACTGAACAAGGCTAACAAAATCACAAACTCGGTGTTACTTTTCACTCCACGAGTCACACCTGACCAGATCTGTGGGAAAATGCAAAGAGAAAAGACATCAGGAAACAGGGAGGGTTCTCCCCACCACAAGAACCTAACAAGCACTACCAACATTGAGACTCTCAGCACGGGCTAACTCTGGAACTGCTAATTTGATCCAAAGAAGAAACAGCCAACAAGGCCAAAACTCCTACACAGACCAACTCTCAAAGAATTAACGACAATATTTTTGGTGGGCCTCCCTACCATCTAAGAACTAACCAGCTTAAACCAACTTGCATTGACCAACATAGGAACATCCAACCCAAACCAAAAACCATCGACACACAAGAAAACCCACAAAATAATACCACCAAAGAGTGAGCTGAACCATGACCCGTCATTTCCACAAGATATGAGAATCTCCAAAACGAGCACGTCACAAAGAAAAAAGGGTCACATTTAAGGAGGCACAAATTCTATAATTACAGGATAATGAGATCCCCATGCCTCCTTACAACAAAAGTGGGGTATTCAAGGAACAAAGGCCACAAAGAGTAAATGATACCTTTATGCCTCTTATAAAAAAATAAAAACTTCAAAGATAAGGAAGCTACAACAGAGAAATCTAAACCGTCCCTATTTTAGAACTGGAGACAAAATTTAGACCAAGTTTCCCCACACCTGATGATTCTTGACTACGTGAAAGGATTCACTCTGAGACCTTTGGTTGGAGCTCTGATGTCTTGAAGCATCTACTGCCCCACAGTCAAGAGTTGACATCCTTCGATTGAGAATCTTTTTGGCGATGCCGCTAGAGGAACCTCTCCAAGTGTCCCAAACGGCCACACTGATGAAACTTATTCAGTGGATGATGACAAGGCGACTTAAAGTACTCAAACCGGCCACACTTGAACCAAACAATAGGGTGGACCAACTAAAAGAGGATGGAATTGACAATAAGACTTGTATGAGACAGGTTCCTCTAGTTCTCTCTCTTCACTAGATGGGGAACCTTCCCGAACACCAAAAGAATCAGTCCTGGAAACCTAGACAAAGACCCTACATAAGAGAAACTTTAATTGATCCCACAACGCTACCTTCAGATAAAAGGGAATCAACCACTCAAAATGTCTGACGTAAGCCTTTACTGTCTGTTGGCCTTGTTGGACACTCGCGAGCTCTACCACTTTCCTCACCTTCACTTCCTAGCCTATTAACCATCGGATGAGAGTGGTCTTAAACACCTTCCCATACATCACATCATGCTACGATGTTGGGATCATCTTCTTACATCAATCCAAAGTTGATCCTTCAAACGAACTCAAACTAGTACGAGCTCTCATAACTTTGGGAGTCCCCAATAACCGAAAAACATCAACAGTTTCACCAATCAAGTCCTCTAACTTCGATAGATCACAATCCCCAAAGAATATGGACAACAACCGAAAATAATTCAATTCCACCACTACTCTAAGAGTTTGGGTTGAACCAACAACTAGAAGAGACTCACTAGAAACCTCTGGGACTTTTCTAGGAAGCATACTCAAAAACAAGAGGCACAAGTCCGAATTAAAACTCATCACAAATAAAAATTCCACACCTTAATCACAAACTAAAGCTCAAATTCAAATCTCTATTCCAACCACAATTCAGTATGTCAAACCAAGAACCCACAAAAAAGGATACCAAACATGAAAATAGAACACAAAACAATTTCTCACTCACTTTTCAAAACAGTTGAAATACCTTTTTTGAAAACCATTTTTCAGCAAACAAAACAACTTAAATATATACCATTAGTATTCCATGAAATCTCACAAATACATATCCATGTGCTAGCTCAAGAACCCATCCACTCACGTCCCCAATTTCTCCACTTTCCACATTCCATTAAAAGAAAACAATTTCCACTTCAAAACCACTTTTCCACTCCTAAACCACATTCCCTTTTGAAAACCCTTTTTTTGATTAACCATTTTATTTTTTTCAAATCCAATCAAGTCAGTAAAAACTAATTCCAAACATAACTCACATCAAAACTTCCAAAAATAAGAGGCTAGTGGCTATGCCAACCTGATAACATGGCTTAACAGACCATGCTCCGAGCGAGCATCCACCACAGGAAGTATCTTGAATCGTGCACTCAGGATGTACATGGGTTTTTACTCCCTGCCAGCTCATCACGTAACACCAGATCACTTCCTTTTTCATCCCTCATCCATATAGACCAAGCAAAAGAAATAAATTCAAATCCCGGACTACCCCTGTAAACTCGAGTCTTGGGACGGACAAGGGTTCATGATTTCCTTCCCATGCCTACCTCTCGAGTCCCGACACACCTAATCACCAAGCTACCTGACACCCCAAATAACAAGGGTCTACTCTAATTCCATTTTTTCATGAACCAACCCAAGTTGACCTTGAATTGGTCACCCGAGCCTGTCTACGACATGGCTTGAATGGTTTTCCCCATCCCCACGGGCTGGTAACTAGTGTCGGGCATCAAAATGACTTAGTTGGGAATGATTTGGCCCATAACAAAGATAAATAAACATAAACTGAACAAGAAGATAAATAAAGGGAAACAAACTGAACAACTTGGCACTGGAAAAAAGAATAAACGAAGAAATGTGACATACCTCAGGTGACCCCATGGGTCACCACGGAATGTAAACTACACTCTCTCCTAAAACAAATGGAAGACTGAGACCTGCAACTAAAAATTAATGTAGGCATGATCATCGAGATTCTCAGTAGGAATACCAAAATGTAACCACGTCCTATTCCCCTGCCTTTAGTAAGAAATCCAATCATGCTGGTTTAAAAATAAGATATAATAAAATATTATTCTTTTACTTCTTTTCAAATTTATGTAACGGGTTTGGATTTTCAAGTAAATCATTTCACTCCCACTAAATTTTCAAAATAGGTTCCAAACATTCATTACCATTTCAAAATGAAAAGAAATCAGTTTGGATTAAAATATGGTTTTCACAAATAAGACATCAAGTATTAAACAACTGAAATAAAAATTACATCACAAGCAGCATGTCATAAATAAGCATCATGGTTAATACCTATAGGTATCTAGCGCAAGTGGGACCCTATAACCTCGTACCTCGGTGAAACATGGCTTAGAAACCACAACCCTCAGAAAATGTGGCTTAGAAGACCACGACCCTCAGTAATTCATATTTTTAGTTAGTGTTGTTGTGTCAATCCTACTAGACGATCCCAGACAAACCCCAATTGTGTCATCTAGCATATTAGTGCTAGTCACCCACCTAGATACCCAGGTTTCCATTGTGCTCTATTTCAAGTGGTGGTGAGTTTTCTTTTTCACTCAAACATATATGTACATAACACTTTCTTTATCTAAAACCCATTCAACCTCTCAGCACTGTTCTCCCTACTTAAGCACATTCCCCCTCTTTCATGTCACACAATGCATAAGCATCAAAATAGGCAAATAATAACACATTAAACTTAAAAATAATTTTTTTTCTAAAACCAAATGGGGCATGCCTCAAGAGAGGTTTTTCTTTTTCATAAAGCATTCTTAAGATTCCAAATGGGATTAATTATATAAAGGTAACACTTTTTACAATTAACAATCCAAAATTCCAAACACCTTTGTAAATACACATTACCAATTCAAAACCACTTGGGAAATCAATTTTCAAGGAAAGTAACTTAAGACCAATGAGCATTAGAAATACATTTCAATTTCCAAAACAATGCATAATCATTTCTAGAAACTGCAACTAGATTTCATAGCATGTTTATATAGAATAAATGAAAAACATATTTTTAAAATAGGTAAGCAATTATGAGATTCAAATTAAAGTCATAGGCATAGGGGACCTACCTCAAACATGTCACTATTTGTCAACGACCACTCAAACCGACACTTGGTGCAAACAGGCATATGCATTTATACATATATATATATATACACCCCTAGTTGTATTGCAGATATTCCTCTCTCCATGATGGAATATGTACAAAGAGGGCATATATATACATATGCCTTACCCTATGCATGTACATGTCGGATACCTCGACACCCATATTCCAAAACCAACATAGCGAGGTCCAATGCACTACACATAAAATTTAATAAAACAATTAAACATTTAAACAATCTACAAAATGTTTCAAAATAACATGTCAAGGGTTTTCACTAGTAACACACTCAACTTCAAGGAGGAAAATCCACTTTAAAACTAAAATTTCACCAAAGTGACATTAAAATATACTTTCCATCTTTTGAAATAATTTACAAAACATATTGAAAAATTCACAATAAGTAAAACATGCTCAAAGTGGTACATTTCCCATCAAATATCCTTTTTCCACACATACGCATCTCATTTACCCATAAAAACACAAGGCACTCTACTTAAACAATTGATTGAACACATCCAAAAAAATTCACAACAAGGCACACACACACAAATACCCTCATTTACATAGTCAAACCACTTTTGAAAATATACACACACTAGAAAAATATCCAAATGTGTTTCACACACTTTATAAGATTTAATAAACCACTAAAGAATTTTATAAAACAACCCCAAGCAGTATCACAAGACTTTGAACACAAAAACCCAATCAAAATCATATTCTAAGGCCAAATTCACACCAATAACATGATAAAACAGAATTTTCAGCCCTTGCGTGACATAATAAACCAACAAAAAAGTTTATAAAATACAATGAAAGGATCGACATGGGTTTTCACAAAATCAAAACATTCATATCAAATAAACATGCTACTAAACACATCAAAATCATATTAAACCTCAAGTAAAACTATATTCACACCAATTAAACAAATAAATGAGAATGCCAAATTAATTAAATAAGAGAATTAATTCATCAAAAAAACTTATATGTGAAAACACTTACCTTTGGTGTCGAAACTTAGGATTCTGACGCAAAAATCTGATCGCGTGCCAATTGCACCACAAGGATCCTAGAGAGAACCCAAAATAACAAGATTCAATCAAAATAAAAACCCCAAACACATTAGGGTTTGTCCAAATTTTAGTAGGGAAACCAGGTGACCTCAAATAAACTGAAAGTAGAGAGATAATAAGGGAGAAACCCATACCTTGAGGGACCAGATCAAGAATCCAGTGGAAAACCGGTTGAAATCCAAGTCGAAGAGGGAGCTCGGGAGGAAGATGTGTGAACAGAAATGGCTCGGACAGAGGGGGGTGTGCAGGTCCGAGAGAGAGGGAGAGTGGGGTTCTAGTGGTGGCTTTCTAGAGGGAGGTCGCGGGAGGGAGAGCGGCCGAAGGGAGGGGAGGCTGCACAAATAGGATTTTTGGGGGAGGGATGTGTCGTGCAACGCAAAGGGAGGAAGAGAAAGAGTGGGAGAAAAAAGGGAGAAAAAAATAAAATAAAAAAATAAAAATTTAATAATTAATGATAATATTAATATTCATAATAACTTAATAATAATTATAATAAACTTGATAATATTAATATTATTATTAACCATAATAATAATATTATTATTATTATTAAATTGTTTTCCATTTACTAATTTTTATTTCATTTTGATTTTAATTTAATAAATTTTTAAACATTAAAAAACCAAAACCAAAATAAAAATAAATAAAAATAACTATGACCGCAAGATACCAGGTCAGGGTGTGACACAAAGTAACTAACACCTCAGTACATAACCCCTTATAACACCTACATATGACCTAATAGTAAGGTGTGCAATGGTGATAGAATCTTGGGGTGGTTCAAAAAACATTACCTTAGTGGTGATTTCAATCAACTTGAACATCTCTCGTATTCCATTTCATTCAAACTTAACATGTTGAAGATCATCTTGGGTTTGGTCCAGAGTAATGCCTGGTGATGTTGCCTCCTTCCCAAGCTTCAAAAAATGGGATTTGTATAGCATGATTCTACTAGTAGAGGTCATTGACTCTTCTTTTTGCATTAATTCTCCATTATCATTTCTATTTATAAAAAATAATTATAATGTTAAAAATTATTATGGTTTCCAATTGTCATATTAACTAATGGTCATATAATAATAAAAACTGGATGGTTATATTTCAATTATACTTATATGGTTTTATTGATTATAACACAGTAAAACTTACATTTTCAGGAAAAAATTATTATTCACAAAGTTTGGGTCATTACATTCTTTCACCATTTAGAAATTTAATCCTAAAAATTTAAACTATTATACTTAGAAGAGAAAAGGTGTGGGTACTTCTACCTTATAGTCTCCTCTAGTTCCCACATTGATTCTTCATATTTTTGGTTCCTCCATAACACTTTAACAAGGTGGGTAGTTTTTTTGTGTAGAACCTTGTCTCTGTGATCTAGGATCTCCACCGGATGCTCATCATAAGAGAGGTCATTTTCCAATTTTACCACCTCTGGATTTAGTACATTTGAAGGGTTAGGTATGTACTTCCTCAAGAGGGATACATGGAATACATCATGAACTTGAGCTATATTTGGAGCAAGTTCAAGCTGATATCCCACTAATCCTACGCGATCAAGTATTTCATAGGGGCCAATGTATGTAAAACTGAGCTTACATTTCTTCCCAAACCTTATGAATCTCTTCCATGGAGAAATTCTAAGGAAGGAATTGTTGCTAAAATCAAACTCCAAGTCCCTTCGATGGTTGTCGGCATAGCTCTTCTATCGAATCTGAGCAACCTTAATGTGTTGTAGGATGGCATGAACCTTTTCTGTCATCTCTTGTACAAGATTAGGCCCAAGTATCTTTCTCTCACCAGCTTCATCCCAACATGAAGGAGTTCTACATCACTTATAATATAGAGCATAATAGAGTGCCATTTGAATGATCAAGTGGAAGTTTTTTTCGTAAGAGAACTCAACTAATGGGATATTTTGATCCCATCCACCTTTAAATTCCATTGAGAATGTTCTCAACATTTACTAGAGTGTCTGAATAGTGCTTTCATATTGTCCCTCAGTTTGAGGCTGATAGGCCATACTAAAATTCAATTTGTTACACAGATCATGTTGACGAATTCTCCAGAATTCTGATGTGAACCTTGGATCATGATTAGATACGATAGAAAGTGGAACTCCATGCATCCTTACCACTTCCTTCACATAAATCATGAAAAGTTAATCAAGATAAAAATATTACTGAATGGAGATAAATTATTTAGTCTTCACTATAACATAAATTGACTTTTTCAGCAGTTTTGTAGCAGAAGTTCACAAAACCGCTGCTAAACCTTTTTTTAAAATGGTTTCACGGCGGTTTATAATAAACCACCATGAAACCATTTCTTTTTTTTATACTCCTAACCCTTCCACCCGACCCCTACCCTAATTCACCCACTAACCCCCCACGACCCCCTTCTCCCGGAAACCCCCCATGACCCCCTTCTCCCAGTGACCCCACCAACGACCCCCCGGGACCCCCTTGCGACCCCCATTCTCCCAGCGACTGCCCGCGACCCCCCTTCTCTTGGTGACCCCCCTTCTCCCGGCGACCCCCCTTCTCCCCCATGGCCTTCTGTGACCCCAGGACCCCCCGCGACCCCATGACTCTGTGACCGCCCTTCTCCCGATGACCCCGCAACCCCCCTTCTCCCAGTGAGTTTACTATGAGCAAGTATTGTTTAGGATAATTTTTCATGTTTACATTGAATTCATATTTTTTGTTCTATTTATGAATAAAACATATCAGTTCAATTTATCTTGGGTAAATATATTTGAGTTTAGTTTGATCTAGTTTTGTTTGGATCAATTTGGATTGGTCTATTTTTTTTCAATTTATAGTTATTTATTATTTGTTAGATAAAAGTATTGTTTGGAAATATTGAATATATGTGATTTGGTTCATTTGAATTCAATTTTATACATTTATTTTTCATTTTATATAGTTGAATTTGGTGTAGTTAAATGAAATAAAATAAGATTAATATTATTTTCACAACTATTGTTACACTTTAATTCATTTAAGGTTTGATTCTATTCAGTTTGATTCAATTTAATTTTACTCTCGATAGGTTGGTTCATAATTTTTATGGTCTGTTTGATCACTTTTTCAATAATTTGAAAATTTTTGATACATTTTAAAGTAGTGATTGTCAATATGAATATTTATAAGATATACAATTAGACAATTTAAATGTTTTGTAATGGTTTTGTTAATTTTATACGAGGGTTTATTTTTTGAAATTGAATGATTCAAGTGTAATGATTTAGGTTAAACTCGTCCAATGAAATAGTTTTTAATATAAAATGATTTTTGAAATTTTAACTCATTGAAATAAATTTATGCAATCAGTGTATATGAGTGTAGATTTAATGGTCTTAAAATTAGTAGTTTTATAAAATACCCTTTTAATTGATTTTTTAGACCATGAAATGATCTTACAAGCAGTGGGTTTGTAAATTTTTGATTTCAAATGGTTTGAAATAATTTTTTAGATTAATTTATTAATAATATTTCATATTTATTTCCTATTTTTGGACATGTCATTGTATTTTAGTTTTGTAAAATAGGTCTTAGGGGACATCTAATATTGAATAATTAGATTTAGATCTATTTTTGTATCAATACATTCCAGTATATGTTTTTGTGTTTCATTTTTACTAAATTAATTTTGATTTGGTTATTTTACGTTTAGTTTTGTATGGGTCAATTGTGTTCACTTCCATTAAATTCAATTAAATTCTATTTGTTTTTTTTCAATTCTAATTATGTTGGATTTGGAATGTTAAATATGGTTCGATTCATTTCTTTTGCATGTATTTTTATCCAGTCTTCTATTATTTAGATATATTCAATGAGTCTTACATGTCTTCAGTTCAATATTATTTTGTTCATTTATATTTGGTTCCTTTTAATATGGTTTAATTAAATCAATTTTCAATAATTTTAAATCTAATCAATGTAGAAAACATTGTATTGTAATAGTATATGATAGAAAAAAGAGTGTGGGGGTGAATTTCTATTTAAAAAGCTAAAATAACATAAAACCCAAACCACATTTGTTAAAGTAATCAGACTCATAGATTGTCTAATGGTTAGAGTATAGGTATCAGACTTATAAGTCATCCAATAAATCAGAGTTACAAAACATACTTACAAACAATCTTATTAAAAAAATATTAAAAATTTGGAAACATAAACTTTATAATATAAATTTCACATAGGAATATACAACTTGTTAAAACAAGTAATATGAAACCTATGCATAATGAATCTATTAATTCAAGTTGGTAATGATCAGGTTGGTTATGGAAATAATTATTTGGGTCTAGGTGGGTTTATTCTTGGTTTCTAAAAGATTTTATCAATTTTTTATGGACATAGTTTACCCTTGTGTTTCCGATGATAAAAATAATTTTCACTCTATATATGTGTGCTCTAGGTTGGAAGAGGAATTTTAAGATTGATGTTTGGGGTTTTGATGGAAAAAAGTGGAGGGTGGTGTTTGTTAAGAGATGGGATCTATTTTTTCTATTTATTGTCATATGGTTAATAGGAATAGATGCCTCGGGTTGAGAGTTGTGTTATCATGTTTGTTGGGTTATTGTGTGAAGATTTTTGATTGGTTGTTTATGTTTCAATTTAGAGATGGGAATTCCCATATTTCTTATTCATTGTCGAATAATTTGATTTATTATTATCAAATGGATGATTGTTTTGGTTCCCAACTACTTTTTGTAGTTTCTATATGCCATATTGAGTGTATCACATTTTGGTAGATTATGATTGATCATTGAATACCATGATTATGAAATTGATAATGTAATTGACATTGAACTCATTGGATGAATATTGATGTTGGTTTATAGGATAATGGAAACTATGGGATTATTAGATTAATTCTTAGAGAAGAATATGATGGAAATCTAAGAATTGTAATGGAAAATAATAAATCTAGTTGGATCTAATGAACTAAATTGATTAAATAATAATTTTTATTGAATTTAACAAATGAGTGGATAGTAATATCTCTTTACTATGTCAAAATGTTTAATGGTGATGAATCATGATACTTATGTTCATGAATTGAATCTAGCCTCTACTGGTGTAGTAAAAATTTAAATGGATACCAAGAAACCTCAATCAAAAGTGCATAGGAAACACAAAAGTACATCCATGCAAAACCAAGTTCATGTCAGGCATACTCTACTGGAACAAAATACACACCAAGCCTAGTTTGGAAGCACATTTCAAACATTATAGGCCTAATAATTACCTTACTATACTTAATCCCAAGAATCTAAGATCTAATATAGCTCCAACATGTCCAGTTCCTCATGTGATCACATCAAAAATAGTATGTATTTCACTACACCATAGCACATAAACTTGAAAATATTCTCCTCAAATAAGTACAATTATATTATGCATACTTTATGATCAATGGATCATATTTATTATATTATGTTTCTTTAATCTTACACTATCGTATATAGGAATATCTTTCTCTATTTAGTAGTAACAATGTGTTTTAATTTTTTTTAATATTGTTTAGGCACATTGTGATATACATGGATAAAAGTTGGATCACATTACCGAGGAACGCACTTTAGTAAGTTAAGGGTTTGAAGGAGTTTTTAGATTTTGAAATTTCTAATCGATCCGTTGAAGGGAGAATAAGATGTCCATGTACTAAATGTAAATTTAGAATATTGTTGAAGAGAGATGAAGTTTATGAACATTTAATACTGAAGCAATTCCTTGATCAATATTTGTGTGGTATTTGGCATGGAGAATCGAACGTTACAGAAATATTGAGCACTGATGTTAATCTACAGAATGAGGTCCCAACTTCATTAACATTGTAAAATGAAATGCAAAACCTCATAAATGATGCATTAGGCACTGCAAGACACCACTATCAACATCAAAACATAAAAGAACAACCATATGTGGGTGCTAAAAATTGCAACTTGACAAGTGATGTTTTTGAGGCTGTAACACAACCAGATCAAGATTGCAACATATCATTAGATCCTCCTCTTGATTCTGTGGACCCAAATGTAAGAGAAATATTCACTGAGGAAAATGTGTTTCATGATTTATTTAATTATGGAAATCAAGAGTTTTATAGTGGGTGTTTGAAATATTCAAAGCTTTCTTTTATACTGAAGTTGTACCATTTCAAATGTCTATGTGTGATTACAATTAAGGCAATGTCCATGATATTAGAATTGATTAGTGATGCATTTCCTGAAGAAAAAATCACAGAGTCTTTTTATGATATGAAAAAAGTTGTTAATAGGATTGGTTTGAATTATACAAAAATACATGCGTGTCCCAATGATTGTATGCTTTATTAGGGAGAGGATTCAAGTAGACAGAATTGAAAAGAATGTTCTTCTTCTAGATGGCAGTAAAAGGGTGATGTTGGAAGTCTGAATCAACATAATTTCATGGAGAATAAGAAAAGGAACACACCTATAAAGGTTTTTCATTACTTTCCTTTGAAGCCTCGATTGCAAAGATTATTCATGTCATCAGAAACCGCCGAACACATGAAGTGGAATTATGTAGATAATAATAATGATGGGTTAATGAGACATCCCTAAGATTCACAATCGTGGAATACATTTGATTATTTACATCCATATTTCTCAACTGATCCTAGGAATGTTCAATTGGGATTGACTACCGATGGATTCAACCCATTTGGGACTTTGAGTACAGGTTATAGCATTTGGCCAGTTGTTTTGATACCTTACAATCTGCCTCTGTGGATGTGTATGAAACAAACATATTTTATCATTTTGATGATTATTCCTGGAAAACAAATTACTAGAAATGATATTGATGTATACTTGCAACCTTTGATTGACGAATTGTAGGATTTATGGAGAAATGGTGCTGAGACATTTGATGCTTCTTCTAAAATAATTTTCAAAATGCATGATGCGTTAATGTGGACCATTAGTGACTTCCCTGGGCTTGGGAATTTATCTGGTTGGAAAACATACACGGGTTTGTCTTTTCCCATTTGTAAATTTTATTTTGAGCCCAAACGGTTACCTCATAGTAGAAAATGGTGCTTCTTGTGCCATCGAATATTTCTTGATGCATCTCATAGATTTCGGTTGAACAGATCAAAATTTAATGGTTTCATTGATAATAGACCACCTCTAAAGTTGTAAACTGGTTCTGAAATATTGACACAACTTGAAAATGTTGAAACAGATTTTGGGAAGGTTCATCATTTGAATGATAGCAGAAAATAGGTCCGAATTAAATCATCAAGTGAAATCAAAACACAACAATGGAATAAAAAAATTATATTCTTTAAACTTTCGTATTGGGAATTTAATTTTTTGCAGCATAATCTTGAAGTGATGCATATTGAGAAGAATGTCTGTGAAAATTTGATTTTCACATTACTTAATAAGCATGGAAAGTTGAAGGATCATCTCAATGCTTGCAAAGAATTACAAGTAATGAACATAAAACGTGATCTCTGTCCAGATGAGAATGAAAAGTATGCTCTGGAAATTTTTGCAATGAAAAATAGGGATAAATATACATTCCTTGGAATTTTAAAGAATGTGAAGGTATATGATGGGTATTCGAGTAACATCTCAAGGTGTGTTAACTTGAAGAATTGTAAGTTACATGGATTGAAAAGTCACGATTCACATATTTTGTTACAACAATTACTACCATTGGCATTGCGTACATTATTACTTGAAAACGTTACTACTGTTGTACTCCAATTCTATACATTTTTAGGCAATTATGTGAGAAATATATACATCCATATCATCTTGACAACCTCCAGGAGAGGTT
Source organism: Viscum album (assembly GCA_963277665.1). NCBI lineage: Eukaryota > Viridiplantae > Streptophyta > Magnoliopsida > Santalales > Viscaceae > Viscum > Viscum album. The sequence continues at coordinate 887,428,080 of OY728135.1, read as the reverse complement.
TTTATTGACCCTTTGTGCAATGGAGATGATCTTTCCTCCATCTTTTTTTACTGTCATGATGCATTTAACTATGCATTTGGTTGAGGAAGCTAAATTAGGAGGCCATGTTCATTATCGATGGTTGTATCCAATTGAGAGGTATTTTATTTATATGTTTTTCAGTTAAGTAAACAATTTTTTGCATTTAAATACATGCATAATTATGATTATTTTACTTCATAGATATCTTGGGAATTTGAAAGCATACATGAGAAATAAATCTCAACCAGATGGCTTTATCGCTGAAGGCTATTTGGATGAGGAGTGTCTTAACTTTTGTTCCAGATAAGTGGATGATACTGAGACAAGATTTAATCGAGTTGGACGTGTTGAAGACACATCGACTCAATCTCAAAATACATCAAAAATCAAAAATATTTCCTACTATTGGTCGATCAGTAGGGAGGACCTCAAATGTGACACTAATAGAATTGGAATTATTACAGGCACATAGATATGTGCTGCTGAATAGTGAAATTGTAGATCCATTTATTGAAGAGTTGAGGATACAAAAAAATAGAATAATGAGAGGCCAAACACAAAATGAGAAAGATATAATGAAAGCTATAAATAAAGAGCTTGTAAAATGGTTTGCACGATTTGTAAGTTCATAAATATTGCAATAAATACAAATATTAGTTTAACACATACATTTTGTAAATCTAATAAATTATATTTATTTTTTTAGATCATGAATACCAATACTCGACCAGATTTTTCAGAATATTTGAAGTTTCTTGTTAGAGGTCCTATAAAACAAGTTATAAAGTTTGATGCTTACAATGTGAATGGCTTTAGATTTCATACAGTTGATCGAGAAGTGGGTTTGAAAACACAGAGTAGTGGTATATTTACAATTGCTTAAGTGGGATACTATAGAAATCTACTTGATATTATTGAATTAAACTACCATGGGCATTTTTCTATTGTTTTATTCAAATGCAATTGGGTCGATATTATCAGAGGTGTTAAAAGAGATTCCTTGCAATTTACTTCTGTAAACTTCTCTCGCTTGATGGATGTTGGTGATCGTGAACTGCATGATCCATATATCTTATCATCACAAGAAAAAATGGTATATTATGTGAATGATGTTTTGGATGAAGGGTGAAGTGTAGTTTCTCACATAATAAAAAGAGATTTGTATGATATGGGTGATGAAGTGGAAGATTTGACCTCTGAAATTGAATCTCATCAACAACAAGAAGAAAAATTATTTGTCCATTATAATATTGAAAATATTAGTCTAGGAAGGATGAATGAAGTGGATCAAGTAATGGAGTAGGAAACCGACATGATTGAAGGTGAAAATTATTGTGTGTACAATTATTTATTCATTCAGCAACCACTTATTTCATTTGTACAGTCATTCATTATCATTGTTATATATATTTTGTTTATTAGTATTGGGCATATATTATCACTTTTAATTTTATTTCTTCATAATTTTTTTGAAATATATATTCTGAACTTAATTTTATTTGATTAAATGATAGGAATTACAAGGAAGAAGTGGTACACTATTTCATCTACTACTACAATAGATGACGATCTATCTTTCTCCCTCTACACAGCATCTGAGCCACCAGCTGCCTACACCCATGCACCATCTCCGCCTGCACAATCTCTCACACCCTCTGTGGGTGTCCCATTAGAGGTTGAGTTTTCAACTCTCTCTTCAGGAGCCTCAACAGTGGGGTGGTAGCACGCCCCTTCCAGTTTATCACGGGTATACTGGAGGGTCACTGTCATAGGTACAAATGTTAATATTAATAAATTTATTGCATTTTGTTTATACTAATTGTTTGCTCATTGAAGATGAAAAAAATGAAACCGTTGAGAAAATCATAAAAATTTCATGTGTTTGTAATATGAATGGCCAGAAGATAGTCGTTCCATTTGATTCATTTGGGGTCCCTACGGATGATTCCACGGTGTTACTTGGCCAGATTCTATGCCAACTGGCAGTGGAGCCCATTTCTCTACCTATTTCTTATGATGATTGGAGACATATGCCTCCAAGTTAGAAAAATAAAGTTTTTGGTTCCTAAATAAAGTTAATTTTAATACATTATGGTTTAATTGAATTTCATGTTACTAATATGTTCAAAATGAATTTTTGTATACAGATGTTCTTCCACTTTACAGTTGTTGATGTGATAGCATGAAATTGGATGTTGAAAATCTTGGTAAGAAATGGAAAGACTTCAAATGGAGATTGTGGGGCGATGTCAATGATACTTTTTTGACCGTGCATAAAATGTATGAGAAGCTACTCAGTGGGGTACCGAAAGAATAGTGGAAAGTTTTTTCTGAAAGACATCGTGAAGAGAAGCGGATGGTATTGAAATATATATTATTATATTATCCTAATTTTATATTTATACATGTATATGAAGAGGAGATGACATTGAATACATTATTTTTAAATTTCATTTTATTTATTTCAGGATCTCTCAAGACAGAATGCATCAAACCTGGCTAAGCAAGTCATCCCTCACACTGTGGAGTCAAAAATATTTTCTAGAAGTCGAATAATTATGGTAATATTTTCATTAGTTTAAATATTTATAAGACAATATTATCTATTTAATATATTAAATTGTTGATTTATCTTTGCTTAATGTAGTCACAGAGTTCAGGGCATGAAGAATCCTGAACTGTGTGGTTGGATGTTCACAAAAAATCAGATGGAAGTTTTGTTAATGAGATTGCAAAAGAAGTATGGGTATGAAGTCAATTTTTTATTATAATAACTTATTATCAGTTTTTACTGTGTTAATATATTTTGATATTTGATTTATAAGTAAAAATTAAAGAACTATGGGATGCCAATCCAGGGTAGTCTTACTCAGTATCCCAGGATGACTCGGTTACTAAATTCCTTGGGAAGGATAATCCTGGTAGAGTGCGCAGGATGGGTTTCAGACTCATACCATTTGAGGTCTTTGGCATTCCACCAGGAATTATTACTACATCTACTTCTGGTTATATTCAGTCCATACCCTAAGATACTCAGAGGGATATTTCTTCTCTACGAACCACAGTTCAAGACCAGGGGGCTCAGATATCGTCTTTTCAGAAAGTGATGACTGATATACATCAGCAGATGAGAAGATATGCCCCTAGTGGTAGTTCATCGACTGGTGCTAAGTAGGTAAATCACAAAAAATCAAAATCATTTAGTTTTAAAACATTCATTGGTTTTAAGTTTAAATATAAATATGCAATAGTATTTAATTATCAATATAATGTTCTTACAGGTGACAGCAGAAAGTGGAAATGGAGGTTGAGAGGGTGACGATACGTGTTCATCATCAGACAATGAGTAGTTATATTGTTGATGTGTTGGAAAAATATGGGAATAGTTGGTTTGTATATGTATCATGTGTGGCACATAGTTGCCACCAAAAAATTTCATGACCTAACGTTTTCTTGATTTCTCATGTTTCCTTTTACGCATTTTATTGATTTCTAATGTTTCCTTTCATGTATTGATTTCTTAAGTGTGGTATGAAGCATATATATTGATTCTTTATTGTGATGATTCAATTTTTATGATTCATTTTTTATGAGTATTTTTTTCATATAATTTTAGGAATGAAAGGGCCAAATATTTTATGAATTTAGAGTATAGTTCTATGTTTGTTATGGAGTGTTTGACTCACTTTATGAGATTTTAGGTTTTGCACATATTTTTCTTATGGATGATCCATCTAGGGTGATATGATTCATTTTTGGGCACAATCATGTTGTTTGATCATAGGTGAATGTATTTTTGTTGTCCACCATATCAAAAATAAATCAGGTTCTTATTACATAACATAACTCGAGGTAAGTTTTGGGCACAAAGCAGGGTAGTTCAGTTTGTTAACCCAATGGAAAAGTGTTTGGTTGAAGGAAGTGACACTTTGTGACTTATCATTAAGGGAATAATTTCTAGAGCATTGGTGTTGGTAATTATATTTTCTATCATTGGTGTGGGAGGCAGGGATACATGGGGAAACTGTGTGATAGTAATCAAGTTTAGTGTCAAGATTATAGTAGGATGAGCCATCTATAGGATTTTTTTAGATCTTTTCCTATAGTATACAGTGAATGAGTGTCTGCAATAATTCCACGTTTAGGATTGGGGAAATAAGCTTCATGTTGGGAAGGGAGATATTGTTTGTCCAATCGATCAGTCTGAAGCGGTTTTCATGGTCAAAGAATCCAGACACAATACTTACATCACTAGCATAGAGGACCTGCTCAAGGTATCTAGGCTATATATTAGGTCCACAGATAAGTATAATTGTATAAAGTGAGACCAATATGTGAGGAACAGAGTGTTGGACCTTCTATAGTGAGAAATACTATTTTGGTAGCTTCCACTTTAGTATCTAATTTTTTTTTGATATAGGTGCTTCTCATTCCATCATATTTTTGCATGTTGTTGAGATCTTTGGGCTCAACATTCAGTTTTCCTATGAAGTGATGACACTAAAAACTTTTTTGGGGATTTGATTGGAGAATTTATGTTAGTGTAGGGAGTGGACCTTGATATAAGTTGGTGTCACCTTGTATGGGACATCATTTTCCTCGAGATGGTGGTTTTGACATCATTCTTGGGATGGAATGGTTGTTCCCCTAATATGCTTACATTGATTTTTATCACCAAAGGGTGTCATTCACATAACTATAGGGTGGGTTTTTTATTCACAAGGGTGAATATTATGTATGAGAAAGATGAGATGGACTCAATCATCATGGTTTGGGTGTGATGATAGACTGAATTACTTAATTATATCTGGATCATAATGAAGGCATTGGAAAAATTTACATGCCAACAAGGCTCATAGAATCGAAACCCGTTCATGGTAATCCCTGTTGTAGAGTTACCAAACAGGTGGGATGTATGTTGATATGAATTGTTATGTCAGGGTTGGAACTGGTATGGATGGAATAGGTTGTATCTATTCTTGACATTTTTTTTCATGAAATATGACAGACATTCTTGTTTATAATTTTGTTTAAAGGTCTAATGGCCATGTGATATGTTTATCTGCCTTCCTTTACTGAAAGATGCATTTGATTATGCTTAGTTAATCATCTCTTTTCATATTGACTAGTATGTATTCTGTTAGACTATTCGTATTCCTGGAATGGTTTGTTTTTCAGGGCATTGGTGCAGGGGATGCAGAGTTGCATTTTTTTCATATTAGCTTTTAGAGGCGTTTTTAACCGCCGCTAAATGAAACTGGTAAAATTGTAGCGGTGGTTTTAACTACCACTAAATATAGATATTTTTCTCATAGGGGTGGTTAAAACTGCCTCTACAGTGTCCACCATCCACATCTATTCCATGGAGGTTTTGATTATTTTAGAGGCACTTTTCCAGTGAGGAGGTGTTTTTTATTCGTAGCGGTTATAACCTCCGCAAATAAAAGGAGATCCACCGGTCGTAAAACTGCCTCTAAAAAAACCAAAACTGCCGTGAAATGAGGCAACTATGATGATTCATTTAAACCACCGTGAAATGGATATAACCACCATTAATAGTTTCCTGACATGAAATTTAGCGGTGGTTTCCTAAAACTACCTCCAAAGCATATATCGGAGGTTTAAACCGCCGCTATATGCAAAAAAACTGACGCTAATATGTTATTTTCGTGTAGTGCTTGGTGAGACGGTCCACTATAACCCATATCACATTGTTTCCTTTGGAAGTTCTTAGGAGACCACTGACAAAGTCCATAGTGATATGTCCCACTTCCATACTGGTACAGTTAATAGTTATAATACCCCTTTAGGAAGTTGTTGCTCTACCTTCACTTAATGACATACCAGGAACCTTGTAGTGTAGTCAACAATCTCCCTTTTCATATTATCCCACCAATAATTATCATGAAAGTCCCTATACATTTTTATTCTTCCAGGATGTATATGGAATGTTGAGCTATGAGCTTCATCCATCAGCTCCTTCTTTATTCCTAAAATAGATGGAACATATAGTCTTGTACAAAATTTTAGTACACCTTCTTGACCAAAATTGAACTCGTTAAACTTCCCATATTTCTTAGCCTAAAACTTTTTTTGTAACAAAGGATCTTCTTTTTGAGATTTCTTGATCTTCTCTAGAAATCACGGTTGAGAAATAATTTGGTATAGGTTTGATGATGTCCCTTCCCTTACCATTACCATGACCAATTTTACTAGGTTTTTGATCAAGGGATCTCATTGAATCCTCATAATTTCCATAACAATATGTTATTTCCTACTTAATTCATTAGCACCTTTTTTTCTCTTCTAGGTCGATAATGAATTGAACAATCATAGTCTTTAAGAAGTTCCTACCATCTCTTATATCTCATGTTCAATTCCTTTTGTGTGAAAATACACTTCAAATGTTGATGGTCTGTATATATATCACATTTATTCCTATAAATATAGCTCCTCCATATCTTCAGAGCAAAAACAACCACATCCAACTCAAGATCATGCATAGGATAGTTCTTCTCGTGAGGATTCAACTATCAAGATGCATAAGAAATGACTTTATCATTTTTCATGAGGACGCACCCAAGCCCTTTCAAAGATGCATCGCTAAAAATAATGAATCCTTCTCCGATTGAGGTTATATTTAACAAGGGTGTAGTAACCGGTCTCTTCTTCATCTCTTGGAAACTTTCTTCACACTCCTTTGTCCAAATGAACTTGACCCATTTTCGAGTTAACTTTATTAATTGATTAGAAGTTTTTGAAAAAAAAATTCACAAACCTCCTATAATATCTTGCTAAACCAAGGAAACTATGAATCTTAGTTACTGTTGTATGATGAGACCACTCCTCTATAACTTTTTCCTTTTTAGGTTCAACTAAGATTCCTTCATTAGTTATAATGTTCCCTAAGAAGGCAACTTTTTGTAACTAAAATTCACATTTTCTGAACTTTCCAAAAAAAACTCTCCTTTCATATAGTTTTAAAAATAACCCTTATATGATCCTCAAGATCCTAGTGACTTTTAGAATGTATCATAATATCATCAACAAAAACTACCACAAAACAATCAAGGCAGTCCTAAAAGAATATATTCATCAAATCCATAAAAATAACAGGTGAATTAGTCAATCCAAAGGGCATAACAATGAACTCATAATGCCCATATCTTGATCAGAAGATAGTTTTTTTAATATCAACTTTCTTAACCCTTAATTGATGATAACCATATCAAAGATAAATCTTGGTGAAGAATTGACCCCCATGAAGTTGGTCAAATAAGTCGTCAATTATTAGAAGAGGTTATTTTTTCTTCACTGTGACCTCGTTCAGTTCTCTATAATCAATGCATAGCCACATAGATCAATCCTTCTTCTTCACAAAGAAAATAGGTTCTCCCCAAGGAGACACACTCAGCCGTATAAACCCCTTCTCCAAAATATCTTGGATTTACTTCTTTAATTCCTCCATCTCCACACTTGCCCTTCTATACAGGGTTTTTGAAATCGACTGGGAACTAGGCATGAGTTTAATAGAGAACTCTACCTATCTTTCTGGGGGAGGTCCAGGTAACTCCTTGGTAAATACATCAATGTATTTTTAAATGATGGGTAAATAATCTATCCTTACACTCTAATTTTATCATTCTTCTTCACTGATAAACTTCAAAAAGAGGGATATAGGATGTGCTTCTGGAAAAATATTAGGTTGAGATATCTCTCCTTGGAAGATAATTGTAGTTTGTCTATTCAAGACTACTGAGATTTTCTTTCTTCTTAATTTGATCTTATCATTATACTTTGAGATCCACTCCATCCCTAGTATAATGTTGAATTCCAACATGGTAATGACTACAAGATTTGTGATAAGATTTTGCATGTTAAGGTAAATACCATAGTTTCTAAACACTATCGATTCTTGGATAATCCCTTTAGGAGTCTTGACTGATAACTCTACTTTTAGAATTTCAGAGATTGATTCTATATTCTTAGAAAACATGGAGGAAATAAAGGAATGTGTAGAACCAGAATCAAACAAAGTACTTTCTATCTTTGAGAGAACAACAAGATTACTTTCCACCACATCATTTGGAGATTCAACTTTAGTTGTCATGATAGAAAAAGCATGGCCTTTCTCCCTTGGCCTTTGCTGAGTCTGATGGTGATTCCCCTCCACTACCCTCGGATTTGCATAGTGATTGGAAAAGTGCCCAAGATGTCCACACATGAAACATTTGAATTTAGGTAGGGCATGAACCATCTTCCCTTTTTTGTTAGTGTTGGGAAGTTTAGGCTTCACCACACTATGACAATTCTAAGCAATATGGTCGTCTCTTCCACACTTGTAACACTTCCCACTCCTGAATAGGAAGTTTCCCGAATGATTCTTCCCACATTTATTACATGGGGGAAGTTTCACTTTCTTTCCTCCTCTTCCCTGATCAAATATCCTCCCAAATCTTGGCTTTATTGATCTCTTCTTTTCATTGGACTTTTGAGACCACTGCATCTCACCTAACTCTAGTTCGACTTTAATAGCACTCTGCATGATTTTCCCATAGCTATCATAGTCTTGGTTAGCTTGATTCTTCCACAGATGAGGTCTTATTATACCAAAGATTATATCAACCTTCCCATTAGAATCCATTACAAATATTGAGGTGTAACGGGAAAGTCTTGTGAAGTTCATCTCATAGGTTCCCAAATATTCATTATCCTTCTACTTCATCTCAATGAATTCCTTCTTCATTTTTTGTTCTCATCAAATGAGGTAAATACTTATTGAATATTATCCCTCTGAACTCTTCCCACTCTATAGCTTAAATCTCCCCTCTTGGCATCGTGTTTTTAATCACTGACCACCACTGATCAGCTTCTCCCTCTAAGTAGTAAACAACCAAGGTGAATTTATCTTATCCCGAACTACGAAGTACAGAAAAGATCTTTTATATAGATCTTATCCACTATTCCACAATCAATGGGTCAGTAGATCCATTGAACATTGATGGTCGATGATTCATAAAGGACTTAATAGAATATTGTTCTCTTCTTGGTGAAATTGGTATCTTGTCTGGATTCAAGTTATTTTCCATAACTTGATTCATTCGATTCATCATTCTCATGAAATCTTCCATTTTGGCTTCCATTGGAGGGTCGTCAATGCATGCTACTTTGCGGTCACCATTTTAATAGTTCCTCATATATCCTGCCATTTTCTGAAAGAAGAAATCTTTAGTTAAAAACTGGTTTCTTTTAATAATCGTATAACTCTAAAGGATTTTAGGTCTTAAAACATCATTCTTAAACAGGTTATTCATTATCAACAATTAAATTTTCTATAAATCCTTCATAATGGTTCATAAAAAACTTGTGATTAACCAAACATATCCCTCGATAGTGTCAAATCAGGAGTGTATCAATTCCCTTTTTCATGCACCAGTTCCTATTCAAGTCTAACTCAAAGTGGTGTTTTTGGGTTTTACCCCTAGATACAACTATTCTAGAGCCACATCCACTTGTTTGTATCCAATAAGGGATTTATTTTTTCAGAAACCACTTAATATTTCACCAAAATATCAAGAATTTTTCCTATATTTAAACTTTCATATAGGGTTCTTCCTAAAGTTTTCATATCTTGTCTGAATGGACCGAAGGCCTTATTTTTTATTTTTTATTATGGATAATCCCCATTTTAAGGGTTTAAGGGGAACCCGTACATGACCCGTAGGCCCAAGGCACAAGACCCAACAAACCCGCAATACATGACCCGAAGGCCCATAGGCATACCATGCCCAATACATGACCCGTAGGCCCATCCCACTTGAACTACCCCTCCCCAACTTTCTATGTCATTGATCACCTAGCTCCCCACCTGGCATTGCTGATCGGCTAGCATTGCCCCATACAAAGTTGCACGGTGCCTGGTCCCGATGGCGGCTGTCATACCCTCTCATTCTTTCAATCTGGTTAGCTCTGCATCTGGTGGCTGCTACTCCTATTTCTCTGATCCTCTTCTGGGGTATGTTCTGTGTGAACTGGGATACTCCATGGTCTACGTGACCCGAAGGCCCTGTGGCCCGAAGGCCTTTGATGACCCGAAGGCCCTGGAGACCCATAGGCCCAAACCGGTGGCCCGAAGTCCCAAATTGGGTGAATAGTTCTGGTTTCTACAGTACCAAACAGTACTGCTACAGTACTACTGTAACCCATAAATTCGCCTCCACTCGGTTTTGAACCCGGGTCTCTTGGATGCCAAGAAGGAGCCCTTACCACTCGGGTACGGGCTTGTTGGATAAAGTTTTCATATCCTAATTTCTACAAATAACTAAACTATCATTTGATATCAACTATGGAATCCCACCTTTTTATTACATAACTTCTCATTAAATTTTACAAAAAGAGGATCTTTAAAGTTTAGTGTCTTAGAAATAAGGTACATAATAAATGAAAGCATAAAGAGTTACTTTAATACTATTTAAAGGGTTATTGAAATTTTCATCCTTTGTATAATTACTTTATCTCATAACCTAGGGACATACATTAAAGGAAAGGGTGGGCATAATGCCGAGTAAGGGAAAACAGGGAAAATAGTTTATATGTGATCTTGATAGAATATAATAGTAACTTGAGAAAAAATAATAAAGGCATGATAAAAATGCATATCATGATAATAATAAATTGAATTGTATCTTGGAAATATGGATAAAACATTTAATTTATATATTCATAATCATATCACTAAGGTCCATCCCCAAGGTGTCACAAAAATTAGCAAGGTTATTCACCAAGGTATCATAAACTTTTCATCTCTAGCGATTAATTTCTTTACCCAGTGCATTGGAGTTATATTAGGGTGAATCCTTAATATGTATTTATTTTCATGTTATCTAGATAGATCATAATCAAAAATTTCATAAATAACCCATATATAATAAATGAAATGGGTTTCATATCAAAATCACAGTATTTCTAAAGAGTGCTTAAAAATGTGATCATTATGTCATTTATAAGGAATGAGGGTTTATCTATGTCAATTACAGAATAAAATAAATAATTTTTATTTCTTTATTAATACCCCTATAATGAAAGAGGTTTGGGTATTCATATAAATAAAATGAAATAATTTCTTACAAAAAAGAGTGAGATTTTGAGACGAAAATTCTGTAGCATAACAACTATAAAATATGGTTTTATAAAACATTAAAAATAGATGGTATATGGGGTATCCCATTCATAAAATACGCATAATATATTATAGGGACATAATAAAATCTAAATAAGAAAATGGTATGAAAATTTGAAATACATACCACATAAAAGAGAACTTGAAAGGAAAAGAGAAGTTGAGAATTCCCTTACCATGAAGAGTAACTTCTAAAACTCTAAGATTTGTACCTTGAGGGATTGAGGAAACCTTGTGGGACTCATTGGGAGGTATAACTAATAGAACTTCTTGGAGGATGAATTTTTAATGAAGATAAATGAAGGTATGGGTGGGTATTTATAGTAAAATAGAGGGAGTTCTTTATTAATTTCAAAGGACACCTCATTAATGGTATTTGTAAAACCATGGGCTTGCCCATGGTATTTTCCCATGGTATTGGCCACTTGGGAAACATCGTATAATATTTTATTCCTAAAGAGTAGACCATAATTATTACATAATTATTATATCATTATTACATCACTAATGATGTCATTAAATACACCAAAAACTCAAAACTGTATTTTTACTATTCGCTGAAAAACAAAGTATTTTATAAAAAACTCATAAATTCAACGTAACCTAATATCAAAATTATGAATTAAAAAATGAAATTTATTTTATCTTACTAAATCTCTACATATGATAAATTTAACTTTTAACTATAAAAATACTTTATTATTAAAAATAATAACCGACAGAAAATGCACAGTAACGTGCCTAGTAAAATTTTCGACAAATGAAAAAAAATTATTTTATCATTTTTAAACAAAACATGAGTGTTTTTATAACACTATTTAATTATAATAAACATTATTAATAAATAATTATTTTAATATAGTAATAAAAGCACAATTTTTACCTGTAAAATCAATTTATCTAATTTGTCTCAATTAAAAATATATATTATTAAGAAAAACTATTCTTCAAATGGAAATGATGATATAGCAATTTTATTTATACAAAAGGTATTACACAATGTAACTAAGGCCTCATTACATAACACCTACATAGGACCTAAGAGTAAGGTGTGAGATGTTGATAGAATCTTGGGGCGGCTCGGATGACATTGCCCGAGTGCTGATTTCTATCAACTTGAACATCTTCCGTGTGTGATTTTGTTCAAGATTAACATGTTAAACCTCAACTTGGGCTTGGTCCAGAATAAATCCTAGTGACGCTACCTCCTTCCAAAGCTCTAACAAATGGGCTTTGTATGGCACTATTATGATGGTAAAGGCCATCGACTCTTCTTTCTACATTAATTATTTATTATTATTTTTATTTATAAACAATAATTATAACGTTAATAATTATTATAGTTTCCAATGGTCATATTAACCAACGATCATATTAACCAATTTTCATATAACATTTAAAAATCAATGGTTACATTTCAATTATAATTATTTAGTTTTATTGATTATAACATATTAAAACTTACATTTTTCGGAAACAAAATATTATTCAAAAAGTGTGGGTTGTTACAAAACCCACCTCAGTATTCAAAATAATATAATATTGACATGTTGATTTTAAAAATGAAGTTCATTTTTTAGAATAAAATTTCAAAAAGTGTCACAAATTATTATATTATTTTCTCACATAAACCAATAAAAACCATTTTATAAAAAAATATATTTTTAAAACATATAAAGAAAATACTAGAAAATATTTTTTTAACTAAAACCATTATAATAATGTTTAAAATGTGAATATTTCTATTCATAAAACAAATTTAATAGTTTGGTGAAAATTATATGCTATATTATGGTTCATTCAGACTCAGGGTTGCATGTATTACAAGCTATCAAAGATATTAAATTAATTTAAAAACAAATATATCATAAAATCTCATGGTGTTAAATTATACCCCCTTAAAATGAATTTATCACTTGAAATTATATAACATAAATAAAAAACTAGGGATGTCTCTATTTCATTGTATCCTTGGGTTCCTGGGTAGTATCTTTTAATTTCTATATCCTCCAGAGAACTTTACAAGGTTGTAGTATTGTTCCATTGCACTTTGTTTTTATGATCAAAGATCTCTACTAGTTGTTATTCATAGGAAATATCATGATCAAGAAGTATTCCCTCTTATTTAAGTACATGTTAAGGATCAAGTATATACTTCCTCAAGAGAGATATATAGAACACATCATAAACTTGAGAGAGGTTAGGTGGAGGTTCCAAGTGATAATCTGTTATCCCTAATTGATCAAGAATATCAAAGGGTCCAATATACACAGGGGTGTTCTTTCATTTCTTCCCCAATATAATAACCTTATTCCATGGTGAAATTAATAGAAACACCTCCTCATAAACTTTTAACACCAAATTTAAATGACTATTATTGGCATAACTTTTCAATCAACTATGAGAAAACTTGATGTGCTATTGAATGGATCTAACTTTCTCTCCCATTCCCTTAGCTATCTCGGGTCCCAATAGCTCTCTTTATCCTACTTCAACCCAAAATGTTATATTTATACACTTATTTATAGGGAGTTCATAATAAATATTCATCTTGATTATTGAGTGAAAGCTATTATTGTAAGAAAACTAGACTAGAGGAAGGTATTGATCCCAACTACCTTTAAGATAGATAAAATAAGATCTCAACATATCATTTAAGGTTTGAACGGTTCTCTCAGATTGGCTATTTCTCTAATGATGATACGCCTTAGTAAAACTCAACTCTATATCAAAATAATTTTGAAGACTTATCCAGAACTTTGAGTTAAAACTCAAATCCAGATAAGATACAATAGAATATGGTGTTTCATGTAACCTTACTAATTTTTTAATGTTTATTTTTGGAAATACGATCAAGATAGAAATATTATATGATAGTAATGAGGCGTTATGACTTTATATGGTAGTCAAAAATAACCCAAATAGCATTATATCCTTTATAAGTTTTGTGGAGTTTGAAAAAAATTCCATGTTGTTGTTTTCCCACTTCTGTTGTTGTATGGGTAATAGTTATAACATACCCTTATACTTTTGTATCTAATCCTTAACATGCTGACATACTAAGAAATGAGATATGAACTTTTCAATATCCCTATTTATGTCATCCCACCATAAATAATCTTTCATATATCTACACATATTTATATTCCTAGGATAAATATAGAATGAATATATATGATCCACTTTGTAGAACCACTGATTTCAAGTACATGACCTTTTATTATTGCCTTTTTTGTCTATATAATTATTAGATTGAGTTTTGGGATGTTCCAAGGGGTTTTAACTTGTTTTTATGACATTTCTAGTGATAAAAATTTTTTACATGGTTAATAGAAACTGTGCACCACCTCCATGAAAACATGCAAGCAAAGATAGTAGTCATTGACAAGGTGCATGGTTGGTTCATAGTTTGGCCAAACCATATATATACTTAGGGGAAACTATGCATCCTGAATTAGTGGTAAAAACATGATTGGAACAAATTTTTTCTAACAACATTATCCAACCATGAAAGGTGTGACCTTATGATAGTTGCACCACATAGTTGTCACACAATTTACAAAACCATGTGGCCTAACCATGTGGTGTAAAGATGGCACCCCTAAAAATGTGGGTCAAATATGAACTAAGGATCTTGACCCAATCTAATCTCTTAATACAGTAATAACATTAATTCCTTTTTCTCCCTAGGCTTGAGATACAACCCCCTTTGACCCGAGAGTGGTTATTAGGATAATCAAAGTGAATTTGAGGCCTGGATTCATTAGTAAGTACCCGCTATTCCTCGTTCATCTTATATCAATGGTTTTTCTCTCTCTCAAAACCATATTTATAGTAAATTATAGATGGGTCTATGTGTTTTGAATGGTTTATGAGAAATATTGTTAGATATTTTTAAGATAAAATGTGTTGAGATCAAATATTGAAGTTTTGTAGTGTCGTTCTTCATTTTATACAATGTTTGAGAGGTGGGTAAATTATTTATTTTCTATACTTGAATTAGAAAATTAATTATTAATTTAAAGTAAGTTATTTTTTCTGAAATTGTGGTGAAATACTTGCATAATTATAAGTTAAAATCTTGATTGCTATTATCTTTGGAAAATTATGTTAAATTTGGTAGGAATTCAGAAAATACATTTGGTTTATAATTTTAAAATTTTGATTTTAAAATTGTGATTTTATTTTGACTCATAGAAATTTTTACTTGAAATTCATTAAATAATTAAATTATTGTGGAATGGTTTTACATGGATTTGGTATGCATGGTTGGAGTGAGTTCTTTTTCATTAGACGTGCCCCTATGGAAGGGGAGTGTTCCATTAGGGAACCTCATGTTTCTCACCTTATGATGACTTAGGGGATCACTGATAGACCACTCATGATTATATAATTATCACCTAGAAATGCATGGTGTGTGTGAAGAAATGGTTAGGGGTATGAAAAATGATTGTAAAAAGGTTTTATGCTTTGTTTATCACTTTTCAAGGAAAATTGTTTATGGATTTTTTATGAAATATTTTTATTATATAAAATTGTTTTATATAAATTGTTCTAACAAGTTTAGTCCTAGTGGCATGAGTTACGAAGTCATCGGGGAAATCCTACTGAGTTTAAAATCACCCCTTGATTTGGCACTGTTGTGCATTTTTTTATGACATATGTTGAGACACATGTAAAGGAAAGGTATCTTAGTTATTTAGTGATACTTATTGATCTCGTGAGTAAGGAATGTGGAGTTGGATCTTGGAGAAGGTTGGGTGTTACAGGTTGATGTCACTTGGTAGTTTTGAGTTTTGTGGATTTGGTTCTCTTTAAATATGTATTTTGGCTTCTGATTATACTCTAGTAAGGTTTATTGGTTTGGTTATATTTTCATTTTTATTTTATACTCATGCATCATATCAAGGTTTGGTTGGTTATTGTTTATATAAATAGGATGTTTTACCTTTTAAAGGGTAAATTATCCCCAAATGTTCTTGAGGGCCTTGGTATTTATTTCCATACTTTGGTATCTTGGGGATGTCACCTAAGGCCTAGTCTCACACCCATTACTTCTAGAGACAATGAGTAGGGGTAGGATTTTACACTCCTATAATAGATTCTTCTTCAAATATGGTATGGATGGAAGACATACACTATTCCTGAACCTTATCAATACCTAAAAATCAAGGTTGAGCTCATGAAAATTTCTAAACTTCTTCTATAGTTCCACATCTTCCTTATTTATCTCCTTAACCTTTACTTGGATAGATAGTTAATCACTTATTTGAGAAAGATATGATTTATTCCCTTCCTTCAATAATTCCATATTCATCCTTCTAAAATCCATAAATATTGGATCTTTTGTGATCCTCATCATAGATAAGTAAACATGATCCTTTTGACACAGAATATCTTCTAACTCGTTCGATTTCCTTAGGTGGTAATATATTGAGTAGTCATGCTCTTTAATCAACTCTAAAAATCATATTTGGTTCATAATTATCTCTTTATGAGTAAATATATACTTTAAAAATTTATAATGAGTATATATGTCACACCTTTCCCAATATAGATAATTCATCTATATCTTCAATGAAAACATTACCACATCTACTAAACAGAAGAAAAATGAGGAAGAATATAATGGATATAAATATTTCCTATCTCCCACATTATAAATCATTCATCCCCTAGCAATTATATCTAGGGATTTTTAATGTTTTTAGAACTTTATTTTTAACTAGTTTTATTTTATAATTCTTTTGTGTTTTTCTCTACATCCCCCTTTTATTCATGTTTATCCAACTATGAAGTGATGGTGATTCTCAATATCTCATCAATGATGAGTGGATAACCCTAGGATCACCCACTAGATGAAACCCAGTTAACCAAAGTCTATGCACAAGTTTTTGTTTCATTTTATTTTATTCTAAGTATTTTTTTTGAGTGAGTAGATAGGGTGATGATTGTACCTCATGGTAATTATATTAAATTTCCTTTTTCACTACTAAAAACTATTTTATCTCCCACTATCTAGATCATTGGTGTGAAATTGAGATCAGTGGACTAGGTAGTGGATGGAATCATTCTTATGACCCATTTGAAAGAGAATTGAGCTGACCACTTGGGAATTTGTCTTAAGTGTAATGTCCATTCATACCATATAAGTAGTGAGGATGTGTGTATATAATTTCAAAATATAGAGAATAGGTTATATGTTTAATTATACAAGACAATGAAGAATTACTATGTTGAATATGGGGGTTCTCTCATTTCTCACAGTCATTATACATTTGTATCTTCATTTTGTTTCCTGTTTCATGAATTCATACCCCCAACCCACATTTCTTCTTCTTTAAACTTAAGAAAAAAAACAAAAACAAAAATAAGTTCAAGAATGATAATACTCAAGGAAAAAATCATTGAGAGATGGCCTTAGTTTTCCACTAGGCTGCACTATAAGAGTTTAAAAATTCTATATTCATGACCCATGAAAGACTTAGTATAAAATATTTTCATAGTGATATAGAATATATTGGGTTCATAATAAGTGATATAGAAATAATTTAATAATTCAAGAATGTATTTTCCCCTTCCATTATAATGGAATATTATATCTTTTTCGAAATGATTAAAATGGAACTGTCTCACGAAATCCATGGCTATGGTAGTTTATAGACAAGTTATTTTCAAAAAAAACAAAGAAAGATAAATCAATTATGTGGGGTGATAACATTAGTATTCATCATGTTTGATTAGATATCGAGAAAAATGGATTATTTTACATAGTGGCATTCATAGGAAAGTTGCTTTTATTGAAAAATTGACTAATTTTTTTATGGGTTCCTTGAGGTGTTGCCAGTACCAGATCTTGAACTTTATCTAATATCACCTAATACCAATGAGAAAGAGGTATAGAGGGACACACACTAAGTGTATCTAGAATATAATTAAATAATATTGAATTTAATATTATGAATAAATATTATTCTCAATTTTTATAATAATATTTATTCAAGAAGAATTGATCACGTAAATTAAATCATGATATATTTGAGTTTAGAATATATATATATATATGAGCTTAATTTTATCTCTTGTTTAATTTTTTTTAGAAATGGTTCGGGGTCAAGCCCCCTTTATTGAACATGAAAAAGAAACATCTTTTAGCATTAGGAAAGAGGAAAATCATTATAATAAGGAAAAAATGCCTTAAATTAGAGGCCAAAAAGATCCTACTAGTCCAAAATAAATATTTATTTATTCACTATTTTAGTAAATAGATTAATATATATATATTTTAGCTAAATGAATATTAAAATAAATATTTATTTATATATTTAGTGAAATATAATATTTACTTACTTATTTATAGAATGTATAGTATTTATTTAAATAAATATTTTATTATTCAAGGTTTGAGAAATCCTATGAGAGGATAAATAGGTCAAGTTAATTTTTCTATAAAAATGATATATTCATTAAATTTTATTTAAATAATTATTTATTTATTTAAGAAATGATATGAGATTTTATAATTCATATAAATATTATTATTATTACTAATTAACATGGGGAATTTCTTGGATCAAAAAATTAATAAAGGAATGTGTGAAATTATCAATTGTTTAACCCTAAGTGTATAGTGAAAAATATATCACATTTTTAACTATGGAGTTTTTTATACAATGGATATGATCTGTAGAATTCTATCAGTCCTTAGATATATTATCCATCCCTTACTACCTCTCTGTAATAAGAGATATTGCTTCGATCAATGAATAATTACATAAAGTGCCAAATACTACCATGATAACACCAAAAGCTTGAAGAACACCATCTAGAGATTTTTGGAGCACATGTGGATATATCTATAGGAATACTTTCTTGGATTATCTACCATAAATTTTAATGAAACAAGAGTGTAAATAGAAATCAGTTGGCAGTATTACCATGTATGAGATAATTATTAATTAAATTAATTATAAATTAAAATTTTAAGATATAATTTTGAATATTCTAATGTGAATTCATTAATTTTTTGAGTTTTACCCATTTATATTAATAAAAAACTAAAATTGGTGTAATTACCCAAATTTTTATAAACTAAATTCCTTTTTTAATGAATAAATTCTATATTAATTAATATAGTTATAAAAAACACATGCATTACTTTGATTTTTTTGGACCATTATAAAATATATCATGTTAGATTTATAAGACAGTTAGGAATCATAATCATTGATAATACAGTCATTATACAGTGCCTGTTAAGATTATTATATATAAATGGATATTATAAAGTCTAATTGATACAGAAGAAGGAATTGATGGCCTTAACTAGTAGGATAATATCTTATGAAGCCCATTTATTGAAGCTTTTGAGGGATATGACATCACTGTGATTTCCCCTTGACCAAGCCTAAGACAAGATTCAACAACTAAAACACAATTGAAACTGTTTAAGGGATAATTTCAAGATTATCAAGATCATGAACCACCCATCAAACCTTAAAAGGGGTTCTTCTAAAGAAAATAAAAAATGTAAATGTGAGTGAAGATCATGAACCAATCAATGTTCATCGAACCACCCAGGAAAGCATCACCATCAAACACTATAATCTTGGGGCGTACGTTGGTGTAATGATGGGTTATGCATCTAAACCCTAATAGTATTAATTTAAATATTTTATTTTAAAAAAATAATGATTATATTTATCACTTTTTATTATTACTTTATAAATGATTACATAATAAGTTTGATAAAAGTTAGATTCTGATATGGACACATCAAAATTGTATTTTTGGGAAATATATATAATCAATTAAAACACACTTTTGGATAAATTAAATAATTTTTGGAATAAATATTATTTTCAAAAAATATTATTATAAAATAATAATTATTTATATATAAATGATAATATAATTTAATGAAGTCCAATGTATTTTTTATAAAGGTCGGGAATATGTTATTATCAAACAAATAATTATTTTCTAGTAAATACATATTTTTATTTAATAGTGTAAATTATCATATTTATATAATTATTTTGATAAAATTATTATTATTATTTTAATCATCACATGGAAATTATACACTTTTTAATTTTTCATTATTTTCTAATTCAGATAAAGTTTTGAGTAAAATTTAAATATGGTATCTATTATAATGTCATAATAGACCAAAAGTGATATAATAAATAATATAAGGGGAATAAATGACCAAAAAAATAATTCCCCTTTAAAATAATTTTTTTTAAAGTTATTTTCTTAATTTTATAAACCTTTAATGAATCCTCCAAAACATATATTAGATACTAAGGTTTTAAAATCAGTTATTTATGAATATGGGTCATCTTCACATCACCAATGGTATTATTTTAATATTTTTGGTTCATAGATTTATAAAATATTTAAAACCAATACTCTTTTGTTGAAACCATGCTCAAAAAACATAGTAAGGTTTTTAGGTTTTATTATTTTATTATATAGAGTCTAAATCCTATGTTTAGAAATTAATAAATAATTCCCCACTTTTTTACTAAAAATATCCACCCATACTCCCACTAATCTTCACTAAAAACCATTTGATAATGAACTACCTATACTTATACCTCTCTAAATTCCTCACAAGGTGTTCCCAAGCTCTTAATAATCTTAATCCAATCTTTTAGAAGCACCCATTCAAGGTAAGGTATTCTCTTCCTCCTCCTCATTATTCAAGTACATTCTTTATATTATGAATTTTATTTCCAATTTTTCATGTTGAAATATGTTTCTAAACGTACCTTTACTTCCCTTATAATTCCAAATTAATGGTTTAGCACCTTTCAATCTCATTTAATCCTTCCATGATTCTTTATGTACACTCGTTATGTTGCTAAAATTGTCCCATGATTTTCCATGCCAAACATTTGTGTTTTGTATAACCATCCTCATTTCCACTCCAAATTATTCATAAATATTTACCTAACCTTCATTCATTTTTGAGATCAATTTATATAACCCAAACTCCTTAATAATGGGATTAAAAGTGATTAATAATGTCCTTATGTTGTATGATCTATGTGGCACAAAAAAGCATGTACATGATATGAATATGATGGGTGGACACATAATTATATAGATCTCAAATGAATTGGGTAATGTTTTTATCTCATATTATACCACATACGGTTCATGGGAGGTAATCCTAAGAACACTATGTTATGATATCTCAGTGTTTAACCTTAACTTATTCTTATGATGTCATGTTTTATTTTTTTTCCACATTCCAATGTTACATTGATGTTGTCATCTAATATCATGATTTGATGTTCATGTTTATGATTCTCAACCCTTTTATGTATTATTGATATACCTATTAACCCACTTGTATTGCTTTCATAATATTATGCTTTGATTCTTCCCTTACTAGGATTTATATCTCACCCTTTTCCCATGTATTCCCCTAGGTTATCCCATGCAGTATAAGAATATCAAGGGAACTTAAGGACATGTTGTCGTGTTTTTAAATAATTTTATTGTATCCTTGTTTCAAGTTAATGTGCTATGTGTCTAATTTCCCAAATATACAAGGCCTCGTGACCTTATTGGATTGTATTATGTGTATATTTATATAATAACCCATGAAATGATGTATATAAAATATATGTATTTCCATCGTTGATATTAATGAAATTTCGAGTTATTTTTGTGGATTATGATTAGAAAACCTTAGTGAAAGCCTAAGGGATAAGACTAAACATAGGAAGAAATCACTAAATTTTGGAAAAAAAAATATATCAAGTGCTTTCCAAGAATTTGAATCATTTTCTAAATACTACAAGTGTGTGTGGATTTAATGTAATTGCAACTAAATTTAATAACCTTGAAAAGGTAACATAAAGTATTAACTTGATCATAACCAAATACATGATAAAGATGAATTATTTCCCATATATTTTGACACTCTTAGTGGATATTATTTAGTAAATTTATAATCCCTTTATGAGCCGTTATAAAGGGAACAAAAATGAACTTAAATTTTTATATTAGGAAATGGACTATGTATATTAAAACCTATAAATTCAAAGGTTAAGGAATGTATATAATTTATAAGTTATCCCTTAAATTTTCAATGTTAACCTTTTATGTTTTTATTCTCATCCCTTAGTCCATTTTAGATAAATTAATAAAATATTGAAAGGTAGGCTTTTAATCCATTCATGAACATCAAATGTCCAATGTGAATATGGTTCTACACATTATTTCATAACACATATGTTTAGTAGGACTATTTAAACACCACCTAAAAACATAGAAGTCGAGCTACCATTGGAAATGTAAAATGGGTCAATTATTGCATCCCAAGTATATAACTCCTCCACTATCAATGGTTTCAAGATAAATTTCCCATTGAACCTTATGATACTCCATTTAGTGTAATTCGATGCTATTTTGGGTATGGATTAGATTTCCTTGTATAGAGAAAACATAAATTTATGAGAGAATGAAATCACCCTTCATATCATAAATC
Source organism: Viscum album (assembly GCA_963277665.1). Taxonomy (NCBI): domain Eukaryota; kingdom Viridiplantae; phylum Streptophyta; class Magnoliopsida; order Santalales; family Viscaceae; genus Viscum; species Viscum album. The sequence goes on along the minus strand of OY728135.1, from coordinate 887,405,374 downwards.
ACCCTCTAATTCTATACAAGTTCGAAGAGGATGATGAATATCCTTTAGAATCATTATCTCAATCATGGATAATATTTTCTTATAATTAAATGTATCTGGCTCAAATGAATAAGACTAAAGAAATTGTCATCCTTGATGACATTCCCATTGTGAAGGAATATACTGATGTGTTTCCCAAAGAATTTTATGATCTTTCTCCTATCTAAGAGGTTGATTTCTTGACCAAACTTATACCTGGATCATTTTTAATATCTAAGGTTCCATATATAATGGACACTATTTAACTTGAAGAGATAAATAAGAAACTAAAATAGGATATGGATAAAGGGTTTATATGCCCATGTGCTTCACTATGGTGTGCACAAGTCATTTTCATTAAGAAGAATAATGGGTCAGTGTGCCTCTATATTTATTATCTTGAGATTAACATGATCACAATAAAGAACAAGTATCCACTTAGATATATTTATGACTTATTTGATCATATATGTAGAGACAAGTACTTCTTTAAGTTGAATCTTCAGTCAGGATATTATCAAGTAATGGTGAAGAAGGAAGATATTTCCAAGACTACACTTCATACAAGGTATGGACACTATGAGTTTATAGTGATTCCATTTAGACTCACTAATTCCCCATCTATATTAATATACTAAATTAATAGTACCTTTATAGATTACCTTAATAAATTTTAGGTATTCATTATAGACTATATTCTTATCTACTCCAAATGTAAGGATGAATATGATGAAAATTTGAAAGTTTTACCAAAGACCTTGTGAAAATATAAATTTTTTGCAAAGTATAGAAAATAATAATTTTTGGTGGATAAAGTAACATTCTTGTAGCATGTTATCACAAACAATGGGATATTGATAGATCCTTTTAAAACAAACACAATTGAAGGAAGAACTATATCAGTATATGTGATAAATATCCATAATTTCCTTGGATTATTTGGGTACTATCATCGATTTGTGAGAAACTTCTCATGATTTTCAATATCACTAACTAAGATAACTTGGAAGGGAGTGAAGTTTGTATGGACTGGGGAATGTGATGAGAAATTTAAAGAGTTAAAGAATAGGTTAATCATTGCACCTATGCTCACATTACCCCCCATTGGGGAAGGATTTTTGAACTAAAATAACGAATCTAAAATTGGATTGGCTTTTGTAATCATGAAATAAAAAAAATTGATAGCCTATGCCTCCCTTCAATTAAATATCCATGACAAGAACTTCCCAAAACATGATCTATAATCGTCTTCAATGGTCTTCACATTGATGATTTGGTGAAATTGTCTCTGTGGGGTGAAGTGTGGTATATATATGGATCATAAAAGCCTAAAATATATATTCACACAAAAGGAACACAATATACACCAATGAATATTGTTAAAGCTGGTCAAGGATTATGATTGTTCAATCCATTTCTATCCTAAAAAGGTGAACAAAGTAAAATATTCTCTAAGTAGATATGATCTTGAAACCCTATCCATGATGAGGATTAAAAGGGGTCTAATCATATTGGGCCTGAAAATTATGGACATGGCAATAATAAAATTATATTTAACCTACCTTGATAAAATAACTACGCAACCATCCAATCTTGATAGGATCTAGGAGGCCCAAAAATATGATGAGGATATACAGAGAAAGGTATCAAATATTCTAGAGTTTAAATTTTCTAAAGTTTTATAAGGTTTTGTACTAGGATATGTGTCCCATAAAAACCATATATAAATATTGAACTTCTATATGATATGCATAACTCATCCTTATCTATTCATTTAGGATGCACTAAGATGTATAGAGATCTAAAGAAAAACATATGGTAGGATAACATGAAGAGGGAGATTACAAAATTTGTATCTTGATGCTTAGTATCCTAACAAGTCATGGATGAAAAAAGCAATTCTAAGGGTATGATGCAACCTTTTCCCATGCCAATATAGAAATGAGAAAACATATCCATATATTTCTTTATAGGACTCCCCAAGATATCTAAATTCAATAACACCATCTAGGTGGTAGTTTATCACCTTACAAAGTCAGTGCATTTCATTTATATCAAGAAATATATATCTCTTGTACAACTCACAAAGATCAACATAATGGAAGTGGTAAGACTACATGGAGTATGAATCTCCATTGTATCTAATTGATACCTAAGGTTTACCTAAAAGTTATGGATAAGAGTTCAGCAAGAATTGGATACAAAGTTGAGTTTTAGTACTTCTTATCACCCTTAGATTTATGGTTACTCTAAAATAATTATTTAAACTATAAAGGATATATTGATATTATGTTCAATGGATTTACATGAATTTTGGGATCAACACCTTCCCCTGGTGAATTTATTATATAACAATAGTTTTAATTCTAGAATCCAAATGGAACCTTATGAGGATCTTTATGGGAAGAGGTTTCAAACTCCAACATGTTGGGATAAATTTGGATAGAGAAATATTATGGGATTTTATTTTATCCAAGATATGATAGAGAATTTTTAAACCATTCAACATCATATGGAATCCACACCGATTTTATAGAAAATATATGCATACAATCATTGAATAATCCTAGAGTTTGAGCTTGGAGATAAGTTTTTCCTTTATATAATAATGTGGAAGATATTAATGAGGTTTTGGAATAAGGTAAATCTTATTCCAAGATACATAATCCCCTTTGAGATTGTTGATTGCATCAGAGTTGTGGTTTTTCGGCTAGCACTCTTACCTAACCAATCTCAAGTACATGATTTGTTCCATGTATCCTTCTTGAGTAAATACATATTGAAGCCCTTGAATGTATTGAATCCAGAGGTTTCACCCATAGAGAATGATATTTCATAAATGGATTAGCTGGTTAATATCTTATATCATAGAGAAAAAGTTCTTTGAAACAATACAACTCACCTAGTAAAAGTGTTATGGTGGAACCACGAGTTTGTGAAAACAACTTGGGACCTATAAGAAAAAATTAAACAGAATTACCCTCATCTATTTTAGTGTATGATATATCAAGGGTGAAATTTATAAATGGGGGAAGAATGTAACAACATAAACTTTAAAAAATTAAATTTCATTTTGAATGAATAAATGCCTTATTCAGTAAAATACTTATAGATCACACATGCACTACATTGGTTATTTTGGACTGTTATAAAATATATAATTTCAGATTTAAAATACTATTAATAATCATAATCATAGGTAATATAGTCATTGTATAGTGGTTATTAATATCAGTATATATTACGGGTTATGATAAAGTCTAACTGACAGAGAAGGAAAAATTGATGGCCTCAACTAGTAGGATTGTACCTTATGAATCCCATTTATTATAGCTTCCAAGGGAGATTCCATCATTGGTTTTTACCCTTATCTAATCCCAAGATGAGATTCAATAACTATAACTTGAGTGAAACTATTTATAGGATAAGTTCAAGCTTATCGGGATCACAATCTAAATCATGTTCGCTGAACAAGCCTAAAAACGATCCACCATCTCACACCATACTCTTGGGGAATATGCTGGGGTAATAAGGGGTTATGTATTTATACCCTAGAAGTATGAATTTTTATATTTTATTTTAAAAATTAATGATTATATTTATCCACCTTTATTATTACTTTATAAATGATTATATAATGAGTTTGATAAAAGTAAGATTTTGATATGAAGAAACCAAAATTGTATTTTGGGAAAAATATAGTTTCAATTAAAACACGCTTTTTAATAAATTCAATAATTTTTGGAATAAATATTTTTTTCATAAAATATTATTATTAAATAATATTTATTTATATATAAATGAAAATATAATTTAATGAATTATAATGTAATTTTTATAAAGGTCAGAAATATGTTAGTATCATAAAAATACGTATATTTTAGTAAATAAGGAATTTTTTATTTAAAATTTTAAATTCTCATATTTAGAGAATTTCCTTCATAAAATAAATATAATTTTTTAAATCAGTGCATCAAAATTATCCAATGGTGATTTTTTCATAATTTTCAGTGATGGTGACATTTTTGGGTAAAAATTAAATATGGTGTCTATTATGACATCATAATTTCCAAAACTTGATGTAATAAATACTATAAATGGAATATATGATAAAAAATAGATTTCCCCTTTAAAATAATGATTCTTTTATGTTTTTTTATTAATTTTATAAACCTTTAATAAATCCTCTAAAACCTATATTATATTTTAAGGTTTTAAAATCAGTTCTTTATGAACATGACTCACTTCCACATCACTAATAGTATTATTTTAATATTTTCAGTTGTTATCCTTATAAAATATTTAAAACCACTGCAATTTAAAAAAATACATGGTAAAAAAATCATTTAAAGTTTTGTGTTTTTGATTTTTTTACTATATAGAGTCCAAAACCTATGTTTACAAATTAATAAAGAATTACCCACTCCTTTGCAATAAATACTCACCCAACATCCCACGCCTATTCACTCAAAACCCATTGAAAATTAATTTCCTATCCCTATATATCTATAAATTTTTTCTAGGGTGTTTCTAATCTCTTAATAAGCTCCTTACAATATTTTATATGTACCCTCTCAAGGAAAGAGATTCCCTTACTCCTCTTTATTAAAGTAATTTCTTTGTATTATGCCTTTTTTACTTCCAATTTTTCATGTTTAAAAATTTTTCTACACATACCTTTACTATCCTTATGGTTCCAAAGTAATTAGATAGAACATTTCACTCTCATTATACCCTTCCAAGAACCTTTATATTCTCCTATTATACTACCGAAATTATCCTGTGATTTTTTATGCCAAACATTTGTGTTGTGTATGACTATCCTCATTTCCACTCAAGGTTATTCACCTATATGTAACTATAATTCATTTATTTTGGATATAAATTTATGTAACCCACACTCCCCTAATCACGGGATTAAAATTGATGAAATATTTTCTTATGTTTTATGATCTATATGGAACACAAATTCACATACATAATATGAATAGGATGGGTGGGACCCAGAATATATAGCCCTCTAATGCATTAGGTAATGTTTTTATCTTGTGATATTGGATATATGGATCATGGGGTATTATCCTAAGAATAATATGTCATTATGTATCAGTGGTTAGCCTTAAATTATTCTTATTATTCCATGTTTAATATTATTTCCATGATCCTAAAGTTATCATCTTATATCATGATTTTATGTTCATGTTTATGATTCTCACCACTTTGATGTCTCCTTTATATGACTCTTCCCTCACATTTATTACTTTAATCATGTCATAACTTGACTATTCTCTTACTAGTCTTTATATCTCAAACATTTCCTATGTATGTACCCAAGTTATCCCATGTAGTGTTAGAATATCCAAGGAACTTAATGATATGTTATGGTGTTTTTAAATAATTTTGTTATATCCAGATTTCAAGTTAATGATCTATGTGCCTAATTTACCAAAGAAAATTGGCCTATCAATCTTCTAGAATTTTATTATTTATATCTCTGTGTAATAAATCATTAAATAAGATATATAAATGTTATTGGTTGTCATAATCAGGCACCCACCCAATGCTTTAATTATGCCCTGGAACTTTCCTTGGGGGTGAGGTTTGTGGAAGTGTATCAAAACAATTTAAAAAACTAGATACTCATACCCCCAATAACTCATCTTACATATATACCTCTATAAGGGACACCCTATCCTCCATCGTAAGGCCCTTATTCTATGCACTACCTCAGATTTAGTGTTCCATCTATAGTACCACCTCGACCACCCTCTACTGCTTGAATAGTAAAAAATTCTCAATCCATGTGTCTATGACCCATAAATACATTATAAATCACGTATCACTATTGGTTATACCCCCTATAGGGTCCCTTATCTTCTTATCCATGATACTGGGATTGCAAATGTTAATACCTCTAACAATGATATTTGGATAACTGTCATTGAATGTGCACTATTGATGACTCAACCTTAGGAAGGGATGAACATATTCTAGACCACAACTATGTCATGTTAAGGAAATTGTAAATCACAAAATATCAATATATAACTCTAGTATATGTTTTAATTCATATAGGTATAGTTCTATATTGAATCTCCCTCTAAAGGAAACACTCATACTTCCAAGATTGAAGAAAACTATCATGAATCATGTTCAAGGAGTTCCTCATGAGGTATGTGAACCTTGAATCATACTCAAACCTAAAAATAATTCCCTTGTAAAGGTATAACAGCTCCTAAAATTGTATCATCCTCAATTTAATTGGATTTTAATCCTATTGGAAGGAGTTTTCAAACTCTAAACAAGGCATGGTAGCTACATAATGAGTCTGAGTGGTCAAATTCTATTAGTGGATATCCATGTAGTGAATAAGACTTGAAGAAAGAGAAACTATTTTGTTGGTGGGTGTCTAAATTAGATAGAAAAAAAAGAGTCTCCAACTCCATTAAGTCCTATATTTCCTAATGATCTAACTTTCCTTTAAAATTTGGAGGCCTCTACCACTAGAACTTATGAATCACACTCATTCTGTGAGCTGTCTATTTTGGATTAGTAGTGAAAATCATATGAAATAAAGGTGGGTGTTCTCTCTGCTCATCTAATGGTGGGTCTAATCTCTATTTACAGGGTGGAGATACCACCCACTTAGGTCAATATATTGATGTTTCATCAATCAAATGATAAAATATTGGATGCTAAATCGCTATAATAGGATCATCATAGCCATTCCTCTAAATCTAAGTTAGATGTCTTTTGGGTGGAATCCTTGATTTTGAAAAGATGAACTCACTATTATTAAATAATATCTAGATGAACTAACTCATGAAAAAAACAAATTACATGAGACTCACTTTATATTCATATATCATCACCTTTATTCCCTATAAATGCTTCCTTATGGTACTAGGTTGACTAATATATTATCAAATTATTGGTAAAGTGGTCTCTAGCACCTACACTCAGTTATTTGGTCAATTAACTAAACTCCCAATCCCTTGATATTTTTTCCCTAATTTACCGAACCAAAACTAACATGACTCATAAATCCAAACTCCATCCCAATGACAGACCCACTATGGTACCACTCTAATATATTATAACCTACTGAGACCCCTCTTAAGTTGGTAGTAAATTGAGTGTACTACCCCAATACCACTTAAAATAGTCCAAGGGCTAGAGACTAGCACCAAGAAAGAATATTACAAACATGGGAAGCCTCGTATAAATAAATGTGAGCATAACCACATGTCTCAATACTAAATAATAGAAAAGTAATACTAATATATACTATAGTATAAAATACATGAGATACATTCTATAAATACACTACATATGATAAAATCATCATTAAAAAGGTTAAATTACAAGTCCCAACTTCTTGTAACAAAGGTAAACCCTAAATGGAAAGAAAGGGGAATCCCCATACCACACTGAATCTAGACATAATCATTTTCATCATCCATAATCATCTTGAAACCTTCAACTCTGAGTCTCCCAATACCATTCTCACCAAAGTCACCTCCAAATTGTATGTTGTTTTCATAGATACAAAACATGTGGGCACATATATTTTTGTAGGGGTGAATATAGAAATACCCACTAAGACACTCAAAAAATGATAAGGATAACAGAAAAAATTCATCTCAAATATAATATAGGATAGGAAGTCATGAAGTAGTCCATATATGTAGAAATTGATAAATGACAAGCATTATAACCAAATTTTAAGATGATAGATCATCCAATATGTATATCTCTAAGGAAAACACAAATTCTTGATACCATAAAACCTGGATCACCTGAATCATCCTATATTCATGTCATTCATGCCACCTATCAATAAATATGTTGGGGGAATGTTCCTTGTATAATTAAATATCAATTGAGGAAGTAATTAACTCTTATGGAGGATTTTTCCACAATACTTGGGGGAGTACAATCTACATGAGTGGGGGACCTTACCCCAACACACAAGGGAGTACAGACTTCATCTTCCATATAGAGGACCATGCCCTTTCATGAGTGTTCCATATAGGGAGTACCTAAACCCCATATATGGTGGACCATTCCCTAGAACACAGGGTACTACCTGAACTACATGTCTATTATGAATGCCTCACATGGCCCCTATTATCATCTCTATAGGGATAAGAACCTAGAATAAACAAAGTCACATTTTAAATACCCTCTAATTTTAAAGGGTATTATTATATCATGATCTATAAGAAAAATCCCTCAAAATGGACTATTTACTTGTCCATTTATGACACTCAAGTGAGAAAATAGAAAAAAACACTAAGTCACATAATACAAGTAATTTAATATATTATACATATTTTCCAAGACTAATCTAGAAGCTAATCTTGTAATATTATCATCCTACCATGTAGGGTTCAAGTACATAACTTCTCTTAGTGAGGTACATAGTGTGTGGGAGCTTCAAGCTACCTGGTCATGTACCACTATGGTTTCCAAAGACAAGTCACTAAAACACATGGTGTATCCACTAGGACATCAGGTTATCCATGCATATAATCTGGTACAAGGCGAGGTATGTAGTTCAATATACATAGTGTATGTTAGGAAGTCACACACTTTGTGATATTTATAACTTCGTGAGAGCCCTATCCTCCATCAAACACAATACAAGGCATGTGTTTTGATGACTGAATATCAGGTGATCAGAAGTTATAAATCATGATCATCCATCATTTCATGATTCATACCACCTGATTGAAAGTCTCTGCCATTATCATGACTCATCACTCCATCAGTCATGCCCTAACATCATAGCCTCACATTTGGTGGTTGTCATCTTCCCTCTAGTTGTTGTTAGTATTGCTTGTGTGGACCTGGGCCCCCACCAAGCCCCAAAATTCCCCCTCACCACTATCATTCCTATAATAGCTCTATATTTAACATTCAATAGCTTTCTTTATATTTTAATTTCCCATTGTAAAACCACCAACCATTTTAGTGGTTGATAGTGATCATCATATGCATTAAGGGAAATGAATATCAAATAATGAGGGCCAGTGGGGATTCTAACCACCAAAATCATATTCAAAACCATGTTTCATAAAGACCATGGAGATTTGAATACGTTGGTTGGAAATAAAATTATGTTAAAGAGTAATTTTTGTGGGAATTGATGTAGTAGGGAATTATAGATAATTAATAATAATTCTTGAAGAATAAAAAAACAATAATTTATTTTCATATATGTTAAAAGGAATAATTCTCTGAGTTCATAAATTATCAATAGAATTTACAATAATAAGTATTTTATACCATAAAACATATGATGTGGAAAATCATGTAGAACAAGCCATAGTTTTTTATAACAAATTATTATATTGATGGTGAATCACAAGAACTTAGATAATTCCATTTTGATCTCATATATCTTATATCATCACTACAAAGATTACAAACAATCCTCCAAAACACCTACAGGGTTTTTGCTCACTAATGATGGAAAATACTGATAAAATTTATTAAAAAATATTTACAAGTAACATTTTGGGTTTATGAGGTTGATTTTTTTGTTGTTTTATACAAAGTCACAAAATAGGCCCATACGCAGCCCAAAACTGTAATGAAAATTACATCTATCCAATGAAAAGATCCCTCATTTCAATTAGAATAATGGTGTCAAAATTTCCATACATAAATATATTTAGGTTATATTAATTATTCACACATAGATATCTAGAGATGATATATTAAATATTATATTTTTTCTAAGACCCATGGAATTTTTAAAATAAAATATTTATACCACCACCATATAATGTTATAAAAAATATTTAATAGGATTAATTGAAAAATTTTGGTCACTTTATTAACACAGTTCACACCTCCCCTCTTACATAATATTTATTTTTTTTAAAAAATTATGCTCACATTAGGTGATACACAAAATTTAACATAGACACATAAAATCATGCATTCTAAGAGAAACTTGGCGATACATAGATCATAAATAATGAAATTAAAAATAATTATTATAAATTAAAAATGTATATAGAAAAAAAACATGTATTAATTATTCAATCTCATAATCATTCATTGTTGTAACATTCTCATCATATGCCTACATTTATTATTAATATTGATGGTTTTTATTTCTCAGTTTGTTTTTAATTTCCATAGATATCTTAATTTCACATACATTCATTGACATAAATTAATTAAATCATCCAAAAATGTACTATTTAAATAAACCATATTTATAAACTACTAATTAAATAAAGAAAAATAATAACTAATTATAAAAAATAAAATATAAATGAGAAATTTATGTAAATTAAAACTCAAAAAAGAAATTATGCCTAACATCAATTAAATTAGTGAATAAATATCACTCAAGGATTTAAAAATAATTATAGAAAGTTTGAGATGAAGGGGGCCTTTTATAGGGGGTGAGAAGCGTGAGTTGTGTTCATGGTTCCTATTGAAAAGGTTAAGAATTTTCATGAATGTGAAGCAAGAAATATAAACGATCATTACACAGCTTGTGTAAACTACGTTGACACTAGATGTATAATAATTGAAGCTTATGTTCTTATGTGAATACGGTTTACACAAGGTTTCAAAATAAATTGCATGAATAGACTTCATGAAAGTTATATAATTAGTATATATTTGAGTGAATGGGTTTCACACAACCATAAAAGTATATTTTGTGTAAATTATCATGTCGTGTCCCATTTTGGAAAAAATATTTCAAACTACCCCTTGAACAAACTGTTGAAGGATATACGTGAGAAATACAACAATCAGATCAACATTGGAATAAGGGAAAAATAGTAACCCTAATAATCATTAGGATGAGATCAAATTAGGGCAGTGAGAGTTTAAGAAAAAGTGATTGATTGGAGTAAGTATTCATACCCTGATTCACCCCCACCTCTTGGGGTATTACTCATAATCCCCTTTTGGGACTAACACATGGTTTAACACAAGGTCTACAGCCTGCGATCCTAAATTGTGTGCTCTATAAAATCCCTCAAATCCTTGATTTTTTAACCTAAAATTTCTAAAAATCCAAAATAAAATCAAAATCAATTCCATAATAATCATTTCCTGACATCACATGGTGACTTGAAACTCACTAAGATACGTTTTTTCTAAACACTCACTCACAACCTACCCCTCAAGTCCCAATGTACCTATATCTTTTCCACCTTAAATTTCTAAAAAAAACATAAATCCAAAATGGTCTTCTATACCATTATTTCATATACCGACCCAAGGTATCCTAAACTCGGTACTCAATCCAGTCTATAATAAGTCAAAAAGGTCATTATCGATCCCTATGAATTGTAAAATTGTGCATGGGTATTAAGGATACACCTTTAGGAATAGTTTTTACTAATAAATAAACCCTTCATAAAGAGGGTCCTAACTGAGAACCCAATATAAACACACTTTAAGTTGGTGAGTCATGACCTTAAATAAATAAGGTCATAATAAGAAGAAAATTGGAATTGAATAATATAAGTGAAATTTCAAAGTAAACCAAAACAAATAAAATAACAATATAAACATATATAACTAAACATGAGATCAATCATACATATACAAGTAATCCAAAATGAAGTTAATGAGGAAACGGGATGAAATATAGTAAGGTGATACAAAAGGATGAGTCTATAAAAAAATCCTAAGCCAAAATAAACAAAAACATCCAAGACCCCTATCTGTGTGACATGATATCTCACTCCCACCATTTAATAACCTCAAATATTAAAACCAATTGACAATAACATCCATCTTCTCCTAGCAGTTCTTTGAAATTACCTGAACCTATCAAAAAAAGATCTTAGTACACCCAAAGGGGGAATGCATGGTGTGAGTATAACTAGCCTGATAGGATCCCAATAATTTATCCATGAGAAACCTTTATTTGAAAATAAAATCATAATATTATAAAACTAGATATATGAAGATGAAATTTTAATTTTAAAGAATGTTTATCAAGATTTAGTACATTAATAATAAAAGTGAACTTCTAAGTAAACACGTATATCTGATCAAACATCATGAGATATATTATAATGAACTAACCCAGGGTTCCCCTGACCCTAGTACCTGATCTTGTTAGAGACACATACTAAAAGGAATTCTTTATTCCCATGATTTGGAAAATATTTATTAGGAATTAGGAAATACACCCTTGGGAATGGTTTCTCCCAAATAATTATTTAATCTTGGGGTTCAAACCAAGAACCTAAAATAAATTCACCATAATTTGGTGATTTATTCCCTCAATAAATAGGTGAAAAAAATATAATGCATGGAATAAATAAATAAAATCCATAATGAAACATAACCACATGATACAATAAAAAAGTTATTAATAAAACCATTACTCAAAAATAAAAGTGATGATATAGAAAGCTCGGATGGTGATAAAAGATCTACATAAATAGTATACAAAATTTACCAAAATAAAAAAAGAACATGTGACCTATCTCTTTATTACATGAGGTATCATCATACCACCACGACACCTCTAAATATCCAAAAGAAATCTATCTTGAATAATTGATACCTCTAAGTGGAAGCTTTAACTTTCTTAAATAAGATAAAATAAGGTCGACATAAACCATTGGTGTATACAGACTATGAGAAACATAATCCTAATTTGATCCCACCATGTGTTCCATATAAATCCTTTTTGAGGGAAACTAAAGCATTATATTTTGAATATACTATATGAAAATAGGTTTTAAACTTATTTAAAAAACAAAAAACATGGTCAAATTGCTTTTAGGAAATATGAATGTGGGATAAAATTTTAATTTTATCTTTCTAAAACATACATCATGGGGGTGTACCCTAAGGTCACTAAAGATAAGTATACCTAGTATTATGAAATCATTAATTAGGTTGGGGACCTAAATTAATAGTGTGAATAATAAATGATTTAATTGGATAGTGTGAACAGTGTATAAATTAATTTACCAGTTGGTGTGATTCTTAGAACTAGTGGTTGGGAACATGTCTCATCATGGCTGACCTACCCAAATACCTGGGGTTCCCATACAAAACATGCCTTTTCCATTTTATAATACTAAAGGGGTAATCAAAGATGGAGTTTTACGCAAATCATTCTAGAAATTATGCTTAATACATTTATATAGAATTTTTATACTTAATTTTAAAAGTCCTTGCATTTAAGAGTTCAACCAATAAAAGAAGAAGTAGAAACACATACCTTAACAATTTGAACTACTTAGAAAACATGGGAATTCACAAGATATGTGTTTGAAAGACTCTTAAGATACCAAATGAATACCTAATAAAAAACCCACTCCATAAAAATTCATTTAGAGGAAACCCGATGCCTCCATGCCTTCAGGAATAAGTGAAAACCATGAAATATAGATGAAGAAACCTAATCGAAGGGAGAATAGGAGGTTACATAATGTTAGCCTTCAAAAAACACAAATAATATCCCTAAGAATCTAAGAAAGAGGAAGGTGTGAGGCATATTGTGTGTAGAGAGGGTCTAGAGTTGAGTGGGAGGAGATAATGAGGGGTTAAAGATTAGTTTTAGTGAGTGACAAAACGTAGTTTTATGTTTTTAATTTTTTGGAAATACTGCATGGTTTGGTTTCACTATTTAAAAAACCATGCACCAATTGTGTGGGTAATACTGTTTTAACATAATCATTCATAAGGTTTGGCCACACAGTTAGGGAAATTTTGTGCCAACTATAAAAAACACCTCTTTCACTCAACTGTAGGTTTTTATATGGTTTTCCACAAGGTTAGTCATAACTATGCCCCAACCATGTGAAACCCATTGTTTCCTAATTTATTCAAAATTTCAAAATAAAAACACATATAAAATAATTTAAAAGATAAAATGAATAAATAATTAAATCCATATCTGAAAATGAAATCATGGATGTCAAAATTATCCCAACTATATCACTTTACACCATAATATATTCAACAAGATTCTTGATCAATATTTAAATGAGGGGATTTCTCTCTCATGTGAGCCAATAACTCCAAGTCTCATGTAAATAATATATATTCTACCAAAAAAAATGGAACTAATTTATGTCTAAAACATAGTTTCGATTCATATATTCTAGAATATGATTAGCCCACATTGTTTTCCCATTCATTTGGGGATGGTAAGTTGTAATCAACTTCACTTGGGTGGTCATTTTCTCTTGGTGGAATTTCTAAAACCAAAATTTAAAACAAAGGTCCCTATTAGATATGATAAAGGAGGGAATGATATATGACCTCAAAACTTCATGAATGTATAACCATACAATATCATCCACCTTTATAGTTTATTTGAACAATATGAATTGAGAATATTTATTCAATTGATAAATAACTATACAATTTGAATTTCTTCCTTGATGGGTATAATGTAATCCAATAATAAAATCCATGGACATTTCCTCCCATTTCTAGGTTGGGACAAGAAATTATAAAGCAAACCATAGGGTAACTAATTTTCATCTTTAACCTATTGACATATATAACATCTCAAAAAAAATATGTTATATCTCATCTTATCCCCAGCTGCTAGTACCAACATTTCATATCATAATACATCTTGGTTGCATTGACATAGACAACCAATGATTACCGATAGAAGTCTTACAAAACTTTATTTCTCATAAACAAAGGGCCCAAATGATTTCCTCTAAAATAAAGAGAGTCTCATAGAGACAGAGACCACTCATCAATAGTCTCCCCATCATATATAATCTCTCTTTTATATTATCACTCACTATCTTCTTATTGTTCTTAGGTGATAAGATTAAGGAGTAAGAGATTCAACTTGATATTTCCAAGAAACATATCAAATTTCTCCTCTATTAGCTGCAAGTGCAGTTTATCTATACAACTCATAAGATTCAACTCCTTGGATTCACTCATGGTATGAGATGGAAAATTACTTCTTAAAAAATTATCCATGAAATTATCATTACATGGTGTATAGGTGATATAAATAATTAAATTATAATGGTATTTTACCATTCACCTTTGTTTGAGGTTTAGGTCTTCCTAAGAGAAAATATATCCCAGATTCTTGTACTCATAGAACACTAAAAACTTCTTTATAAAAAGGTAGTGTCACCAATATTTAATTCCATGATTAATAGTATCCAGATATAATACATTGGTATTATTGTTTCATTCATGTGGTCATAGTTGTTGAGATCTATAGGACACCATATAATCTCCCTACATTAGAACACAACCTAAACCCATACCTAAGGCAACATAATAAACCACATAGATAAGACTATCCTCAAGTTGGACCAATATATGTTTCATAGACAAATGTTTCTTCGTCTCATTAAATGAGGTTGGCACTTTGAATGTAATAATAATTTCACTCCCATTTAGGTTAGTATTGTCAAAGGATATGCAAGCTTGGGGAATTACTTGATGAATCACCAGTATTAGTCTATTATTCCTAGAAATATTTTTATCTATAATATATTACTATATTCCTCCCAAGAAATAAATGCATTCACCTTTTCAGAATCGACTAAATTTCCTTATTCAGACACCATATTTCCCAATAATTTCACTTCCTAAATTTTTAAGCTACACTTGGATGACTTAGTATAAAACTGATGAACTCAAAGAATCCATATGATAAAACTTAGATTCTTACATTTCTAATCTTAAATATTAAAATATACCAAGATGTCATCAATGAATACCATAAAAATAATTGAGATACTGATCAAATATTTATTTCATTAATTCCTTGAATACCACATTAGTTTTTTCTAAACTAAATGGAAATAAAAGGTACTCAAAATGTACATACCTTCTTTAGAAAGTCATTTTTAGAAAATTAACCCCTTTTACCAAGAGATGGTTATAATCCAATCAAATTTTGATCTTTTAGAACCAATATACCCATTTAATTGGTCAAAAAGGTCATTGATACGGGGTAGGGAATCCTTATTCTTGAACATGGCCTAATTGTTCTTTCTAAAATTTAAAAATAACCTAAGATACACTAAAAAATTAGATAATAGTAGTTGTCTATTCATGATGGTCTCTAATAATTTTCTCTAATTATTGCATATAAAATATGCATCGAGTGGTTAGTGGTGATTTTTTTAAACCATATTTTTTTAAATTATTAGTAGGTTTTTAAAATTAAACAACAATAAATTAACATTTATTGGTGGTTATTTTAAACCACCAATAATAATTTATAATTCCACCATCATCATTCATCTTCCTTCTGTCCTTAAATGCACCTCGATCGTGTGCCTCCTTCTCCCTCCACATCTCCTCTCTGTCATATAGATTCACATTGGTTTCTTTATGATTCACACCTAGTTCTTCAAGGTATGGTCTAATTTGACCTATATTTATTCTTCATCCTCTTATTCTCAGATTTACACTCCACTTTTTATGCTCATTTTTTACAAAAACTAAATGGGTGGAGTTTCTTCTAATTTTTGAATTTTGGTAGTGTGGGGTTTCAAGGCCTAAATTGAAACCATTTATATTTTTTATCATTGAAGGTAATGATTGTTTCTTAATATTTTATGTAAGTTTGTCTATGATTCCTAATTTTATTTTTAAACCATTGTTTTATTAACTTTTAATCTTATTTTTTTGGTACAAAATGATTGTATAATTAATGTTTAGTGAATTTATAAATCTAAAATTAGATTTCAACTCACTTTTCATAGAACATTAATGGTTTACTCTATTTATGAATGATTTTTAAGTTTATTTTCAACTAAATTTCTTGGAAAAATTTTGATAATATGAACAACTACTAAATAGATATTTTAAATTGTTCAGAAATGTTTGGTTTTTGAATTAATTCTTATAGGATTTGGTTGTACTTTTATGATATAATTGGTTTTAAAAAAATAAAACTATTAAGTGTTTAAAAAAAATTTAAATGAAAAATTTTATTCATTGGAGTCTCATGATTTAAAACATCTGACATATTCTTTTAATATTTATTTATTTAGGTTTTTTATGTTTTTTGTCTATCAATGATGTAATTGAATCTAAAATTATATTGTTATTTTTGTCACCTAATATTTAATGTTGTGAATTATATTTATTAAATATAATATATACCATGAAAAAAATTTATTATAGTTTACTATATATTATAATTTTATATTTTTATTAATAGTTTTATATGGGTTTTGTATTAATTGATTGTTATATTTTAAATATTATTTTATTTTAGTAATATATTGTATGTTTTTTCTCTATTTCAGTAATATATTGTATGTTTTTTCTCCATTTAGGACTTTAAGTACTGGTTATAGCATATTTTCAGTTATTTTTATCCCTTATAATTTTCCTCTATAGATGTGTGTACAAAAAAAATATTTTTTTATTTTGATGATTATTCCATCAAAAAATTCCTTAAATGATTTATATGTATTTCTTCAACCTATTATATGTGATTTGAAACATTTATGGGAAAATTTTGTTGATAAAAATGATGTATCAAGTTAGAAAATGTTTAAAATTCGTGTTTCTCTCATGTAGACCATCAATGAAATTCCAGGATGTGAGAATTTTCCTGGTTGGAATACTCATACTGATATGACATGTCCAATTTGTAACTTTGATTTTAATTATGAAAGTATTCCTTATAGTTTAAAATTTTGTTTCATATGTTATCATCGATACCTGGATACATATCGTAATTTTTTATTTAATAATTCACTATATGATAGAAAAACTAATTTGATACCCCTATAAAATTGATATTTGGATCAAAAAAATTAATACAATTATCAATTATTTTTATAGAATTTGGGAAAGACCTTCAGTTGATTGATGGTGGTAAAAGAGTTCATACCACATCATATGGAATTAGAGCACAACAATGGAAGAAAATATATATATATTTCAAGATTCCTTATTGGAAATTGTAGATATTATGTCATAATATTAGCATTATTTACATTGAGAAGAATGTGTGTAATAATATGATTTTCCCCATAATTAATGAGAAGAGAAAAAACAAAGGATCGTCTTAATGCATATAAAGTCATATAAGAAATGGATAAAAATATGATATATGGTTAAATGATAAAAGGAATCATCCTATTGAAATATTTTTATTAAAACCCCAAGAAAAATATATATTCCATCGAATACATAAATATGTGAGATTACATGATGGATATTCTAGTAACATTTCATGATGTGTTGACTTAAAACATCTTTAAGGTACAAGCAATAAAAATTCGTGAATTGCATATTATTATGGTGTAGATGCTACCATTGGAATTATGTAACTTGTTACCATATAAAATAACAACTATCATAATAGGTTTTTTCATGTTTATTAGAAAAATCTGTCAGATAACTTTAATCCTTGAAGTTCTTGAAAAATTATAGAAAATGATTTTAAGGATACTTTTTCACCTGGAGAAGAAATTCCCCCCATAATTTTTCAATTTTATGATTCATTCTCTAATGTATTTTGTCAAGGATGATAAATTTAGAGGACCCGTACACTAACTATGGAACTCAATAATATTTTCAACATTAGGTCATTAAATTGTAAAGATATCCTCATTTTTAGTAACACATATGGAACTCATACAACCAAAAATATTTTTTTCAACTAAATAGTGATATCGTAGAACATTTCATTAAATAAATAAAGACACAAACAAAGATACAACTTTATATATACACTTGAAATAAGAAATAAATAACAAAAAATATGAACAAATATACTATTGATCGGTTTTAATGTCATGTTGGTTAAAAATCAATTTTATATTTATAATATGATGATAATTATCTTTTATAAATACTAATATTTTGTTTCCATTTGTATATATTATCAATATTGATAATCAAGCTAATATATCTACTAATTTGAAAGATTTATATTTAGGGAAATTGAAGAAATCTATGAGATTTTATGCCTTCAATATTAATGGTTTTAAGTTTCGTACAGATTATCACAAATAAGGTTTGAAAATAAAAAATATTAGCATCTTTACAAAATTTTAAAATTTGTGATATTATGGAAAGTTGGTTAACATTGTTGAATTAAATTATCATTGACACTTTTTTGTTGTGTTATTAAAATGAAAGTAGGATAATATTAACATAGGTATAAATATAGATTTATTATAGTTTACTCATGTGAACATAAATTATTTTTTTGATAATAGGGAGCATGAAGAGCATGATCCGTATATTTTTTCTTCATAAGCTAAAATGGTATATTATGTTGATGATAAAATTTATTAAGGTTGGAGTGTTGTAGTCCATGTGAAACTAAGAGACTTGTATAATATGGGTGATTATGTTGAAGAATGGTTTACTAATATAAAATCTTTTCAATTAGAATTGATTTATCTGCTTGTCCATGATGGAATCAAAACTAACAATCTTATAAGAGAGGGTGAAGATGAGGACATCATGTTAATGGTGGATGATGATAATAAATTATGAATGAAACTAATGTATGTTCAATCCTCCTTTAACTTAGTAAATAATATTTTTACTTTTAAAATAATAGTGATTCATTCTTTAATAGAGTTTCTATAATAAATGTTATTTTCAATTTAATTTCATAAATATTTATATTTATGCACAATAGTTATGGTTTAAAATTCACAATTTCAACATTGATTATTAATGGTATTGGGGTAAAGTAAATTTCATAGTATTTTTATCATTTATATAGTATTTAAATTTTGATAAAAATAAATTGGTAGTTTTAAACATGAAATCAATAATATAAATACCTATAAATAATTTGAAATTTTTATATCAGTAGTTCTAAAATTTAAATTTTAAATTTTATTATTGTAACAAATCTTACTCCAGTAACCCATAGCGAGTATCTAATTTATTAAATTTTCATAAACACAAGGTTTATAACACTGAATGACTAATCAGTTTATTATTCTTGGAGAACAAGATATATACATGATAACCATTTTACATTGGGAATAGAATATAAAACATAACAAAAACAAATGTTTTTCATCCTTGAAACTCATTCAAAGAATTCATCTTCATATCCTAGGGAAAGGGAAAAATAAGGGTGAGATCAAATTCTATTTAAGGGTTATGTACAACATAAGTTATCATGATTAGATAAGGAATAATCAATATGGAAAGATGGATAACTAAAAACGCATATCATTTGATCTATAAATTGATCACAAAATGCTTTCATGGATAATATCAATGCAATAATCTCATAGATAATGATAAATAAATTCTTAATGAATTAAATGATTAATATTTTTTCATGATCTTAGAAACCATTATATCTATACCTTCCAGACCTTATGCCTAGAAATTTTTATTGATGGGTAGGTATACATAAAAACCCCATTTAATTTGGATAATTTATTCATCACATGAGACTATCAATGCATCAAGAGGCTATCCAAAACCTATCTCCACCCATCACAACATTTACAATAAATTTCTTATATATCTAATTATCAATTTAATTTAGGAAAAATATTGCTAATCAACAAATATTAATATTGAGTAAAGAATATGGATTCATCAATATTTTCCCCAGTAATCAAATAACTTTCATAATAAAACACAATATGTTAAAATGATATATGGTTTAGAAAATAATCATACCCATGATTCAAATAATATTAATATTAAATATAAATGTAACATGTAGTGATCACAAAAAAAATAATGTTTTTATAGGAAGTTAATGGCCAAAAAATTAATAAGGGACAAGAAATGACCATCGATTCATCAGAAATATAGGTTTTGAAATAAAATAATATGTATTGAAAAAATAAAGGGAATGAAAGAAAAATATTAAAATAATATTTAATTTAAGTTTTTTCTTATAAATCCATTGAAAATGTGTATAATAATCTAAATATCCTACAACAGTTTAGATGGTTGGAAAGTCAATTACTGATGTATATGTTAAAAAAGACACTCCTTTTGAATTTTTGAAAAAAATGACCCCTTTAGAAAATATTAGAAATATTCCTTTAAAAACTTTTAAAAATTCAATGATAAATTAAAATTTCCTTGATAAATTATTTATGTAATAAAAGTTAATTTTTTAAAACAATTTTGAAAAATATTGACATGGAAGAAAAGTATATCCGATTAAATGAGAAATAAAATAGGTTTTTATTCTAAACATTTCATTAATTTATTCTATTGATAAAGAGTGTAATATTTGGAATAAAATATGGAAACACATTAAATATTAATATTGTAATAAAATTATTATATTTTATAAAGGATAAATTATAATATTTTTTCAATGAGAATATAAGTAAACCCAAATGAAAGTGAGGTTGTTAAATAAATTCTTACCTCTTTAGTAACTTTTGAATTATAACCCCTTAAAATAATAAACTTGAATTAAAACATTAATAATCATGAATAAATTGGTATTCATGTTAAATACATCAAATGGGAAGAATATAAACCATAGAAAAGTGAATAGGTGAATAGTAATAAATATGTCTCAATGGAATAGAAATTGAGATAAAATCTCTTACCTCACACTTCCCATTAATTGACCATGATTTAACCTAGTGTATAATGGTTTTAAACATATTATTTATTTATACATAAACTGTATTAATATTTATAATATCATATATTACCCTCTTATATCATCTTACCACATGTTCATTTATAATATTTCATTATTACTATTGTTTCGGATGTTAACTACTTCGCTTTCTCATGCATGTTTTATCATAGAAGCTAAAATTATTATGAATATAATATAGATACATCATATCTATAATAATATTAATTTTATAAATGTTAAATTTATTCATTAGATACCTTTTTATAACCATTCCTATAATCTGGACACGGAAAATGAATCACATCGCTTCGTAAAGATAGTAGGTCGTACGTATGCATGAGAGATGTTATCATTTTCTTAAAAGGTGAAAGGGTAAGGAATTTGGTGATATATTATTTTTAATAAATTTATATAATTTAATATTTATTATATATATCCATTATTTTCACTATTATGACTATCCATTTGATTCAGTGATGAAAAACAAACTACATCAGTTCGCATGGCAGTAGTCCGCCGTACACGTGAGCAATGAATTTGTTTCCCATTTAATGGAGAAGGAGATGGATAAATATTATGACATAAAAATAATAACATATAATTATATGTTATATACTATTGTTATTATATTTTAATTTTTAATACATAACTTAAAATGTAAAAATAAGTAAAAAAGATATAGCTTGGTGAACACAACTACCTTCACTTAAAAGAACCTCCTTTAGATATCTTATTAAGGACCCTAGGGAAGGTATTTTAGGAATAATAGAACCTATATAATGTTTATAATGATTTAATGGAGATATTTTTTCATGTTTTAGTGGATACAAATGGATATTTGGGTGTGAATAATTGATGGAAGGGGTTCCCTTTTATAATTGAGGTGAGTGGCACACTTGTAATTTTTAAAATTTTTTAATAATGTCATGTCACTTTCATAGACATATAGATAAAAAATGGATCCTATTATAAGGTTTCAAGGATAAGTTTTAAATTCAACCAACCAATTTAGTTTTATAAATTTTTCATTCATTTTGACCATTTTTATTATAGATTAATACCCCAATAAACCCCTTTTTTACTTTAAATGTGGTAATTAATTTTTACTGTTTTTACCATTCATTATAACCCAAAATTAAGTTTAAATTTTTCCCTAATATTAATTATATTAATAAAAAATATTTAATTCAAATTATAAAACTCAATTGATATAAGTGACATGATTTAATTTCAAAAAAAATTACAAATCGTGTCAAAAAACAGTTTTTCAAGAAATGTATTTTTAAAGAAAAAATGATATTATATTAACTATGTGACTAGTAATCATAATTATATAGATTAAAATTAATATATTTAGATTTATAATATATAAATTTAATTTAAATCATTCATTATTAAATATTAATTTAATTAATTAAAATGGACAGACATTATGCCTTTTAAAAAAATGTTTTCTAAAAAATATCCCTTTTTACTCCAAAATGATCTTATTATAATTCATATCAAATTAATAGTAAATAAATTATTAATTATATATATTATAAAAAAAATCAAATAAAATTACTGATACTTAAATACTATACTTCCAATTATTCATAAAATATTATACTTAAGGGGAATTTTTAAAAATTCATTCTAGGTTTATTTTGACTAAGTAAGTTCAAAACCAATATTCATCCTATAAATTTAGAATTTTTTTTCCATGAAATATTAAAATGAAAATTGTTTTATAATTTTATCAAAATATAATTTTCACTTTATATAATTGGGTATTTGGTGTTATAGTTATTTTCTTATATTTTTTTCTAATGTTGTAACTACTTTCACTATTTATTTTTTAGGAAAAATGATAGAACTAAAAGGTATGTGGATCATATTCAGTCTACAAAATAAGATTAAATAAACCACTAGTGATGTTCCACACTCTATCAGGTACTATAAATACTACTACAGGTTTATTTCCCACTAATACAGGGCCAGTGGAACTAACTGTTGAGGCATTAAGTAATCTAGTAGATGAGAATTACTCGATTACACATATTTTCTCACCTATACCATCACAAGGGTATTGAAGGGTGAATATTGTTGGAATTTATTCATTAGTGAAAACATTATTTATTTCATATTTTTAATAACTATTTAATATATATTTTTAAAATATTTAAATAAAAAATAGAAACAAATATGGAAATAAAATATTTTTGGAGGATATAAAATTTAAAGGTCGTGACTTTTGAATATTTTAAAATTCCTAAAAATGATATCAGAGGCATATAAAAGATTTTTTTTTGTCATTATGAATCTTATCCAATGGTCATCTCCATTATATATCATGATTGGAGGCATGCTCCAATAAACTAGAAGAATGAAGTCTTTGATAATCAAGTAATGGTGAATCAAAATAAATATTGATAAAATATTTACTAATTTTATATTACTATAGTTATTATTGGTCTAATAAATTTTAAATTTCTTATTTATAGGTTTTTTTAATTTTTTTGGATGATTACATTGTGCATCAATGGACTTTTAAAATATTGGTAAAAATAGAAAGATTTCAATTACAGATTAAGGTGGGAGTTCAGTGATAACTCATTAAGTCTTCGAAAAATGTATGATAAGGTACAACAAGGGATACATATAAAAAAATTTATATCTTTTAAATATAGTCTATTTAAGGATTCATATAATTTATTTTGTAATGAGATATTAAATTAAATAATTTATTTATCGTGTTGCTTTATTAATCATATTAAATTTCATAATAATATATCTTTATTTTTTTAGGAAATTTCAAGGAAAAATGTTGTGAGTAAAGAGAAGCAGGTAATCCCACGTATATAAACGTAAAATAATTTTAAAAATATAAGATCAAGCAAGGTAATATTTTAATTATTATAAAATATATAATACAAAGTTAAACAGGAGTTACAAGAATGAATTAGATCATTGCATAGTGGTAAACTCTATTAATTAATATTTAAAATTACTGAATCATTATCGTTTTATATTATTTAATATATAGGTAAAAATTAAGGATTCATAGGATAAAAATCCCTCACATTCATCATCTATCTTCCAGAACGATATTATTTCCTAGGTTTGAGGAAATTATTTTTCCACTTGTATGTAGATGATGGGTTCTGGACCATCCCCATCATGAGTCTTCAGAAGGTCTTTATCATCATTCACTCTGACACATTCTCCTACCTCGGGTTTTAGTAGTGTTTGTGATCTATCATTTCAGTAAAAAAATTTGATATTGGAGAATAATGTATATGATCATGATTCATTCATGAGAGTTTAAGATGATCATTTTAATTCATTAGGGATTTATTTTGATATTTTATTTAGAAACACAAAAGAGATAATTTCATAGTTCATTTCATCTATGATACTACTGTCTTAACAGGTACAATCATTTATTATTTATATTTTTAATATTATTTTTTAACATAATATAATTTATTTTTTAAAAATTTATAATTTTATGAACCGTAGGCTAGAATACATTAGTTTGAGGAGTGGGTATCATCTCAGGGCAGCCATAGTGATGCTAATATTAGACAGTATTTTTTGTGTTTTTATGTTTATCCATCCCCTAGTTCTATGTAATTTCAATGAAATTATGGGTTGTTTTAATTCCCATATGACTGATTTAATATGTTTTATGTGTATTAAATTTTTTTACATAGTTTAAGTAATTTTTATAATGACAAATTAACTTATTTTTATAATTTTTTGTAATTTTTTGTTTTGAATTTCTGGTAGAGAAATGGGAATTGTTGGTGAAGATTTTTGTTTTTCTTTATTAGTGTTGGTTTAAATAGAGTCAATTAATTTTGTGGTGGTTGAAAACAATTTATAGTACAATAAAAACACCACTAAAATACTTTAAATCTATATAACTACTACTAATGACATTGTTGGTGGTTAACATTTCCATTATATTTGTAAATTTTTAACCACCATGAAAATCAACAATGGTGATTATAACCATTTCCCACAAAAAAACTATTAAATTTTAAAAAAATTGGGGGTAATTCAAACTAACTCCAAAATTCATAAAAATACTTCTAATATAAACTAATTAACAATGGTTATAACTACCACAAAATATGAGTTCCAAAGCAATTCTGATGAACAGCCATCAATTTTAAAAAAATGTTGTGGTTAAATTCTAAACAATTCTAAATACAGTGGTTATATGAACCATCAAAATAATAATAATTTTGGCCTTAACAACAACGTATAGCCAAAAATACTACCACCATATCAGAATTTTTTTTAGTGATAACCTTGTGACTTCTCAGTAAAATGTATTGGGGTTGTCCATGGAGACACACTCAAGAATATAAACACTATCTCCTCCAAATCATCTAACTAGATTTTCGACTTTTAGATCCACTAGGTCCATGTGATGAAATAGTAAGTATGTAATTTTCATCCCTAGAATAAGGTCAATGGAAAATTCCACCTATCACCTAGGAGGTAACCCTAATAATTCATCTAATAATACATCAAGTATGTCCCTGGACATGGGAGGTACACGCTCTCAAAATTTACCTCATCAGCTTCCAAAAATAGAGAATAAACCTAACATATGAGTCAACTAACTTCAATAATATGAGTCCCTGTCTATCTAGATTGTGGATATCATTCTCTTTAGAATAGATGAACTATCCCATATGGGGTAGAAAATCACACACTTAAATGGTTGCAGTCTATATAGGCCTTGAAGTTCATTATTTAAACCATTCCAAATATGATGTCAAATAGATCCATTTCAAGGATGAGTAAATCCCAAGAAAACTCCAATTTATATAGATTAAAAAACAAAGAGTAACACTAGAATCCACATTCCTTCTTCTTCACTAGATGACTCTATATTTCTATGACATGAGACATGAGTTCCATTGGGAGATTTAGTAGATCCACAATATAAAGAAAAATAAATGAGTTAGAAGAACCAGTATAAAAAAAAGAAGTTGACATAGATGAGGAAATAAGAATTGCACCTATCACTGTTGACGGTCATACCTTAGATTCTACAAGGGATTATTCTACATCTGGAAGTCATATTCTCTCTACTTAAGTCTAAGACCTTCCATTGGTCTGAGACTTAGACCTCAACAAGATCTACACATAAGATGATCCACCTTTACATCTGTATCCTTGAGTAAAATACCTAGATACTTTCATAGTATCAAACTATGAGTGAGATCCCTTAAGAGATTATGATATTACATTATTCCTCATTGGAATAACCATTATGAAAACCCAATAAAGTTGTCCCATATGACCACATAGATGGAAATACTTTTGAGTATTTGGGAATTGGGACTTAATATAGCAAGCCTTATTGCAATGGTGACAAACATCCCTCCCTGTTGGAGTAGAAGTGACCCTCTAATATTGGGGGCTTTGAAAAAAAAATTCTACCTCTTCTCAGTTAGTAACACTTTTTTCTTTTCTAGTAAGTCTACTTATGTAGCTCCTCGATCTGTTTTTCTACATAAATAGTGCTTTGGGATAGTTTACCACTAGCCATTAAGCGTGCTTCCCCATACACCAAAGGTTTATGACTAGCAGTGAGGGTATAAAAAGGTGGTAGTGGGGAGAATATACCCTCTGGTGATAATAATAATAATGGTATCCAGATAAATATAGTAGTAAAAGAAAGACCATAATCAATAGGACCAGTAACCTACAATAACAGAAGCACAAATAAGAAGTAGCAGTAATAATAAAAAATCTCAAATATACCAATTGTATAATAAAAACATCACATGATACCATTTTAAGAACATGAATATAAGTCATTCATACAAATAGTGAGAAAGAAGGGTCTCCCATGGTTGACCTCAATACATACATATATAAGCATGTTGATAAAAGAAGAAAGACTGAAAAGAAACACCAGTTGATGTAGGAACCACCATGGTCCCTTTCCATTCATCCCATGAAAAAGGTAGGACATAATCACTAAGATCTAGATCCTAAGCTCAAACCCTTAACTGATCACATAAGGAAAAAATTCTATACACTTCCCAAAGGGATCATGTAGTATGTGAGAATAATCTCAGTAGGCCACCACCAATGTGTGCCTAACATACATTAGTGAATAATCATGTGTATCAAAATATAAATAAAATATCACATTTGTAACAATATATATAACTTACTTTCCTTGTGAATAATAACTACAAGGAAGAAATCACTTACTCTGGCCAAATCTAGTACACCACATTCCTGAGTAACAAGTCAAGGATCCCTCAGGTACATCCTATAAATGTATCACTGGCTTATCATGTCAATCGACACCTCATTTCCAAATCAATAACTAATATCACGAAGGCATTCCCAATCAATTACCAAGTCTCTCAGACCTCATCATAAAAATCCATGTCGGATCAAATCCCAATGTCTAAGGCATAACGATGTCTACCCTCTAAATAAAAAAAAAAATTCAACTCAACAGCCAACATCCTGAGAAACAGTGATATCCATCCTCTCAGATAATCCCATCCTAATGGCATCAATAATACAATAACACTCATCCCCCAACTGATGGTCTCAACATCGTCAACCGATGCCTCCTCACCATCCATGTGGTTTTCTATAGTAATCACTTCGAAACTCACTGATGGAAAATTCCATCCTAAGCCACAAATAATGGGGGTCTCTAACCACACTAGTGGTTAACACCACCTCATCATATGAGTCCTATCTGTGTGAAAAAAAATCCAATGGTGTGTCATCCAATCACGGTGAGATGCAATCACCAAAAAAGTACCTAATTCATATCATCCTAATACCTCATGCCCCTATGACTGTTTTGTTCATCCTGAAGGTCAACACAATCCAATATCTCACAGGCCATGCCCATAATTTAATGACCTAGTCACCTCAACCCAATGACCAAATCATCCATCCTATGATCAACATCACTCATAGAATCCAGTCTTTTCCCAACTTTATGGACTATGTCACCTCATCAATATGATCAAAACCATATCAATCCTCAATCTATGCCCATCACATTCCTATGGAACCATCACAAGAATCTTAAACAATTTTAATTTAATAAATAAACACCCCAACCAAATCTCTCCATGGTTCGAATCCTCTAACAAGGCTTATACCATTTTTTTTCTGGTGGAAGCTTTCGCATAGGCATCTCCAATGATCAATTAATTAATTTGAAAGACAAGCATGAAATTATTAGGGTCTCTCTCGGAAAACCCAATGGTGTGCTCAAGAATGCACCCCCAAAACATGATCAAAATAAAATATAAATTTATTCACCACCAACCTCATGTTGGTAGACGTTCTCTTATCTGATATCATCCTCTAACTCAATCTGATTCAAAATAAATCATCATCATCCTCTAACTCAATCTGATTCAAAATAAATCATCATTTTAGACAAATTCCCAAAAATAGGGTAAAACATCTTGCACGGATTTAGTGCATCGTATTCCTAAATAAAAGGATAAAAGAATCAAGAGGACAAAATAACTTAATGATACACTTCCAATTCACATGACAACAATCAAATTGGATATCGGACATGGTAGATAAGATAAATTCTAAGGTAGAAGGATAATAAGGAAGTCCCTCTACTGTTTGTATGGGTGAAGAAAAAAAATAAAGAGAATGGATAAATAGAAAAAGGGGTAAAATCATAAATTCACACTTTTAAATGGGTTTCATGGTTTTTTCATACAGTTTGGATAACCTTGTGTCATGCACTATCTAATTACCACACCTTTCTTGGTTGGACCACATGGATTTCCCAACTATGCACAAACTATGTGTGATCCTTTGTTAAGAACTGTAGAATGGACCGCTTGGAAATGCACTCCCTCCCACATGGTTTTTCAAACCATTTCTAGTGAAGAAGTAGGGCCTCACAGTTACTCCTCAAAGTTCGAACAATTTTTACAAACCATGTGCCTCTATCTATAAACCCTAAAAAAGATGGGTTTTTGGCCTTTGATGAAATCAAAACCCGCTTAAAACCCTAATCCATTTTCTCAGCCTTCAAACCTATCTAAAAAATGACTTAGGTTAAAGGTACCCTTATAATTATTCTCCAAAGATTAAGAAAAGAGTTGGTACAACCACCAAACTCAAAAAAATAAACGGGTTGAGGATTTTGACATGCTCTAAAAACGTGGCAAGTCACAATCTCCCCACCTTAACATATCTCTTCCCCAATATATAAATAATTACTTGAATATAGTATCGAACATACTCATATCATTAAAATTAACCCAGTATATATTGGTCATCAACTCACAGGTTAACTCTCTCAAGAAAGTCACCACATTAGGTGTTACCTTCCTGGTCATATCCCAACCCAAAACTCAAAATTATGATGGTTCACCAACCACCCCTAGAATAAAAAGTCCTCATGTGATGCATCATCACTTATAAACCTCATTGGGTGCTCAGTTCATGCCTGTTTCAAAACCATCAAGTACTACATCTCATTAGATTCCCAGCTAGTGCCCATGTCGCACAATGAACCCTTGAGGTCTCGCATCTCATCAGATGACCAAAAATACACATGCCATATCTGGCACCCATAAACCATGCATCACATCAGATGCCCACAATAAGTTCTGGTGCCTTGCATCTCATATAGATCCCATATCACATTTATTCCTATATGTCAATTCACCTAAAAGAAACATGCATCGTGTTGATACCTAGATGCAAGCACACCTCTAGTAATTATGCATCGCAATGATTCCCATAGATAATCCCAGTGCCATGCACCTCATATATATATATATAATTCATCCAATCCAATTATAATTAAAATTGAGCTCTGATGCCATTTTATCATGAACCAACCTATCATGCCCATGAAACAAGCACATGATCTTATCCACAACATATCTTTAAGGTTGTTCCTAATCCCCTTGGGTAGGAAACTAGTTCTTATTCATTAGGTAATATAGATTTGGGAATGATTACACCCAAATAATAATTTAATCATGGGGTTCAAACTAAGAACCCATTATGACCTCAACATACTTCAATGATTCATGAACTTAATAAATTCCCAAAAAAATATAATACATGATATAAATAAATGAAATTTATAATTAAACATAGCCACAAACCACTATCAATAAGATAATAATATAACCATTATTCCAAAATAAAATTAATGATATGGAAAGTCGATATGGAGATACAAGATCAACCTAAACAGTTTATAAAATATACCAAAATGAACAAAAGAACCAGTATCCCATATCCATGTTACATGGGGTATCATCCCACTACCATGTCACCACCACATAACCAAAAGAATCCAAAATGAATATTTTTTCCCTCCAAGCAAAACCTTTCCCTTTCTGACAACTAATAAATCAAGGTCAACATAAACCATTGCTATATGTAAGGTGTGATAAACACAATACTGGTAGGATCCCACTAAGTATTGCATATAAATCCTTTTTTAAAGAAACTAGATCATGATAGTTTGAACTTAACATATTAAAATAGGTTTTAAACTTCTTAAGAAAATAAATAACAAGGTAAAATGACTTTGAGGAAAAAAGGAAAGTGAGATGATCTTTTGAATTTATTTTTCTAAAACATGCATCATGGTAGTGTTCCCCATGAGGTGTATTTAATACCATATAAATCACTAAACATTCCAATTCTAATAAGAAATCCATAATCAGTTTTGTTTTTTCATACAAATCATTCCTTTTCCAATTTCTAACATCAAATGGATAATCATACATAGAGTTTCACATAAATAAACACATAAATAATTATTAAAACATCATATAATTTCTATGCTAAAGCTTAAAATTCCAAGCAATAAGAAGTTCAAACAAAAAAAGAGGAAATAAAATCACCTACAATAACAACCTGAAATGCTTGGAAATAGTGTAAATCTTTAAGTGATAGAGAATAAATACTCCTAATATCCCAAATAAATCCCTAAGATAGAAACCCACACCATGAAAATTATGGTAAAGGAACCCATAGGCTACCATGTCTTTAGGTAGAATTTAAAATCATGAAATGTGGAAGAAAACCCAAGGGAATGTAGAGGAGAGGGTTACATGGTGTTAAACTTAAATAACCCTAAATAAAATCACTAGAAATACAATAAAAGGGAAGGGTAGAGGTTAATCATGAATGGAGATTAAATAAAGTAGGGAGGAGAGAATAAGGGGTTAGGGATTTAATTCATATAAGTGAAAATTAGTAATTTCAAGTTTTTATTTTCTTGGTAGACTATGCGGTTAACCAAACTATGCACCAACGATGTAGGCGACATTGGTTTCTCCTAATCATTCACATTATTAGGCAATACGGTTAGGGAAACTATATTCCAACCATGAAAATAAATTATTTCACCCAAATATAGGTTTTTCATAGTTTCTCACACTATTAGTTATAAACATGATCCATTCATGAGAAACCCATTATTTAAAACTTTCATACAAAAATCAAAATAAAAAACACCCAAAAAATATAGGAAAGGATAAAAATGAATAATTAATAAAATCCATATTTGAAAAGTACATAATGGGTGTGAAAAATGTCATAGTGTCACTATGGCCAACGCCTACCTAGATCATCAAACTAGTCCATGTCAAATATCTCTAACTACATATAGATCATTAGAAAAAGTGGCATAATAGAATATAGATATCTCTATTATCTTAAATAGGATCATACCTTGGGAGAATATTCTAGGTAGAGTGGAATAATTCTCTACCAAGGTACTTTTCATAGGTCCCCTACCTAAGAACCTGAATTTCCCATGAGACATAATCATTATCAAGTATTTCATTCCATTTTAAAAACCATTTCCATAAAAATATGAATTTCATTAAGCACAAGTAGGGAAAATGACTTACATATATAAAACAATCTTTGGAAATCACTTTTATTACTAAAATCAAAAGTAAAGGCTTATAAAACAATATTTTTATATAAATTGATCCTCATTGATAGTATATATTGCCTTTAAAAATTTAAAAATATAATTTTTAATAATCAAGAATACATGGATATTAAAACAAATGAAATTAAGGGAACCATTGACCTTAAATAAATGAAATCATTAGAAGATATAGTGAATATACTAAAAGTGTAGAAAAGGGGGCCTTGTGAGGCAATCTTGGATCTAGTTCCAAAAAAATACTATTTAAAATTAACTTTTATACCAAGTGATATGATCCAAGTTAAAAATTAAAAAATTTCTATTTATTATTTCTTCTCAAAATAATCTCACACAACCTAGAGAACCTTTTAGTTTAATGTATTTAAGGAACAATTATATAGGAAAATTATTTTAAAAAACACGTAAAAAATTTTCCATAATCAAACCATACTAAAATACCTTATAGACTTCTCAAATGTTAAACTCAACTTCATAACTTGGGGAATGGAAACATAAGAATTGGGTGAGCTCAAATGAATAGTAAGGGAAAACTTATAAACATTTCATCAGTTTTTAGATCATAATCATGTGATAAAACATAGGTATGGTATAAATTTTTTATTAAAAGAATATAGAACAATAATATTTTTCTATAAATTATGATACAAGAAAACGTAATCTCAAATGAAAAAACATATACCATATAAAATGAGTGTGAAATCATGAGATAATAGAAATTATCCATAGAGAATAATCATAGGCATATGAAATGAAAATACACCAAGTCCTTAGAACATATCATAACAAAGAACTTTAGATAAAATATTATAATATCGAAATTATAAAATTGTAAATAATCAAAATTTCCATGCTTCATTCCATGGACAAAAAAATTCCACACTTCATGTTGTTAACAAACAAAATTTTCATGCTTCCTGTTGTGCACATACAAAATATCTACGGTTCATATTGTGAACAAACAAAACTCTCATACTCAACATCCTTATCTCATGAGATATAAATCCTTAAACAATGCATTGTAGGGTGATATAGGATCCCAATTGTCAATCATACATACAAATGTTTATCACTTGAAATCAATCATTATATCATAAATAACCCATGGAAAGAAAAATGGGTTTCATAGAATTTCTGGACTGTATCACCAAAATTGACCTTAAGAATTAAAATGGTTGATAGCCAAAATTCAATTACCCCAAAAATTATTTCCTGGGTACATTTATATTTTGGTTCATTAAAAATAAATTACAATGAGATAGATCCTTTAGATAAAATAGAAATATAAAATTAAAATCATAAAATATTTTTTAGAAAACAATTATGTCTTTAACATAAAATATAAAGTTATTGTTACTTTGAAAAAATAATTTTTAAAAATTTTAAGTGAAAAACCTTGAAAAAAAATACTTTTAAAAGAAACTTTCAGTAGTGGAGCCTTGAAAGGGATATAAAGGTTTTAAATATGTGAAGTGAAAACACTTTCAAAACATTTAATTTTAGAAAAAAAATATTCAATAACAAATCTTTGAAAATACCCAAAGGTTATTAAAAATGAATGTGGAGTGGTAGACAATAGATTTTATTTTGAAAGGATGAGAAACCTTTTAAATATTTTAAAATACCTACGTTGAAAACCCACATAATAAAAACAGGAAGTAAAACTTTGTTTTTAAAAGATGAAAAGGAAAAAATGTAGTTCACCTAGGTAAACACATAATTAGGTTTCATAATAATAAAAAAAAAATTTGGAAAAATGAACATTAAATTGAAGGGAAACCCATCTTTAAAGGAGATGATATTTTTTCATAAAACATTTTATTTTATGAGAAATATATTCCTCGATAAAGAATATTTGAGTTGAAAACATCATTTTACCCATATATAAAAGAGAAAATATCTTATGAAATATGAAATAGAATAAATTTTTAAACTTAGAAGAATAATGCTCAAGGAATAACATTTTAACTCAAATAAAGGAAATTTGAGTTAACCAAATCCCTTACAGATATCATAATTCTTGAAGTAAGAGACATTAAGAAAGGGGTTTATGTGATAGAAATGTAAATCCCAAAAAAAAAGATAAAATATAACATAATAAAATCATGTATCATTATGTGCCAAACTTATATGGAATAAATTTAATAAAAAAATCATAACTCAATGAATGAGAATTGATTTTCCAAAAAAAACTTATGGAAAAGGTAATGTAAGAATAAGAGGGTTTCCCTAAAATTAACAATAAAATATCATGAAATTAAAGACATTAATTATACTTCAATGTAATGTGGTTATGAATTCATAATATAAAATATACTATAGTGCTTAATATCAAACATGTCTCATAGAATTGAAAATGAGACAGAGAAACCCTTATGACATTAGAAAATTTTGAATCAAAACACCTTGAAGGATATGACTTCAAATGAAACATTAAATATCATGAATAATTATATTATAAT
Source organism: Viscum album (assembly GCA_963277665.1). Lineage (NCBI taxonomy): Eukaryota > Viridiplantae > Streptophyta > Magnoliopsida > Santalales > Viscaceae > Viscum > Viscum album. The sequence goes on along the minus strand of OY728135.1, from coordinate 887,370,387 downwards.
TATATAAAATTAGAAATGGTTTTTAGATTCAACATTATATATATAACAAGGTTTATAATAATACATATGTCTCAATAAATTAAATTTTATACAAAAAACCCTTACCTTAATTCCTCGCTTCCACTAAAGCGTTTGAATATCCTATATAAAAAAATATATATTTCTTAATATATTATTTCATAACCTTATTGATATTTATAACCTTTTAAAAACTCTATTTATAATTATTATCTACATGTATATCAGTTATTTATTATCTATTTTTAATATTGTATGTGAGTTATCTTGATCGTTTTGAACTAGTTTCATAATAGCAGTGTTGTTCTTCATTTTTCTATAAAATTTCATCATTACTAGATCATTTAAATTACTAAAATAGATATATTATATTGATTTATAAATATATAATCTCATTCCATTGGTGGTTTAGTTATGTTTTATGAAAATGGAATCGGTGTCGTCTAATTTAGGCAATTTCAGCGAAGGAAGATGATATTTTTTTAATAATTTAATTACTTAACATAACATTTACATAACCATAAAAAACGTGATTTTATTATTAAATTTTAATGATATTATTATTTAATTTCCCATATCTATCCATTATATAGTTTTATAGCAGTTTTCACATATGTAGTTAAATCAAAAATATTATAATTTGATCAGTGAGTATGGTTAATAAATTTTTATATTTTGAAATAATTTCATTATAATATAAGAATAATTATATTATTTATATATTTTTAATGTTTTGAATTGTATTTTAAAAGGTTGGGATAAATAATTAAAATCAATATGAAAAACAAAAAACATTACTTCGGGGCGAGGGGTAGTCCGCAAAATGCACGATTAACATTTTCATTTTCCAAGTAATAAGAGGGAATGAAGATGGATTATAATTTGTCTTTAAAATAATTTTAATTATATTATAAATTTCACATTTATTCTTAAATTCAATACTTAAAAAATTTTAATAGAGTTGGTGGTGAAAAACAAAAGATGTCGCTTCTTAGAGGTGGTTGTTCACACAAATGCATGACCAACGTTCTTTTATTTTTCAAAGTATATGGAAAGGAATAAAAAATGGTAGTTTAATTAATATAATAACACTTTAGTATAATAATTATATTTTTTTAATTATATTATTATGGTAAGGATAGGTTTGTAAGTGAAAATTAAGAATAAAAAGTTAAGTATTAAGTAATACTCATGTTGGGACCTTGAGATTTATCTTTATATTCTACTTGTAAATAAAGGAATTGGGCGAAATAATTGATACTATAGACTTATGAAATTTAGATAGGGATTTATAAGGAGAAAATTTGTAGAGTTTTATGAATAAATTAGAAATAATAGTTGTGGCATGAAGTAGTGAAAGTGTTTCTCTTTCATAAGTGAAGAAAATCACTTTTGTGAACACCCATTATTTTTCAAAAATAGAATGACATTATTCAAAGGTCAAATGATAAAAATATGCGAAATAATGTAATGTGGTGTTTGATAAGGTATATAAAAAATCTTCCTCTCATTTTAATTCATGTTTTAAACATGCTTCAAGTCATCTGTTGTAACATCCAAAAAATTTTATGCATGCTTTTTGAATGAATGTTCCAATTAAAAAAAGTATACTGAACTTAAAACAAGTTGAACATAATTTTATTGAAACAATACAGTAACCAAGATTTATGTGTGAAAACATATCTTCATAGAATCTATTTTTTCCACTAAGGAGATGAAAATACTAAATTTATAATGATAAACAATAATAAAAGGGGGTATTATTGAATAAACATAATGACAAAAAAATTATATCCAACTTCATTTCGATCAACTATGAGTAGAAATAAACCAAATATGATGAGAGTGAGAATACAGAGTAGTGGAAATATAGGAATATTCCTTTCAAGTGTGGAAAATATAATGCATTAATATTTGGAATATGAAGATATTTCAATTAAGGGGGTATTTAAAGATAAGGGAGATATGAGCGTTGTATGTGCTTTTAGAATAATCTAATATATGATTGTTAAGAAGATCTCCTTAGGAATCCTTTGGACAAGGGATAAGATATTGATCAAATCAAATTTAAGATATTCATATTTATTATCATTCGAACTATATATAAAATTATATTCACTTTTTCAATGATAAACTTTAATTATATTGATATTTATTTTATTTGGGTAACATAAAGATTATTTAAATATGATCACATTACAAATCTATACTTTAACTAATTTTTTTTTTAACAATTTGATATTATCCAATATATATATGTGTGTGTGTGTGTGTATAGTGATGGATGGATTTAATTTTATATCTGAATTTTAAATTGTCAAAATTAGGCCTCAAAATTTTCTAACAATGAATAGAAAACAACCAATTTAAAACATGGGTAATGTGACAAACACGCACACACACACACACACATGTGTGTTTGTGTGTGTTAAAATTTTAATGGTAAAGATTCAATATTATATATATACATATATAGAATAATATGGAAATTCTGAATTATGTTTAAAATGGTATATATTAAAATGTGTAAGAATAAATATAGATATAAAAGAGCGTGAACTGTTAAAAAAAGGAAAAGTTTGGTAAATGCGGTAAATTTTTTTTATTTAATTAAATGGTTGTAGGGTTTTATTATTTATGCATATGAGTTGGGTGAGTACCAAATTAAATGGAACTTTGGGATAAACCCAAAATCATAAGATAAAATGGTGTTTTGGTGGGATAAACCCCAAAAGTGACTAATCAATTAGAGCTTTGGGGTTCCCTTTTTCCCCATTCCTAAGCCCCCCCCCCCCACAATTTCTTATTATATATACATATAATTATATATTTACAATTATAAATAAATATAATATTTATATTTATATTTATATAAATATAATTATAAATAAATAAATAACTATTTTTATATATTAATATTAAATATATTTTAATAATTATATAATTATAAATATACTTATATTTATATAATTATACATATTTATTTATAGAGATAGATTTATAATTATATTTATTATATATATATATATATAAATAAATTCATATTTATAAATATATTTATTTATTTATTTATTTATAATTATATTTATTTATAGTTGTAAATATATATTTATATAAATAAATTTATATTTATAAATATTTATTTACAATTTTTTATATGTTTAAAAATATTTAAATTTTATATATATTACTATAAAAATATATATTTATAGATATAGATTTCTAATTATATAATTATAAATATAATTATTATTAATTTTATAATTTTAAATATATATGTATATAAATAATTAAATTTTAAATTATTAGGTGTTTAAATTTATATTAGATTATATAATTATAAATATATTTTAAATATACATATAAATATATTATAAATGCATCTATAAATATATATTAAATGTATATATAAATATATTTTAATAATTATATGATTATATATATTTATATAATTATAAATATTTATTTATATAGATAGATTTATAATTATATAATTTTAAATATATTTATAAATATATTTATTATTTATATATATATATTTGTAAATAAATTCATAATTATAAATATATATTTATTTATATATCCATTTATAATTATTTATATATTTATAATTATATTTATTTCTAATTGTAAATATATGATCTCAATTCAATGTTAGTTGAAACTATGTATTTGGTTGCTGGTGACTTTGAATTTGAGCTTGACATTGAATATGAGCTTGTATTTGAGTTTTGTTTTAACTGCATCTGTATTGGACATGTTAGAGAAAGAAATCGTAGAGGCTTGAGGTGCAACAATTGTAAAACGTATTGGCACCATGTTGAGAATTGAAAGAGTAAATTACCTATTCATGATGCATCCAAGACAGTAGATATGAGGCTGGGTGTATCAGGGAAGGACATATTGAAGGATATTATTCCTCTGTCAGCCATGATCTTTAGGCCTGACAAGGGGAGTGGGAGAAGTGTTCCTTCAGGAACTGGTGTGCTTTGAAATACAGCTTCTTTCTCTATTGTGGTATATGGTGCTACTTTGGGTGGTGATAGAATTTATCCAACTTCAGATACAATTATTTTGGATCTAGGGAATGATTATAAAGGTTCTAGTGTCTTGGACAGAGATGAAGGTACCGCAAGGGAGGAGCAAGTGCCATTGTTTCAGTCTCTACTGCCTTTGAGACAGATGGTAGGTAAAGAGGTGGACATGAATTTGGCCAAATCCAAGAAAGTTATGGATAGTGAGGGCTATCAATTGGTCCCTCCTAGAAAACCCAGGTCTTCTGATGCATCTAATAACATAGTATATTTGCCTTTTATCAAGGGGGTGTTCAGATATGTGTGGTGGTGTGCGTCCCTACTACTGGTGCGCATGTGGATGATAACAAGAAGTCTTACCATGTGGATTCAGGCATGAATTCTAGAGGCAATGGTGAACAACCTATTCTGCAGGGGATTTTTCAGCCTCATGATCATATGGCCACTCATGTTTTTGGTGATCAACAAGATTTGTTAGTATTGCATTCTCCAGCAATTTTCAAAGTAATATCTTCTAATACCAAGAGTTCTATCAAGGATATTATAAGTTGAGGAAGGGGTATTAGGTGGAAAAGATTGAATGAAAATATGCATTGTTCTTATCAATCTCAATTTTCTGAGCTCTTGAAATCTATTTATGACACTTTTGGAAAGGCCTCGCTCATGGAATGTAAATCCATAAGGTTGAAAAATGTCAAGGCTCCTCCAATGTATTATAATGTTGAGAGGTACCCCTAAGTCCTTATAGATTAAGTGTAAAATGGTTCAATCTATAGCTTGAAGTTACCTTCTACAAAATGGAACCGTGTGTTTTTTTATACAAGGATTCTTTGAGAGTCCAAACTTTGTTATCAAAGAACATTGAAGATGACTGCTAGAATAATCTGAGATTTGGATTTCAAGATCTTTCATAGAAATACAAGAGCAATATCATTCCAAAGGACTCCTCATATTCATCGTCAAGTGATGAGCATGTGTTTCCCCAACAGGTCAATTCATGGTGGAGAGGGTGACACCCAAAGGAAAAAGGTCGGTATCCTAGGAATTTGGGATCGAGAGGGAACGACAGGAGTTGATCTCTTATTTTCCTAGTTTATGGAATTTTATAATGTTGTCGTGTCTCTCTTTCCTTTCTTTGTTGTACTTTAATATTTTTTTAATAAATTTGGTGGGTGTGGGTTGGCTTTCTAACTCATACTTAGACATTTTTTAGTATAATTGTAAAGATATAGTTATATAAATAAATTTTTATAGAGGTTGTAAATGTATTTTAAATGTATATATAAATTTATAATATTTATAATTATATAGTTATAAATGTATTTTGAATGTATATATAAATATATTTTAATAATTATATAATTATAAATATATTTATATAATTATAAATATAAATATTTATTTATAGAGATAGATTTATAATTATATAATTATAAATATATTTATAAATATATTTAATATTTATATATATATTTATATGAATAAATTCATATTTATAAATATATATGTATACTCATATATATTTGTAATTATATTTATATAAATATTTTTATAATTATGTATATTTATAACTTTATATATTTATAATTGTAAATATATATTTATATATGCATTTAAAATATATTTATAAATATATAATTATAAATATGATATATTTATATATATTTATAAATATATATTTATATATACATTTAAAATAGATTTATAATTATATAATTATAAATATATTTATAAATATAACTATAAATAATTTCATATTTTTAAATATATATATATAACAAAATTAAATTTAAAATTATTAGGTGTTTAAATGTATATTAAATTATATAATTTTTAATATATTTTAAATATATATATATATATATTTACTTTAAATGTATATATAAATATCTTTTAATAATTATATAATTATAAATATATTTATATTTATATAATTATAAATATTAATTTATATCGATACATTTATAATTGGATAATTATTAAAATATATTTATTATTTATATATGTCTATATTTATATAGATTAATTAATTAAAATAGCTTTTCCTTGTATTTGGAAAATCCAGATCCATGACCTCGAAATTTATTAATAAATGAAGAACGTACAAGAAAAAGGGAATCAAGTCAACAAGTCATAAAATGCCCACAATAAAAGAAGCAATTAATACAGTTCATTCAAGTTATTCTAGATCCCAGATTTTGGGGTTATCATCCTATACCTTTTGGTTGTCGACCTCACTACCATGTTTTGACCTTTTGAGGGGCTACCCATTCTTCATCTGATAACAATTTAGATAAGCTCTCTGATGTGGAGCATATTCTGAATTTCTAAGATAAATCTCAAAATTCCATTTCAGGATTGGATCGAAGATCATCCTCAAAGTTTATGGATAACAACTTCTGCACTACTACATAGTTAATGAAACCAAATACATCTAGATCCATTTATGAAAAAGTGACTTTAAGTTATGAGAAGTACCATTCTGATACTTCTTTTCTGAGGATTGCAATGGGCCTTTCACCTTACTGGTCCTTTGGAGTTATGATACTTAGATTTTTTACCCATAAAGTAGCACACTCTTAATTAGAGGTCATGCCAAAGGAGGTGTATTCATTCTTCAATAAATCAGTGAAATGGGGAGGATAAGACCACCCCACATTCTTAGAAAAATCATCACTCCTTTATGAGGGAATGAAAATTGGGTGCTCAACCTGTAATGGAAAATATTTCCCCTCAATCCTTTCCCTATTTTTAAAAATAATTGGGGTCACATCCAAAGGTGATCCCACAGAATCCTTTATAGGAAGTTCCATATGAACATATTTGGTGTCTGTATTGGTCACATGATCATGTCCATGCCCTTCCATATAAATATTTGAATACACAATTGAAGGATCCTTGGGATTTCTAGGCATCACCAACTGAAATCTCTCATCATAACCCATCTTAGCTTTCCACTTCCTTTTAGCAGAAACAGTTAAATCATGCCTCATATCAAATTCAATGGCCTCTTAAATAGAAGCCTCATAAACAAACTAGTCCTCCTCCTCATCAGCGGCAAGATTATCCAAAGATGTCTTCAGTCCTTAAAAAATGATACCACCTACATCCCCAATTAAACAAATTGTAGGAACATTGGGAGCCTTAATTCCACCATTAGTGACAAGCATCATTTTCCTCTTTCTGTTCTAGACAATAGCAGTAGTAGAATCCTATACCATAGGGTTATACTGAGACACATCAACATGAACCTTCAAGGAAATCCCGTCATAACGGGAATTACCTTTCATATTAGGATCTATTGGAAAAGTGTTAAAACCCCCTTTCTTGACAACATCAACAAACGAAGATCTTCCTGGAGCATGATTCTTAGAGGCAGGAGTATCACCATATTTCTGCACCTGCCTAAAAACTTGACTACATCTCTTTAGATCACCTACTAGCCACTTCAGCTTGCACGGATCAAAGGCATATTCGGATTTATTATAATAATAACAATTTAGTCTCTTGCGTCACTAGTCAAAAGAGTTCCCAATACAGAATCAAGTTCCACAAAAATCATACAACCACTAAAATTGAATTGATAACTCTAGTTTAAGGTCACCCGCAACCAAAAAAAAGTTTCAATCAAATCATAATATAAATCAATATCTATAAAAACTCTATAAAAATTTCCATAACAATTCTCCCAATCTTCTTGTTTATTTTGATTAGAGTTCCCACTATAAAGTACACTTCCCACAAGATCGAAGGATGTCAAAAAAAACTAACTAAATCCCATGATTCTAATCCAAGTTTGAATAGAATAACTCTTTACTGAAAATGGATCAAAAATAGGATCCCAGTTTTGAAAGGTAAGATACCCAGGTTTAAGTGGAATTGGAGGAAACCTCAAAGAAAAATTATTAAGATCATTTGAAGGGAAAACAAAGTTATATACAACCTTACCGATTGAGATCAATCCCCAATCATAAAATTCCCAAAAATGATGAATTTGGCTCCTCAAATTATCCAATTTCCATGGAGAATCCTTCATGTAACCCAAGATCTAGTCAATATGGGAGAATTTTCACTCCTAAAGTTGATCTTCAAAAATTCTAAGGTCTTATTCCACAAAGGAGATGGAGAAATTCTTGGTAATACACTTTTGAAACAATTATGAATCATCTTGAAGATCATAAGAAAAAAACTTGTTTCTTGAAGCAGTATTCTTCAAGCCATCAAGATTTTTCATAAGTTTCTATGAATCATTCTTCTTTGCATCAACCAAAATTGATGAAACTTGGATAACCTGATCCACACCGCCCTCTATCACCACACACATGCATTCAACCCTGATGGGAAGGTCATAGACCCCACCCAGTGATAACCCTCCCATTATTGACCTGAAGATCCCACTAATAACCACCCTTGAAGACCCTTACATATTATTCCCATAATAACAGCTCATAATCATCATCCTTGCTACGTTACCCCTACATCTAACATTTTTTCATGTGCATCACCAACCAAAAGACTCTCCAAAAAACCAACGATGTACAACCCCATCTTTTGTCCAAACATAGTGTCAGTGACATAGAAAACTGCAAACCACTACCCCTACCATCGAGTAGGTGTTCACTAGTCTCATTCACCTAAGGATGCACATCGTGCCACCTACTGTCATCGCACCCCTAACTGGTGTCATCCCACCCCGCTATCACCATCCAAATGAGAATCCCCCTACAATCCAATGATAGACACCTTAATCATCTCACTAGACAGTGTGTCAGTTAAATATATGACAAATAGACCACCACCCCTATCGTGATATGGGGGCTCACTAATCCCAATCTCATAAAGATAAACCTTCTTTCGCATACCTACATATTATACAGTAGTATTCCCACTATATCACATAATTCATCATCACTAGGGACCACTGTGTATGGTAGAGCCTCCACATTGGTCACCAATCCCTCTCACCTACTACCCTATTCAGACACCTCTCACCCTCACCTGAAGGTCACAGATGACCATCACCATACCACACTCATGGGTTGTCATCCCATTGATGACATCAATCATCACACCATCGGTGCCATCACTTGTTGTCACCACTACAGTGATTCCCCTCATTGTCACAACTATTGTTGTCCATTTGAGGTAACCTCAAGGCCCATCCATCAACACCAAAGATTATTCCATCTTTGGTGTACAATGAGGCCACCCCACCCCCCATCGCCTCACCTTGTGACGTCGACCACAAAAATTCCCCCAAATATTTGATTGATTAGGTGCTTTTGGGGTTTATCCCACTAAAGAACCATTTTATTTATTGCTTTTGGGTTTATCCCAAAAGCACCATTTCATCTTGCTCTCTCCCTACCCATATCTATAAATAATAAAACCCCATACCCATTTAATTAAATAAAAAATACCTCATCTGTAAAATTTTGTAGTTAAAAAATGACAACATTTTCATCTTCTTCCTCTATCTATAGGACTTGTAGGGATATCATCAAGGGGATTATGTGTGTATATTTAGGTATTTCATCACGAAGAAATAAAAAATCTTTACATAATGATTATTTATATATTGTAATAATTTTTTTATCTTCATCTTCTTTCGGCTATGATATTAGTAGTGGAATCATAAAATATATATGTATATTTAAATAAAACCATATATTTCATATCCAAAGATAGAATATTCATATACCCCACTAAAAAAATAATTAATTACTTGTAAGTATAGTGTGATGTGTATATAATAATAAATGGATGTCATTTTCCTCACCCATTTATATCAGTTTCAGAATGAATTATATATATATATAGGTATCACATCAATATTGAAACCCATGAAGAAGAAGACGAAGGGGAGTGAAGCTGTGGAACACGATTCCTAGGAAGAGTGATCCTAGTTACCTTGTGTATTAGAACACTCATGCATATCATAAGTAAAACCTATATTTTCTTCCGGAGAGAAATAATAAAGAATTATTATATAATATCTTGATTTTTGAGGTGGATATATTAGTATTTTAACTGATCTAAGATAAGTTTCCACGAGGTTGAGTAGTGCATCATAAGAAACCAATAATGATAGAAACTATATTTTAATATGATCGCCTTCAAATGAAATTCTTTTATCTTTTTACCATAGTTCTATTATTTGATCACTTTTTTATATAAAAATGAAAACCACTAGTGATAATGAGGTATAAATTATTATAATTCAGATGCATATAATTAAATAAATATTAAGATACATGAACATACTATTGTAGTTATCTAGTAATAAAATATAAATTTAATATTTGATTCAGAAATGGAGATTAAGGTTGGATATAACTCAGAAAAACTCCCTTGATTTATTAGGGAACTACACTCCCCAATAGTTTTGTACCCCAAACACTTATTATTATCTTTGGGGGAGGAGGAGAGAGAATTCCAAGTATTTTCCATCAAAATAGATAATATTTAATATAAATTATCAATACCATTTTGAGGATTAAGTCAAGTGAAAATCATTTTAAAATCCCTATATTAATTTTTTAGGTAATCATTTTCTTCATTAAAAATGATTTCCTAAAGAAAACTCTCTTATTTTATGAAATTGTTTTCAATATTTTAACAAACCTTTTCAAAGTTAAAATTTTTATACTTATTTCAAAAAACTATTGCATTATTCAAGGATTTATACTATTGAAAATTATATTTTCTTTAGAATAACCCCTATTGAGGGATAATTTTAAGAGTTTTTTGGAAGAGATTTCAATATAAACCCTTGTGGGTTTATCTTTAAATCTATTGTTCAATGATTTAAATTTTTCTCCAAAAAGTATTATTTAAGTTTTTTTATGTGTTATTATACTACTATAATAATTATTATACGATGAACTGATTTTTTAAACAAAATTATTTAAGATTTAAAGGATGTTTTAAAGAATCTTCACAAACACACAAATCAATTTTTGAGATAATTCCTTTTATGTATTTATTTTAAACCATGCATATTATAAAAAGATCATATGATATTTATGAAGATACGTGAAAGTTATCATATGTTTTAATTATAATATTAAAAATACAAGACAAATAGTTTACTGGTTTTTAAGATATGATTCTTGGGAATTGTTGGTAAAATTGTGAATGGAGAGTGGACCCAAACCCTTATGGAACTATGTCCATTATATGATAAATGGGTCTGTTAAATCCCTTCAATGCATTGGGTAATGAGATATAGTTAACTAGATAAAATTTTGTCCTAAGAGATGATAGAGTTGATTGGATGGAAGTTACTCCTATGAGAATGTTGGAATTTTCCTGGTTGGACTTTTCCATTATGGGTAATGTTAGAAATATCATGTTGGGGTAATTCCATGAAGAAAGTGTGATAACCCAAAATTTTAATTTTAATTTTTTTTATGCATGTAATAAGTTTTATTTGAAATCACTGGATTTTATAAAATGGATTTGGTTTTGTAAAAAAGGGTAATTTCATCCTTTTAAAAAAAATTATGTTATTAGTGGAAACACATTGTGGTGTAGATTTCAAAGTGTTGTTATTTATGAGAAAAAAATTATTCTTCAAAGGTATTTCTGAATTCTCCAAGGAAGTTTCAAAATTAATATTCTTATATGGGTTTATGAAAATGTTTTATAAACCCTTTTAATTGATTATATAATTCAATTTTAGATAAATATTTTATAAAAGTTTAATTTTTTTATTAATTAAATGATATATTTGATTTAAAAGTTTTTTATAAGTTTCCAGAATATTAAAAACCCTTGCTATTTTAAAAACTCATATTTAATATTTTTTCTCACCCCAAGTTTTATAATATTTTTTATAGGGCTAGATATGATTAAGATTGATTATGCTCATTGATTTTTATAGTTCTATATGGTGTAGTTGTAGAAATTTGAGAGTTTGATTTAATTCCTTTTTATAAGTAAAATTTGGTTTTGATATGTATCAGTTGTCTTAATTCTCAAAAACTCTAGACTTAAAATATTTTGGGGTATGTAAAAGATTTTGTATTATTCAGTGATGTTAAATATTTTATTTATAATATTAAATATATATATATATATACAGTTTTTTATCACCAGACATGGGAGTGTAGGTCTAGGGTGTTATGATTGGTATCAGAGCAGGGTTTAGACAACTTTGGAGATTATGATGTTTTTGGTAAAGGAAATATATTTCAATCCTAGTTTTCCTAATTTTGGGATAATTCTATAAATATCCTAGGATATATTGGAATGATCATTTATGATAAAAAAATCATGATAAATTCCTTACAATATTTCTATATAAAGATTATATTTAGTTTATTACAACTAAGAAAAGATAATTTTTTGTATTTAACTTATAAAGTTAAAATATATTATTTTTTATATGTTATATATTATTTATAGATTAAAAAATAATTTTGATGTGGAATAGAGGGAATCTCACATGAAATTATTATCCCTTATGGATGATGTGCTTTCAAGGATTATTACCAAGTAATGCTCAAATGATTTTAAAACATTTTCCAAAATTCTTGTTACTTACTAAAAACTATATAAAATATCTAATACCTCTACCATACTTTGATATTTCTAAGTATCCTAGTTTTTCTATGAGTAAATTTTAGACTCCCAACATTCTAACCTTGATCGGCATAAGGATTATTACCTAGGTATTTTAAAATTCTTCACATTATCTAAATCGTATGAATCCCTCAGTGATTTTAAATAAGTTGTGGAAGAGAGAGACCTCCATCCAGCCTATATGTATATAGTTTAAAAAAATCTAGAAATATCACTGATGTTTTAGAAAACCCCTATTTTGAGACCTTCAAAACTGATATTGTAAGATTATTTTATAAATATCAAGTTCATATGGATATTTTGAAATTATATATTAACAGTACTCTTTCATGATTCTATCATTGTTTACACCAATTTGAACTAAATTTCAAAAGTTATATTTGGATAAAATAAATATAATATTTTGAAAATATCTTAATGAATTATTCCATCCCATAGACCCTTTATCTTCAAGATAGATTCTAATAAGGGGATTAAAGTCCTTGTTAAAGGTATGAGTTGTTTATATAAAATTCCTAATAACATATTTAATGCTAGGTGAATGTAATGGAAAATTCTACATTTGTAGGAATGATGAACTTCATAAATTTAAAATTTGAAAGTGGGATTCAAGGTTTCATTAATTATGGTGAATGAATTTCTAAGTCCTAATTCCTGTAAGGAGGGAAGTTTTTAACATCCCAAAATTTTTATGTATGTATTTTGAATGAATTATACAATTAAAAAACTCATGAACTTAAAACAAGTTGCATTTAATTTTATTGAAAATAATAAAATAACCCATATTTATGTGAGAAATCATCTCTTCACAAGATAGAATGTATGCCACTAACTAAGGAGCTATAAATACTAAATTTAAAATGATAGATAATAATAAAAGGGGAAAACAATGAATAAACATAATTATAAAAAAAATTAAAACCTGCTTAATTTTGATCAGCTATGTGGAGGAATCCAAAAAAGATGATGAGAGTGATAATATAAAGTAGTGGAAATATAGGAACCATCCTTGTGAATAAGGAAACTATAATGTGTATATATTTTGAATATGAATATATGTATATTAATGGGGTATTTAAAGATAAGGGAGATATGATTGTTTCTTGTGATTCTAGAATGATCTAAAATATAGTTTTTAAAAAGATATATATTGGATTCATTTAGATAAGGGATATGATATGGATCAAATAAAACTTAAAATATTAATATTTATTATCATTCAGAGTAAATAGAAAATTATAATCACTTTTTTAATGATATACTTTAATTATAATTATATCTATTTTATTTGGGTAACATAAAGATTATTTAAATATTATCACATTTCAAATATGTAATTTAATTGAAAATTTTGTTTATTAACAATTTGAGATTATTCAATAAATGAATGTGTGTGTGTGAGGTGATAAATGAGTGTAATTTTATATTTTTATTTCAATTTGTAAAAATTCAGCCTCAAAATTTACTAACATCAAATATTAAGAAACCACTTTAAAAATGGGTAATGAGATAAAAAACATATATATACATATATATATATATGTGTGTTAAAATTTTAATGGTAAATATTTAATATTATATATGTACATATATAGAATAAAATGTAAATTATCAATTATGTTTAAAATGGTATATATTAAAAAGTTAAAGAATGAATATATATATATATAAGAGAATGAAATGTTAAAAAAAATTATGACACCATAATCTTATTCCTCAAACTATAGAACTTGCAGGTATATTATCAAGGGGAGTATGTGTATATGTACAGGAATTACATTGCAAATGAATCAGAAATCTTCACACAATAATTGTTTGTAGATCGTAGTAGTTTTTTGTTCATCATCTTCTTCCAATAGTGAGATTAGTTACGGTATCATCATATATATATGCATATATAAATATAACTATATATTTCATATAAGAAGAGAGAATCTGTACAATGAACCCATTACAAAGATCATCCATGTCTTGTAATTAGAGTATGGTGTGTATACAATAATCAGCGGTAATCGTTTTCCTCACTCCTTTGAATCAGTTTCAAAATGAATTATATATATATAAGTATCTCATAAATATTTAAAACCATAAAGAAGACAGTAAAGGGGATTTAAGGTATAGAATGTGACACCATGGAAGAGTGACCCCAATTACCTTTCTTATTTGAACCCTCATGTATATCATAAGTAGAACCTAGTTTTTCTTTAGGAAAGAAACAAGTATGGAGTATTATATCATATATTTAATTTTGGTGTGGATAGTTTAGTATTTTAATAGATCTAAGATAAGATTCCATGGTTTTGAGTAGTTCAGTGTGAGAAACCAATAACAATAGAAACCATATATTAATATTATCACCTTTAAATATAATTTTGTCATCTTCTAACCACATGTCTATTATTTGATCAATTTTTAACATGAAAATAAAAAATAATAGGTAGAATGAGGTATAAAATATTATAATCTATAAAAGTCTCACTAAACAAAAATGACAATACAATAATTTATTATTGTGGCTATCTAATCATTTATAAAATATGCATTTAATATTTTATCTAGAAATGGGGGTTAAGTTTGGATATAATTTAGAAACACTCCCTTGATCTATCGGTGATCTACTCTCTCTCTTATAGTTGTGTGCCCAAAATACTTCTTATTATCTCAAGGAGATGTGGATTGTGAATTCTAAATATTTTTAATAAAATAAAGAATCTTCCAGATAAATTATCAATCCCATTGTGAGGTTTAAGGTAAGATAAAATCATTTTAAAATCCCTATTTTAATGTTTTAATTAATTCTATAATTTATTAAAAATGATTTCTAGAAGAAAACTCTCTTAGTTTATGAAAAAAATCAATATTTTATCACACCTTTTCAAATTTAAAATTTTTATAATTATTTCAAAAAAAAATTATTTAAGGCTTTATATTATTGAAAATCACATTTTCTTTAAAATAACCACTCTGGTGGGTTAATTTTAAAATATCTTTTCAAAAATATTTCAATACAGACCCTCAATGGTCTATATTTAAATACATAATTCCATTATTCAATTTTTTCTCTTAAAAGTATTCTTCAGGTTTTTTATGTAATATGATGCTACTATAATAATTATTCTATTATGAGATGAATTTTTTTAAAATACATTATTTATGAATTTAAAAGAATGTTTTAAAGAATATCCATAAATGCGCTAATCATTTTTTGAGATAATTCCTTTCATTTATTTATTTTAAATCACTAATTTTATGGAATATTTTATGATATTTTTTATGAAACATGCAAGTTGTCATATTCTTTTTATTACATTATTAAAAATGAAAGCTATAAAGTTTTTTTATTTTAAGATACGATTCTTGGGAATTGTTGATAAAAGTGGGAAGGGGGGGTTAACCCAAACCCTTATAGGACTATGTCCATTATGTGATCTATGGATCTCTTAAATAACTTCAATGCATTGGGTAATGAGACAAAGTTAATTATATTTAAGTTACTCCTAAGAGATGATATAGTTTACTAGATAGAAGTTACTCCTGAGAAATTTTTTGGAATTTTCTTGTTATGATTTTTTTATTATGGAATATGTTGGAAATATCTTATTAGGGAAATTCCATGAAGAAAGTATAATGCCCCAAAATAATAATTATGATTTTTCTATGCTTTTAATAATTTTTATTTAAAATCATTGGATTTTATGAAAAGAATTTGATTTTTAGAAAAGGATAATTTTGATCCTTTTATGAATAAATGTTTTATGTTATTAAGGGAAAGAAATTGTGGTCTTAATTTCAATGGTTTTTATTTATAAGAAAAAGGTTTTACATCAAAAGTATTTTTGAATTATCTAAGGAAGATTCAAAATTTATATTCTTATAGGGGTTTATGAATATGTTTTATGAACTATTTTGATAATTCATGTTTAGAGAAATGTTTTATGAAAGTTTAATGATTTCATTAATTAAAGGAGATGCTTGATTTAAAAGTTTTTTCAAATTTTTTAGTAGATGAAAAAACCCTTACCCTTTAAAAACCCCTTAATTGAGAATTTTTGTTCTCACCCCAAGTTTTGAAATGTTTTTCACAGTGCTATAGATGATTAAGATTGATTATACTAGTTTTAGGTTATAGTTCTTTATGGTGCGGGTTTAACAACTGGAGAGTTTTCTTTAATGCCTTTAAATAAGTAATATTTGGTTTTAATATGTATTAGTTGTCCTAATTTTCTAAATCTGTAATCCTAAAAGATTTTGGGGTGTGTAAAATAATTTTTATAATTCAATGATGTTAAATGTTTTTATTTAAAATTTAAAAAAATGGTGTTTTTAGCACTAAAATTGGGAGCAAGGGTCTAAGGAGTTATATTTGTCCTTAGGTTTTTTAAATTTTACCATTTTCATTTTTACTTAGGTAACTAGTTTTTAACTAAGTAAAATATATTTTACTAAAATATAAAATAATCCCAATTTATAAATTTCAGTTTTCAAAACATAAATTTATCCTTTATTTATTCCAATTAAATTTCTCAATCGGAGAAAAATAACTTTTAAATTAAAACTTTTAATATATAAAAAACAGTTTTATAGAAAATGTTGTCTTTACCATTAATTTCTATTAATCATATTAAATATTTATTAAAAAGTTAAAGAGTCATAATGTATTTATATATAGGATTAAAAATTATATTAAATACATTTTTTAGAAAGTATTAATTTATTTTATTAGATAAAAACTGCACAAAATTAATAAAACTGACTGTAAGTTTATTTTTATAAAAATGATAAAAGGCCTAGGCCAAGACAATTACATCCCAGACACTCACGGAAGCTGAAAGTGATGTAACCCTAAAGAATCCCCAATAACAAATTACCTGCACTCAACTGGAAGGGAGCCCAAGCTTCTATAAATAACAACCTCATCCCTAGGACTTCTAATCTTCGAGAGCACATCCGCAACAAAATTTCCCTACCTTCAACTATGATGCATGAGCTTTCCTTGATTGGTCTCCAAGGCACACCTCCTGATGATGTAATCCAGCTCCCAAGGCACGTCAGACCATCACTAAACATATTTTACCAGAACTTCTAAGTCTGACTCCACCTCTGACACCTGAAATCCCTAGTTCCTACATACCATCAGGACCATGAGGAGAGCCCAAGCCTCCGTCCCCAGTGAATTACCCATACCAAAGGTAGCACTAAAGGACAGGTAAATTGTGCCTCCTGAATCATGTAAAACCCCACTGCCTCTATAAGTGATTAAAACAATTTTTTAATATAAGTTAATAAAAATAAATTTTTGAGTAAAATGTTAATTTAGTTTCCAAAACATTACACATGAGTTTAATAAATTTAATATAGTATTTTTAAATGGCTTATTTTACTTTATATATATATATAATTTTTCAAAAACTTTTAAGATATTCTTGTATTATAATAATGTCATAAAATCAATGGTATTATAAAAATCAGTTTTCTTTTACTATTCACCTAAAAAATTATTTTATAAAAATATACAAAATTTTCCCTAAGATAATTTTATTATGTGTAATTAAAAAAATCATTTTTTAAAATTAAAATTCTAAAATTTATAAATTTAAATATAAAATGAAAATTCAATATATATAAAAATAAAAAACGTTTGTATTGAAAAATGAATTTTTAAAACTTTAATTGTTCCTAATAGTATTTTGTATGAATTTTCTAATTGATTAAAATATTTTATTATTTACTAAAGGTTTTATAATTATTAAAAAAAATTAATAATAGATATGATGCTGCTTGTTTTAGTTCGATGTTATGTGTGGAGAAATAAATTGAAGATAGTATTGATTTAAAGGAGTCAAATATTAGGTCATTACATTCTACCCCCTTAAATAAATTGTATCCTCATAATTTTAATTATTACTCACTAATGAAAGTGGATGAGGGTATTCTTAGAATATTCATCACTCGGGATATAACTTCTAATATGACATCTACCTTACTCTCTTAGGCTATATCAAGTTTCTTATCTTTCCTCAAACAATATTAATTATTAATATAAACAGATACCCCAGTATGAATACACCCTAATAATATATTTTCCATAACATACCTCTCTTAAAATCTTTTGAATCTAGAATGCATTAAACCAAAATAAAATCATATATTCCTCAAATAATTAACTCTATATTTAACCCTAAAATATATTAACCACTAGTTTATAAATTCACTGTCACGACTCGTCCCTCGGGGCCCATGTCGGGACTACCCCAAGCTTTACTCCCAAAGGCTAGAGGTTGGTGACTAGTGCTGAAGGCATTATCCCACAAGTGGGAGGAATTTTCCTGAGTACCTGTACACACACACTCACACATCCCTAACCCACAATGATGAAAAGTAAACATGCATGCCACTAAGACAACCACTGAGAGTAACAGTAAAAAAGTGAAATTAAAGGGGCCAGAATACAATCCCAACAAAAGACAAATACAATCTTTTGAAATCTGTTTGTGGTAAACCCTACCTGAAGGGTAGGTGAAGGGGGTGCCTCTTGAAGTTGTAAAAGTAAACCTCGTCTATTGGATCTCATTGGGAAATGCCTGGTCCTGGACCACCAAGGTATCTCTCGAAGCGTCTTTCATATTCACAAGACATGACACATGTGGGAAAATCTCGTGCAGGGGAGAGTAACACAATACTCAGTAAGGTCCCCAAAACACAAAGGTAATACCACAAACGAAAGTATGCACAAAGTGTTGTCATCTCACACAAGTTTAATCTAAATTATGTAAAGTAATACTATCAGTCATAAACATTGGACACCCTTAATATTGAGTCACTCATCCCTGTTGATTCACTTAGGTCCGCTTGGTCACCTAGACATGCTTATCATTTAGGCTTGTTAGGTCACCTAGAACCCGCTCGTCACTTTGGCCTGCTGGGTGACCTAGACCGACTCGTCACATTGGACCACTAGGTCACCTAGACCCACTTGTCACTTTGTCATGTTGGGTTACCTAGACCCACTCGTCACTTTGTCCTACTGGGTCACCTAGACCCTCTCGTCACTTTCTTCCCATCACAGCCAGCCGTAGGATTCCCGCTCGTAGCACGCTTGATTCTGATAGAATATAATACTAAAGCCCTCATTTATATTTAAACTTCAACTAAAACTCACTTAGAGTATATCAAAAGGACCTCCTCAATGGTAGGGTCCCAAATTCTCAAACGGCTCATTAATCAGATGTACGGTTTAGAAGATATGGGTGTTTTAAGTAAAAGGGGTTCGGTTGGTTTCAGACCTAGTCTAACCTAGTTGGGCCGACCCAACCCGACCTGATCGGACCCAGTTTGGACAACCCGGCCCAGTCAGGTTTGGGTCAACCCGGTCCATCCTAGCCCATTGGGCCTACTGGACCAAGCTCACGCTGGCAGGCCAATTTCTGCCCAACGGGTCCTTTTAGTGGCCTGATCCCCCTTCATCCCGGCCCATGCTGGCAGGTCGTCTTGTCCAGCTGGGACATGATGAGCATTGTGTCTATCCAAGCCACACGGGCTACCACGTAACCACCCCATATCTTTTTCATGGTTCATCAAGACTGTGTCCCCTGTCTGCCACCCGCAGTGTTTACCGCGGACCCCTCTGCCACCGGCCATTGTCAGCGGCCCCATTCCACCACCTGTGATGGTTGTCGCGGGCCCCACCACTGCCGGCCTTTGAGCCGATATCCCTTGACACCTCCATAGGCCATCATGGCCCTTATTTTCATGGTCCTCCTATTCGTGGGCTTCCATTGTCGTTGCGGCCCTCCACCATCGTCAGATCCCATGTCGGCGGTCATTCACCTGGCACCGCGGGTTGATCTGCCATTGTGATCCCACCTGGACTGCATTTGTCATTGCATTATGAAGAACATAAAGGTAAAGGTGGAGGTGAATAACACACAAAGAACATACAAAGAATATATCATGATATTTTTTCGTGTTGGCATGATTCGTCCTTGTTAGAAGGATAAATGAAGGATAGAATCAATACATGGATCTAACATCCTTTAAATCCATGTAAGGAAAACTCATCTCAAATATGATATTGATTCATGGGTTAACCTATTCGTGGGTTGATCTGCATTCATCAATCAAACCAAAGAAAGGGTAAAGGATGAATTCACATATAATTAAATCCCTTACCTAAAGATCAGATCGCTCATCGAAGGAAAGAGTTCGTCGTCAGTGGTGATCAATCCATGAACATCCTCAATCCATTGTTTTGGGAAAGATATTTATAAGAGGAGAAGGAGTGCTTGATGTCATTTGTGATTTTTCATTCTACGTTTACCGGCGCAAATCCTCAAAATCCTTAGAGTGATTCCCCAAATCATGTCAATGATCGCATATCTCTATTGAAAAATTAAATGGATGAAACACATTTTAGTGTTTCTATTATGTTGAGTCATTGCATCATTACATTTTATGAAATAAAACATCCATCTAGACAATGCTTCATAGCAAAACAAACTTTGAATAAAATAAAATTTCTTAAGTTTATTTTATTTTTTTCTCTTAAAAACTCAAAAAATTAACTTTTAACCTTGACCCGTGCCGATCAAGGTTTGGTCCTTTCTTAGGTAAATTTTTCATTCCAGACGCAATGGTGCCCTTGTCTTTTTAATCTGAACATCCATTTAGAAGTTTCCAAAACCGTGCATGCGTGCTATTTTAATTAACTAAAAAAAGTTTAAACATTTATTACGGGATCACTGGGCCTCAGAATAATGTTTCTTCTCAGTTATTGGTATAACTCCCCAACCCCAGTTACCCAAAGTTGGTGCATTATTACATAAAATTGTCATGATCACAAAAGATCAAGTCTCAAAAGACCGATTAGTTTAGTAGCCTTGAAATCACTAGATACATTCATAAAGTTTACATTACATCATAAAATGAAAAACTACAACAACATATTGTATCCATAGACCACACTCATATCCCCTCATACTATCCCTATAGGTCATTCATAAAATACTTCTTCACATCCTGGGAAAAATAAAACATAGAAAGGGGTGAGCTCAGATGCCCAGAAAGGATAACAATATAGCGGAAACTTTAATAAATAAGCATAAACATTTAAGGAAATTTATAACTAAAACAAAAGTCTTTTAAACATGAACTTCAGCATATAATGGCAGAAATAAAATTAAATAATTCCATTTACTTATTCACATGGATATTCTACTAATCGAATAATCACATGAAATATCAATAACCACTTTCATAATGATGGAATGCATAATGTCAGACTATCATAACCACATAGTCCAGGCCTTGTACCAAGACAACAAATAAGATTTTGTCAAGGCCTTGTGCCAAGACACTAGTTTGTCTCATGAGACCTAACAATGCATCGAGTACCTATATCAGTCTCCACCCGTCACTTACTAAGTCCAATGCATTCCTCATATGAACAGGTTTAAACATAACATAAACATTTGTATTAAAACTAGCATACGAAATGTCAATAATTTATCCATAAACCATGAATGGTATAAAAATAACACATCTATAGTCATACATATCACAAAACCTTTAATACAATATGGAATTTTTTTATCATAATAAATCAACTTCAAATAAGCTTAAAATCCATCAAAGGATGTTGACATAGATGAAAACAAAACTATTTGAGAGAAATATCTCTTTTTTTAAATCAATTAAAAGTCACATAATTATAAAAGGAACACTTTACATTGAAAATATTCTTATAATCTTGTAAGGTAAGATTTGAATATTTTATAATGGTGAAAAATAGCTACACCCTCCGTATAAGTTAAAAAAAATACATTCTTACCTTAATTCTGTCGAAATGGTTAAAAAAGGACCTTGTTTGGAAAGTGACGGAAAGATTCCTTTATAAACATCTTATAAAAATTCAAACAAGGGTATAAATGAATTTAACCCATAGTCTGTAAAATATTAAGAATGATTTGAATTATATTTTTAAGAAATATGGATGTGGATGATAAAGAGGTCCTAGTAGATAATTATGTATAAACAACCTCGGATAATGAAGAGATTGTAAAATAAACCCTTGCCTTGTACTTTTCCTTGGTCGAGGGTAGTTTAACCTCCTGTATAATAGTGAAATAATTTTTATTAAATAATAAAATAATCATATACATCAATATGATATCATATATGATCTTTTAGGATTGCTTTGTTAATAATATCTTAGTATTATCGTCGTTTTGGGTGTTAACTTACCCGGTTTATTTTTATATGTTTTGTTACATAAGCTATGTTTGTTATTGATAGGTTGTATCTTATTAATATAAAGAATTATATCAACTCATTAAACATTATTTTTAATCATAAAATGAGAATTAGACTTGAATGGATACGATGGGGAATGAATCTCATCGCTTTCGTGGAGACGGTAGTCCATACGTACGCACGAGCGACAATATCATTCTTTTGATATTAAAATAATATATAATTGGATGGTATATCATATATACATAATAATTATCATGTTATATTTATTATTTGAGTCAATTAAACATCATTATCATACCCATCCAAATAATAATGTTTTGAATAACAATTACACCACGACGTGGAGACGGTAAGCCGTACGTACGCTTGTATGGTGACATGTCATTCAAAGGATGGATATAAAACTAAATATGGTTGTACCATATTTATAATAACATCATAGTATATATAATATACTGGAGTTTTTATTTTATAATGTCAATAACAAAGAAAGAATAAGTGGGAGAAGAAAGGAACTTGAAAGACGGTGGTGAAAACATTACCTCTTCTTCAGGTTCTTCCTTTTGATTTGATCAAAAGGGCTCCTTAGGTTGGATTTCTGATCAAACTAAGGACTCTATGTTTAAGTGATGGAAGTTGATATAATATTTGGTCAGGGTTTGTCCAAGCCAAAATGCTTTGAAGGTGTGAATTAGAGAGAAGGGGGAGTGCCCTTTTATTAGAGGGGTGAGGGGCACCTTTGGAAAAGAAAGAAATATTATTTTATAATAAATTAATATTTGGTTTATAAGGGTTAAAAAGTGGATTATTTGAATTTTAAGGTGGTTATATGTCGAAAACCACTCAACCAATAGGATTTATACAGGTTTGGTTCACTATATTAACTTTATCTTTTTTATTTAACTCTTAGTTAAATAGTTTGACATTTACCATGTCTCTTTGTATTTTTATATTATATAGTAAATAAACTTACTATATACTTCCAAGAGACACCCAAGTGGTCCATTAATGATACACCTATAATTATATAAGTACTTTGGCTGAACATTAGATTTTTAGGAATATAATATCAATTAATAATATAATATTTTTTTTAAAAACTCCTTTATGCCAATTTTGACACTATTTAATAATTGATTTTTGTTAAAGTCTTAACAACTTTATTAGTTCGAAAAAAATGAATTTAAGTAATCATAACATGTCATATTAACCAATTAAATTTTTGGATGTCATCAAAACTTTCAAATTATATTTATTTTAACATTTATAATACCAATTGTTTGACTCTTTCATTAATAGGGAAAATACTACATCATTTTTGTCTCATAAATAAATTTAATTATTCAATGTCTAAAAATTATAAATAAAATATCATTATGTAGAAAAAAAATTTATATTTCTAATGAATATTTATATTCTAAAATATAACATAAATAACCCTATGTAAAAATTATTTTTCTAAAAGATATATGCTTATGTCATTTTTGTATTTACTTTAACTTAATTAATATAAAGTGTCATTATCACTTACAAGTGGCTCCATGGGGTCCCAAAATCGACCCAAATATGACCATGGTCATAAATTTATCAACCAATAGGGTTAGGACATGTTTTAGGGTAATTTAATATTATTATAATATTATTTTTTTACCCTTATTTACCGGATTTACCCTTTAACCATGGTAAAAAAAATATTTACCGAAGTAATTATTCAAAATGTCTAAAAATAAAAGTTACCTATTTACACAATTTGGACTTCCTGATTCTAAATATGGAATCCATTTTTCTAAATTCAAAACACAGAAGTGGCATAAATTAATTTAAAATTAATTTCTGTTGTCAAAACAAAAAGCGTGTTTTTAACAAATAATAACTATCAAAAGATTGACACTTTCTTATGTCCAGTTTAAATGTGAAATTTTTTCCAATAACCAACATTGGATTAAATGGTAAAAATATAATCTAATTATACTTTAAAACCCATAAAATTCATAATTTATCACTATTAATTATTTCGATTAAAAATTTTGTTTTTAATTAAGATTTAGTAATTTTCACTATTCATCAAAAATTGAAAGTTATCAAAAAAGTACCAAAAATTCATCATAATCTAATATCGATATTAAGAATCCAAAAATGAAGTCCAATTGGAATAATAAAATTTATAAAATTTCAAAAAGTGGGTATTACTATTCATAACGGCTACTTTGATTGGTTGTGGTGTGTGTTAGAACCTCGAAGTTGTGTACAACACACGCTACTGTATTATTCAAAGAGAAGCGTACCGTGGAAGCTTGGGGTGTTACATTCTCCCCTCTTTCAAATAATTTTGTCCTCAAAATTTCTATAATACTACCGAATGAAAAGAATCAGGTGGTTCTTCATCATAAGTTCCTTGGGTTCTCACATTGCATCTTCCATCTTATGGTTTCTCCATAGAACTTTTACCAGATGAGTCATCCGGTTTCTCTTCACTTGTTCTTTGGTATCAAGAATCCCGATGGGCTCTTCGCAATAAGAAAGATCAGGTTTCATTTCTACTTCCTCATAGGTGAGTACATGCGTTGGGTCAGGCATGTATTTTCTCAACAGTGATACGTGGAACACATTGTGAACTTTAGAGAGACTTGGCAGCATTGCCAAACACTAAGCTACAGCCCCAATTTGTTCTAGAATTTAGAAAGGTCTTATGTACCTGGGACTCAATTTACCCTTCTTACCGAAATGTATAACAGCCTTCCATGGAGATACCTTCAAAAAACATGATCTCTTACCTGAAATTCCAAATCCTTCCTTCGGTTATCAGTATAGCTCTTATGCCTAATTTGAGCTGCTTTGATGTGGGTTTAGATTAACTTCACATTTTCCATTGTTTCCTCAACAAGTTTTCAGCCTATAATTTTTTTTTCACCAACATCATCCCAACAGGTCGGTGTGCGACATTTCTTTCCCTATAACACTTCATATGGTGCCATCCAAATACTTGAATGGAAACTATTGTTATAGGAAAATTCCACCAGAGGTAAATATTGATCCCACATACCCTGAAAGTCAAGTGAGCAAGATATCAACATGTCTTCTAAGGAGTGAATAGTCCGTTCTGATTTTCCATAAGTTTGGGGGTGGTAGGAAGTGCTCAAACAAAGTTCAGTATCTAGGGTTTTCTAAAGACTTTTCCATAATCTTGAAGTAAAACGGGGATCACGATCAGAAACAATCGATAGGGGTACTCCATGAAGTCTCACAACTTCATTAATATATAGTCTTACTAGACGTTCAAGTGGTAGATCTTCTCTTATAGCAAGAAAATGTGCTGACTTGGTAAGATGATCAACAATGACCCATATTGCATCGTTCCTTCTAGGAGTCTTTGGTAGCCCCATGACAAAGTCCATTGTAATATTATCCCATTTCCACTCAGGTATGGGAAGAGGTTTCATGACTCCTCTAGGCTGTTGCCTTCCAGCTTTCACTTGTTGAAAAACCATACATCTTGACACAAAATCAGCAATCTCCCTCTTCATGTTGTCCCATCAAAAATGTTCCTTCAAATATCTATACATTTTGGTACTCCCAAGGTGTATAGAGAAATTGGAACTATGAGCATCATCCAACAATTCCCTTTTTAGATCAGTTATATCAGGAACACAAAGTCTCTTCCCAAATTTCAAAATTCCTTATTCATACACAATGTCACTCAATCTCCCATCATTCACATCTTTAATCTTCTTTTGAAATTCTTCATCATTAGTTTGAGAACTCTTAATCCTTTCTAGTAAATATGGTTTCGCAACCATTTGAAAAAGTTTCGATGTTTCACCTTCCATGGTTATTCCCATATCCAACATTACTAGATCCATGAAAATTGGATCCCTTTCAAGTCTCATTTTGTTCAAAACTCCATGATCCTTTCTACTCAAAGCATCTGCCACCTTATTTTTCTTCCCCGGGTGGTAGTGTATCATGAAATCGTAATCCTTGAGTAGTTCAAGCCAACTCCTTTGCCTCATGTTGAGTTCTTTCTGTGAGAAAATATACTTCAAACTCTTGTGATAGGTATATATCTCACATTTTTCACCATAGAGATAATGTATCCATATCTTCAATGAAAATATTACAGTAGCTAACTCAATATCATGAGTAGAATAGTTTTGCTCATGGATTTTTAGTTGTCGTGATACATAGGCAATAACCCTATCATTCTGTATAAGGACACAACCAAGTCCTTTCTTTGAAGCATCAATATAAATAACAAACCCATCATTCCCCGATGGTAGAGTCAATATAAGAGCATTAACTAATATTCTCTTCAGTTCTTCAAAACATTCTTCACACTCTTTTGTCCAAATAAATTTAACCCCTTTACGTGTGAGCTTCGTTAATGGGTTAGCCAATCGGGAAAAATTCTGGATGAAATGCCGATAATAACCTGCTAAACTAATAAAACTACCTACCTCATTTATACTCGTCAATGCTGGCCATTATTCGATTGCCTTGGTCTTAGAAGGATCAATAGAAATTCCATCCTTAGAGATAATATGTTTAAGAAAATAAATCTCCTGAAGCCAGAATTCACACTTGCTAAACTTCCCATATAATTCAGGTCTTCTAAGAGTCTTCAGGATAATGCGCAAGTGATTTTCATGATCTTCGTAACTTTTGGAGTATACCAAGATATCATTAATAAATACCACTACAAAATCATCAAGATATTCCTTGAAAACCCTGTTCATTAGATCCATAAATACAGAGGGTGCATTAGTCAATCCAAAAGGCATTACTGTAAACTTGTAATGCCCGTACCTGGTTCGAAATGTTGTATTTGGAATGTCTTCCTTCTTCACACACAACTGATGGTTGAGCTCCATGCAGTTGTTCAAATAAATCATCAATGAGAGGTAGGGGATACTTGTTCTTTATTTTTATAGCATTGATTTCCCTGTAGTCAATACATAACCTCATAAATCCATCTTTCTTCTTAACAAAAAGGACAGGGGATCCCCATGGAAAAACACTAGGGAGAATAAATCCCTTATTACTCAATTACTCTAGTTGTTTATTTAGTTCAACTAATTCCACAGTGGCCATTCTATAAGGGGTCTTCAATATAATCCTTGAACCAGGAATTAAATCAATGGAAAACTCAATTTATCGTTCTGGAGGATGTCCAGGTAAATCTTCCGGAAACACATCTACATATTCTTTCACAATAGGTACATCCTCTATTTGAACATTCCTTTCCTCACCCACAGTTATTTCATTCTCTTCCTCCCTGATAATTGAAATTAGTTGATCTACTGGGGGTGGATCTAGATAAGAATCAGGTGGTGACGATTCTTCTCTAAAGATAAGGTGTTCTTTATCATCATCATCAAAAATCATAACCTCCTTCTTCTTAAAATAAATCTTCTCATCATGGTATGAAAGCCAATACATACCAAGGATTATATCAAATATAATCATGGGTATGATGATGAGATCAGTAGATAAAGAAAATTTATGTGCTCTAATGGGGACTGATTCACAAAACATTGTTAAAAGGATACTTCCTTTAGGAGTTTTGACTGATAACTCCCTTGTTAAATCAAATTGGAAATATCTAATTTTCTTATAAAACTGGGAAGATATGAAACAATGTGATGATCCAGAATCAAATAAAGTATTTTCTAAACTTGAGGAAACCATTAAATTACCTACCACCACGTCTTTTGGAGATTCTACCTCAGCAGTAGTGATAGCATAAGCTTGGCCTTGATCCCTTGGCCTTTTCTGAGGTAAGTTCCCCTGATGCTTTGGACATTCATTTTCATAATGTCTCATCTCCCTGCAATTGTAGTATTGAACATCGGTAGCTTCTTTATTCCCCTTGCAATCATGAGCTTGGTGGCCTTTTTCACCACACTTGTAACAGACTCCCATTCCCTTTAAGCAAGTACTAGGGTGTTTCTTACCACATTTACTATAGTATGGATATTCAACTTTTCCCTTCTTCCCCTTATTTCCATTCCTAGAGTGATCGGTAGATCTCTTCTTATATTTCTTTGCTTTAAATTCATAAGTCTTAGAGAATTCCTTTTCTGTCTTGATAACACATGAGACAATATCTTCGTACGACGAGAAGGATTGTGACACTAATGCTAGACAGAGAAATGGTTTTAACCTATAAAAGAAACGATCAATCTTACTACTTGGGTTACATATATAATCTGTTGTATACCTCTCTAACCTTGTAAAGTTAGCCTCATACTTTGTGACATTCTCATCCTCCTTTTGTCTCAGACTCAGAAATTGCCTTTCCATATCTTTTTGATGGTCATGAGGAAAGTATTTTTCTAAGAAAATCTCTTTGAACTCCCTCCATTCCATATTTGATACTTCATCATCCTCCTTTTTGTTTTGAATCAATGACCACCATTGGTCAGCATCTTCAGTGAGGTAGTAAACTACCATGATAACTTTTTCCCTTTCACTACTCCCCAAGGCATGGAATATTTTCTCTAAGGAATTTATCCATTGCTCATATACTAATGGATTTGTACTCCCATTGAATGTTGGTGGTTGTTTCCTCATGAAGTGATTTAACATTGATCCTCCACGCTATGGATCTAGGTGCTCCATACAGGTAAGGTTATTATTCATAACCTGACTAAGTTGTCCCAGTATGGTGATTAGATGATCAACACCAGTTGCATCACTAGCTCCACTATAATTATCTTGAGTAGGAGGTAAATACCTACATGGAGTTCATGCATTGATATGGTTTCCATTTCTTCCACTAGGCTCCATTTATAAACAATGGTATACACTAGATTAATTTATGAATCGCAATACATAAATCCAAACTTGTAAAACACTTAACATGAATTGAACAGTTTATGGATATAATCCATAATCATAAAAATGTTTTCTTTGAGGAAGTATATACTCATAAACCCTTCATAATGGTTTGTAAAGAAAATGATAATTATCCTAAGCATATCCCCTAGGAGTGTCGTAACCAAGAGTGCAGCAAGGCCCGTTGTCATGCACCTGTTCCTGTTTGAGTCAAGCTTAAAGCAGTGTTTTTGGGTTTTACGCCTAAGTACATCTGTGCCAGAGTCACCTCTACCTGCTCATATCTAGATAGAGATGTATTGCTCATAAAACTCAGAAAATCTCTATAAAACCAAAATTCTAGGAAGTTATTCTATATTAATCCTCAAAGTCCATATTAGGTCTATGTGCTCTAATAAGAGTTTATCTAAATCTATCTTCCAAGGTTTGTACTAAAATTCCTCTGATACCAACTATAACGCCCCGACCCCAGTTACCTAGAGTTGGTTCATTATTACATAACATAGTCATGATCACAAAATATCATGTCTCGAAAGACCGATTAGTTTAGTATCCTTGGAATCACTAGATACATTCATAAAGTTTACATTACATCATAAAATGAAAAACTACAACAACATCTTGTCTCTATAGACCACACTCATATCCCCTCATACTATCCCTACAGGTAATTCATAAAATACTTCTTCACATCTTAGGAAAAATAAAACATAGAAAGGGGTGAGATCAGATGCCCAGTAAAAATAACAATATAGCAAAAACTTTCATAAATAAGCATAAACATTTAAGGCAATGTATAACTAAAACAAAAGCCTTTTAAACTTTAACTTCAGCATAATATGGTAGAAATAAAATGAAATAATTCCATTTACTTATGCACATGGATATTCTACTAATCAAATAATCACATGCAATATCAGTAACCACTTTCATAATGATGGAATGCATAATACCAAACTATCATAACCACACAGTCAAGGCCTTGTGCCAAGACTACAAATAAGATTTTGTCAAGGCCTTGTGCCAAGACACTAGTTTGTCTCATGAGACCTACTGATGCATCAAGGAGCTATAGTGGTCTCCACTCATCACTTACTAAGTCCAATGCATTCCTCATATGAATAGGTTTAAACATAACAAAAATATTCATATTAAAACTAGAATACAGAATTTCAATACTTTATCTATAAACAATGAATGGTATAAAAATAAAACATCCACAGTCAAACATATCACAAAAACTTAAATACAATATGAAAGTTTTTTATCATAATAAATCAACTTCATATAAGCTTAAAATCTATCAAAGGATGTTGACATAGATGAAAAAAAACTATTTGAGAGAAATATCTCTTTTTTAAAATAATTTAAAAGTCACATAATTATAAAATGAAAAATTTACTTTGAAAATATTCTTATAATCTTGTAAGGGAAGCTTCGATGATTTTATAATGGTGGAAAATAGCTACAACTGCAGTATAAGTTAAAAAAAATACATTCTTACCTTAATTCTGTCGAAAAGGTTAAAAATGACCTTGTTTGGAAAATGACAGAAAGATTCCTTTATAAACATCTTATAAAAAGTCAAAAAAGGGTATAAATGAATTTATCCAATAGTTTGTAAAATATTAATAATGATTTGAAATATATTTTTAAGAAACATGTATGTGGATGATAAAGAGGTTCCAGTAGATAATTACGTATAAACAACCTCGGATAATGAAGAGATTGTGAAATAAACATTTACCTTTTACTTTTCCTTGGTCGAGGGTAGTTTAACCTCATGTATAATGGTGAAATAATTTTTATTAAATTGTACAAGAATTATATACATTAATATGATATCATATATGATCTTTTAACATTGCTTTGTTAATAATATCTTAGTATTATCGTTGTTTTAGGTGTTAACTTACTCGTTTTCTTTTATATGTTTTATTACATAAGTCATGTTTGTTATGGATAGGTTGTATCTTATTCAAATCCAAAATTATATAAAGTCCTTAAACATTATTTTTAATTATCAAATGAGAATTAGACTTGAATGGAGACGATGGGGAATGAATCTCATCGCATTCGTGGAGACAGTAGTCTGTACGTATGCACGAGCGACAATATCATTCTTTTAATAATAAAATAATATATAATTGGATGTTATATAATATATACAGAATAATTATCATGTTATATTTATTATTTACTTCAATTACACATAATTATCATACCCATCCAAATAATAATGTTTTGAATAACAATTACACCACGACGTGGAGACGGTAAGCCGTACTTACGCATGTATGGTGAAATTTCATTCAAAAGATGGATAGAACATTGAATATGGTTTACCATTTTTATAATAACATCATATTATATAGAAGATACTGGATTTATTATTTTATAATGTAAATAACAAATAAATAATAAGTGGAAGAAGAAAGGAATTTGAAAGAGGGTGGTGAAAACATTACCTCTTCTTTGGGATCTTCCTTTTGATTTGATCAAAAGGCATCCTTAGGTTGGATTTATGATCAAACTAAGGCCTCTAGGTTTAAGTTAGGGAATTTTAAAGAATATTTGGGCAGGGGTTGGCCGATCCAAAAGGCTTTTAAGATGTGAATTAGAGAGAAGTGGGAGTGCCCTTTTATAAAAGGGGTGAGGGGCACCTTTGGAAAATCTAGAAATATTATTTTAAAATAAATTCATATTCGGTTTATAATGGCTCAAAAGTGGATTATTTAAAGTTTAAGGTGGCGATAGGTCAAAAACCACTCAACCAATAGGTTTTAGATAGGTTTGGGTCACTATATTAACTTTATCTTTTTTATTTAACTCTTAGTTAAATAGTTTGACATTTACCATGTCTCTTTGTATTTTTATATTATATAGTTAATAAACTTACTATATACTTTCAACAGACACCCAAGTGGTCCATTAATGATACATCTATCATTATATAAGTCCTTTAGCCAAACCTTAGATTTTTAATAATAGAATATCAATTAATAATATAATATATTTTTTTAAACTCCTTTATGTCAATTTTGACACTATTTAATAATTTATTTTTGTTAAAATCTTACCAACTTTATTAATTAGAAAAAAAAATTCATTTAAGTAATCCTAATATGTCATATTAACCAATAAAATTTTTGGATGTCATAAAAACTTTCAAATTATATTTATTTTAACATTTATAATACCAATTATTTGATTCATTCATTAATAAGGAAAATACTGCATCATTATTGTGTCATAAATAAATTTAATTATTCAATGTATAAAAATTATAAATAAAATCCCATTATTTAGGAAATATTTTTAGATTTATAATGAATATTTATAGTTGAAAATATAACATATATAAACCTATGTAAAAATTGTTTTTCTAAAAGATATATGCTTATGTCATTTTTGTATATACTTTAACTTAATTAATATAAAGTGTCATTATCACTTACAAGTGGCTCCATGGGGTCCCAAAATCGACCCAAAGATTCCCATGGTCGGACATGTATCAACCAATAGGGTTTGGATATGTTTTAGGGTAATTTAATATTATTATAATATTATTTTTTTACCCTTATTTACCGAATTTTCCCTTTAACCATGGTAAGTAAAATATTTACCGAAGTAATTATTCAAAATGTCTAAAAATAAAAGTTACCTATTTACACAATTTGGACCTCCTGATTCTAAATATAGAATCCATTTTTTTAAATTCAAAATACAGAAGTGGCAGAAATTAATTTAAAATTAATTCTCGTTGTCAAAACAAAAAACGTGTTTTTAACAAATTATAACTATCAAAATATTGACACTTTCTTATATCCTGTTTAAATGTGAAATTGTGTCCAATGACCAAAATTGGATTAAAAGGTAAAAATATAATCTAATTATACTTTAAAATCACTCAAATTCATAATTTATCACTATTAATTATTTTGATTAAAAATTTGTTTTTAATTAAACTTTAGTAATTTTTACTATTCATAAAAAATTAAAAGTTATTAGAAAAGTAACAAAAAATCATCCTAAGCTAATCTCAATATTCTGAATCCAAAAATGATGTTCAATTTGAATAATAAAATTTATAAAATTTCAAAAAGTGGGTATTAGTATTCATAATGGCTATTTTGATTGGTTGTGGTGTGTGTTAGAACCTAGAAGTTGCGTACAACACACGCTACTATATTAATCAAAGAGAAGCATATCATGGAATATTGGGGTGTTACACTTGGTCTTGAAATAATCCCATATAAATCAAAAAAAATTACATGTAATTTTAGGGACATTACATTCTCTCCACCTTTGGGATTTACGTCCTCTAAATCCAAAACAATGGATAAATAGACAAATGGGGGTAGTGAGCAAAAATTTTAGCCTCCAGCTCCCATATTCTCTTCTAGAGATTCCTGTGCTGCCACCAAACATACACCAAAATAATTTACCTTCCATTAAGAATACTCTCATGTTGATCCTCTATCTTCACTGGGAACTCAGTAATCGTCACACCATCATCAATGTCCAACTCATCCCATTCGAAGACGTGTGATGGTTCATGCACGTACCTCCCCATATGTGATATGTGAAGGAAATTATGCACCTGATTATTCTATGGGGTAATAGCTAGGTGGTACCACACCTTTCCAACTCTTCTCAAAATCTAGAAAGGGTCGATGAATCTCGAAGACAACTTGTCACCCCGACCAAATATCTGAAATCTCCATCAAGGTGAGACCCAAAGAAACACATGGTATCCTTTATCAAAATATAAGGGCCTCCATCTCCTATCAGCATAAGGTTTTTAATTTCTCTATGTAGTCCTCATCTGATCCTATATGATCTACACCTTCTCAGTGGTGGCCCATACCAACTCTGGACTCATGAGTACTGACTCCCCTGGGTCTGTCCAGCATAATAGTGATCTGCATGGTCTCTCATACAGTGCCTCGAATGGTTCCATACCAATGTTGGAGTTGTAGCTATTGTTTTATGTGAACTACACTAGTATCATATGGTCATCCAAAATGTGACTTTAGTCCAAGATTCAAGCATGAAGCATGTCCTCCAAAATCTGGATAGTCCTCTCTGTCTGGCCAACCGTCTAGGGATGAAATTCCATGATCAAACACAACTGAGTCCCGAATGCCTCCTACAGTCCCTTCCAAAACTGGGACATGAAGCGAGCATCATTGTCTAAAACGATCATCAAATGAATACCATAAATCTGAACTATCTACTAAATGTAGAGGCATCTCAAGCCCTCTACATAACCCTTCTCTCGGATGGGTAGGAAGTGGGTCGACTTGGTGAGTCGGTTAACAATCACCCAGATGGTATCAGATCCCTTGGACGTGCATGGTAAACCTGTCATAAATTCCATCGATATACCATACCACTTTCACTCTGGTACCTCGAGTGCCTGAGCCAATACTGCTAGAACCTAATGCTCTTCCTTCACTTTCTGAAAAGTGAGGCATCGAGAAATGAACTTCGCCATTGTATTCTTCATCCCTGGCCACCAATACTGATTTTGGAGATCCCGGTACATCTTTTCCACTTTTGGATACACCTCTAAGGGGGAGGTGTGGAACTCCCTTTGAACCTCCTCTCGTAATTCCATTGTTACAATGGTGTGACCTCTAAAAATGATGATGTGATCCCCACCTATCGAATATCCATCAGAGGCCTACCCTATGGATAAATAATCACGTTATGCCTTGTAGTCAACATACTCAAGTTATGCCTCCCTAAATCACCATAAAAGTAAGGGAGTGACAACCATAAACTGAAGGTAAGCTGCTCCATCACCATCCATAAATAATATATGTATTGCAGCTAACTGCTCTGACGCCTCACTCAGTAATTGCAAACGGATTCTCCAATTGAGTGTGTCTGCCACCACGTTCACCTTCCCAAGATTATAGAATATCTCAAATTCATATTCTTTAAGGAAATATATCCATTATCACTACCTCAAGTTCAATTCCTTCTAGGAGAAGATATACCTGAGACTTTTTTGGTTGGAGTATAGAGTAAACTACTCACCCATCAAATAGTTCTTCCACATCTTCAAAGTAAAGACCACTGCTGCTAGCTCAAGATTGTGGGTCACATAGTTCTGATCATGCTACCTCAACTGTTGAATACCGTAGGAAATCACCTATTGCCCCTACATCAGGACACAACCCAGTATAGTCCCTGATGCATCACAGAACACTACATACCACACTCCTTCCTCTGGCGATCTCAAGATAGGGGAGTTCGTTAGTCTCCACCTCAACTCTTGGAAATTCTGATGGCACTTCTCCATACACACGAAGGGTTGTCCCTTCCATATCAAAGTTGATAAGGGTGTTAGTACCCTGTAAAATTTGGGAACGAACCTTATATAGTATCCATCCAAACCCAAGGAACACCGCACCTCATTCACACTCCTAAGTGGCTCCCAAGAAGGCACCACCTTTATCTTCTCCGGATCCATTGCAAATCCATCTTCTGAAATGATGTGTCCCAAAAAGTGGACCTTCTTAATCTAGAATTGAAACTTCAAGATATTCCCATAAATCTAGTTTTCTCAGAGTACATCTAAAACTATCTATAGTTATGTCGCATGTTCCTCCTCAGATACCGAGTACACTAGGATATCATTAATGAAGACCACGAAAAATTGATTAATGTAAGGCTGGAAGATCCTATTCATGAGTCCCATGAACACTACTGGGGAATTGGTCATACCTAATGGCATCACTAAGAACTCATAGTGTCCATACTGACATCTAAAGGTTGTCTTTGGTACATCCTCATCCCGTACACAAAGTTGATGATAGCCAAACCTGAGGTCTATCTTCGAGAACCACATCGCTCCCTTCAGTTGGTCAAAGAGGTCATCGATTCCTGACAGTGGATGTTTGTTCTTCACAGTCACTAGATTCAGGCACCGATAGTCCACAAATAGTCTCAAGCTCCTATCTACCTTATTAAAAAAATAGAATTGGGGCCACCCAAGGTGAAATAATGGGCCTTACGAAGCCCTTTCTTTGTAGCTCCTCGATCTATACCCTCAACTCACAAAGCTCTGCAAGAGTCATTCAATACGATGGTGTGGATGTTAGTTTTGTCTCAGGGTATAGGTCAATTTGAATTCAACCTCTCTATGAGGAGTTAATCTCAGAACATCCTCTGGGAAGATGTCCTCATACTCATCCACCATTATAAAAAAATTGAGGACTCATCTCATCCACTACACCAAGGGTAAGGATATCCAACTGGTGAGTGATCATTTGCACCTTCCTCTAAAAAATTCCATCCTACACTGCAAGCATTCTTTTTTCACCAGTAAAGGAGAACTTGGTCCTATCTCCATGGACACACTATACTCTACGCCTAAAACAGTCAATCTGAGCATCGACTATGGATAACCAGTCCATACCCATAAGGTGATTGTTGGTAGGTGCATTATGAAATTAGTTAATTTATTTAATTAATTTACTTAAATTGTAAAAAACATAATACCCCTCTATTTATATGTCTTTATGAAAAATTCCTAGGGTTATCTGTATAACCTTAGGATATTAGAGAGGAGGAGGATATCATTGTTAGTATTGACAGCTCAGCAACGTGGATTGATCACAAGCGATCATGGGGAATCATGAGACGTATAAAGAAGGAAAAGGTATCTTCACCTTACTCACTATAGAATGTTTTATTCACAAATGATCAATATTTTCTTAATGTATGGGTCATTATTTTGGTATTTTTACCCTTTGATTTTAAAAATTTTAAGCATGGATTTCAAATATTCTTACTTTATGGTGTTTTTTCTTCTTCACATGTGTCCAGTTTTTAATTAGTGTTCTTAAACCTAATTATTTAATTATTTTTCTATATTTAAAACCATTTTTCTACATTATTTAATCTTTTTATGGGATCCACCATCCAATGATGGTTGTTACTTTTTTCTTATACTTTTCCCACCACCATTCTTTGTTTTCTTCTTCATGAGCTCATGGGACTGGACATTTTACATTTCTTGGATGGATTTAAGCACGATAAAACCCCTATATTCCTTGAAGATGTTTGAAGGACCTTTTAAGAATTGTTTTTTAGATGGATCGTGGCTGATTGTGGGGTTTCGGTGGTGGATTCATGGATCAGAACCCTGAATGGTGGAAGACGATGTAACAGATTACTGATCAGGTTATTAAAGTTCAGATTATCAACCACCAGAGGTCATAAATCAATGATTAGAGGATTTACCCTTTGATTTAAGCATATTACAGATAGTAAAACAAAAATATAAGGGGCATAATTCATTGATCTAGTGTCCATGTTAACACTAAATTAACATTATCTGAAAAAACTGACTATACACCATATAACTCGGAGGAACAAACATCGTGTAGTCTGCTCCTATAGTTGGTTGGGTTTTGTACATAGTTAAATATCACATGCCATGTGGTTTTCCCATGTGTCATGTGGCCAAAATCTTGTGACCCAATGTGTACCTCTTGGTACATAGGCACGGACACGGCCAGGTACA
The DNA here is from genome assembly GCA_963277665.1 of Viscum album. Classification (NCBI taxonomy): domain Eukaryota; kingdom Viridiplantae; phylum Streptophyta; class Magnoliopsida; order Santalales; family Viscaceae; genus Viscum; species Viscum album. The sequence goes on along the minus strand of OY728135.1, from coordinate 887,332,122 downwards.
TGTGAATGATCGGAGTACACATGCATGAACTTGGAAAGTATTCTCGTGCATGACCAGAGTACATGGGCATGGCCAGAATAGATGGACATGGGCTAGAGTAAAAATGTAAGGTCTTAAGTACACATTCATACCCAGGATACCAAGTCATTCTTTTTACTCCACATATACATTTTATAAATCCACATGGCTGGTAAATCCATGTTCAGGGAAAGACATGCCTAGGTTCCTAAGTGAGGTCACATGTTGTGTGACCCTATGTACACATCATGTACTTCACTAAGAACTTATACCATTCATATCTCTTTCTTAAATATTGGTATTTGGTCTTATGATTAGACTATCCTGTGTAGTTTTCTACATAGAACATGATGGTGGACTTTATTATGGCATCATAGATATGACATGAGGTTTTGCAAGTTTGACGCTTCTTCCAGCAATTCTTGGATGATAGTAGAGATCAATTTTGATAATCATAGAGTTTTATAGTTTAGTAATCCTTTGATTTTCTAGGGAGAGGGTTCCTCATACTCTTTACTAAGGTAGATTTGTTACTCCCCCATTCTACTGAGGGTGTGGGACCTCTATCTATGGAGTGGTACTTCCCTTTTTTCAAACTATGATGGGGAGTGGGTCATCCATTTGAGATAGCTTATCCCTTGGCTATAGAGCATAGTGATGAGTTGTGGACCCTCCACTCTGATTATTTTGAGGTTGCACATGGTTCTAGAAATCTAAGTTGGACCTTTGGGAGTTATAGTCTAACTCATAATTCTTATCTGGTAGTAGAGATTGAGATACACTTTCTCTCTTCTCTTGGGTTTATTTTGAGTATATCTAATTATTGGGTTTCTTTACCCCTTTACTTATGGGTTGAGATGACTATTTCTATATATTTTTCTTACCCTTATTGGTTTTTGGTGAATCTTACTATGTATGTATATACCAACCATTTCATGGTCTTTTACCACATGTGTTGTGTCTTATGAAAATGACAGCCATAACGATGGTGTTCTTAGTGGACATAGTTTTAATGGACTATAGTGGTTCTTGGGGATGACTGTGTTTAGTGTTCATCCTTAGAGACTATGAGTTTGGATCACTTCTTTTTTTCCCTTTTTCAATATTTTTCAGGTTGGGACCACATTTCTAGTTAGGCCTTTATTTTCCCCCTTTTTATCTTTCATATTACCATGTTTTACTTTGATGTATTTTATAAAGCTTTTTATATTCATTGTTTACTCTCAAGATGTTTTAGCTTATTCCCATATCTTTTTACTATTTTATGGAGCTAGTTGTGTATATATGTACAGTTAAATTAGTATAAGGCCTCCCATTTCAATGATAATCCTACTCGGTTCTTATCACCAGTTCTTGGCCTATTGGAGGTAGGCTTATAGTGTCACCCTCATCTTACTTCCATCCTAAGATGGGTCCTAGTGGGTTGGGTCATGACAGAGTGGTATCAAAGTCAATTTTTCTTTAGGTAAATGTTTAGAGTAATACATATTGTGAGGATTAGTTTGGGAACTTAAGGAAACAATTTTGGAGTGTCTCTAGTTTGTCTCTCATGATAGAGAACCTAGTATTGGAGTAGTGGCTAAGGTGTCCATATGCCAGGACTATGACTACCTACTTTTTGACTCATTAAACAGAGGCATCAGTTATAGGGAACTAATGGTACATGCATAATATAGTATTTGTTCCTTTAACTTACATGTCCTTATTGAGTCATCTCCCCATATATTTTCATCTAACCATGGTACATCTTGTTAACTTTCATCATGACACTATGAATTCATCCATATAGGATATCAATATAGGATCGTGATAATGATCTGTTGAGTGATAAAGTATCATTTAAGGGACCCATTCATGAGGTGTGTCCTCCAGGTATTCATAGAGTAGTGATACCACCCGTTGAATAGTGTGTGGTTCACCTTTGGTGGTTCTGATAGATGATCGAATGCATGTTGGACAACCAATAGTTCTAGTAGGTTATGAATATGATGCACACAAGATTACTATTTTATGTGAGTTATAGTGATAGAGACCACTCAGGTTTTGTGGTGAGATAGACCCTTAGAAATTGGTGTATTGGCTTGTGGTGGTAGTTCAAGTTTTTGGGATTGTTCAGACCTCGTTCAATCATATAGTTTCTCTTGTGACCAAACTTATTCATGGGTGGGAAGACACTATTGGATTCTGGTAACTCAAACTCATGATTATGTTATAATATCATGGTTAGACATTCATTAGTTTTTCTAGGATGAGTATTACCCTTCGAGCTTGTGCTCTATGGGGATCTAGAAAATTCTTGAGATGCAGCAGGGTGATATTTTAGTTTCTGAGTACACTGTGAGTTTTACTGACCTCACATTATATTCTATTGATATAGTGTGGGATGGATACTTATGGGCATGGAAGTTTGAGCAGGGCCTTTGCAAAGACATCTATGATAGTGTGGTCCCCTTAATCATTCCCACTTATATTGGATTGATGGATCCAACCCTGGATATAGAGAAATTCCTAGCAGAGGAATTTCAAGAAATTAGAGATGGAAGTGGATATCATGGGGATAATTCATTTATAGCATCTAGTATGTATTATTCATTAGGGTATCGGCACAGGATGCATACTCATGACCAAACACAAGCATGTGGATCTATGGTGTAGGGTTTGTGCAAAGGATCTAGTTATCCCATAGATGGGTGATGTTGTGCTTTTGATATGTGATTCCACCTGGCTCATTATTTTCCAACTTTACATACTCTAAAAGGTGGATAGACAGTGGATAGACTAGCATGACAGAGGCAGTTTCATGTTTAAGGATCTCTTGGGAGGGGTTAGGGAAACCCCTTAGAAGTCATTGTTGATAGAGTATCATGTAGATCTCTAGAGGGAGGAGCTACATGTGTAGGATGTTGCTATGATATTTTCCCACCTTCACCAATAGGTGTCCACACCAAGCTCACAGGGGCAGCGGTCGAGATCATGGTCAGTTATAGGATATGGAGGGAAATGACTAGCCTACACATGAGATTATTTGAGGTATGATATATATATTTTATACTATAGATCCACTAATTTTAGAAATTTGAATGAGTGATTACTTTATCTCAACATCCCTTATGTGATAGATAGAGCTTTTATTAGAGACTTTGGCTCGTCAGATATCAATAGAGGTTTCAAAAGGGAGGGATTATTTTCTATTTCACATATTCCGGTGGTACGAGTTGTTTCTTAGTGGATATCGTTTCTTATGGCACCTCTTAGTAATTGAGATGAAACCTTATGACACCATCTTGGGGATGGACTAGTTATCCATGGTGCATGTCTAGATAGATTTTCATTGCATGAGAGTTACATGCCTTCATAAAGTTGGGATAATATTCACTTTTGTGGTTGAGAGAGATCTCATGTATAAGTAAGTGGGGATCACAAGAAAGAATATGAAACATATCACCCATTATTTGGTGAGTTTAGACCTTGGTACAATGGGATCATCAGACATTTTTATTCTAATGGTAGTGGATGATTATATGGATGTATTTCCCACAGATATCTGGGACTACCTCTGAGATCAAAGACTAACTTATTCATCGAATTTCATGTTGGGACCACATAGATATCATCTACATCATGTCATATGGACCCTACCAATCTCAAAGAGTTTAGGGTATAGTTGGAAGACCTTCAAGAGAAAGTTTTTATCAGGACCAATGTGTCCCACTAGTCAGATTTGATGTTGTTCTTGAAAAAGTAGGATGGTGGTTTGAGACTTTGTGTTGATTATTTTCTCTTGAATTGGGTAATGATCATGAAAAAGCACCCCTTGTTAAGGACTAGAAACCTTTTCAACCAATTGAAATGTGGGAGTTAGTTTTCAATGATTGATCTCAGTTTCAGCTACCATTAGTTGAAGGTTCATGAGGATGATGTCCTGAAGGTATAATTCTGATGTCATTGTAGACAATATGAGTTCCTAGTGATTCATTTTTGTGTGACTAGTTACCCCACTATTGTTTTCTCTTATAAACCAGATCTTCTAGTTATACTTGGAATGATTCATAGTTTTCTTCATCAATGACATTCTTATGTACTCTGTGTCAAAGGATGAGCATGTAGATAATTTTATGATGGTCTTATACTTACTCTAAGAGAACCAGTTATATGGTAATCTTTCGAAGTTTTAGTTTTGGATTTGAGAGGTTCACTTTTTAGGTAATGTCATCTTTGAACATGTTTAACTATAGATCTGGTGAATATTGAGGTGGTTCTTTATTTAGAACCACCCAAGAGTGTTTCAAAATTGTAGAGATTTATCGGTTTTGTAGGGTAATAATGGAGGTTCATGTTATATTTCACTATGATAACATCCCTTTTGAATAACTTGATGTATAAAGGGTGGTTGTTTTACTAGATTAATCAGTGTTGTAGTGACTTCAAGGAGTTGAGGTAGAGGTTGACATGTGCTTCTATTTTGAGGCTGCCAAAGGAGGATACTGAGTAAGTGGTGTTTTATGATACCTCTAGAGCTAGGCTCATATTTCTGCTGGTGTAGAGGCGGGAAGTGATCATTTATATTTCAAGGAAGTTGAGACCCAATGATAAGAATTACATGACCCTTTACTTGGATTTGAAAGTGGTAGTCTTTTCCTTGAATATTTGGAGGAATTATCTTTTAGTAGAACATTTAGTTGTTTACTCATACCACCAGACTCCCAAGTATATCTTCACCCGGGATATATTAACCTAAGGAATAGGTGTTTGTAGGATATCTATAAGTACTATGACTTCAAGAGATGTTATACTATAGGTAAGGTAAATTTATTGGTAGATTCTCTTAGCATGAAATCTTATTTAATCTTGGTGGAAGATGCATTAGAGCAGTTTTCCTCATTACGATTGGCCCTGGTGGAGGAGAAGGGTGAATCTTAACTTCAATCGATGGTATTAGATCCACTAATACTTAATCTTGTGAGATATTCTCAGTTGATATATGTTAACTATGAGGTTATTTATGAACATATATCCTTATAATTTTTAACATATATATTTTCTGAAGGAGGGGAGCATGTCATCCTTTTTTAGGGACAACTGTAAGTTCAAGTCACGTTGTGTGAGGAAGTTTTGAGGGAGTTTCATACCTTCCCCTTGGATGTGCATAAAGGTGTGGAAAATATATACAAATAAATTTCTGGATAGTTTTGGTGGTATGGTATGAGGTATATCATTTCATATTTTATCTCTCAATGCCTCGTGCGTCAGCAAGTAAAAGATGAAAATCAGGTTCTAGCAGGTTTGACTCAACCACTTGAGACTCTGGAATGTAAGTGGGATAGAATATCAATGGATTTTATAATAAAAGTTCTAGAAATAGTAAGATTACATGATCCTATATGGGTCATTTTGGGTTTACTTGCCAAGTCATCACACTTTATTTCCATTATGGAGAAGAGTTCAGTAGAGATTTTGGGGTAGTTGTACATGTGGGATATCATCTAGCTTCATGGAGTACCCATGATGATCATATTTGACTGTGATTCTTGATTAAAATCATAGTTTTGGAGGGGTATAAAAGATGATCTTGGGACCCAGTTATGGATGAGCAAGACATTTCATCCCCAGATGGACGGACTGACCAAGAAGACCATCCAGGTTTTGGGTGATATGCTTAGAGACTATGTTGTAGACTTTGTATGGAGCTAGGAAAATAAATTACCATTTTTCCCCTATAATAATTATAATCAATCCACTATTGGTGTGACACCTTTTGATTCCTTGTATAGGATACTCTATAGGTCACCCTTGTGTTGAGATTAGTGAGACATCTCTTATTGGGTCAAAACTGATGCAGGTGATAGAAAAAAGGTTTAGGTTATCCACAAGAATATGAGGATATCCCAAAGCCGATAGATATCCTACACAGATTGACGTTGTAGTCCTTTGGAGTTCAAGTAGGGAGATTATTTTTTCCAAAGAGTCTCCCCACAATGAGGATTGTGGAGATTTAGTTGGGGGAGCAAGTTATCCCTAAGATTCATCAGCCCATTACAAATCCTATAGAGGGTTGGTGAGGTTGCTTACCTCATATCCTTACCCCAAAAATTGGTTCTTTTATATGATTTATTTCATGTGTTACAATAGAGGAGATACATGCATGACTCATCACACATCATTGACTGGGAAAAGATGGATATCGAGGAAGTAGCCACCTTCTCGGAGTACCTGGTGGCGATTGAGGGTCAATAGGAAAGGATCCTGCATGGATGGAACATTCCTCTAGTTTGAGTTATTTGGTAGCATGTGATAATGAAGTAGATCTCCTAAGATAATGGGAGCATAATGCAGTCTCATTACCCCCACCATTTTGTAGCTTACACTTTCCATGGAGAAAATCCTTGAAGTAGGGGAGAATCTAATAGCCCTGGCTTCTCTAGTTTGATCCTTTTTATAGGTCTATATATATCTTTTTATTTCTCCTCATATTTGGTGATTTGTTTGGGTGTCAAAAGACTCCAAAATTAATATATTAAAAAATTATATTAAAGGATGTGCATGCTTATTTTTAGAATAAATAGTTTTCCCAATGATTGGGACCTCTTATGGGAAATATGAGACTACTTTTATCACTAGAATGCAGGTTTTACCCTAAGCATGATATAAATTTGGCCAGCATTAGGCGTTCGGTTGAAAGAGGCCATTGGCGAGTGAGTTAAGTAATTAATTTAATTTATTTATTTAAATTTAAAACGTCCTAATCCACTTATATATATATTTAATTATGAAAAATACCCAGTGTATAACCTTGGTAGATTAGATAGGATGAGGATAGCTTCATTGGTGTTGGCAGCTCAAGAATGTGGATCGATGACAGGTGATTGTGGGGAATCATGAGATGTATGATGTGTAATAAACCAGAATTTTATCAATGTAAACTCCCTTATTATAATTATTTCGTATAGTATAAATCACATAAAATCACATAGATAACACAATAAAAACATTATAAATGAAGAATGAATGGAATAAGAGGTATTTCTAGAAGTTAAGGAGCCTATACTAATGGAATAGTAAATTGACTTTTGAAATATTAATGTGACCATTAGGAATAGTAATACGACCAATAGAATAGTAACCTAACCTATTAAATTATAAATAAAATTAAGGTATATTATGAATGAAAATATGATATAATTATTTCATGGTATAAGTAAATAAACATTTTAGAAATGATAAATTAAGTATTTGTATTTTTAAAAGTTATAAATATTTAATTACAATTTTACAATTAATATAATGATTCAAAAAAATTATTTTCTTAAAATTTATACATAAATTATTTTGTTATTATGATTATAATATTATTTTATGAGACCTTAAGTAATTTTTCAAAGTGTCATAAAATCTGTTAAAAATTTAAAATCAGTATTTTTCAAATAAATGACGATTTTATTTAAAAAAATTAATTTCTAATATTTATAAAATTACTTTAATAAAATTAACTCCATTTTTTAATTATAAACATTTAAAAATGTTTAGTCTAAATTTTTGGGATTTTTCTAAAATAGTTGAATTTTTGTGAATAGTGAAATACGATAATTTACAGTATTTAACAAATACATGAATTATTGAGTCATATATGATGTATATATGATTTAATCCCATAATATAAAACTATAATTAATTATTTTAATATATATATATTGATAAGGTTCAAACTATTCATAGTCTTGATCCAAAATAATAAATTAATGAATAAAATAATCAAAAAACACCCCTCTCCTCCACTATAAATACCACCCCTTCACCTCACACCTCCAAATCCTTGACGATTGTCCAATTTATGCCCAAAAATCTTCCCAATACCCTCATCCATGTTTAGGATCATTTTGTCTCAAGAAAATACCAAAACCATCCTCCCTAAGGAAGTTCTCAAGGAGAATAATTTAAGAGGTAAAATTTTCTTTATTTTCTTTTCATTTCTTTTCATTTTTCTTTTCTTTTCTTATTATCTTATCATATACCCTTATAAAGGTGGAATGATAACTATATTATATTATATATAATATAATTTTTTTATGTTAATGGAATAATCTATCATCAAACCTCTTCTCTCCATTTTATTCTAAAAATGGAAACATCGTCTATGAGGTGTTGTTTTACACCCTTTAAGGATAAAAAGTTTTCATTTTCCTTTACCACCTTTAACGTTAGTATTAAAACCATTATAATGGTTAAAAAATAGTTAAATTTATGTTATAAATTTTTTATGTTCTATAACTAAATTATATACATAATATTAAATAATGAAACAAAACAAGTTTGTTGTGATCGAAAACTGCCAAATTAATCTAAGCAATTATCATTAACATTTTATCTAATGAATCATACTCATATATGAAAAAAATATATATAAGACCAATTAAAATTCTGTATGTTCATTAATAACATATAATATCAATTCTATATAATTATCCCCATTTTACATGATCTTCCATACATGTATACAAGTGAACCGATCATGAAAATCATGAAAAAGAACACTCCCAAATGATGAAATTAAACACTATAACTCATAAAAATGGCCATAAAAAACTTAATAAATTTATAATTAATAAAATAAATGTAGAATAGTTTATATATTTATTAATTAATTAATCTAATTTTATTATCCGTGATATTATAGTGAAGAAATCATTTATACATAAGGTAAGGGGATTCTTGAACCCAATTTCTATTCTTCAGGTTATCCCTCTTTCAATTCCAAATTTTAATATGGATTTTATTTTAATATTAATCAAATATAATTATATTATCCTTAACTTTTCATTTATGGTATATAAATTCTCCCAATATTATTTTATAACAAATGAAAATATTTTTCCAAAAGAACTCTTCTTTCTAAAAACACATGTTTTACTTCTCTTGAGATTGTTTCGTCTTCACTCAAGGTTGATAATTCTTATACCAAGTATGTTATTCCATTTTTCTTTTATGAACCATAAGTTATATTCATGAATGTATGATTTATGAAATTATCATGAAACCCATTTCCTTTCCATGGGTAATTTTATGTTTAAGATTGATATATGTTCTATGTGGCATACATGATTATGTAAATGTTATGATGTGATGGGTGAACCCATAATTATATAGCACCCCAATGCATTAGGTAATGTAATTTATCTCATTAGATAAGGTGAAATATGCATTAACATTATGCTATCTTTGTTCACAATGATGATTTTAGGATTACGCACATATGTCATGTGTGAACATGGTGATATATTTGTTCACAACTATGTGTGGTATTTGAACATTAAGACAAGATATTTAATTTTATACATTCAAACACTACTTGAAGTTATCTAATGATTACTCTCATGAATATGATGATGATTATATTCTTATGTTATGTTGATAATTATTATTCTCACCCATGTTATATTTATTCAATTTCTTATCTATCCTCTTACTGGGATCTTAGCTCACCCCTTTCTTTGATGTATATCCCCAGGTGAATGCTTATACTAAGGAGTAAATGATGTATAATAAGAAGGTAGATAAGAAGTAATTAAATAATGTTTATTTTTTATTATATAAATTATATGTTTGGTCCTAATTTTCCCAATACACAAAACCTTTGGATCCTGGTTTCATAACACTATTATATTATTTCTCTTTAAAATGATGTAATGGTAATTTAAGAAAAAGTAGGTTTTATATAGTTGGTATTAGAGAATAGTTTAGTTAATTTGGTAATTAGTATTATATATCATTAGTGAAACCCCTTAGTATGAAACTAAGTATATGAAAGCACCCTAGAAGCTTTGTTTTAGAAAAATGATAAACATAGGGATCCTAAAAGATATGCATTTAAAGTTAATTTCACAAAAGAATAATTTATTTATTTATAACTTGTTGAATTATGTTTTTTTGAGACCTTTTATATTTTAGAAAATGGTGGGAATAAGGAGAAACTAGTCCAAAAATCCATGTGAGGGACAATGAAGCGATTTCCCAAATGACATCCCCAATGCCTTGAGAGGTGGAGTTAATATTTAAATTGTGATGCTTACCCGGATTTCTTAGGATATTAACAATAACCTAAATAATGTGGAACATCCTCCTTAACCTAAGAGGGAGAAACTGGCTATCAAATCTTTCATGCACCAACTACCACCAATATTTAGTGGATCTTCCTATCCACTAGTCATGGAACAGTGGGTCAACTCAATGAATAATATCTTTTTTATGCTTCACTATTCTAAGACACAGAAGGTAACTTTAGTCATTTACCATTTGGATGGAGTGTTCAATCAATTATGGGTGTTGATTAAGAATACAAAGCTAAATAATGAAATTGAAGAGATGAAGTGGGAATACTTTAAGAAAATATTTCTTAACAAGTATTTACCTCAAACTCTTCATATGAACATGGAGAGATAATTTAAAGAGGTGAATAAAAAGGAAGGTGAATCTTTCTCAACTTATGGAGAAAATTTTCACAAGGCTTGTAAGGTATGACTCGGGTTTTGTTATCAACAATGACAAAAAAAATAGATAGATTATATAGTGGTTTAAAACCACACCTTCAAAATGATCTTACAATTCAGGACTTTGGGAGTTATAAAGAAGTTTTTTTATATAATATCAATGTGGAGATATAGTTTGGATAATGGTACCATGGATATGGAGATAAGAAAATAAAGATGTATTTTTAATTTGGGGGTCTAATGAAAAAGGTGGAAAGAAAACTCAACCACTCACATGTAAAAAATGTGGGAAGAAGCATCGTGAGAATTGCCTCAAAGGGATGGGTAAATGATTCAAGTTTGGGAGAGAAGGTCACCAAGCTTGTGAATATTGAAGATACATGAGGAATCTGGAAAATGTGGTGGAGGAAAGTAGATAACCACCCATGGGTCAATGCTTCAAATATAGGGAGAAAGGGAACTATGCAAGACTAAGAACCAAACCTCGAGTCCTCAAGGGTAATCAGTGTTAGCATCCACCAAATCCAAAGGATAAAGGGAAATATTATTTCATCACTACTACTGAGGTGGGTCCTGATAATGATTTGGTGACAGGTATTTTGGTTATTCATTCAATAATAGTTAACATACTATTTTATTTTGGTTCTATTCATTCTTTTATGTCTTGAAAGTTTATTATAAAAATTAAAACACCACCTCAAAATATGTATGTTGGGTTATCTATGAGAATAGAAAATGGGGAAATCATTGCATAGAAAGTATATAACTCCTCCCTAGTTAATGTTTGTGAACTGAACCTCCCAGAAAATCTTGTCTTACTTTGGTGGAGTTTTATGCTATTTTAGGCATGGATTGGCTATCTTTATACAAAGACAACATCAATTGTTGGGAAAGGTAGATCACTCTTCACACCCTGAGGCATCATAAAATTATGTATAAGTGTAAGGATAAGGATGAATATCCTTTGGAATCATCTTTTCAAATGTGGATATTATTTCCTTATAAGAAATCATATCTAGCTAAAATGATTGATACAAATGAGAGTCATTCTTGAATACATGACCATTTTAAGGGACTACACTAATGTGTTCCCTGAATAATTATCCAGTCTTCCTCCTGACTGATAGGTTGAGCTATCAATTGAACTTATTTTTGTATATTTTTCAATATCAAAGACACCTTATATAATGGCCACCATTGAGTTGGAGGAACTAAAGAAGTGGTTATGAGGGAATATGGACAAGTGTTTTATATTCCTGAGTGCTTTACCATGGGGTGTGCTAGTTCTCTTCATCAAGAATAAGGATGGATCAATGCGCCTCTGCATTGATTATCATGATCTCGAAAAAATCATGATAAAGAACAAGTGTCCCCTGCCATGAATAGATGAATTGTTCGATCAACTACATGGGGCCAAGTAAGGTGAGGAAGGAATATGTCCCCAAGACTTCCTTTAAAATTAGGTGTGGACACTATAAGTTCATAGTGATGTCTTTCAAACTCACTAATTCTCTAGAAATATTCATGGAATTAATGAATAGATTCTTTATATATTACTTCGACAAATTTTTGGTAATATTTATTAATGATATTTTGATATACTCCAATAGAAAGGAGGAACATGAGGAGAATTTGAATACTATGCTGAAGACTTTTCGAAGGGAGAAACATTATGCAAAGTACAAAAAAATGAGTTCTGGATGGGGTAAGTAACATTCTGGGGGAATGTTATCATTAGTAAAAGAATATATATGGACCCTTCCAAGATAAAGGAAATAAAAGAGTAGCACAGGCCAACATTTGTAATGGAGATCCATAATTTCCATGGTCTAGCTGGGTATTAACGGTGATTTGTGAATAAAATCTCATGATTTTCAAACTCACTAACCAAGCTAACTCAGAAGGGATAAAAGTTTTTCTAGACCAATGAATGTGAAGACTGCTTCAAAGAGTTAAAAAATAAGCTTATCATCACGCCAGTACTCACACTTTCGGTAAGTGAGGAACTCATTATGGTATATAGAAATGCTACAAATAAGTGATTAGGTTTTTTACTAATGAAAAATAATAAAGTGATAGCCTATGCCTCAAGGCAGTTAAAAATTCATGACCAAACCTATCTCACGCTTGATCTGGAGTTGGCAACTATGATCTTCACATTGAAAATATGGCAGCATTATCTCTATGGGGAGAAGTGTGAAATATATACTGATCATAAGAGCCTCAAATATATATTCACATAGAATTAGCTTAATATGCCCTGGCATAGATGGTTAGAGCTCTTTAAGGATTATGAGTACTCAATCCACCACCATCTTGGAAAAGTGAATAAAGTGGAGGATTCTCTAAGTAGAAAGGATCCCGCAACATTATCAATGATGATAATTAATAAGGATCCCATCTTTGTAGATTTTTAAAGGATAGACATGGGAATCATTAATAAAGGAACATCAAAAATCCTTTCTCAAATGATTTATCAACCATTCCTCAAGGATAAAATAAAGGATTCTCAAATAAATGATGTAGAAATTTAGAAGAAGGTGGAATCCATGAGAAAGAGGAAACCCTAAAAGTTAAAAATTGATGAGGAAAAGAGTTGTAATATTTTGTTCACGACTATGTGTACCATCCAATCTAGAGATACTGAAAGATCTTTTGAGTGATGCATATAGCTCAAAATTATCTATTCACCTAGGGAGCACAAAGATGTATTCAGATCTCTGAGAGAATTATTGGTGGGAAAATATGAAGAAAGAGATCACTAAATATACATCAAAGTTCTTGGTATGTTAGAAAGTTAAGTCTATAAGGAAAAAAGTCCAAGGGGATGATGCGATAATTACCCATACCAACATGGAAATGGGAAAATATTACCATTTACTTTGTCACCGAACTTCTAAAGACATCCAGAGGAAACAATTATATATGGGTTTTGTGGATTGTCTTACAAAAATAGCTCACTTTATTTTAATTTGAAAGGACTTCTCACTGGATCAATGTGCATGGATATACATAATAGAAGTGGTAAGGCTGCATGGAGTACCACTATCTATTGTATCCTATCGAGATCTGATATTCACCACTAAGTTTTGGAAAATTATCCAATATGCTCTAAACATTGAGTTGAACTTCAGTATGGCTTATCATCCTCAAATTGATGCCCAATATGATCGGACTATTCAGACATTGGAAGACATGTTAAGAACTTGTTATATGGACTTCAAAGGAGTATGGGTCCAACATCAACCTCTGGCTGAGTTCTCTTACAACAATAGTTTCCACTCAAGCATCTAAATAGCTCCACATGAATCCCTTTATGGGAAAAGATGTAGAACACTTGCATGCTGGGATGAGGCCAATGAATGTAAGTTGCTAAGACCTGAAATGGTTGAAGAAATAGTGGAAAAGGTGAAAATCATTTAGTAGCATATCAAGGCATCCCAAAGTTGATAGAAGAGCTATGTAGATAATCATTAATGGGACCTAGAGTTTGAGGTTGGAGACATGGTATTCCTCCACATATCTCCACGTAAGAGTATCATGATATTTGGGAAGAAAGGAAATCTAATTCTCAGGTACATTAGCCCTTTTGAGATTCTTGATTGTGTCAGAGTTGTGTCCTATCGACTGGAACTTCCACCAACCAAGTCTCAAGTACATGATGTATTCCATGTATCCCTCATGAGGAAGTACATACCAAATCCCTCACATTCACTAAATCTAGAGGTGGTACAGTTGGAAAATGATCTCTCTTATGAGGAGAAACCGGTGAAGATCTTGGATCATAGAGATAAAGTTCTACACAACAAGACTACTCACCTAGTCAAAGTACTATGGAGGAACCATAAGTTTGAAGAGACAATATGGGCAACAGAGGAAGTGATGAAGGAGAAATACCCTCACCTATTTATGTAAAATGAAATTTCAAGTGAAAATTTTCATAAGGGGAGATAATGTAACAACCCGTAATTTTATAAATGAAAACTCTTTTATTATAATTATTCTATATAGTATTAATTATATATAGAACACAATACAAACTTTATAAATGAATAATGAATATAATAAGAGGTATTGATTGAATTTAAGGGACTTGTACCAATTGAATAGTAACTTTACCTTTGGAATAGTAATGTGACCATTAGGAATAGTAATCTAGCTAATAGAATAGATTAAGTGTTGGTATTTTTGTAAGTTATAAATATTTAATTAAAATTTTATAATTAATATAATGATTTAAAAGAAAATTTATTTTCATAAAATTTATTCATAAATTAGTATTTTTTTTCTTATGATTATAATATAATTTTATGATATCTAAGTAACTTTTTAAAGTGTCATAAAATCGGTTATAATTTTAAAATCAATATTATTTGAATAAAAGATGATTTTATTTAAAAAATAAATTTATCATATTTAGAAAATTATTTTCATAAAATGGAGTCCATTTTTTAATTTTATGCGTTAAAAATTGGTTAGGGTGGATTTCTTTTATTTTTTTAAAATAGTTGAATTTTTTGTGAATAGTGAAATATGGTAATTTACGATGTTTAACAAATACATGAATTGTTGAGTCATAGATGATGTATGGTTGATTTAAGCACATAATATTGAACTATATTTAGTTATTTTAATATATTTAGTGATAAGGTTCCAACTATTTATACTCTTGATCCAAAATAATAAACTAGTGAATAAAATAATAAAAGAACACCCATCACCTCCACTATAAATACCACCCCTTATCCTCACACCTCCAAAGCCTTAAAGCATATCCAATTTATACCAAATCCTATTACCAAGACCCTCCCCCACGTCTAGGATACTTTGGTCTCAATAAAATACCAAAACTAATCTCCCTAAGTAGGTTCTCAAGGAGAAGAATTCAAGAGGCAAAATCCTTTCTTTTTTTTAAACTTCTTTTCATTTTTATTTTCTTTTATTATTATCTCCTCATATACCCTTATACAAGTGGAATTATAAATAAATTATCTTATATATATTGTAATTTTATTATGTTAATGTAATAATATATCATCAAACCTCTTCTCCTCTCTCTTTTATTCTAAAAATGGAAACGTCGTCCGTGAGGTGTTGTTTTATCACCTTCAAGGATGACAAGTTTTCATTTTCCTTTAACAACTTCAAGGCTGGTATTAAAAACATTATAATGGTTGAAAAAAAATTAAAATTTATTTTATAATTTTTTTATGTTTTGGAACTAACTTATATACATAATATTAAATAATAAAACAAAACAAGTTCGTTGTGATCGAAAACCGCCAAATTAATCTAAATGATTATCATTAATATTTTATCTAATGAATCATCCTCGTATATGGAAAATATATATATAATACCAATTAAACTTATGTAAGTTTATTAATAACATATAATATCAATTCTATATAAGTATCCTCATTTTACATGATCTTCCATACATGTATACAAGTGAACCGGTCTTGAAAATCAAGAAAACGAACACTCTTGAATGATGAAATTGAACACTATAACTCATAAAAATGGAAATAAAAAAACTTAATAAAATTATAATTAATAAAATACATGTATAATAGGTTATTAATTTATTAATTAATTGATATAATTTTATTATCCATGATATTAAATTGAAGAAATCATTCGTACATAAGGTAAGGGGATTCTTGAACCCAATTTGCTTTCTTTGGGTTATCCCTCTTTCATTCCAAATTTCAGTATGGATGTTCTTTTAATATTACTCAAATATAATTTCATTGTCCTTACCTTTTAATTTTTGGGATATACATTCTTCCAATCTAATTTTATGACAAATGAAAATATTTTTCCAAAATAACTCTTCTTTCTAAAAACACATGTTTTACTTCTCTTGAGATTATTTCTTCTTCACTCAAGATTGATGATTCTTATACCAAGTATGTTATTCCATTGTTATTTTGGGAACAACAAGGTTTATAAATGAATGTATTTTTTATGAAATTCTCATCAAACCTATTTCCTTTACATGGGTAATTTTATGTCTAGGATTGATATACGTTCTATGTGGCAAGAATGATTATGTAAATGTTATGATGTAATGGGTGAACCTATAATTATATAGCACTACAATTAATTAGGTAATGTGATGTATCTAATTATATAAGTTGAAATATGCATAATCATTATGATATATTTTTCACAATAATGATTTTATGATTATACACATATATTATGTGTGAACATGATGTTATCTTTGTTCACAACTATGTGTGGTATTTGACCACTAAGACATGATGTTTTATTTTTATACATTACCATATTACATGACTTTATATAATGATTCCTATCATGAATATGATGATTATTATATGATTATTTTATGTTTATAATGATTATTCTCACCCATTTTATATTTATTCACGTTCTTATATATCCTATTACTAGGCTCTTAGTTCACCCATTTCTTTAATGTATATCCTCAAGTGACTACTTATACTAAGGAGTTCATAAGGGACAATAATAATATAGAGAAGAATAAATTAAATAATTTTTATGTTTTATTATGTAAATTTTATGTTTGTTTCTAATTTTCCCAATACACTAAAGCTTTGGATCTTGGTTTTCTAACACTATTATATTGTTTATCTTTGAAATGATGTAGTAGTAATATAAGAAAAAGTAGGGTTTCTATATGATTAATGTGGATGGATATTCACCTTATTCACTAATGGAAGTTTTCTTTACTAATGATCAATCCATTATTGAGGTATGGCTCATTATTTTGGGATTTCCTCACTTTTATTTTAAAATTTTCAAGCATGAATTTCATATCTACTTACTTTTTGGTTTTTTTTGTTCTTCACATGAGCTTAGTTTTTAATTATTATTGTTGAACCTAATTATATATTTATTATTCATGATTTACACCCTTTTTTCTGAATTATTTAATCATTGGATGATATCCCACCATTCAATGATGGTTTTCACTTTGTTCTTGTTCTTTTTTCACCACTATTTTTCACGTTCTTAACCATTGGCCCATGGGGTTGGAAATTCAACATTGTTGGGAGGGATTCGAGAGAGATTGAACCCAAAAATTCATAGAATATGAGTGAAAAAACTTGGAAGTGTTGTTTTGTTTATTGATCATGGAATATTGTGGGTTTTTTGTGATGTATTTGGGATTGTAACCCTAAATGGTAGCAGACTGCATGACAGATTACCGATCAGGTAATCGAAGTTCTGATTTCTAGACACCAGAGGTCAGGAATCGATGATTAGAGGCTTTACCCTTTGATTTTGGTGGATTTAGGGTGGTCAAAGAGTGGTTGAATTGGAAAAAATCATAGATCTTACCTCCGAATTAAGACTATATTAACATTCATTGAAAACCCTTACTACATGTTGTGTATTCCCTTACTGTGGTGGCTAGGGTTTCACACAGAGTTAGATATCACATGTCGTCTGGTCTTCCCACACGCTATGTGACCCGAAGCTAGTGACATGACATATATATCTAGGTACACGAGCATCAGCATGACCAAGTACATGAGAATAACTAGATTACATGGGCACGTACATAGCCAATATACATATGCACGACCATAGTACATGGATACATCCATAGTACACAGGCATAGGTCATAGTACATGAGCATAGTCTAGGGGACACAGGTATACCTAGGATTACATGACATGCCATGTACTCCATGTATATGTCTTGTAGAGACACATGGATGTATAATTATTGTTTGAGAAAAGATGCTCCCAAGTGTCCAGGAAAAGTTACATGTTATATAACCCTATATACATGCCATGTACTTCTCTAAGAAACATCTACCTTGAAAATTTCCTTCTTCAAAACTTGGATTTGGGCTCATGAGTATCCTATCCTGATTAGTTTTTCATATAGAACATGATGGTACCTTTTATGGTATCAAATAAACAATGTTAGGTTTTAAAAGCCTAACACTTCTTCCAATGATGCTTGGGTGATGGTAGAGATCAGGTTTGGTCATCAGAGAGATATTAGGGTCGGTACTCCCTTGATTCACCCGAGCGTGGGTTTCCCATACTCTTTACATAGGTTGAGTTGGTACCCCCCCCTCCCAATACTATCAAGGATGTGGGTCCTCTATATATGTAGCGGTACTCCCCTATATTCGAGCTCCAACAAGGAGTGGTACCTCTACTGAAGATAGTTTTTTCCTAAGTTGTAGAGCGTAGTGGTGAGTTACGGGCCCTCCACTCTGATTCTTGTGAGGTTACACATGATATTAGGCATCAGAGATGGGCCTTTGGGAGCTTTAGGATGGCCCATCATTCTTAGCTGGTTATAGAGATGGATATCCAAATTCTCTATTCACTTAGGCCTCTTTTGAGCATATATGATGATTAGGTTTTCTTTACCCCCTCGATAATGGGTTGGGATAACTATTTTTATTTATTTTGATTCACCTTTTGGGTTTTTGAGGTGTCCCATTGAGTATGTACACACTAACCCATACATGGGATTTGACTGCACATGTTGTGTCTTATTCAGATGATCGGTAGATCATCAGTGACCTTGGTGGACCTAGTTTTAGTAGAGCATAGCGGTTCTTGGTGCTGACCATGTTCAGTGGTTAGCCTTGGATATTGTGAGTTAGGATCTCTTCAGATTTCCCTTTTTTCATTATTTTATAGGTTGGTAACTCATTTCTAATTGGGAATTTATTTTTCCTCCTTTTAAATTTTTATAATACCCTGTTTTATTTTGATGTATTTCCTAAAGCTTGTTGCACATATTGTTTGATCTCTAGATGTTTTAGATTATTCTTATCTCTCTACATTTTTACATGGAGCTGGTTGGGTGCATGTTTCAAAGTACATAATACTAAGGACTCCCATTTCAATGATAAGTGACTCATTCTTATTATAGGGTATGTAAAAAGAAATTTATTTTTCTAATTCAGTATAGAGGATGACCAGGGTCGTCTCACTTGAGGAGAATTATTATTCATTCACCTACTTATTCTATCTCACCTAAAATACTTATTTTTGTTGTTTTTATTTATTATATGAATGAAATAAAATTTATAATACAAATGAAATTATAAAATTTAAACCAACATGCAATGATATAATGAGATTTGTAAAGAAAGAACTTTTCCTTTGTGGTTTGGTTCATGGGTTCCATCATTCTCCTTGTTGATGTTTATATTTATTTTGATTATTCAATCATGAGATCACATTCATGAATTACTATTCTTTTATTTAGTTTTTTTAAATCTAAAGTGTCTTTATTAGTATCAATTACACCTTCTTCTATAATAACAGTTAATGGAATACCTCAATAGAGAGTGTGACAACTCCCATGACCTGGATCCATCATATGCTATTACATCCACAGAATGTCTCAAATCCATCATATAAAAGGTTGTATCCAGTAAAAGGGAGGTAAAATATTTAATAAAATAATATAATTTAGTTTGATATTAGTTTTTTGGTGGAATATTTCTACACTTGTGCACATCAATCTTTTTCATCACAAACTTAATAAAACATAAGAATTTACGTGCATAATGAATGAAAACGCCACTTACCTCCTCTGGGTCAGCCTCAGGTTAGCCCCTCATTTTTTAGGGTAATAGGTCACTATAGAAATAAATAATAAGATAAGAATAGAGGAAAATAATAAAAATAAAATGAATGAAGATGATAAAATAATAAGAATAAAAATACACACATGAAATCACAAAATAAAAATAGAAGAAGAATAAAAAAAAAGAAGGAGAAGAATATAGATAAGAATAAGAACGGTGTGTGGTAGAAGTCACAAAAATAAAATCCATGAAAGAATTATATTTTATTTAAAAAAATAAATTAAATTTAAATTTAAAATAAAACTAAAGTAAAATTAATAAAAAAAGAAGAAGAAAAGAGATGGGTGCAGTAGCTTCCCCTCCATAATCTATTCTTCAAATGTTGGATCCTAATCTACCCACCATATGGTTGAATCACTCTAATAGTCCTTCCTATAAGACGTTGGAAATTGAAATTTCTATATTCCCTCAAAATTTCAAAGACATTGGATGTATATAAATTAAGTTATTAAATAATTAATGAGTTACATTTTTTATGGACAAGGATTCCCTAAATATTCCTCCAATTTGGAGCATTTAATGGCTACATTAATGAAGGAATATCTCTATCAAATTCAATGGTCAAACACAGAATTGAGTCTTATTTATAATACTTTTGGAATATCCTCAATTGGAGGTTTTTAACCTGAGTTATGCCTCATTTACTTAGGTGGTACCCACTCTGTCATCCAGAACAATTTTTCAACTTGATTGATTTTTTAGAGCCTGTGGATGTTTTAATCATCTCATGTTCCATAAGAAGAAGTTTAATCCCACAAATAAAGGAATCCTAAAAAAAATAATCACTCCAATTGGATCGATATTGTAAAATTTATTCTCAAAATCCCAAAGTGATAAAATCTATTAAAATTACATAATTAAGTAATTTTCACATTTTATCCCAAAATACCAAAAATGATGCAAATCATCTCAAATTTATAATTTTGGAGGGATTAAATCATTTAAATACATATTAAAAATTATGAAAATATTAGTTCTACTAATTCCCACACACTTAAACCATGCTTGTCCTCTAGCATAAAATATCGATGGGGAATTGAGAGGGCACCAATGTTACAAATATTCAGATTTCAAAGCAATAAAATCAAACAATTTTCAAGGTCAAATAAAATTTTAAAAAATTAATATAAAATATTGATTTAATTTATAAATTTTTAAAGAAACAATCAACCCAATAATTTTATTTTTTCCTTTGAAAAATGATGTAACTTCTCCTTTTATTCATTTAAGTTCCTCAATTCATTGTTATTAAACATTAGAAATCATGGTTTGCCACACCTTTGAATCTTTTCTCTCATCACTCATGATACAATTCATATAGATTTATGCTCATATCACAAGAACATTATCCTTACCCATAGGATTTTAAAATAACTACTTTCTCTACTTTGTAAAAGGAAAAGTCACATAAAATCATGAGTGATTTTCAATGATTGTTCAAATGACTGTAAGGCTTAAGGTTGGTAAGAATTAAAAATTAAATCTCAATTAGGAGGTTAATCTTTAATGTGCATGATATCAAAAGTAAAATCTCAATAAAATTAACCTCTATGAATTGTAATAAATTCAACTTCCCCAAACTCAAAGTAAGGTTGTGATCAAAGCAAAGCATAATGAATGATTTGTGCACCCTCTTGAATTTTTTCTTTACTTTTATAGTTTTTTTCAAATAAATTTTATATTTTTTTTTTCAAAATTTATGCTGAAATAAACCTCACATACATCACCAAAACACATATGATAAAAATCATTATTCTAGTAATGAAGATTTTTCATTTTCCCAAATCACAAACCATTTTTTTCATTTTTTTTCATTTTCTCTTTTTTTATTCAAGAAGGTACAAAATAAAGTATGGTGAATAAATCAATAACCTTTCTCAAAACATATATATATAACCCTCACACTTCTTACTTAAAGTTAATTTCATCCCATTTACCATGACTCCCTTCACCCCCACACTTCAACTTTAAAATATCATGAAAATACTAAGAGGATGGTAGGAATGGATAAAGAAATGGATTGAAACATAGATCATCCATAAAAAGGTAATTTATGGTTTCTAAGGGATAAACAAGGATTTATGTGAATGTGGTATTTTATGTATAAGGTATTTTCAAAATATTCCTCAATCATTTTAAATGTGGTTTTGTATAGTCATAGCTTTGACAAGTTCAAATGAAAGTTCTAGTTGGTGACATATCCTAAGATCACTCAAGAAATATGATCAAGATAAATAAGAATTACTTGATCTATAAATAATCTAAAAAAATGGAAATATGATATTGTACAATCACTCAAGAAATGATTAATAATAAAAAATTCATGCACAAGAATTATAGAAATTCAAAGCATGAATTTTTTTTTGGAAATTTCATTTACATGAATCAACTAATTATATCAAATCATGAGTCCTCATTTTAATATACATGATTCACTTTAATCATAAAATTATCTATTTTACTCATTAAATATCATTAAAATTTAAATCTAAAACATGGTATCATAGGATTCCTAATAAACTCATGTCTCCTAGATAAGTCAGGTAAAGCAGTAATTCAAGCATGGGCATGAAATTCTAGTTTAAAGCTAAAAACAAGATAGGGAAAAAAATTTAGAGAATTTAAAGATAAAAAATAAAAGTGAACTCCATTTTCCATGAAGCTTAGTCCTATTCCTTCACTGTTTGATAGGTTCCTTATACCATCATGAACCTATAAAATATAATTACTCAATTAAGAACTAAGATCATGTCATTTAAGTTCAAATAGATAAGAGGGAATGGGATTTATGGTGGACTACTTCATAAGACTTAAATTTAAATCTAAATTCCTAGAAAAAAATATATGGATAAGTTTTGGTATGATCACATAAGTGGGCCATGAATTTTTACTTCCCCTAGAAGGCAGTACCGACTATTATCCATAATTCGATGGTGGATGAAGCTTCTTTGAATTGAACCACCACATGTGGCTTTTCTTAGTTTATTCTTCCTCCTTATTGGTGAGGAATGATCTATGGATATAGTATACCAAATCCACCCCCTTTATAATTAGGTATAGCTTTCATGGATGGGGTAGGATGAAGTATGGGTTATCCTTATCCTTGGTTGCTACTTGTGAAACATGTTCTTCCTTTTACACTATTGGATCAACATGGGTTGTATTAATTATAATTTCAAAAGTAGGGTTAGAATTTATTTTTAATTTTATAGAATTTAAACATGAAGAATTTAAATCATAATTCCCCCTTTCAGTGTGAGAAACCTCTATATTTTTTTCCTCAGGCTCAACTACTTGGAATTATTCACGGGCTTCCTCAAATGTATGTTCATAAAAATCAGGGAGATTCATGTGTTCTTCAATATGTGCATGTGTTATTTCTTCATCTTCCTCTAAGTAAAAATAATTATTGAACTAATTTGAAAATTCTAAGCAGTTATGAGTGATATTCAAATCAAATTGAATAATATTAGAAAATAAATGATTAAAATTAAGATCATATACCTCAGTTGTTTCTAGCTTAATCTATTTTTCAATGTGTGCCTCTTGAAGTTGGATATTTAAGGATGGAGATGGGTAGTCAGGATCCTTCATATTTTCTTCAAATTCCATCACATGAGTGGTTTTATCCTCTTTTATGGATAGAGTGACATGTAATAGTACTGTCTCTTCTACTTTTTGGGGATCATGGAGATCATGTTGTTCCTCATACTCATTCTATAAATCATATAGATCTTGTTGATCTTCTATATGTAGCTCGGTAGGCAAGTAT
The DNA here is from genome assembly GCA_963277665.1 of Viscum album. NCBI lineage: Eukaryota > Viridiplantae > Streptophyta > Magnoliopsida > Santalales > Viscaceae > Viscum > Viscum album. The sequence goes on along the minus strand of OY728135.1, from coordinate 887,308,231 downwards.
TCCTCATCATGAATCCACTCTAGCTCATCATGGTTATCCTCAATCTAGTTCTTCAAATGGTTGGGTTTTGGATACTCCTCAAGCTCAGACTCAACTTCTTGGGTGTCCTAAGAAAAATTGTTAAAGGCTAGTGGCTCATTTTTCAATGGTTATAACCCTTCCTCTTTGGGGATATTGGTTTTTTCTTCACATTCATTCTAGAAGTTTTCCATGACTTGTTGATCTCCCACATAAGGTTCATTCTTAGGTTATTTTTTTCTCTATCAATGTATGAACATATTCAAATACTCTTTTAGATTTTCTCATTAGTTATTCTATTATTTCTCTAAGTTATTACACCTGGGCTCTATCATAACCTTCTTTAGTTGCTTCATATTGCTGTTGATGTTGTACCTATGAGTAATCAAATAATTCATACTAATTTGAATTTGAATACATCATGGAAAAATAATGTTTTATTGTTTTTTTATAAAAATAATGAAAAAATTTATACAATGTGAGAATAGAAAAATAAAATCAAACATTGATTGGATCACTGCAAACAGCACCAGTTTTGATGCATCATTATCATATGATGTGGAAAAATAAAATTTATTTTACTAATGTATCACAAATGTTGACCAGGGTTGTCTCACTTGAGAATCATTCTAATTTGTTCACCTAATTATTCTATCGCACCTAAACTACTTCTTTTTGTTGTTTTTATTTATTATATGAATGAAATGAAATTTAGAAGACAAATTAAAACTAACATGAAATGACATAATTAGATTAGTAAAGAAAGAACTCAGTATTTTTGGTTTGATTCATGGGTTCCATCATTCTCTTTGTTGGTGTTTATATTTAGTTTGATAATTCAATTATGAGATCTAATTCATGAATTACTATTCTTTTATTTAGTGGTGTGAAATATTTAATTCCTTTATCAATATCAATTACACCTCCTCTTGTAATCAAGGTTAATGGCACACCTCATTCAAGAGTGTGAAATCTCCTAGTACTTGGCTCCATCGTATTCCATTTCATCCACTAAATGGCTCAACTCCATCATATGAAGAGTGTGTATCCATTAGAATAGATCTAAAAGATTTAATAAAATAATATAAATGAGTTTTAAATTAGTTTCTTTGTGGAATTTCACCACACTTATTCACATCACTCTTTCTCACCATAAACTTAAAAAATATATAATAATTTACGTGTAGAATGAATGAAAAAAATAAAATAAGAAAAGAGATGGGTGAAGAAACTTCCCCTCCAGAATCTATCCTCTAAAGTTTGGAACTTATTATCCCCACTATATATCTCAATTACTTAGATATTCCATCTTATAAGATGTTGTAAATTGGATTTTATATCTTCCCACCAAATTTAAAAGACATTTTATGCCTGTAAAAGATGTTATGACATAATTAATGAGCTGCACTTTTTTGTCTGAGGATACCCTAAATTTTCCTCTAATTTGGATCATTCAATGGATACATTAATGAAATAATATATCTATAAAATTCAATGGTAAAATGATTCATAAAGTCTTATTTCAAATCCTCTTTTAATATCATCAATTAGAGGTCTTTATCCCGAGTTATGCCTCATTTATGAGGTGGTGTCCACTCTTTCGGCCATAACAAATTTTCAAATTGATTGATTTTTTAGGGCATGTAGTTGTTCTAATTAGATCCCAGTCTAGAAGAAGAAGTTTAAATCCAAAAATAAAGAAATACTAAAAATAATAATCACTCCAATTAGATCAATATTGTAAAATTTATGCTCAAAATTCCAAAGTAATAAAAATATCTTAAAATTAAAAAATTAAGAAATTTTCACATTTTATCCCAAAGCACACCAAAAATCCATAAATGATGAAAATAATCTCAAAATGATAAATTTTTAGGGATTAAATAATTCAAATAAATATGAAAAAAGATGAAAATATTAGCTCTATCAATAATCCTACTTGACGCTTGTTTCCAGACCCTTGCCTATTTGAGGTGGGCTTCAGGTGTCACCCTTAGCTTACTGACAGCCTAGAAGGGGTCCTGATGGGTTATATCAGGACATTAAATTTCCCCAAAATAGTATTTCATGAGTACCTTTATAGGGTAATTCATGAAAAATAACTTCCAAAAAGATAACGCCTTTATATATAAAGAGAAAAATGGAAATGAGATCATAAAATAGTTTTTAGAAAATAATTTTACCTTTAGAATAAAATATGAAGTTACGATTTCTTTTAAAAAGTCATTTTCAAAAAGTTGAAGTGAAAAATTTTGAAGAAATTTTACTTTTAAAAAGAAGTTTCAATATTAAAGCCTTGAAAATACATAAAGGTTTCAAAAAGGTGAAGTAAAAACACTTTGAAAATTTTTACTTTAAAAAATAATCTTCAATAATATATCTTTGAAAAGATGCAAAGGTTATCAAAAAGGAACGTGGAGTGGAAGATAAAACTTTTTATTTTGAAAGGATGGGAAGCATTTCAAATATTTTGAAATACCTTTGTTGAAAACTCACATCATAAAAATAGGTTGTAAACCATTATTTTTAAAATAAGAGAATGTAAATATAAATGTCACATGAGTAAACACATATTTGGGTCTCAAAATAATAAAGGAAAAAATTGGGATTAATGAACATGGAAATGGAGGAAAAAACATCTCTAAATTTGATGATATTTTTTCCTAAAAATATTGTACTTTTATGAGAAATAAATTCATCAAGAAATAATCTTCGAGTTAAAAACATAATTTTAACCATATAGAAAAGACGAAATATCTTATGAAATTGGATGTAAAATAATTTATCAAACTTAGAAGAATGATTTCAAAGGAATATAATTTAAACTCAAAGAAAAAAAATTAAGTTAATTAAATATTTTACATATATCAGAATTGTTTAAGAAAGATAAATTTAGAAATGGTTTTATATAGTATAAATGTAAATCTTAAAAAAATATAAAATACTACATTATAAAATATAATATTATAAAGTTCTCAACTTATATGTAATAAGTTTATGAAGAACAATCCTAAATCAATGAATAAAAATTGAGTTTCCAAAAACACTTATGGTAATGGAAACATAATAAGAGGAGGATCTCCATGAAATTAACATTTAAATTTCATGAAATTAAATATATTGATTATATTTTAAGTAAATAGGGTATTGAATACCAATATAAAATAAATTATGGTGTGAAATATCAAACATGTCTTATGAAATTGAAAATTAGATAAAGAAACCCTTGGAACATTATAAATTTTTGTATCAAAACCCCTTGATGGATATGATTTCAAATGAAACATTAAATATCAGGAATAATAATAGTATCATGATAAAAAATATTAAATTGGTAGTATATACATCATTTCTAATAAAACATGGTGTAAATAATAAATAAGTATTAAGAAATTAAATTTGAGTCAAGAAACCCTTACCTTATTTCCTGACTTTTACTAAAGCACTTGAATATCATTTATAAAAAAATAACTATATTAATAATATATTTTATAACCTTATTCATATCTATAAAATTTTATAAACTTCATTTATAATTATTCTCTACATTTATATTAGCTAGTTATTATCTATTTTCAATATCATGTGTGAGTTATCTTGATCGTTTTGAACTAGTTTCATAATAGTTGTGTTGTTCTTCATTATTATCCCAAATTTCATCATTACTATATCATTTAAGGTAATGTATTAGATAACTTATATTGATTTATAAATCTCTTACTCATTCCATTAGTGTTTTAGTTATGTTGTGTGTAAATGGAATCGGTGTCGGCTTAATTCGGTAATTTTAGCAAACAAAAATGATATACTGATAATAAGTTAAATAATTAATATAACATTTAAAAATAAATAAACCAATAATAGTTTTATTATTAACTTATAATTATATTAGTATTTAAGTTACCATATTTATCCATGATAGAGTTTTATAGCATTGTCCAAGTAAGTGGTTAGACTAACCCAAACATGAACATGTCATAATTCAATTGGTGGGTATGGTTAAGAAATTGTTTATTTTGATATAATATAATTATATTAGAATAATAATGATATTATTTATATTTTTTAATTTTTTTAATTTTATTTTAATATTTTTGGATAAATAATTAAAATCAATATGAAAAATGAAAAACATTACTTTGGGGAGGCGGTAGTCTGCACAATGCATGGTTAAGGTTTTAATCTACCAACTAATGATAGGGAATGAATTTGGATTATTATTTGTATCTTTAAAATCATAATTACATGATATATGTCACATTTATTCTTCAATTTCATCCTTATAATCAGTGAAGAGAGGTAGTGGTGAAAAACGGATGTTGTTGCTTTATGGAGGCGATAATTCACCCAAACGCACGATCAACGTTCTTTTATTTTTCTAAGAGGGTGGAAAGGATTAAATAATGTTTGTTCCATTAATATAATAACAATTAATTATACTAATTATATTTATTTTATTATATTACTATGGTAAGGATAGTTTTATAAGTGAAAAAGTAATAAGAAAAACTTAAGTATTAAGTAATACTCACGTTGGGACCTTAAACTTTACCTTGAAATTTTCCTTGGAAATGAAGGGATTATGATAAATAATTGTGACCAGAGTCTTATAAACATGAGATATGATTCTAGTAAGATACAAATGGTAGATTTTAAGGAATAAATTCAAATTAATAGGTGTGGCATGAAGTGGTAGAAGTATTCCCCTTTTATAGGTGAAGAAAGGGGCACTTTTGTGAACACCCATTATTATTCAATAATGGATTGACACTATTCAAGGATCAAAGGATACAAAAGTGAGAAATAATGGATTTTGGGGTGTTATAAGGTCAATAAATCCTCTACCTCTCATTTTAACACATGTTTTAATCATTTTTCAAGTCATTTATCATTAGGTTTTTTTATATTTTACCATTTTTATTTTTACCCGGGTAACTTGTTTTTAACTATGTAATATATTTTTTTATAAAAATATAAAATAAATCCACATACTAAATTTGGGTGTTATGAACCTAAATTTAACCCATTTTTAATCTATTTAAATTTCTAAGTAATAGAAAATTTACTTTTAAATTAAAGCATTTAATAAATAGAAATTTTGTTTTCTAGAAATTGTTGTATTTACCATTAAGTGTTATTAATTTTATTTAGTATTGATTAATAAATGAATGAGCCATAATATATCAATATATAGGTTTAATAATTATATTAAATTCGTTTTTTAGAAGAGATTAATTTATTTTATTAAATAAAAATTACACAATATTAGTAATACAATTTTTTGATAGTAACAGTTTTTACATTATCATGGTGATTGACTTTAATATTAGTAATCGTACTTCTATGCCCAAGAATGAAATTGGCCTTATTACATAATATGATCATGTTGATCTAAAATATAAAATAAGTTTTGATATATTTAATTTCTACATGTGATTAAAACTAATTTTTAATATAAGAAAATAAAAATATCTTTTATAGTAAAATATTACTTAAGTTTCAAAAATGTTACATGTGTGTTTAATAAATTAAACATACTATTTTTAAATAATTTATTTTACTTTATAAATATATATATATATATATAATGTTTCAAAAACATTTAATCCATTCTTGTATTATAATAATGTCATAAAAACAATGGTATTAGAAAAATCAGTATTTTTTGTCACGATCCGAACCAACAGGGCTCAAGCCGCAACTTCCTCAAGCCCGCCTCTATAGGTCAGGGGCTAGATACAAGTTACAAAATGAATATCTAACATGGGAGGATTTTTCCTAATGCACCTATATGCACACACATCCAACCATGTCAATGCATAAGTGCGGGGGAATAAAGAAAAGATGCAACATCTCGAGTAATAACCATGCATGTGAAACCTCTAGGGAATAAAAAGAGTACTACAGTGTAAATTGAAAATAAAATGGAAAAAATACACACCTAACTAGATAGATGTTCCAACCTAAAAAAAACTATAAAGTTAAATGTTGAGACATCCCAGCTCTTTATCTCTAAACTCCAGCCACCATATGCGGAAAAATGCATCAGGTGTCTCTATGCTTCTATATGATCATCATTGAGATATCTGTCATATTCATAAGACATGACATATATAGGAAAATCCCATGCAGAGTTGAGTATATACATACCCAGAAGGATTCCTTGAAAGCTGAAAGGGTTGGTAAGATACATGATAGGAATAGAAAGAAAACTCAAACAAGAGAGTACAAAATCCAATGAGGTGGATAACAGATATATATATATATATATATATGATCAACCCAAAGAAACTCAAACAAGAGAAAAGGGGATATCCATCTCACATAGCCCATCCTAGGAAAATAGTTCCAACAGCTCCATAAGTCCATCAACAATGCCCATCATCTCTCGTGTCTATCTATAGAACTAATCATGTAGAGGACCCACTCCTCACCGCTATGTCTCACAGTCAAGGGGGCATAATCACCAAGTTAAGGACCCACGCCCTAGTGTGTTAGGGGGTTCCACTTAGTGTAAATATGTCTTTCACCCTATCCTATAGGGGTAAAACTTAGTAGATAGAGGACTCACGCCCTAATTCCATAGGGGGTACCACTCAGTAGATAGAGGAATTGTACCCTAACATCATAGAGGTACAACTTAGTAGATTGAGGACTCACGAACTAACACCATAGGGGATGCCAATTAGTAGGTAGATGACCCACACCCTAATTCCGTAGGGGGTACCACTTAGTAGATAGTCGGGAGAGGACCCACGCCCAGCCCAGCTAGAGGGTACCACTCTGATCCCTCTGATGATTCTACCTGATCACTGTTGTCATCGAGCATTTCTTAAATAATCTTCACACCTAGAATATATTTCATGGTATACCAAAAGACATTACAAGGTCTTACATCATATTCTATGTGAAAAAACACTCAGAATAGGCTACTCATGGTCCAAAATTCGAGTCCAAACGAAGGAGATATGAGAGTTTGAGGGTTCCTCGGAAAGGAAGAAGGGATACACATCATGTAAGGAACCCACACAGCGTGTGGTCCCACTCCGCTTCATGGTCTTGTTTCTACTAGTACATGTCTCACTAATCATGTAGCACTATACAATGTGTAGGTGGACTACGCGGTGTGCCTCAGCCACCTAGGGTCCTACCCTTTATCTTGGTTGTGTCTGTATAAGTATGTATGTGTCAGTGTACTTTGGTACATGGTTTTCCTTTCGCATGGTGTTTCACCCATGTCCCTGGCCATGTTTGTGTACATCAGTACATGGTGTATGTCTGGTTGTGTTCTCCCACACAAGGTCTTTTCTGTGTGATCCGCCACATAGATTTTCTACCTAGGGAGGAATACACGACGTGTTTCCCAACCACATAGCATGTCATCCTTAACTTTCTCAAAAACCTAGCACCACATACAAAGGGGAACTATACGGTGTGTGTTCATTAAAATACATTCCATGTTGTTGGGTTTTTCACAGAAATTCATATATACTTCTGGTGTTCTAGATCCGGCCTTGCCTCCTCAGATCTCACCTCTAAGCCTCCTAAAATCAGTGGAAGAGGCTTTTGTTTGTCGTTTCTGTCCCTCCGATGGATAGAAATAGAATCCCAAGTGGTTCGCTCAACTCCTACATGCACTGCGCATATATCCTATCGCCCGCAATGACTCACTGGTATTTTGATCCGTAGTAGAATCACCCATATCCCAAAAACCATTCGAAATTAATCCTTGATCATTGATCCCTTATTCACATGCAAAACTATCATGGATTCAGGGGTCCGATCGGGCTCAGTCCCACCCGACAATGTCAAATCAAAACCTTGTGGTCCAATGTTGAATAACCCAAATAATTATTGAGAGAAAGACATCAAAACAAAGGTTTAACAATCATTAGATAAGCGTTCTTGGTCAAAGAATGGAAACGGGGATATCCAAGGTGAGAAAAACTAAATAATCAATTAAAATCATTACACGAGCGAAGTAATGGCTTGGAATTGACACAGATCTAGGAATGGTATGATCATGCTCAAATAGTTTAATTAATAGAGGTAGAATCCCCAAATTGATGAGTCCTACCTGGTTTTGGATTGTTATTTGATGAAGAACGCGCTCACCAATGAAGAAGAGGAGTCGTTGTATTCGTTGTGCCTCAATATGCTCAAATCCAGAGTTTTATCGTCGTCGGATTCTGATTCACCAAAGAAGTGTGTAAGGAAAACTCTCAATTATCCCAGGGTTTATGTAGCTAAACTAGGATAATTTTCATAATAGGGATTTTATAGGGAAATATAATTGGGTTAATTTAAATTAAATAAATAAATTTAATTATTAATTTAACTAAATGTACCCACCCACAGATGCTTTTATCCAAACACCCCACTGAATTATTTTAGGTCACTACTAGGGTAAACCTCGCATTCCGAATTCAACTATGCTCTCTACTTTTTTATTCAAGATTTTTTTTAGGAGTTATCCCATTTTCTTTAAGAAACTATGCATTCATAATATAAAATATATTTAATATTTCTATAAAATTAATTCTTGGCACACCAAGCCTCAAAAGCACATGTTGTCTTAGAGACTAGCTCTGAAAATATATCTTGAAATATTCTAATGTATTACAGGGGAAAAACAAGGTCTCTACATTATTCATTCCTTCAAGATTTTCTTCCCTGAAAAGAAAAACTAAACAAAAATATCAGGATATTGAGCCCACATATGGATCTCCTACTCTCAGAATCTCTTTTGCATGCTCTCGAGCTACCACAATAAATGAAGCAAGGGGATAGTATGTCCACAAATGGCCATCTCCTATCGATCCTTGATCGCCACCGGGTGCTCTGCAGAAGTGGTTCCATCTTCAATGTCCATCTTCCCCTAGTCAATAACGTGTGTGGGCTCATGACTATATCTCCTCAATTGTGACACATGGAAGATGTTTTGCACCCACTCTAACAGTGTGGGGTGTGGCAAGGCAGTAATAAATCTCCCCAACCCTCTTCAAGATCTCAAATGGCCTGATGAACCTTAGAGATAGCTTGCCTCCCCAGCTGAACCTCCAAAATCCTCATCATGTGGAGACCTCAGGAAAATGTGGTCTACCTTCTTGAAATCCAAGGGCCTGTAATGTCAATCTGTATAAGATTTCTACCTGCTCTGGGCTATCCTCATTTGCTCACGGATGACATGGACCTTCTCTGTCATCACCTACACCATCTTTGGATCCACAAGATATGTCTTAATGATCTTTATCTAGTACAAGGGTGACCTGTAGGGTCTCTCATATAACACCTCAAAAGGTGTCATGTAGATAGTAGAGTTTTAGATATTATTGTATGCAAACTCTACCAGTGGAAAGTGATCCTCCCAACTCCAGCCAAAGTCCAACACGCAAGTCCTTAGAACATCCTCCAACACATGGCTAGTGCACTCGATCTTCCCATATGTCTGGGGGTAAAAGGTTTTACTCATCCTTATCTAGGTCCGGAATGCCTCGTGTAGGACTCTCCACAACTGTGATGTGAACCACACATCATGATCTGAGACAATAGTTTAGGGAACCCCATGAAGGAGAAAAATATCCTATACATACATCTACCTCAAACTCACCACTGAACTCTACTCCCTTGTAGCAAGGAAGTGTGTCGACTTTATGAGTCAGTCAACTATCACCCGGATGGAGTTATGGATATTCATTTTACGTATAAGTATTGTCGTGAATTATATGGATATGTCATCCCATTTCCACTCTGGGGTCTCAAAGGGATGAAAATAACCTTCCAAAACCTGGTGCTCAGCATTCACCTGCTAATAGGTGAGGTATTGTGAGATTAATTCAGCCACGCTCTATCTCATGGCATCCCTCCAAAACTATCATTGAAGGTATTTGTACATATTCCCCACATTGAGATTTATAACCAAAGTAGAATTGTAGAATTCTCTCATCGCATCCTTCTGCATTGTTACTGGGACCACCATCCATCCCTAGAAAAGGATGACGTGATTCCCTCCTTTAGAAAATCCATCAGGCAAATCTCTTGAGGATATCTGGTCATGTAATACCTCATAGTCAATGTCTCTCAATTGGTACTCCCTCACACAGTCAAGAAGTGGAATATTTTACACCATCGACTGAAGAAAATTTTCACTCTCCTGCTCAACCAAGGTCAACTACATAGAAACCAACAGCTTAGAAGCATCATGCACCAAACGAGCCTAGGAATTCATGCTAAGGGAAACTATTACCACATTTCCCTTCCTAGGAGTATCACTACTAAAAATTCAGCCTATAGTAACCGCCAATGGCGGTCTTTATAGGACTCTAGAGACTACCCAGCGACCGCCAATGGAGGTCGCTTTAGGCCTAACACTGTAGGCCTACAGCGACAGCAATTGGCGGTCACTGAAGCTGTCCAAAATGCTGGCCTACAGCGACTACCATTGGCGGTATCTGAAGCTTGCAAAAATGTCAGCCTACAATGACTGCCACTGGCGGTCGCTGTTGAGGTAAGCTGGGAACCTATAACGACCGCCTGCGGCGGTCGCTAAACTGGAAATATTTTTTTTTTAAAAAAATCACAGTACAGAATGAAAAAAACAGCATATAAATCATAAAAAATGGAAAACAAATCCAAACACCATAAACATCAAGATCATCATAAACAATAAATGATAGACGTGCTTCAACGATCCACATCCATATGCTTTAGAAACCTACAATAAGATACAAAGAAAACAACTAAACAAAACAAACGTAAATTTGACATATTTATTCAGTTATTATATACATATAATAAAATTAAATCTAACATCTCATGGGTGATATAATAATTTTAAACCCCCAATTTAAGAAATGTTATCATTTTAGGATTTTTTTTCTTGTTTTGGAGTCTTTTCTTTAGTTTCTGAAAGTGTTTTATTTTCTAAAAAGAATGTTTTCCACATGCACCACGTGTCCAATGGATGTTTCGTCTCCTCCTACATGTAAAGAATAATATTCCTATTGTTTTCATGTGATTTCAGGTCATTTGGAGCACGTTTACTCTGAATTCGACCGTGACATGCCATTTTGGTCTTTTATGACTCTAGAAACGTGTTTCCAAACACCACAGTCAAACGATACCTCTGATTGATGTTCTGTCTACCCAAACATTTTACAATTAACACCACGGTTTTTGTCGTATGATTTCATTAAATTCCAAGGTCGTTCGGATGGTTTGGACCACCCAACGCGCCTTTTAGAGCGCGTCGAACTACTAAAAACAACACATTCGGTCGTACCGCATGCACCGCATGTCTGATGGACATGTTGTCTCCTCTTACATTTCACTAATAATATTCCTATTGTTTTCATGTAGTTTCAGGTCATTCGGAGTACGTTTGCTTTGAATTCAACCGTCACACACCGTTTTGGTCTTTTATGACTCCGGAAACGCGTTTCTGGTCACCGTGGTCAAACGACACCTCCGATTGATGTATTGTCTACCCAAACATTTCAAAATCCACACCATAGTTTTTTTCATGTGGTTTCGGGTCATTCGGAGTATGTTTTCTCTGAATTCGACTGTGATATGCCGTTTTGGTCTTTTTTGACTCCAGAAATGCATTTCCAGTCACTATAGTCAAACGACACCTCTGATTGATGTGTCGTCTATGCAAAAAATTTACAATTCACACCACGGTTTTTTTTTTGTATGATTTCAAGGAATTCTGAGGTCGTTCGGATGGTTTTGACCACCCAACACGCCCTTTTAGAGAGGGTCGAACTGCTGAAAACGACACATTCGGTCATACCGCACACACCACACGTTTGATGGACGTTTCATCTCCCCCTACATTTCACGAATAATATTCCTATTGTTTTTGTGTGGTTTCAGGTCATTCGGAGTACATTTTGTCTGAATTTGACCATCACACGCTGTTTTGGTCTTTTATGACTCTGGAAACACATTTCTGGTCACCGCGGTCAAACGAAACCTCATATTGATGTTTCATATACCCAAACATTTTACAATTAACACCAAGTTTTTTTTCATATGATTTCATAGCATTTTGAGGTCGTTCGAGTGGTTTTGACCACCCAACGCACCCTTTTAGAGTGCGCTGAACGGCTAAAAACGACACATTCGGTCATACCACACGCACCGCACATCCGATAGACATTCCATCTCCTCCTACATGTCAAGAATAATATTCCTATTGTTTTTGTGTGGTTTCAGGTCATTTGGAGTACGTTTTCTCTGAATTCGACTGTCACACGCCGTTTTGGTCTTTTATGACTCTGGAAACACGTTTCCGATCACCGTGGTCAAACAACACCTCAGATTGATGTGGTGTCTACCCGACCATTTCAAAATTCACACCACAGTTTTTTTTTTGTATGATTTCATGGCATTCTGAGGTCGTTCGGGTGGTTTTGACCACCCAACGCGCACTTTTAGAGTGCGTCGAACTGCTGAAAATGATACTTTTGGTCGTACCATGTGCACCACACGTCTGATGGACGTTTCGTCTCCTCCTACATGTCACGAATAATATTCCTACTTTTTTTGTGTAGTTTCAGGTCATTTGGAGCATGTTTTCTCTAAATTTGACCGTCACCAGCCGTTTTGGTCTTTTATGACTCCGGAAACGCGTTTCCAATCACCACGGTCAAACGACACATACGATTGATGTGTCGTCTGCCCTACCATTTCACAATTCACACCACAGTTGTTTTCATATGATTTCATTCCATTTTGAGGTCGTTAGGCTGGTTTTGACCACCCAACGCGCCCTTTTAGAGCGCACCGAACTGCTAAAAATGACACATTCGATCGTACCACGCACACCGCACGTCCGATGGATATGTCGTATCCTTCTACATGTCATCAATAATATTCCTATTGTTTTTTTTTTGTGGTTTCAGGTCATTCGGAGCATGTTTTTTCTAAATTCGACCGTGACACACCGTTTTGGTCTTTTATGACTCTGGAAACGCATTTCCGGTCACTGTGGTCAAACAATACCTCTGATTGATGTTTCGTCTTCCTGACCATTTCACAATTAACACCACGGTTGTTTTCATATGATTTTATGGAATTACGAGGTCATTCGGGTGGTTTTGACCACCCAACGCGCCCTTTTAGAGCGCGTCGAACTGCTGAAAACGACACATACAGTCGTACCGCACCCACCGCACGTCCGATGGACGTTCCCTATCCTCCAATATGTCATGAATAATATTCCTATTGTTTTTTTGTGGTTTCAAGTCATTTGGATCACGTTTGCTCTAAATTCGACTGTCACACACCGTTTTGGTCTTTTATGACTCCCGAAACTCATTTCCGGTCACCGCAGTCAAACAACACCTCTGATTGACGTGCCGTCTACCCGACTATTTCAAAATTCACACCATGGTTGTTTTCAAATGATTTTATGGCATTCTGAGGTCGTTCAGGTGGTTTTGACCACCCAACGCGCCCTTTTAGAGCGCGTCGAACTGCTGAAAATGACACATTCGGTCGTACCACGCGCACCACACATCCGATGGATGTGTCATCTCCTTATATATGTCACGAATAATATTCTTATTGTTTTCATGTGGTTTTAGGTCATTCGGAGCATGTTTTTTCTAAATTCGACCGTTACACACCGTTTTGGTCTTTTATGACTCCGGAAACGCGTTTCCGGTCATCGTGGTCAAACGACACCTCCGATTGACATGTCGTCTACTCAAACATTTCACAATTTACACCACAGTTTTTTTCTTATGATTTCATTGCATTCCAAGGTCATTCAGGTGGTTTTGACCACCCAATGCGCCCTTTTAGAGCGCGTCAAACTGCTAAAAACGACACATTCAGTCGTACCGCGCGCACCACACATCTGATGGATGTGTCATCTCCTCCTATATATCACGAATAATATTCATATTGTTTTCGTGTGGTTTTAGGTCATTTGGAGCATGTTTGCTCTGAATTCAACCGTGACATGCAGTTTTGGTCTTTTATGACTCCGGAAACGCGTTTTCGGTCACCGCGGTCAAACGACACCTCTGATTAACATGTTATCTGCTTGAAAATTTCAAAATTCACACCACGGTTGTTGTCGTATGATTTCATGGCATTCCAAGGTCGTTCGGGTGGTTTTGACCACTCAACGCGCCCTTTTAGAGCGCATTGAACTGCTGAAAACGACACATTCGGTCGTACCGTACGCACCGCATGTCCGATGGGCATGCCGTCTCTTCCTACTTGTCATGAATAATATTCCTATTTTTTCATGTTGTTTCAGTTCATTTATAGCACGTTTTCTCTTAATTCAGTCATCACACGCTGTTTTGGTCTTTTATGACTCCAGAAACGCGTTTCTGGTCACCGCGGTCAAACCACACCTCCAATTGAAGTGCTGTCTGCCTGACCATTTCACAATTCACACCACAGTTTTTTTCATTTGATTTCATGGCATTATGAGGTCGTTCGGGTGGTTTTGACCACCCAACACACCCTTTTAAAGCGCGCCAAACTACTGAAAACGACACATTCGGTCGTACCACGCGCACCGCACGTCTGATGGACGTGTCGTCTTCTCCTACATGTCATTAATAATATTCCTATTGTTTTTTTGTGGTTTGAAGTCATTCAGAGCATGTTTTCTATGAATGGGCTAATGGCATAACGACTAATTGGCCTATTGTATAGTTGTACAGTTGAAATAATGTCATAATGGCCTAATGGCCATTTGTTCTAACATCCAATTGAACAATTGGACAACTTTCCAATTTCCCTAATGGCCTAACAGCCTAACATAAAATTGGTCTATTGTATAGTTGCACAATTGGGGGGGTTGTCCGGGGGTGCGGGGGGGGGGGGGGGGGTTGTCTGGGGTGGGGGGCTGTCCGGGGAGGGGGTGCTATCCAGGGGTGGGGGGTTGTCCGGTGGTGGGGCGGGATGTCCGGGGTGCGGGGGGGGGGGGTGTTTAGTGGGTGGGGGGCCTGGCCGGGGGTGCGGGGGGCTGTCCAGGGTGGGGGTGTTGTTCGGGGGTGGGGGGTTGTCCGGGGGTGGGGCGGGCTATCCGGGGTGCGGGGGGGGCTGTCTGAGGGGCGGGGGGCTGTCTGGGGGTGCGGGGGTGGCTGTCCGGGGTGGGGGGGATGTCTGGGGTGGGGGGATGTCTGGGTGTGGGGGGCTGTCCGGGGGTGCGGGGGGGGGGGGGGGGGGGGGGCTGTCCGGGGACTACAAATAGTGAACCTGAGCTCAGTCATCAAAAACAAGTTTCATGGTTTATATTAGGAATCACATGGTTTTTTAAAAACTATTACAGAACATGCAATTTAAAACATTAAAGAATTAAATGAACAAAAAATATCCAAATCATTAATCAGTTTCATGGTTACTTCTCAATTCGTGCGCACAAACATTGCATCAGGCCAAAACACACATGATAGCCCCAAATCACAAAAAAAAATATCACTAGAAACCCAACCTAAATGTCAATAACAACCCCAACAGTAAAAACAGAAACACACCTCGTGAATATAATGCGTCATGCGTGGTCATGACTGCTACCACCATCCGGTGGGCCAAGGGCCTATAACAAATAAACATTATGAATATTTTCATAACAAAAATAATATAAATTAAATAAATAAATACAGTATAAACCTGCGTCATATGATCCCCTGCACCATCACCTGGATGCACATATTTTCGCAGTGCTATAACCTCAGCGATCAATTGCGCATTTACCTCCTCAGAAGCGCGCAACCGTGCCTCAAAATCTGACAACTATTGTGTCATCTGAGCAACAGTAAGACCGAAAACCGCAGCACGTGACACTACAAAATGAGGAATCCCAGTTCCATAGGTCAAACTATATCCATGCCTGTCCCGACCAATAATGCGATGAAAGATCTCATCCCTTCGCATGGGAAGCTGTCGCTGGTCCTCTGGCAGATGTTCTAACTCAGCTTCAAATTGAGACTATGAAATATTTAAATATATATACATATATATGTTAATATATAGATTTATGTAAGTATTGGTAAGTACAAGCACTTACTATCAATGTTGCAGCCTCTGGATCATTGCGATCACGAGTCCTCATCCACACCAACATTTTATCTATCGGTGCACCTTGCTCCCGCAACTGTATATGAATAGAATATAAACACAAAACCATATTAATTAATTAATTAAAAAATGAATAATAAATACCTCCTATCGGATCTGAGACACATGACGAGTCCCGAGCCTGTGAGGTGGTCCCTGCAACGCTCGATTCTCAGAATGGCGTGCTGGCACCTCCTACATTCAATTCATTCAAATTTCAAACAAATCACACATTCTTGAAAATATATATACCAAAATAAATATACAAACAACAACACCCTCAGTAGACCAATATGCAACTAAGTCACGCCACTGAGTCGGGAGGACACCTCTCGGGACTTTTTCCAGAATGTCTGGGGCACCCACATTTGGTACTCAATGGTCCCTATTCACTTTGCCTTTGTAGTCTTTCCACATCTTATGAAATTTGCTCATACACACGGGCTGAAACTCATTGGGGCATACTTTCAAATTTTGTTATTAAAGAAAAAACACACATATTAGTATTGGTTATACATAGGGAATAAAGTAAAATGGTCTTCTTACCTGAACCTCCCTCCAAAGACAATCTAATGTGTTCCGAGGGATAGAAGCTCAGTCACGCATGGTCAATGGAAATCGATGTGGGTCATGTATGATATGACCCAGCTGATGAAAAAATGCAGGGGAATTCAGTCCCACAGGATGAAATACCCCATCAAAGGAAACATCAAAAGTCGTGTCAGAATTCCATGATAAAATGCCACGACCAGGGCCTCTCTTGCAAGAGGAAGAATCAATAGAGTCTTATCCTATTGAAAACAATTTTATATATTTTGAAAGATTTTTTAAATATATATATATATATATATATCTGTGTGTGTGTGTGTGTGTGTGTTTATCAATTACATAAAAAATAGAGACAATGACATTTAAACATACCTCAACCATGAGACGTAGATGCCTCAGATGGATAATGTGGATCTGCTGCCTCTTCCCCTGACATGCCTACAGTCATAGAAAACATTAGTAAGGGGACTATCCAAAGTGTCCAAAAGATAAATTGGATTGTTCTTAAAAAATCAAACTTGTACAGTTGTTAATCAAACAAAAAGGGATTGAATAATTAGTTGTGAATGAATTTTAAAAAATTATAAAGTTAACAAAACAGATATACAAATTATGTACAAAACTAATCAATGCATAGCCAAATTTCAGATTGAATTAATAAAAATTCAAGCAACATATGAACCAGATGAGAAATACCTCAATGGGAAGATACACTGACAATAACATCAATATACCAAGAGTTAAATCACCCTAAATATTTATAACTGAATAAACTTCCAAAAGTGAGGATTAAAACTTACAAGGATTTATAAAATGGTTAGATAATTTATGATATCCTAGGACATTCAATTTTGAATAGCGGGAAAACAATTATACCTTTCATTAAGCATGAAAACCAATCGTTTCTCCTTCAACAGCCACTTTGACCCAATAAATATCTTCTTTATGTTGAAATATGGTATGTTGATCAAGATGTTGGGAAACAAACGGAACAGTCTCGAGTTCATCTTCTTCAAATAAAAACACTCCTCACTGAGAAATTTTGACAACAACTTGCCAACTTGGATTTAAAGGAAAAGTAACGAAGAATACTTGTTCCGCTTGTGATGTCAAAATGAAAGGTTCATTCTCAACTCGTTTATTTCTATATAACATATATTTAAAATTCACCAATGAAAACTGATATTGATCGACTTTACATCCATGCACTGGATTAACCCAATTACACTTTAACAATATGTACTTCAACCCATGTGTGTATACAACTTCAATGATGTCTATCAATTGAATATAGTAATAACCAAAATCGAAAAATGGAAAAATGATGCCACTATTTTGTGTTGCTCGTTTGTAGTCAACATCTTTAATGCGAAATCGAAAACCATTAGCATCTATAGATTTATAACGATGAGTTGTTATAGATGGACCCTCAGCCAGTTGGATAAATTCTTCAGTTTGTGTGGGTTCCCCTAACTCCCTCAGCTTATGAACCTACATAATTCATAAAATTCAATACTGATATATGTAGAAAGAAATTAGTATAATACTTCACTCATAATGAAAATCAATTTATACGTACATAATCCTTGAACCAATCATGAAATGATGCATAATGAGATTGTTGAATTTGCAACTCAGTCACATGATACATCTCTTCTTTTATCTCATTAATGTGTTTCCTGCAAATTATTATGCAATGTTTAAATGATCAACTTATGCAAACAAAACATGAAAAAGTTAAACAATAAAAGTGATAAGATACTTACTGCATTAATGGTGCAACTAATGGAGTATTGAACAAGATATATCGATGTGCTTGTATCCACTCGATGTTGTCCATATCAAATGTGGTTCCTTATCCAACTGGACCATCATGAATCCGAGAGGGATTATCTAAATTTTTTTTCAACATTCGTAAGATATTCTGCACAAAAAGTAGTACACTCATCCATCAAATAACCATTGGTTATTGATGCCTCTGGATGAGATATGTTGCGTACAAATCGTTTCAATGTACTCAAATACCACTCAATAGGATACATCCACCTAAATTGAACTGGACCAGCAGCCATTACTTCATCAGTTAGGTGCACTGTCAAGTGGACTATAACATCAAAAAATGAGGGGGGAAATAGTTTCTCAAAGTGACAAAGCGTAAGTACAATTCAGCCCTACAAACTTTTTAAATCACTCATTCATTGATTTCTTAAACAAAGCTGTCTAAAAAAATTACTCATCTCAATCAACGGCTGAACAACATTGGGGGATAAATAATCACAAATTGCGATTGGAATCAACTGCTAAAGTATTATGTGATTGTCATGAATTTTCAACCCTTGCAATGTCTTGATCGTCAGATTCACACACTTTGAAATATTAGAAGATTAACCATTAAGAACCTTGATCATCTTCAAAATGGAAAGAAATGTCTCTTTATCCTTTGTAGTCATCGTATACTGTGCAGCAGGCATATATGCCTTGTTTCCCTCAGCTGACTGTAAATGAAACTGTTTCCTTAAACCCATTTCTTCCAAATCACGACGTGCATTAACATGGTCCTTTGATTTTCCACTGACACATAAAATGGTCCACAATATGTTATCACAAACATTTTTTTCAATGTGCATGACATCCAAATTATGTCTCAGCATATTAGTTTTCCAATACGAAAGACTATAAAAAATACTTTTCTTTTTCCAATTGTGACTGCGCTGCCTACCCGCAGCACGAATATTACATACAAGAGGAGCCACCAAATCCTGAATTTCATATATCATGCAGATGTTTTCTTCATCAATCTATGATAACATTTTGACTCCTGTCATGATCTTTGGTGCTAGGCTAGACTCTCTAGAACCATCAAATGCCACTCTGTCCTTTCTGAACCTGTGCTGAGGGGGGAGAAAACACTTGTGACCCATTTATTCCCATTTTTTGGAATGTTTAAGCCATACAGATTTTTTACTTTTATTGCAACAAGGGAAAGAAAATTCCCCTTTCGTACTCCAGCCTGATAAATTTTCATAAGCTAGGAAGTCATTGATTGTCCACAATAAAGCAGTCTGCAGTTTGAACATTTCATTCATTTCACAGTCATAAGTCATCACACCATTGCCCCAAAATTCATTCAACTCATCAATAAATGGCTGGAGGTAAACATCAATCTTATCCCTCGGACTTTTAGGTCCATCAATAAGAGTGGAAATTAATATAAATTGTTGCTTCATACAAAGCCACGGAGGAATATTATACGGAACCAATACCACGGGCCATGTGCTATGAGTTGCACCAACCATAGACTTGAATAGATTGAAACCATCTACTACCAATCCCAATCAGACATTAAAAACATCTTTAGAAAAGTTGGGATGTCTCTTATCAAAATCCTTTCATGCATGAGATTCTACCGGGTGGGTTAACATATCACTTTCATGAACTCTTTCTGCATGCCATCTCATTAAATTAGAAACTTTAGATGACATAAAAAATCTTTTCAACCTCAGTTTAAAAGGTAAGTAATGCATTTTCTTTATGGCAATTGGTTTCCCCTGTATCGCAATCTGACTTTGATGAGTCTGATTTCCCCTGTTCTCTTTCCACCTGGAAGCACCACAAACCATGCAAATATCCAAATGGACAGTTTCCTTTCTAAACAACATACAGTTTTTTGCACATGCATCTATGGTCTCATATGTAAAACCTAAGTTCTCTGTCAACTTACGAGCATGGTAATACGACTCAGGAATCTTAGTGTCGACAGGAAGAACCTTTTTCAATAACACCAAAAGCATGTCGAATGATGTGTCTAGCCAATTATTCAAAGTCTTCAAATGCAACAACTCCACGATAAATGACAGTTTATTGTAATAAGTACATCCAGGATATAATTCTGGTTTTGCATCATGAAGTGCTTCATAAAACCTTCTCAAAACACGATTTGCACCAGATTAAAGATTTATCTCACCCGTCTCAAGATTCTGGATGTCAATGCCTTCAGGATCCAACCCACGTACCATTTCGGTAAGCATTTCATGCATTGGATCATTCATCCTTGCATCAACATCCATCTGAACTGCATCTGTATTTTGACAATGAACATATTCTTCTCCATGATGAGTCCAACTCTTATAATTTTTCAGAAATCCATTAAATAATAGGTTCTACCTCACAGTATATCGTGTGAATTGATATTTGTTAGCACATTTTCTACATGGAAAACTAATATAGTCACTTTTAAATCCTATGGTGAAGTCAATAAACTGCATAATGCCATTGAAATATTCTCTAGATTTTCAATTTAGAAGATCAATCCAACTCTTATCCACAATAATATATGTATAACAAACATTTACACAATACTTATTACATTTTCATTTTTCAAATCAACTATATTTAAAATAAATACTAATCAATTGTTTGTGAACCGTTGATAAAATAATAATGTAAGTAAAAGACCATGTCATACCAGATTACTCTAAAAACCTGAAAGGGAGGAGAGCTGAAGGTAGTGCTGCGAGGGAGAGGAGAGGCAGCGAAGGGGAACCGGAGCCAGAGGTGGTGTGGCGAGGGAGGGGACAGGCGGTGGCGGCGGCGGAGAGCCAGAGGAGAGGAGGCGATGAGGTGGTGATGGTGAAACGAGGGTGGGACAACAAGGGAGGGGACCAAGGACAGTGAGGAGCCTGAGTGGATGGGCGGTAGTGGCGAGGGGACAAGTAGCGACTGTGTAGGGAGGGAGGGGATCGAGCGGTGGTGGTGCGGCAAGGGAGGGGACAGTGAGGGAGGGGACGGGTGGCGGTGGTGCGGTGAGGGAGGGGGACAAAGAGGGAGGGGATAAGGGCTGGCGGGGAGCCGGAGCGGAGGGCGGTGAGGGGACGGCGGGCGAGTAGCGAGGGGGGGTTGTCTGGGGTGCGGGGAGGGTTGTCCGGGGTGCGGGGGGGCCTATTCGGGGTACGGGGTGGTTGTCTGGGGTTGGGGGGTTGTCCAGCGTGGGGGGGGGCTGTCTGGGGTGTGGGTGGGCTTTATGGGGTGGGGGGGATATCCGGGTGGGGGGGGAGGGCCGAGGGGGCGAAGGGTGGAGGCCAAAGGGCGGAGGGCGGAAGCTAGAGGGCGGAGGGCAGAGGGGTCGGAGACTGGAGGGGGCGGAGGCCGAAGGCCGGAGGCCGGAGGGCGGAGGCCAGTGGGCAGAGGGACGCCGGAGGGGACGGAGGGTAGGGCGGAGGATGGCCGGAGGGTGGAGGGTGGCCGGAGGGCGGGTGGAGATGGAGGACATAGGGCGGAGGGCGGGCGGAGGGCAGAGGGCAGAGGCTGACGAGGGTGGAGGGTGGAGGGTAGCGAGGGCGGCGAGCGGTGGGGGATGGCGAGGGCACGCGATGACGGGGGAGGGCGCGCAGGGGAGGGCGGAGGCCGGCGACAGGGGAGGTCGAGGGTGAGGGAGGAGGGATCGCGAGGGGCGGGGGGTGCCGAAGCCCCCTTTTTTTGGTAAAGCTCAGCAACCGCCATAGGCGGTCACCCGTGTCAGGGGGCTTCAAATCCCAATATTGTAGTAGTGTATAGACTATCTCAAAGTCATAGTCTTGTAGGAACTCTATCTAGTTGTAATGTATTGGCCCGAGTGTCACACGCTAGTGCCCTAAACTGGTTTATCACATGACCTCAAGTGTGCCTCCTCATACGCCAGAGGCTTCCAATTTGTGGCGAGGGTTTAATATCAATCATGAGAAGACTATACCATATTTTATCATAGTAATATACCAATAAAAATAAATAAACAATAATAACCAAATGATAATATAACGTGACTAGAACAGTACGGTATCACAAGATGACCAAAACTGGAAATACGAATTCAAAACTAAAGCAAAAAACATGCCATGCTAATGTAAATGAAAAGTGTCTAAAATGAAACTCAAAATATAGACACTAACAACTCCCAATAGGGTCTCGAACCATGTATGGTTCCCTCAACCATGATTCATCCCGACTTCTCCATCTAACACGGGTCTATTTCCCTTAACATGTCCCGCATCCATGAAATCTATTCAGGTGCCGATCAGGAATCCCGAGTAGGGTGTGAGTACAACTCAGTAGGATACCACCAATAGTGTCTAGAACAAATCTAGTCAATAACAAGTGTATGCATTTGTATAAATAAGTAATTAAAATGCATATGTAAACAATTATCACATTATCAATTAATCATTATTTAACCACATAGACCATCGAGTTCCTGAGAACACTCGTACCTCAATACATGCTCTGGTCTACACCGGATCTGAACCATGTTACTTATTCAATTCACAATTCATTTCAGCAAATGGGCTTTCATTATCCATTTTATTTTACTTTCATTACTACGAGCACTTGGGACCATAATCCAATGTTGATGTTTTGGGTATAGAATCCCATATCTAGTACCTCATTTATCAATCGTACATATTTATCATGGGCATAGAATGTCATGTCTAGCACCCCAAATTCTCAATCATGCATATACATCAAGGGTATAGAACATCATGTCTATCACCCAAATTCTAAATCGTTTGCATATAACATTAGTGTAGATCATCATGTCTAACACCCCATTTATCAACCATGCAGATAGATCTATCATTGGTGTATATCGTCATGTCTAGCACCTCATTTCACAACTATGCATGTATATCTTGTCTAGCACCTTATTTATCAACCATACATTTATATCATTATTTACTTGGCTTAAATATCCATGTCTAATACCCCATTTATCAACCATGCATTTATATCATTATCATGGACGTAGATCATCATGTATAACACCCCATTTATCAACCATGATTAAATAACATTAATCCTCTTATCACAATTAAAAACCACTAATTCCATCAATTAATTCATAAATTAATTAATCCAAGTCCATTAATTAATTTAACAATTAATTAATCACATCAATTTCCTTTAAATAATTTAGAAATCAATTAATTATGTCTATCCATTAATTAATTCAACAATTAACTAATCACATCAATAACATTAATTAATTCAACAATTAATTAATCACGTCAATTTCATTAGTTAATTCAACAATTAAATAATCACGTCAATAACATTAATTAATTTAAACAATTAATTAATCACATCAATTCCTCTAGTTAATTTAACAATTAACTAATCACATCAATATCATTACTAATTTAACAATTAGTTTACCACATAAATCACCTTAACTAATTCCTCAATTAATTAAGTACGTCAATCACATTAATTAATTTAAACAATTAATTAATCACATCAATTCCTCTAGTTAATTTAACAATTAACTAATCACATCAATATCATTACTAATTTAACAATTAGTTTACCACATAAATCACCTTAACTAATTCCTCAATTAATTAAGTACGTCAATCACATTAATTAACTCGTCAATTAATTAATCAATACCCACAACTCAAAATCCCATAATTAATTCCACAATTAATTATCTCATTCACAATCTCAGTAAATCATAATTAATTCTACAATTAATTATCTCAAATCATCTATCTCAATATCTCATAATTAATTCAACAATTAATTATCTAATTCACAAATCCCATTGTCCCATAATTAATTTATTAATTATTTATCCAATTCACAAATATCATTGCCCTGTAATTAATTCAACAATTAATTATCCAATTATATCAATTCAATATCCCAACAATTCACATTAATTAATTCACCAATTAATTAAACTAATTTATTCAACTACACCATCACAAAAATCCCTATTAATTAATTCACCAATTAATTAACCTAACTCATTCAATTGCTTCAACACAACAATCTCCATCAATTAATTCACCAATTAATTAATCTAACTCATTCAATTGAATTAACATAAAAAACCTCAATAATTAATTCACCAATTAATTAATCTAACTCAATCCATTCAATTAATCCACCAATTAATTAATCTCATCACTCCCATTATTTAATTCATCAATTAAATAATCAAATTGCACCTCATTAATTAATTCATCAATTAATTAATCCCTTTGTAACGCCCTGACCCCAGTTACCCAGAGTCGGTGCATTATTGCGTAACATTGGCGTGATCACAAAAGATTAAGTCTCGAAAGACCGATTAGTTTAGTAGCCTTGGAAACACTAGATACATTCATAAATGTTACATTACATCATAAAGTGAAAAACTACAATAAAATAGTTTCCATAGTCCACACTCATATCCCCATCAGACTATCCCTTTAGGTCAGTCATAAAATATTTCTTCACATCTTGGAAAAATAAAACATTGAAAGGGGTGAGCTCAGATGCTCAGTAAGGATAACAATATATCAGAAGCTTTCATAAATGAACATAAACATTTAAGGAAATGTATAACTAAAACAAAAGCCTTTTAAACTTGAGCTTCAACAAAATATGGCAAAAGTAAAATGAGATAATGTCATTTACTTATTCACATGGATATTCTACTGGTCGAATAATCACATGCAATATCAATAACCACTTTCATAATGATGGAATGCATAATGCCAGACTATCATAACCACGTAGCCAAGGCCTCATGCCAAGACTACAAATAAGATTTTGTCAAGGCCTCATGCCAAGACACTAGTTTGTCTCATTAGACCTGCCGATGTATCGAGGAGCTATAGCGAGCTCCACCCGTCACTTATTAAGTCCAATGCATTACTCATATCAAAAATGGTATATAAACATTTAGGAATACCATTTTTAAAAATACCGTTTGAAATTAATTGCGGCATCAAAATACCAATTCAATTTTTAAAATATACTTACATTTAAAATTGACCAAATATACTCTAGTGTTTTTCTGAAAACATTATGCAAGCTTCTGAAAACAAAATAACTAATTCTGAGACTACTCGACTAATTACAGGCCACGATGGGTCCACCCCCAATCCCTTCCTGTCTACCACACTCGAGAGTCAGGTTTTCTGAAAACATTTTTAAGATTGTGTTAAATACATATACATTTTCACTGGATTTTCATACATTTGAGATAAATATCTCTCTCTTTTTTTTAAATCATTTTAAAAAAATTATGGCTTGCAGAGGAAGCCGAGACTCAAATAATGGTCACGGTGGTGGAGAAGTCATTATCGCCGCATACGTATGACAAAAAAACATTCCTTTTTGTCATTTAGTAAAACGCTTCGTATAAAAATATTCCTTTTGAATAAACGTAAAAGTCAAATGGGTTTATACACAGTATAAAAGAAAGTTGTGTATAAAACAAAATATGCCTCAATGAAAGGAGATTGAGACGAAGTCCTTACAAAGATAATTTATTAAATAAAATATATCTATTATGTGTATTCACTATAAGTACACATAAAGAAAGTACAAATACAAGATAGGAAATAATAATATCATGACATAATTTGAAAGTAGGAGATTAACCCAAAGAACGAAAATTAGGTTAAGAAGTTCCCTTACCTCATGTCCTACTTGACTCGATCGTTCTTTAACCTCCTGAATAATAAACTAGAGTTAATTTCTACTTGCTTAAGAACCTTTTTCAAGTTAATTATCCCTTTTATATCACTTATTACCATGATATGAAAATTATGTATTCATTTAAGTTAATAACGATCGTTTTGTCGATCTTTGGTACTTGAGTCAATGATAAACTTCTTATAATTAAAAGTTGTTCATGTGGTAAAATATACATTATCTCCAGAATTATATTCATGATTTCAATATCAAATATATCATATATATCCAGTATATACTTGCCTTTATAATATTACATAACATTTAGAGGTAAGAAATGAAATGCACCGTTCATGGAGACGGTAAGTCGTACGTACGCATGAACGCTACTTTCATTTCTATTTCATATTTAATGGAATTAGAAGTAAATGAGATATATATATATATATATTATAATTATAGTATAATATATATTTTATATAGTTCACATAATTTAATTAATTTCATTCTTTATACATTCCATGTATTGCATGAACGAGTCCTATCACTTGAAGGGGCAGTAGTCCACACTTCCTCAAATGAAATTATCACATTTTCACAACATGAAAAGTATAAAGGTATGATTTAAATGTAAAATACAGAAGCATATATAGGTAATAAATATAATATATATCATAAATAAATATATTTCCATCATAATGGCCACCATGAGAGGTGGTAGGAGAAGATAGAACAATCATCGTTTCGTGAGGCAGTAATTCACCATCCACAGAAACAGTATGTTCTACAACCATTAGACGGAGGTGTGTGTTAGTGTAGCTCGAATCCTTATCATAAAAACATCCTAGTATATTGAAGATACTTGTTTTGTTACAAAATAAATGAATAAGAATAGTTTAAGGGGTTGGAGAAGCAAAATAAAACAAAAGAGGATAAGAGAAGACATTACCTTAAAATCGGGTAACTCTTTTTGATTTGAGCCAAAGGCTTCCTTGGGAAGACTTCTGCCCAAAGTGAGGCTTCTAGGAGTAAAAGAGGGAAGTTGGGAGAGTATTTTGGTAGAGGTTGGCTTATCCAAATGGCTTTGAAGTTGTGAATAAGGTGGTAGTGGTGGGGGCCTTTTATAAGAGGAGAGTAGGGGCACTCTTGGAAAGTCATGAAATATTACATTATTATGAAATGCTTTTCGGATTTTAGAGGTCCCACAATTATATATTTAGAGTATAAGGTGATAAGGGTTGGAAATATACTCATACAATAGGTTTTTGACAAGTTTAAGTCTTATATTTTACATTATCTTTTCATTTTATTTAAATTTTTAATTAATGAGGTGATCACTGCATCATCATTGTGTCATAAAAAATTTAATTTATTAAATGTCTAAAAATTATAAAAAAATTACCATGATGTAGGAAATATTTTTATATTTATAATGAATATTTATAGTAAAAAATTTAACTTATATAACCCCATTTAATAATTGTTTTAGTAAAACAACACATGTTTGTGACAATTTTATTTTTACTTTAAATAAAATGTTATTAATGTAATTTTCTTACCCAAGTGGCTCCATGGGGTCCCCAAGTTGACCCATGGATTGTATTGGTCGGACATGACTCATCAAATAAGGGTAGGACAAGTTTAAGGGTATTTTCATATTTTTATAATATCATTTTTACCTTAAATTTCACTAATTACTTTAATCGTGATTAATTAAACTTAAAAGTTACTATTCACCCAAAAAATTATTTTAATCCCATTGAACCAAATTTTACTTACTAATGACAACCATGTATGTTGGATTTTTGAAAATCAAATCACAGAAGTGGTAATGTTTCATTTAAATGAAAAATCAATTTTTTAACTACCACTTAGTGGTTTCACTATTCATCAAAAATTGAAGTTTTTCAGAACATTGCCAAAATTTCACCCTAAGCTATAATTGATATTCTGAATGAAAAAATGATGTCTATTTTACGAACATCCAAACATATAAGTTTCATTAATTAATTTTATAATTAATTCCCGTTGTCACAACAAATAGCGTGTTTTTAAGAAAGAATATATATCAAAAGATTAACAATTGTTTATGTCCAATTTCAAAGTGAAATTAATTCTAATGAACACCATTGGATAAAATGGTAAAAATATATTCTAATTATACTTTAAAACCACTCAATATTATAATTTATCACTATAAATTATTTTGATTAAAAAATTTGATTTTAAGTATTTTCATTATTCATAAAAAATTGGAAGTTCTCAGAAAAATACCAACAATTCAACTTAGGATAATTTCGATATTCTGAATCCAAAAATGAAGTCCATTTTGAAATATAAAATATATATAATTTTAAAAAGTGGGTATTACTATTTATAATGGCTATTTTGATTGGTCGCGGTGTGTTAGAATCTCGAAATTGCGTACAATGGAAGCTATTGCATTATTGAAAGAGAAGCATATCATGGAAGCTCGGGGTGTTACATTCTCCCCTCCTTCAATAAATTGCGTCCTCGCAATTTGAAATTTTTCTTTTAAAATAAAAGATTGAAAATAGAAAATACCATTGTGGAAAACCCACATCGGAAATAAGGTTAATAAAAATATAACATTAAAAGAAAGAAAGAGAAGTACAAAGGTCACCTGAGATAGCCCATACTAGGATTCTATGAAAATATAGATATGGAAGAAAAACAAACCATCAAGTTCTGATGGAGAGTTGTAGAAAACAGGATTCGGAGAAAGTTAACCACAAGAAAATCACAAACTTGTGATTGGTTAAATGGTCATTGAATCCCCAGTTGGAAAAGTTAACCGGAAACGTTTTTGTTTTAAGTTACCTTTCATAAAGTTGAGGAATTTATTTAAGAGATTTAATAAGAATGTAAGGAAATATACTTACTTTTCATGTAGACTTTCATTCTTTAATAAATTTTTACCACGAACCCATCTTTCACTCCAAATGGTAACAGAACTCAAAATTATTCTATTTATCCTAATTGTATAAGGTTCCAAATATTACCACATACCATTTAGATTAGGAAAACTATTTTGTAATAACTAGGGACTTCCTGTAGGCTAGTGGTAGGTAATAAAGGCCTGTCGCACTATGGTTGTGGGTTCGATTCCTGCAGCTTTGTCCGACGCGACGGGTTATCCCCCAACCTGCAGGTTGTCCTTATAACGACCCATACTTTACATACATTGTTAATACTTCAAAATTGAAGCACACTTATTACAACATATGACAAAACCACAAAGGACCGTATAGGTATAGTGTCTTTAGAAACTGGGAAACATAAACAACTGGTTCATAAATCTTCTACAGTGTCTCCCATTTATTTCATCATATCTAGGGTCCCTTTTAGCATATTCTACTTAATATCCATCTTCCTGACCTGGGGAAAAGAAAACATAAAAGGGTGAGCTCAAATGCTCAGCAAGGGCAAATAAAGGAAATAAAAATCATATCATATCTTTTTGAAAATCAAAACCTGCAAAAGAGATCATAATATCTTAACATGGAATAAATCATAGAAGTGAAAATGAGATCCCCATAACATAAAACTTGAAACTTTGTGGCATGCACACATAATCATGGAAAATCATTTCTTGTTAGTCATGACTCATTGCCGAGACTATCTTAGTGGACAAAGTCCCTTTCTGAACCGAGTTCACTCCTCGTTTCAGTCCTGTATCACTGAACCGAAATAACCTTCCGTTCCAGCCATGTCTATCTCATGAGATATAAAATCATTACCCAATGCATTGGAGGGAGATATAGGTCCCACCCATCTTATAATGAATCCTTTATTATGTGTGCCACATAATCATAAATCATACATCATCGTATAACACATGTAACAAAAATGGGATTCTTGAAACCTCATGACATCATAAATCAATTCATATAAGATAAAGGAATTCATAAAAATAATTCCATCACAACATGATCAAATCAATTTAATAACAGGGATAAAACAGAACCCTTTATTATCTTAGATGGAAAATAATTTTGATAAAACACTTGAACTCCATTCTTGAGGAAAATATCCTTTCTTCTTCAAAAACATTTTTCCTTTCATGACATGTCATACAACTTTAAAATAAAAGAAGTTGATTAAAAATAAACTTGAAAACTTGTAAAGGAAGCTTCTTGGAAATAATGTTTTAAAAATCCATTCATGCCGTATAAGTTAAAAAAAACATTCTTCTAACTTTTGTCGGAAAAGTCAAAAAGTACCTCGTACGAAAAACGACAAAAGATTCCTTTCATATCTTTTACAAAAAACTTACCGAAGGGTAAAATTGGATATAAACTATTGTAGAAGGAAGGAAATAATATTACATATCGAGGGAACATGGATGTGGATGATAAAATACACCCCAGTAATTACCAAAGTAAAAACAATCTCGGATAAAAGTGAGATTGTGATATTTTCCCTTACCTTAGGTCCGATTAGCTTTGTACGTGTCCGAAGCTCCTGTATAATGGTTTAAATAATGTTATTGACTTATTCCAGAATCATACATATTTATATGATATCATATATGGTCATATTATTAGCTTCTTGTTAGTAATATTTCATTGTTACTTGTTACTCGGGTCTTTATAACTTTTTGTTCTTATGCGTGTTTTGTCGAGTAAATTATTAATCTTATCTTTAGGTTATAGATAATTCATTTCCAGAATGGTATTAGTGTATTATATACCATATTCATTCATTCAATTCATTTATATAATCATTATTAAATGAAGATCATGTAGAACGAGTCGCATCACATCGTGGAGACGGTATTCCGTACGTACGCACGAGTGATGATATCGTTCCTATGATCGTGGAATTGTATTGGAGTATATATATATATTATTTCAGTATCAATATTACTTCATAATAATAATATATAGTTACTCATTACACCATTATACCCATCCTTGTAAGGTTATGGTGGAAAATAGATTACACCACGGCGTGGAGACGGTATTCCGTACGTACGCACGCGCGGTGATTTCATTTTTCCGTAGGATGGATAGAAGGTTAATTAGGGTTGTTTCATATTTATAATAACATATCAGTATGTAAGTAATACTGATGTTATTACTTTATCATGAAACAACTAAAGAAGAATAAGTTGAAGAAGAAAGAAATTGAAAAGATCGGTAATGGTTATTACCTCTTCTTTGAAACGCCTCTTTGAATCCTTCACTTAGGGAACTAAGATTGGTCTTTGAAGAAGACCAGGACCTCTAGGATTATCCTAGGGAAGTGGAGAAGGGAAAATGGCAGGGGTTGGCCGAGCTTGAGTGCTCAAATTGGTGTGAGGAGGAGGGGGAGGAGGTGCCCTTTTATAAGGGAGGAGAGGGGCACCTTAGGAATATCTCAAAATATTATTTTATATTAAAGTCAAAATCGGTTTATAATGGTTCCAAAGGGTCTTATTTCAAAGCTAAAGTGGGGATGGGTCGAAATCCTATCAACCAATAGGATTTAGACAAGTTTAGGGTATTATTTTAACCTTATCAATTAGATTTAACTCTAAGTTAATCAATTTAACTTTTACCGTGTCTTTTTGTTTTCTTTCACTATATGGTTAATACACTTACTATAACATGCCAAACGAACCCCAAATTGTTTATTATTAATATATATATCCTTATCTAAGTCATTTGGCCGAACCTTAGATTTTTAGGAATAAAATAACAATTAATAATATAATATTTGATTTAAAAACTATTTTGTGTCAATTTTGACACTATTTGATATATGATTTTTGTGAAAGTCATAACAGAATTATATGTTCTAAACAAGTTGATTAAATCAACAATAATATATCATAGTAACCTAGAAAATTAGTGTAATTCATAAAAAGTCTTAAATTACATTTATTTTGGTATTTATATTATCAATTTTGTCAATATTTCATTAATAAGATAATTACTGCATCATCTTTGTGTCATAAATAAATTAAATTATTTGATGTCTAAAAATTACAAATAAAATACCATCATGTAGGAAATCTTTTTAGATTTCTAATGAATATTTACAATCGAATTGATCTTATGTATAACCCCATATTAAAAATGATTTACTTATTAAACTTTGATTTTAACTATTTTAACCCTTCTTTAAATAAATTAATAATAAATGACATAATCTAATCCAAGTGGGCCTAAATGGTCATATTTTATTCCTAAGTTTGTTTTTGGTCGAATTACACTTGTCCAATAGAATTAGGACATGTGTTAGGGTAATAGTAATATCATATTTACCCTTAGTTACCCTATTTACTATTAACCGCGGTAAAAAAAGTAAAAAGTTACTATTCACCAAAAAATTATTTTCATCTCATTGAACCACATTTTAGTCCTTGATATTAACCGTGTCTCTCGGATTTTCGAAATTCCATTCACAGAAGTGGTAAAATTAAGTTTTATGCAAAATTCAGTTTTTAACCTACCACTTAGTGGTTTCACTATTCATCAAAAATTGAAAGTTTTCAGAAAAATACCAAAATTTCACCCTAGGCTAATTTCGATATTCTGAGTCCAAAAATGAAGTCCATTTTGAAAAATAAAATTTATAAATTTTCAAAAAGTGGTTATTACTATTCATAACGGCTAGTTTTAATAGCATATTGTTGTTTAGTGAAACTCGGTATTGCGTACGACGCAAGCTATCGAGGAAGGTCGCGATTGCGTGTAAAGCAAGCCAAGCAAGTGTTGTGTAGAAAAATATTCCTTTGATGATTTATATAACATAAAAGTCTCGGGTGTTACATTCTACCCCCCTTAAAAAGAATTTCTCCCTCGAAATTCGTCACTTTGTAACAAACAGATGAGGATACTTCTCCCTCATCATATCCTCAAGCTCCCATGTAGCTTCTTCAAGTTGGTGGTTCCTCCATAAAACTTTCACCAAGCGAGTGGTCTTGTTTCGTAGGACTTTTTCGCTACGATCCAGAATCTCTATCGGTTGTTCTTCATAAGAAAGATCTTGCTCCAGCGGTACAACTTCTGAGCTGAGTACATGTGAAGGATCTGGTATGTACTTTCTCAGGAGAGATACATGGAACACATCGTGAACTTGAGAGAGATTCGGTGGAAGCGCCAATCGGTAAGCTACCTTCCCAACACGATCCAGTATTTCGAAAGGACCGATATATCTAGGGCTCAACTTCCCCTTCTTCCCAAATCTCATAACCCTCTTCCAGGGAGATATTCGTAAGAACACTTTATCACCCACTTCAAACTCTAGGTCTTTTCTTCGGTTGTCGGCATAACTTTTCTGTCGACTCTGAGCTGCTCTTATGTGTTGTTGAATAGATCTGACCTTTTCTGCCATTTCATCAACGAGATCAGGTCCTAATAGCTTTCTTTCCCCAACTTCATCCCAGCAAGTTGGAGTCCTGCATTTCTTTCCATAGAGAGCTTCATAAGGAGCCATCTGAATACTGGAGTGAAAGCTATTATTATAAGAAAATTCCACCAAAGGTAGGTGTTGATCCCAACCTCCTTTGAAATCCATAGAGCAAGCTCTCAACATATCTTCTAGGGTTTGAATTGTTCTCTCAGACTGACCGTCTGTCTGGGGATGATAAGCAGTGCTGAAACTCAACTCTGTATCCAGAGTATGCTGAAGACTTCGCCAGAACTTCGAGGTAAATCTCGGATCTCGATCAGATATAATAGAAAGTGGTACTCCATGCAATCTCACCACTTCCTTTACATATATCCTGGCAAGCTGATCTAGAGAGAAATCCTCTCTAATAGCAATGAAGTGTGCAGACTTTGTAAGACGATCAACTATGACCCAGATAGCATTATTGCCTTTGGATGTTTTAGGAAGTCCTGTGACAAATTCCATAGTGATGTTTTCCCATTTCCATTCGGGTATGGGTAATGGTTGTAACATCCCCTTAGACTTCTGTCTCTCAGCTTTAACTTGTTGACAAACCAAGCATCGAGAGACATATTCAGCAACATCTCTTTTCATGCCATCCCACCAGAAGTACTCTTTCAGGTCCCTATACATCTTCGTGCTTCCAGGATGAATAGAAAATGATGAACTATGAGCCTCATCCAGCAGCTCATTCTTTAATTCGGGGATGGGAGGAACGCAAACCCGATTCCTGAACTTTATTATCCCATCACAATCAAGGTTGAATTCAGGAACATTTCTCACCTTCTTTTGTAACTCGACATCTTCTTTCTGTGCCTCTTTAATCTTCACATGTATAGATGGTTGAACATTCATTTGAGAAAGATAAGATTTTTCCCCTTCCATTATAATTCCAAGATCCATCCTTTGTAAATCCATAAATATTGGATCTTTTGTGATCCTCATCATGGATAAACTAGCATGGTCTTGTCGACTTAATGCATCTGCCACCTTGTTTGCTTTCCCATGGTGGTAATGGATTGAGCAGTCATAATCCTTAATTAGCTCCAACCATCTTCTTTGACGCATATTCAACTCCTTTTGTGTGAAAATATACTTTAAACTTTTATGATCAGTATAAATATCACACCTTTCACCATAAAGGTAATGCCTCCAAATCTTTAATGCAAAGATTACCGCAGCCAACTCCAAATCATGTGTTGGGTAATTTTGCTCATGGATTTTTAACTGTCGTGAGGCATAAGCTATTACCATATCATTTTGCATAAGAACACACCCCAATCCCTTCTTGGATGCATCACTGTAGATCACAAACCTTTCTCCACTATAAGGTAGTGTGAGCACAGGTGCACTGGATAACCTTCTTTTCAACTCCTTCAAATTCTCTTCACATTCCTCTGTCCAGACAAACTTAACTCCTTTTCGAGTCAACTTGGTGAGTGGATTAGATAATCGTGAAAAATCTTTTACAAAACGTCGATAATATCCAGCCAAACCAAGAAAACTTCGGATCTCAGTTACTGTTGTTGGTCTTGACCATCTTTCGATAACCTCTGTTTTTGCTGGATCCACAGATATCCCCTCTTTTGAGATTATATGACCCAAAAATGCAACTTTTTGAAGCCAAAATTCACACTTGGTAAATTTTCCATAAAGCTTATCCTTTCTCAGGGTCTTCAATATAATTCTCAAGTGATCTTCATGCTCTTCCTTGCTCTTTGAATAGACAAGAATATCGTCTATAAAGACTACCACAAATTGATCAAGATAGTCTCTAAAGACTCTATTCATTAGATCCATGAAGATAGCAGGGGCATTAGTAAGACCAAATGGCATCACTATAAATTCATAGTGTCCATACCTTGTACGGAAAGCCGTCTTTGGTATATCCTCCCTTTTGACCCTTAATTGATGATACCCTGAACGAAGATCAATCTTGGAAAAGTATTGAGCTCCGCGTAGTTGGTCAAATAAGTCATCAATGCGTGGGAGAGGATATTTGTTCTTGATAGTGATCTTGTTAAGTTCTCGATAATCAATGCAAAGTCTCATTGATCCATCTTTCTTCTTAACAAATAGAACAGGTGCTCCCCAAGGTGACGCACTAGGGCGTATGAATCTCTTATCAAGATTCTCTTGGAGTTGCTTCTTCAATTCCTGCAACTCAATTGGGGCCATTCTAT
This sequence comes from Viscum album, assembly GCA_963277665.1. NCBI lineage: Eukaryota > Viridiplantae > Streptophyta > Magnoliopsida > Santalales > Viscaceae > Viscum > Viscum album. The sequence goes on along the minus strand of OY728135.1, from coordinate 887,272,553 downwards.
AAGGTGTCTTTGAAATAGGCAAAGCACCCGGTACGAGTTCTATTGAAAACTCAACTTCACGATTTGGTGGAAGACCCGGCAATTCCTCCGGAAAGACATCATCAAACTCCCGTACAATGGGCATATTCTTAATCGTGAGTTTCTCACCAACCATTTGAGATAAATAACCTTCATTTAGTGGTATCAAGACCCATAAGATGGAAGAAATTTCCACTGGAAGGTTATATTCATCCTTGCATCGATAGACGATCGTAGATTGATCTGGAATATGAAATGTGACTTCCCTTCTTTGGCAATTGATATGAGCTCCATGTAGAGAAAGCCAATCCATGCCAAGAATCACATCAAATTCCACTAAAGGAAGGATCACAAGATTTGCAGGAAGCACTTTCCCACAAACTTCGATCGGAGAAGAATTATAAACTTTTGATGCGATTGATGTGCCATTAGGTGTTGTCACAGCTAACTCAACATCTAATTGTTGAGTTAATACGGTGATACCCTTAGAAAAGTCTTCAGAAATAAAAGAGTGGGTGGATCCAGAATCAAATAAAACATTTGCTACTTTAGAGTGGATGGTAAGTGTACCTTTCACCACATCGTTATCGTACTCCACATCGCTGATAGAAATTGCATGTGACTTTCCTTTGTCTTTAGCCTTAAGAGTTTGTTGACGTCGACCATCATCATCAACCCTTGGATTTGGGCATTGATTGGCATAATGCCCCATCTCCTTGCACTTGAAACATTGAAGTGTAGTAGGTTCATTCTGTGTATCCCTTCCTTTGTTTGCATCATTAGACATCTTCTTCCCATTATCACGGCATTCAAATGCCCGATGGCCTTCCTTTCCACATTTAAAACATTTACTTGTCCCTTTAAGACAACTCCCTCCATGTTTCTTTCCAAACTTTGAGCATAAGGAAAAGCTCATCTTCTTTTCCGTGTGCTCTTTAGATTTTTCTTTGAATTCCATCTTCCTCTTCTTATCAAACCCATGTGACTGATGGGTTACTCCAATCTCCATCTCGACTTTGAGAGCACATCGAACGATTTCCTCATAGCTATTGAAGTCCCTTATGGCTAACGCCCTTCGAAGACTTGGTTTTAAGCCACTAAAGAATCGATCGATCTTACTCTCAGGTTGGATAATAATACCAGAAGCGTACCTTGCAAGTCTTGTAAAATTTGCTTCATAGGTACTAACAGATTCATCATCCCTTTGCTTCAGTTCAAGGAACTCTTTCTCCATCTTTGTTCGGAGAATACGAGGGAAGTACTTATTGAAAAACAAGTTCTTGAACTCGTCCCATTCCATGGACTCAATTTCATCTCTTTGCCTTGTATTCTTAACAAGATTCCACCATTGATCAGCATCTCCTTCCAAACGATACACTGCTAGGATGACTTTATCATGCTCAGAACATTGAAGAACTGAAAATATCTTTTCAGTAGTACTAATCCATTGTTCAGCAACTAATGGATCAGTAGACCCGCTGAAAGAAGGTGGACGCTGCCTCATGAAGGATTCAACAGAATGTTGCTCCCTCCTTTGTTCGTTTGGAAATCCTGCATGATTCATAGCTTGAGAAAGTTGTGTGAGCATGGCTACAAGATTTTGCATTCCAGCTCCCATATCGTTTGGTTGCTCAGGGGGACAATCATTGCATTGCCCATCGCATTCCGCATTAACACGGTTCCTTCGGGTTCCAGCCATTGACTAAAACCAAGAAGAATAGTGTGAGCAACACTAATTATAATAGGAAACCACATAATTCAAGAATAAAATTTTCATGCTTAAGGTCTTATCCTAGGTTATTCAAGGCCATTTCTAAAACACTAAGATTGTGTTCTATGCTTAGACTTATCCTTAGGGTTCTTACTAAGGCTTTCACATCCTAGTTTCCAAAGGTTGACTATACCTTTCCTCTGATACCAACTATAACGACCCATACTTTACATACATTGTTAATACTTCAAAATTGAAGCACACTTATTACAACATATGACAAAACCACAAAGGACCGTATAGGTATAGTGTCTTTAGAAACTGGGAAACATAAACAACTGGTTCATAAATCTTCTACAGTGTCTCCCATTTATTTCATCATATCTAGGGTCCCTTTTAGCATATTCTACTTAATATCCATCTTCCTGACCTGGGGAAAAGAAAACATAAAAGGGTGAGCTCAAATGCTCAGCAAGGGCAAATAAAGGAAATAAAAATCATATCATATCTTTTTGAAAATCAAAACCTGCAAAAGAGATCATAATATCTTAACATGGAATAAATCATAGAAGTGAAAATGAGATCCCCATAACATAAAACTTGAAACTTTGTGGCATGCACACATAATCATGGAAAATCATTTCTTGTTAGTCATGACTCATTGCCAAGACTATCTTAGTAGACAAAGTCCCTTTCTGAACCGAGTTCACTCCTCGTTTCAGTCCTGTATCACTGAACTGAAATAACCTTCCGTTACAGCCATGTCTATCTCATGAGATATAAAATCATTACCCAATGCATTGGAGGGAGATATAGGTCCCACCCATCTTATAATGAATCCTTTCTTATGTGTGCCACATAATCATAAATCATACATCATCGTATAACACATGTAACAAAAATGGGATTCTTGAAACCTCATGACATCATAAATCAATTCATATAAGATAAAGGAATTCATAAAAATAATTCCATCACAACATGATCAAATCAATTTAATAACAGGGATAAAACAGAACCCTTTATTATCTTAGATGGAAAATAATTTTGATAAAACACTTAAACTCCATTCTTGAGGAAAATATCCTTTCTTCTTCAAAAACATTTTTCCTTTCATAACATGTCATACAACTTTAAAATAAAAGAAGTTGATTAAAAATAAACTTGAAAACTTGTAAAGGAAGCTTCTTGGAAATAATGTTTTAAAAATCCATTCATGCCGTATAAGTTAAAAAAAACATTCTTCTAACTTTTGTCGGAAAAGTCAAAAAGTACCTCGTACGAAAAACGACAAAAGATTCCTTTCATATCTTTTACAAAAAACTTACCGAAGGGTAAAATTGGATATAAACTATTGTAGAAGGAAGGAAATAATATTACATATCGAGGGAACATGGATGTGGATGATAAAATACACCCCAGTAATTACCAAAGTAAAAACAATCTCGGATAAAAGTGAGATTGTGATATTTTCCCTTACCTTAGGTCCGATTAGCTTTGTACGTGTCCGAAGCTCCTGTATAATGGTTTAAATAATGTTATTGACTTATTCCAGAATCATACATATTTATATGATATCATATATGGTCATATTATTAGCTTCTTGTTAGTAATATTTCATTGTTACTTGTTACTCGGGTCTTTATAACTTTTTGTTCTTATGCGTGTTTTGTCGAGTAAATTCTTATTCTTATCTTTAGGTTATAGATAATTCATTTACAGAATGGTATTAGTGTAGTATATACCATATTCATTCATTCAATTCATTTATATAATCATTATTAAATGAAGATCATGTAGAACGAGTCGCATCACATCGTGGAGACGGTATTTCGTACGTACGCACGAGTGATGATATCGTTCCTATGATCGTGGAATTGTATTGGAGTATATATATATATATTATTTCAGTATCAATATTACTTCATAATAATCATATATAGTTACTCATTACACCATTATACTCATCCTTGTAAGGTTATGGTGGAAAATAGATTACACCACGGCGTGGAGACGGTATTCCGTACGTACGCACGCGCGGTGATTTCATTTTTCCGTAGGATGGATAGAAGGTTAATTAGGGTTGTTTCATATTTATAATAACATATCAGTATGTAAGTAATAATGATGTTATTACTTTATCATGAAACAACTAAAGAAGAAGAAGTTGAAGAAGAAAGAAATTGAAAAGATCGGTAATGGTTATTACCTCTTCTTTGAAACGCCTCTTTGAATCCTTCACTTAGGGAACTAAGATTGGTCTTTGAAGAAGACCAGGACCTCTAGTATTATCCTAGGGAAGTGGAGAAGGGAAAATGGCAGGGGTTGGCCGAGCTTGAGTGCTCAAATTGGTGTGAGGAGGAGGGGGAGGAGGTGCCCTTTTATAAGGGAGGAGAGGGGCACCTTAGATATATCTCAAAATATTATTTTATATTAAAGTCAAAATCGGTTTATAATGGTTCCAAAGGGTCTTATTTCGAAGCTAAAGTGGGGATGGGTCGAAATCCTATCAACCAATAGGATTTAGACAAGTTTAGGGTATTATTTTAACCTTATCAATTAGATTTAACTCTAAGTTAATCAATTTAACTTTTACCGTGTCTTTTTGTTTTCTTTCACTATATGGTTAATACACTTACTATAACATGCCAAACGAACCCCAAATTGTTTATTATTAATATATATATCCTTATCTAAGTCATTTGGCCGAACCTTAGATTTTTAGGAATAAAATAACAATTAATAATATAATATTTGATTTAAAAACTATTTTGTGTCAATTTTGACACTATTTGATATATGATTTTTGTGAAAGTCATAACAGAATTATATGTTCGAACCAAGTTGATTAAATCAACAATAATATATCATAGTAACCGAGAAAATTAGTGTAATTCATAAAAAGTCTTAAATTACATTTATTTTGGTATTTATATTATCAATTTTGTCAATATTTCATTAATAAGATAATTACTGCATCATCTTTGTGTCATAAATAAATTAAATTATTTGATGTCTAAAAATTACAAATAAAATACCATCATGTAGGAAATCTTTTTATCTTTCTAATGAATATTTACAATTGAATTTATCTTATGTATAACCCCATATTAAAAATGATTTACTTATTAAACTTTGATTTTAACTATTTTAACCCTTCTTTAAATAAATTAATAATAAATGTCCTAATCTAATCCATGTGGGCCTAAATGGTCATATTTTATTCCTAAGTTTGTTTTTGGTCGAATTAAACTTGTCCAATAGAATTAGGACATGTGTTAGGGTAATAGTAATATCATATTTACCCTTAGTTACCCTATTTACTATTAACCGCGGTAAAAAAAGTAAAAAGTTACTATTCACCAAAAAATTATTTTCATCTCATTGAACCACATTTTAGTCCTTGATATTAACCGTGTCTCTCGGATTTTCGAAATTCCATTCACAGAAGCGGTAAAATTAAGTTTTATGCAAAATTCAGTTTTTAACCTACCACTTAGTGGTTTCACTATTCATCAAAAATTGAAAGTTTTCAAAAAAATACCAAAATTTCACCCTAGGCTAATTTCGATATTCTGAGTCCAAAAATGAAGTCCATTTTGAAAAATAAAATTTATAAATTTTCAAAAAGTGGTTATTACTATTCATAACGGCTAGTTTTAATAGCATATTGTTGTTTAGTGAAACTCGGTATTGCGTACGACGCAAGCTATCGAGGAAGGTCGCGATTGCGTGTAAAGCAAGCCAAGCAAGTGTTGTGTAGAAAAAGATTCCTTTGATGATTTATATAACATAAAAGTCTCGGGTGTTACAGTCCTTTTCCTAAAAGTATAGTATTATAATATTCTAAAAATAATCTTCAGAAATGTTTTAACCTTAAACAATACTATCCAAAGTTCAACTTAATTCATTCCAACCTTTATAGTTATCCAAAATACCTCTATCCAGACTTTCTCTAAAAGGTCTCTAAATTCCAAAATCAATTGTAACATCAGATTTCCCATACAAAGTAAAGTTTCTCTTATTGTCACATACTAAAAATATGATTACCTTCATCATATTAAATCCTTAATGAAAACAACAAGTACTGCAGTACAATCCTTATATATATATCACATTATCCTTATAACTAGAATATAATCCTTGAGTCCAAATGCACCAATACATTAATTATTCCACTTCAACTGTAGTAACAGTATAAGATTGTCCTTGATCCCTTGGCCTTTTCTGAGGTAAGTTTTCCTAACGCTTAGGACATTCATTTGCATAATGCCCCATTTCCCTACAATTTTAGCATTCAACATTGATAGCCTCTTTCTTTCCCTTGCAATCACGAGCCTGGTGACCTTTTTCTCCACATTTATAACAAACTCCCATTTCTTTTAGGCAAGTACTGGGGTGATTCTTCCCACAATTATCACATAATGGAAAATCTTTCTTTCCCTTTTTCCCTTTATCTTTCTCTTATTCCACCATTCTCTTCTTCTCTTGCTTTACTTTATTGTCATAAGATTTAGAGAATTTCTTTTCTGTCTTGATAGCACATGATAAAATATCTTCGTACGATGAGAAGGTTTGTGAGACTAATTCTTGACGGAGAAATGGTTTTAACCCATCAAAGAAACGATCGATCTTACTTCTTGGGTTACGTATATAATCTGCAGCATACCTCGCTAACCTTGTAAAGTTGGCCTCATAATTTGTGACATTCTCATCCTCCTTTTGTCTCAGACTCTGAAATTTCCTTTCCATATCTGCTCGATGGTCACGAGGAAAGTATTTTTCTAAGAAAATATCTTTGAACTCTCTCCATTTCATACTTCATACTTCTTCATTTTCTTTCGTGTTTTGAATCAGTGACCACCATTGATCGGCATCTTCAGTGAGTCAGTAAACTGCCATGACAACTTTCTCCCTTTCTCTACTCCCCAAGGCGTGAAATATTTTCTCTAAGGAATTTATCCATTGCTCAGCTACTAATGGATTTGTACCCCCGTTAAATGTTAGCGGTTGTTGCCTCATGAAGCGGTCTAACATTGATACTCCACGTTGCGGATCAGAGTGCTCCATACGAGTAAGGTTATTATTCATAATCTGAGTGAGTTGTCCCAGTATGGTGATAAGTTGATCAGCACCAGTTGTATCTCCAACTCCACAATAATTATCTTGAGCAAGAGGGAAATCCCTACATGGAGTGTGTGCATTTATACGATTTCCATTCCTCCCACTAGGCGCCATTTCTAAACAATGGCATAAACTAGATTAGTTTATGAATCAAAATACATAATTCCATACTTGTAAAACACTTAACATAAATTGAACTATTTATGGATATAATCCATAATAATAAAAAGAAATGTTTTCTTTGAGGAAGTATATACTCATAAACTCTTCATAATGGTTTGTAAAGAAAATGAGAATTATCCTAAGCATATCTCCCGGGAGTGTCGTAAACAAGAGTGCAGCAAGGCCCGTTGTCGTGCACCAGTTCCCGTTCGAGTCTAGCTCAAAGTGGTGTTTTTGGGTTTTACCCCTAGGTACATCTGTGTCAGAGCTGCCTCTACCTGCTCGTATCTAGACAGGTATGTATTGCTCAGAAAACTCAAAAAATCTCTATAATACCAAAATTCTAGGAAGTTCTTCTATACTAATCCTCAAAGTCTATCTTAGGGCTATGTGATCTAATCAGAGTTTATCTAAATCTAGCTTCCAATGTTAGTACTAAACTGCCTCTGATACCAACTGTAACGCCCCGACCCCAGTTACCCAGAGTCGGTGCATTATTGCATAATATTGGCGTGATCACAAAAGATCAAGTCTCGAAATACCGATTAGTTTAGTAGCCATGGAAACACTAGATACATTCATAAATGTTATATTACATCATAAAGTAAAAAACTACAATAAAATAGTCTCCATAGTCCACACTCATATCCCTATCAGACTATCCCTTTAGGTCAGTCATAAAATATTTCTTCACATCCTGGAAAAATAAAACATTGAAAGGGGTGAGCTCAGATGCTCAGTAAGGATAACAATATAGCGGAAGCTTTCATAAATGAACATAAACATTTAAGGTAATGTATAACTAAAACAAAAGCCTTTTAAACTTGAGCTTTAACAAAATATGGCAAAAGTAAAATGAGATAATGCCATTTACTTATTCACATGGATATTCTACTGGTCGAATAATCACATGCAATATCAATAACCACTTTCATAATGATGGAATGCATAATGCTAGACTATCATAACCACGTAGCCAATGCCTCATGCCAAGACTACAAATAAGATTTTGTCAAGGCCTCGTGCCAAGACACTAGTTTGTCTCATGAGACCTGCCGATGCATCGAGGAGCTATAGCGGGCTCCACTCGTCACTTATTAAGTCCAATGCATTCCTCATATCAAAAATGGTATATAAACATTTAGGAATACCATTTTTAAAAATACCATTTGAAATTAATTGCGGCATCAAAATACCAGTTCAATTTTTAAAAGATACTTACATTTAAAATTGCTCAAATATACTCTAGTGTTTTTCTGAAAACATTATGCAATCTTCTGAAAACAAAATAACTAATTCTGAGACTACTCGACTAATTACAGGCCATGATGGGTCCACGCCCAATCTCTTCCTGTCTACCACACTCGATAGTCAGGTTTTCTGAAAACATTTTTAAGATTGCATTAAATACATATACATTTTCACTGGATTTTCATACATTTGAGATAAATATCTCTCTTTTTTTTAAATCATTTAAAAAAAATTATGGCTTGCAGAGGAATCCGAGACTCAAATAATGGTCACGGCGGTGGAGAAGTCGTTGTCACCGCATACGTACGACAAAAAAAACATTCCTTTTTGTTGTTTAGTAAAACGCTTCGTATAAAAATATTCCTTTTGAATAAACGTAAAAGTCAAAGGGGTTTATACACAGTATAAAATAAAGTTGTGTATAAAACAAAATATGCCTCAATGAAAGGAGATTGAGACGAAGTCCTTACAAATATAATTTTTTAAATAAAATAGATCTATTATGTGTATTCACTATAAGTACACATAAAGAAAGTACAAATACAAGATAGGACATAATAATATCATGACATAATTTGAAAGTAGGATATTAACCCAAAGAACGAAAATTGGGTTAAGAAGTTCCCTTACCTCATGTCCGACTTGACTCGATCGTTCTTTAACCTCCTGAATAATAAACTAGAGTTAATTTATACTTGCTTAAGAACATTTTTCAAGTTCATTATCCCTTTTATATCACTTATTACCATGATATGAAAATTTTGAAGTCATTTAAGTTAATAATGATCGTTTTGTCGATCTTTGGTACTTGAGTCAACGATAAACTTCTTATAATTAAAAGTTGTTCATGTGGTAAAATATCCATTATCTCTAGAATTATATTCATGATGTCGATATCATATATATCATATATATCCAGTATATACTTGCCTTTATAATATTACATAATATTTAGAGGTAAGAAATGAAATGCACCGTTCATGGAGACGGTAAGCCGTACGTATGCATAAACGCTAATTTCATTTCTATTTCGTATTTAATGGAATTATAAGTAAATGAGATATATATATATATATATATTATAATTCTAGTATAATATATATGTTAAATATTTCACATAAGTTCATTAATTTAATTCTTTATACATTCCATGTATTGCATGAACGAGTCACATCACTTGAGGGGGCGGTAGTCCACACTTCCTCAAATGAAATTATCACATTTGCACAACATGAAAAGCATAAAGGTATGATTTAAATGTAAAATACAGAAGCATAGAGAGGGAATAAATATAATATATATCATAAATAAATATAGTACCATCATAATGGCCACCATGAGAGGTGGTAGGAGAAGATAGAACAATCATCGTTTCGTGAGGCAGTAATTCGCCATCCCCGGAAACAGTATGTTCTACAACCATTAGACGGAGGTGTGTTAGTGTAGCTTGAATACTTATCATAACAACATCCTAGTATATTGAAGATACTAGTGTTGTTACAAAATAAAGGAATAAAAAGAGTTTAAGGGGTTGGAGAAGCAAAATAAAACAAAAGAGGATAAGAGAAGACATTACCTTAAAATCGGGTAACTCTTTTTGATTTGAGCCAAAGGCTTCCTTGGGAAGACTTCTACCCAAAGTGGGGATTCTAGGAGTAAGAGAGGGAAGTTGGGAGAGTATTTGGGCAGAGGTTGGCCGAGCCAAATTGCTTGGAAGGTGTGAATAAGGTGGTAGTGGTGGGGGCCTTTTATAAGAGGAGAGTAGGGGCACTCTTGGAAAGTCATGAAATATTACATTATTATGAAATGTTTTTCGGATTTTAGAGGTCCCACAATTATATATTTTGAGGATAAGGTGATAAGGGTTCGAAATCTACGCATCCAATAGGTTTTTAACAAGTGTAAGTCTTAGATTTTACATTATCTTTTCATTTTATTTAAATCGTTAATTAATGAGTTAATCGTTGCATCATCATTGTGTCATAAAAAATTTAATTTATTAAATGTCTAAAAATTATAAAAAAAATTATAATGATGTAGGAAATATTTTTAGATTTCCAATGAATATTTATAGTAAAAAAGTTAACTTATATAACCCCATGTAATAATTGTTTTAGTAAAACAACACATGTTTGTGACAATTTTATTTTTACTTTAAATAAAATGTTATTAGTGTCATTTTCTTACCCAAGTGGCTCCATGGGGTCCCCAAGTTGACCCATGGATTGTCTTGGTCGGCCATGACTCATCCAATAAGGTTAGGACAAGTATAAGGGTATTTTTCATATTTTTATAATATCATTTTTATCTTAAATTTCACTAATTACCTTTAATCGCGATTAATTAAACTTAAAAGTTACTATTCACCCAAAAAATTATTTTAATCCCATTGAACCACATTTTACTTTCTAATGACAACCATGTATGTTGGATTTTTTAAAATCAAATCACAAAAGTGGTAATTTTTCATTTAAACAAAAAATCAGTTTTTTAACTACCACTAGTGGTTTCACTATTCATCAAAAATTGAAGTTTTTCAGAACAATGCCAAAATTTCACCCTAAGCTATAATTGATATTCCGAATGAAAAAATGATGTCTATTTTACAAAATTCTAAATATTTAAGTTACATTAATTAATTTTATAATTAATTTCCGCTGTCACAACAAATAGCGTGTTTTTAAGAAACAATATATATCAACAGATTGACAATTGTTTATATCCAATTTTGAAGTGAAATTAATTATAATGAACACCATTGGATAAAATGGTAAAAATATATTCTAAGTATACTTTAAAACCACTCAATAGTATAATTTATCTCTATAAATTATTTTGATTAAAAAAATTGTTTTTAAGTATTTTTCACTATTCATAAAAAATTGGAAGTTCTCAGAAAAATACAAAAAATTCAACTTAGGATAATTTCGATATTCTGAATCCAAAAATGAAGTCCATTTTGAAATATAAAATATATATAATTTCAAAAAGTGGGTATTACTATTCATAATGGCTATTTTGATTTGTCGCGATGTGTTAGAATCTCGAACTTGTGTACAATGGAAGCTATTGCATTATTAAAAGAGAATCGTATCATGGAAGCTCGGGGTGTTACACCCTTTATTTAATTCAACAATTAAATAATCACTTACTCTCATTAATTAATTCATCAATTAATTAATCCCTTTATTTAATTCCAGCATTAAATAATCACATAACTCCCATTAATTAATTCATCAATTAATTAATCTCAATTCAACAATTCAATAACCCCAATTAATTTACCAGTTAATTGATCTGTCTCAATCAATTCAATAATCAAAACAATCTCTAATATTTAATTCTATAATTAATTATCTCAGTCACAATCTCATGATCCCAACCATTCCCACTAATTAATTTATCAATTAATTAATCACGTCTCTTCCATTAATCAATTCAACAATTAATTAACTGTTTCATAAACTCAACATCAAATAATTAATTCACCAATTAATTATTCTCAATTTACAATTCAACAATTTGATAATTAACTCAACAATCAATTATCCCCAATTTCTGAATTCAATACTTTGATAATTAATTCACCAATTAATTATCCATATTCCAAAATTTCTATTAATCAATCAAATCTCTAATTCATCAATTAATTAATTTACCACATTAATTAATTCAATTTGGAATTCCAATCACTAGACGAACTCTAGAAATTCTAGAATCACATACACGTAATTGATAATAAGACTATGAGATTTGAATAATAGACCACCTACCTCAAGATTGATGAAGAATGCTCTCCAACGGAAGAATCCCCAATTTCAAACAGAACAATCTAGAATTCAACAATGAACACGGTCTAGATCCAAAACCTAATTCCATGACCAAATGAAACAAGATCTCTTAAATCTAGATCTAGATCCAACAAGCCTAGATCCAGATTCAACCAATCTAGATCTAAATCCAACAAAACAGAGGATAACTACCCAACAAAGAATGGGGAGGAGAATAGAAGAGAGATGGGAAATCAATTGAAAATAAACCACATACCAAGAGAGATGCAGATCTGAAAACCAGGCTTCGAATCGCCAAGAACGGAGGTCAGGAGCCTTAGGAAACCTTCTAGGAGCCTCCAAGAATGAGAGAAATCAATTTTGGGGCGAGTTTGGGGTCGAATAGGGGTTAAAATAGGGGGTTTGGGAAATTAAATTCTAATTTTCGGGGGACTTTAATTCTCGCGCACAGTTTGACAAACCATGCACCAGCCGTGCGAATCCCCACTGTCCAGGGTTGCACGGTTTTATGTGTTGGGGTGCACGATTTTCTCTAACCGTGCACAACCCTCTTTCCTTCAATTTTCTCAAAATTCCACCCAAACACTCCCCAATGAATAACCCAAACAAAAAGTACTCACAACGAGGAAAAAAGAGTACCTGTAAACAAGCCCGAGAAATCTCTAGAAAAATCGGGATCTTACACCAGTGTCTCTGTATCAGGTTCATGACTTTTTTTGTGAAGACGTACCTGAGACTCTGATGGTCTATGTAAACCAAAAAATGTTATCACGGAAGGTAGTGTCTCCTCATCCTTAAAGCGAAGACTACTGTTGTCACCTCTAAGTTGTGAGTCGCATAGTTCTGCTCGTGGAGTCTCAATTGTCTTGACCCATATGCGATAATTGTCTACCTCTACATCAACACGCAGTCAAGCCTAGCTCTTGAGGCATCATAATACATTACGTACTCAACGCCCTCCTCTGGTAATTTCAAAACGGGAGCACTTATCAGCCTTAGCTTCAACTCCTCGATGGCTCTCTAACACTGCTTGGTTTGGGTAAACGGTTGCTCTTCCTGTGTTAGGATGGTCAAAAGAGGTGCAATCTTGGATAAGTCTGCCACAAATCACCGGTAGTAGCCCACCGAGTCAAGAAAACTCTGCACCTCTGACACGCTCTTGGGTGGCTCACAAACAAGCACTTCATCGATCTTTGTCAGGTCCACAGATAAACTATCCTAAAAAAAGACATGCCCTATAAAGTGAACCACATGAATCCAAAACTGGCACTTCGAGAGCTTACCATAAAGATAGTGCTCCCGAAGTAAATCTAGGATCATCCTCAAATTCTTTGCATGTTCGTGAGTACGTTATCAATAAAGACAACTACAAACTTGTTCAAGTACGACTGGAAGATCCAGTTCATCAAAGTTATAAAACATAGCAGGGGCATTCATCATACCAAAAGGCATCACCAGGAACTCATAGTGTTTGTAGCGACATTGGAATGTCATATTCGGAATATGAGCCTTGTGAACACTCAATCGGTGGTAGTTGAGCCTGAGATTGATCTTCGAGAACAATATCACGTCTCGCAACTGATCAAAGAGGACGTCAATCCTCTATAAGGGGTACTTGTTCTTTATCACGACCTAGTTCGGGAAATGATAATCCATACAAAGTCGTAAGCTCACGTTCGCCTTTTTCACAAACAACACCGGAGCTACCTAGGGGGACACACTAGGTCTGATAAAACCCTTCTCTTGATGTTCCTCCAACTGCAACCACAACACCTAGATCTCGGTAGGGGCCATTCGATATGGTGCAAAAGATATCAGAGCAATCTGGGATGCAAGCTGGTACAAAACTCCATTTCCAGCCTCAGAGGTAGTCTCGGAACATCCCCGGGGGAGAGGTCCATATAATCCTCCACGACTAAAGGAATCTGGATGCCTGAAGTGTTTGATGCACCAAGGGATACACTTGTCAACTGATGGGTAATGGTTTGTAGCATTATGCTCGCAAAACTCGCTCTCCCTGCCATGAGATCTCTCTTGTCCACAAAGTAGAATGTCGTCCCATCAGTGCGAAGCCATTTGAGTCATCTATGGTGATAATCAATTTAGGATCAGACTGTGGATAATCAATCCATACCCAAGATGATATCATAAGGTTCCATCATGATGATCAAAATGTCCAACGAGAACCTCTTTCCACCAAGCGATAACTTACATTGTCGGTAGATGAATGATATAGAAGAATCATTCCTTAATAAAAGGGGGGGGGGTCGACCTCCAAGTAGATTTTTTTTTTAAATGAGTTTTATCAGTATTTTTTTAGCGTTGATAAAATAGGTCTTTTATCATCATTCTTTTTAACACTGATAAAATAAACCTTTATCATTGTTTTCTTGAAAAGTAATCACTTTTTTTAGCGATGTTAAAGTCCTTTTTTAGTCGATCTCATGATCATTCCTTGTTGTAACATTCTTATCGCATTTCTATGTTTATTATTATTATCGATAATTTGAATTTCTCAATTTATTATTAATTGTCAGATATTTTAATTTCACATACATTCATTGATATAAACTAGTAATTAAATATAAAAGATTAAAAATAAAATAAGGAATTTATAGAAATTAAAACTCAAAAAAGAAATTATACCCGTCATCAATTAAATTCGGGAAAAAATCTCACTCAGAACTTCATTTTTTTTTAATTTTTAACTTATGGCTCCCATTAAAAAGGTTAACAAATTGCCTTAACGTGGGCTACCCAAGCCAACCAGGCATTACACAGTTAGTGTGAATGCGGTCCACACGAACTATAATTGGGTCCACTCCATTTAAATTAAGATGAATCTAGATAATTCTTCAAATTGACATATGAGAGGACAATAGTGCCTCATTCAAAATAATAATAATAAAGTCAAAGTATATATAAACATTCACCGCATTTCCAGTGATCGTTGCCGGGGAAAAAATTAATAATGGTGGGTGGAATTTCAGGTACTTCGCCGCTGTATCGATTTTATATATAAAGGTGGGAGAGGGCGAGCTCAAACCCTTGGCTCACAGACAGAGCGATGGGCAACAGCATCGGAGGGAGGAAGAAGGCGAAGGTCATGAAAATCGACGGTGAGAGCTTCAAGATCAGGGCCCCGGCGCCGGCCTTCGACGTCGTGAAGGAGTACCCCGGCTACGATCTACTCGAATCCGGCGCCGTCAAGCGCCTCGGCCTCCGGGCCACGCCTCTGGGGCCCCGGGACCAGCTTCAGCCGCGGAAGCTCTATTTTCTTGTGCAGCTGCCGAGGCTGCGAGCGCCGGATCGGTCCCCGCCGGCGAAGCCCCCGCGGCGGTCTCGGTCCGGCGGGCTGCACCTCGGCGCCAAGGACCGGCTGGAGCTGCTGATGCTGTCCCGGCGGACGGTCTCCGACGTGGAGGGGGCGGCCCCGGTGACGGTGAAGATGAGGGTGCCCAGGGCGGAGCTGGAGAGGCTGATGGCGGAGAGCGGGAACGAGGCGGAGGCGGGGAGGAAGATTCTGGATCTGTGCAGAGGCGAGTACGGGAATCGCGGTGGTGAGAAAATCGCAGGGGACGGCGGCGAAGGGGGTGCGCCGCGGAGGCCTGGGCGGGGCGCCGGCACCGGCGGCGGGAGATCCAAGGGCAGGGAGGTGCGGTTTCAATGATTAGGGTTTTATGTGTTGTGATTAACACTAATCGGCTTTTTGAACGGTGGTTAATTGATTTTAAATGCGCCATACTTTTCGGCCGTGATTTAATGGAATCGTTAAAGACTGAGTTGACGTGCGTGTTTGGGCAGCTGCTGTGGTTGTTCGTTGAAAGCGCCGTACGAGATTCTGACTTTTGCTCCTATCTGTATACATATTTTCACTCATCTTTTTTTTTTTATGTATTTATATTTATATATATTTATAAATAATTACATTAATATATATTTTAAGATAAAATAATTCTTAGACAATTGATAAGTGACAGTGTTCAGACATAAAGAGAAATCAAACAACCAAACAAAAGAATACCCTGAAATACCGCAAGTCACCAAAAGGTGTGTCGCTTGTCTCTTTTGATGAGTGAGAAGGAACACCTAAAGAGATGACACAAAGCATGGAGCCAAATGGTTGGAGTCTGATCTCCGTGGATGATATAGTGTTGAGAATTGTAAGGCATTCTGACTCTATGACGATGGATCTCCATCATCTCTCCAAGGCAAAATTCATACCAATAATGATAGCTTGGGCCTCCGATATGGGTGAGCTTCATCTTGCGTAGAAAGACATGTAGCGTGCTCCCATAGTAGATCCAAAGTAGTTATGACCGATCACACCCACATTGAAGAAAGGTCCATTAGTGACTCAAGCATCAAAGTTAATTTTCATCAAATCTCTCAAGGGTGGCTGCCACGAAGGAGATTCAAGCTTCATTTCATTGCCAACAACATGGAAGACCCGTTTGTTCCAGTTGGACACCCAAAGAGAGGGCGTGCTCCGCCCCAAAAAAAATTGGTCTACACAGATGATTAAATATAAAGTCGTTCCTTCGAACCCAAATCATCCACGCCATAGTGCATAAGGCATTAACAGCGTCTGAAGGCAAGGATAAAAACCACCTCATAAGGATCTCAAAGAAGCAAGGCATTGAATCTAGACATACCAAACTCCCTTGGCTCCCAGACATTCAAAAATCGTATGAATAGCAGACTCGGTGCCATCCTATAGATTGGGCAATGCAGATCATCAGAAGCATGGCGAGCCTTGAGGAACGACATTACATGGAGAATGCCGGTGCATGCTTGCCATAAGAAGAAACGAGCCTTGGGGGGAATCAAAAGTCGCCAAATGGTTTTCCAAATTGCCTCTGAGTCCGACATCGAGGAGTTGAGAGCCAAAGAATACCCAGATTTCACTGAGTATGAACTCGAAGAAGTTTTGCTCCAACAGAGCCGGTCGGCCCCCATCTTCTTAGAATCTGGGATGCTCAAAATAATGTTACGGTCTAGCTCATTAAAACATTTATTCAAGGTTTCAGTGCTCCACCCATTTTCGTTCTCATTGAACAAAGAATGCACCTTTGCATTTTCCATACCCAAAACAACCATCGACTTTGCCAAAGATCCATCATCACCCACCGGCCACGTATCTTTCCAAATATCAACACAAGCACCATCACCAATCCTCTAGTACAAGCCTTTAACAAGCAGATCACGAGACCCCCACAAGCTCCTCCATAGGAAACTCGGGCGCAGACCAAGGCTGGAACCTCTGAAGTTCGAGTGCGGGAAATATTTGGCCTGAAGGACCCTGACAGAGAGAGAAGGGGTGCTCCAGAATCCGCCATCCTTGCTTGGCAAGTAGGGCAACATTAAAAAGGCGCAAATCACGAAACCCCATGCCACTACAGGCTTTTGGGATGCAGATCTTAGCTCATGGCATCCAATGGATCTTATGTCATCCATTATTCATGCCCCACTAGAAGTTTGCTATTTTGTCATGCGATCAGTCAATAAAATAACTAGGCACTTTAAAGAGGGACATCACATAGGTGGGGATAGCCTGAGCCACCAACTTGATGAGGATCTACTTACCTGCCTTTGAGACCCTTTTGCCGGTCCACCCTTGGATCTTCTTTGCAACCCTATTCATAATCCTGGAGAACATCTCTTTTTCTTTGAGCGACCAAAGACTACAAGCAACCCAGGATATTTCTAGTGTTTATCAACCACTCAGATCCCCGAAGCAGTTTGGATTTCATCCTTCATACCCAGAGGAACGCCCAAGCTGAAGGAGGTCTCAGATTTAGAGGTGTTAATCGATTGTTGAGAAGCCATCTCATATTTATGAATAATATTGTGGATAGAACTACATTCTTCCAAAGTAGATCTCAAAAAAAAGTAAGCAATCATCCACAAAGAAAAGGTGGGTAATAAGGGGGCCCTGCCATAGACCTTCACCCCATGCACCAAATTATCCCTAGCTTCCATTGAAAAAAGTTTGGAAAAAACATCAGAAACCATAATAAAAAGAAAGGGGTAGAGAGGGTCACCCTACCGCAGACCCCTAGACGGGGAAAAGCTCTGAGAGAGACCATCATTGATCTTAGTCCTGAACAAAATAGAGGAACCACATTGCATAATATGCCATCAATCCATTTAGTGTGGAAAGCCATCTTTTTCATAACCACTTGGAGAAATGACCATTCAACTATGTCATAAGCCTTTGTCATATCCAGTTTCCATGCCATAATATCTTTTTTGGAGACCGATCCAATTTTCATAGAGTGAAAAACCTCATGCACAATAATGGCATTATAAGAGATCAATCTCTTGGGGACAAAAGCACTTTGGTTTTCAGTGATAATTGAAGGAAGTAGTGACTAGAGGTGATTGACCAGAATTTTGGAAAAGATTTTATAGGTCACATCTCATAAACTGATTGGCCGAAAATCCGACACCAAGGTGGGCCTTTTGACTTTTAGAATGAGCACAATAATGGTTTCATTAAGGGTATGAAAGTTGGCATTTCCCATCCAGAGATTTTTCATAAGTTCCATAATGTCCAATCCAACAATGAACCAATATTTCTTAAAGAACAAGGCATGAAATCCCTCCGGCCCAAGCACTTTGGTGGAATAAATTTTCTTTAGATCCAATAGAATTTCAACTTCAGGGAAATCTCTTGCAAGTTGATCATTCATTATATCTGAGACCACAAGCTCAATGCAAGCCTCGATGTCTGAGAAGATGACTGAATCCCCTACCATAAAGAGGTCCTGGTAAAAGTGCATGATAAGGTCATGGATCCCCTTCACATCTGAAACATGTCTACTTTCAGAATCAGAAAGACATGAGATGGTGTTTCTTCACCTCCTCGCAGAGGCCTTCTGGTGAAAATAGAGGGTATTAGAGTTGCCTTCCTTAATGTGAGATTCACTGGTGTGAATGGCCAAAAAAATTCTTTAATTCTAATCACAACATCAATATCACTCTCTAAGCTTGAAATAGAGGATAAAATAGAGTCAGAAGAGGAGGGGGGGGGGGGGGGGGGGGGCGAGAATACAGTACATTCAACATTCTTTTGATAGCATCGCATTGTAAATAAGGTTGATGAAATTTTCAATTACTCCAAGATATCAACCCAGAAGTTGATCGATAAATATTTTTTCGATGTCTGTCTCCCCATTATTCAAGCCAGAACGGACAACATCTCCACATTCCTTGTCCTCTGCCCAAAAACTATCAAACATGAAAATCCTTTCATGTCTTCTCTTTCTAGACCCAAGTGAGGTGTCAATCAATATTCGGCAGTGATCCAAGGAAGCAGGGGTGAGGTGAGAAACTTAGAAGGAATAAAAAAGGATGATCCAGTCAGTTGATCCAAAAAATCTATCCAATATTTTAGATATGTGGGTATAAGCAGAAATCCCTTGAAACTAAGTAAAGGGGTTACCAGAATAAGCCAAATCAGAGAGCCCTACAAATTGTGTTTCCTACTAGAATTCCCACAAATCACTATGAGGTTTGCGAGCACCCCCATCCTTCTCATAATGGAAAAAAATCTCATTGAAGTCCCCCCCAAAAAGAGAGGTCCGAGAAGAATCTCCCATAAAGATTTAGGAAACTACCATGATTTCCATTTCTCCCATTATGAGGGCCATCCATAGAAACCCACAAACGCCCATGGTGGCACATCACTCTGATGAATAACTCTGCCAATGTGGTTAGAGGATAAATTTTTAACTCCCACATACACATCATCCCTCCAGAGCAGACTAATCCCCCCAACATGACCATTTTGAGAAATCAGGAAGCAAACTACGAAACCATCTTTTTTGGAGATGACGTCCATGTCCTTGATTTCTAATATGGTTTTGGATAAAATAACCATATCATGGAAAATTTTAGTGAAATGGTGTTGGAGCATCTGAACTAATCGTGGGTTACTAAGCCCACGATAGTTCTAGCATAATATTTTCATGGGGATAGGCGGGGTTAGCTCAAACCAGCCTCCACCTTTGAGCATTCGATAAAAGATCCATCATTCGTTGCTCTCCATCTTTTGGGAGATCTATCATAAACTAGAAGATCTTCCGTGCACCTTTTGATTCCACTTATATCTCCTGAGTTCAAACCATTTCCAAACCCTTTTTCGACTCTCACTTTCCTCCTTCACCTATGGGAAGTTTTTGGACCTACCACGGGGGATTCAGTTGAGACTACCTCATGGGTGGGAGAATGCCTTGGGCCTTCAAGACTTGAGGGAGCACAATATTCAGTGGGGGCCGAGCCTAATTGCTTTGGATTGGGAGATTATATGCTTATACCCTCTCTGCTAACAGGAGCACTGCTTAGGGGGGGGGGGTGACCATGTGAGAAGGGTCCATGCCCTGACTCTCATTCTTATCATTCTGATTACTCGATCCCACTCTGACTGCGTAAGACACCCCATATTTCAAGTGAAAATCCACATGATGAGCTATAGGAAAACCATTACATTAATATATATATATATGCACGTATGTATATACTTATATTTGTATATAATTATGTAATGTGTGTATGAAAATACATTATATATATATATATATTTATACGAATAAAAATATAAATATACTTATCAATATATAGTTATAAATAATAATACACTGTTAATTTATAGCACAAATCTTCATGTATATATAGAAAAATTAATGTTCAGAATAACCTATTATTTATAGGTCTAGATTTGTTTGTTTCAATGTCATGATCCTCTTACAGATGATGAATACAATTATATGGGTCTAGAATTTATATCCATATAAAGAAATTAGTGTTGAGAATAACCTATCATATATGGGTCGAAAAATATTTTTCGTGAGGTCACAATCGAATTGACACTAATGAATAGAGATTTAGATATCATATGAAAAAATATATATTAGAAGAATGTATGGATGGGGAGGAGATTGGGGCATGGTCACGAGGTCAAGTCCTTAGGCCAATGATTTATATGTATTTTATTTCTTGCGTGTGTGCCACTTTCGCGGTTGTACCCCATTTTTTTATATTAGACGAATGTTTATAAACAAAATAAAAAAAGGAAGTGAGGATGGGGGAGATAGAATATCACATAGTGAGGGACATTTTTTGCATAAAATAAGGGTATTTTAGTCAATTTATAACAAAATTTGGAGTGAAGGTGGAATTGAGGAGGGGGAAGGGAAATTATGTTGATCTTGTAATGACTGAGGTATCCATCAAAATCATACTTGTCAAAAAGATTGCAAGTATACAGACCAATTGTTAACCATTGGATTTTTGTGGATTCAAACCTCTTAGAAATAGACGCATATAAATGCGATCTTCCTTAAACCTGTAAGGGTTGGTGTCCTCAGAACCAACTGTTTTGTACTTTCATTACATAAATGTTCACTTATTATATATTTTTCATTGTTATGCATGACTATAATATAATAATGTCCTGAAATATTTGTTGCATTAATAAGGTCATAGCAGATCCCCACTATGATGAGAACCTTGAAATGCTATAACAATATTCTTAAATAAAGTTCTACAGTTGGATGACATACTATGATAGGACACATAGTATACAGACCGTCATGTGCGAGTACTCATAAGTAGACGAGACTCTCTCTCATGGAGTTTGCACTTGGTAATCTCCAAGATGGGAGATTATGAGAACAGACCCGCCAGTAGTAATTCCGCATGTCTTGGTGTCATCGAATATTGCTATCTATGAGCGTGTGTAATGGTCCTTAGACTGGAAGATTATCATTAACTCATGTCATGACTCGCGCACTTAGATTTACTGACGAAAACCATCACGCAGACAGTTGGCAGGAAGTAGGGTATGTTGTGTGCGTCACGAGTGACATGTTGTTAATGGATAAGTTGAGGAAGGATTTGTCCCTTCCATTTATGGAAGTTGATATCTCGGCCCTTTGATTGAAATAGAACTGTCGCATTAAATTCCATGTCCATGGTGTAAACGACGAGTTTATTTTAGGTAGTCAAAGAACGACATATCAAGCATATAGGTTTATGACACTGCCATGAAACCTTCTTGATGAGATATTGAGACAAAGGGATTAAATTACACAGTAAGCGTTCGTATGAGGTGATACGTCAATGCGACGTCAACTTCTTTCTCTTGGGTGCCTTGACCCGTTGCTAGACAGTAATCTTGGACTTTAGGCAAGACTGCCTAATGCCAACGAGAAAGAGGCCTAGAGGGTCACACACTAATTGTATCCAAGTATCTCAAGTTGAATAAAGATTATTCCCGTACGTGGTTTAATAATTATTCAAGGAAGCCTAAGTTGTTTTTAATGATGGAGGAAAAATAAAATAAAATAAGTACACGCCGTGTAGTTTTATTTTGGAAAGGAAATGAATAAATGAAAACAAGATATACACGTCGTGTACATTTAATGTACATGCCGTGTAGTTTTCAATGAAAAACAAGTACACGCCGTGTATTTATTATTACACGCCGTGTAGTTTTTCCAGTCCGGATTTTGAGGATATAATATTTTTTTAAATGATATTTATTATAATCAGCATGGGAGCATGTCAAGGAATTATTTATTCGACATGGGGGTTTTAAATAAAGAGTAAATGAAATAAATAAAACGCGTAACATGTTTATTTATTGTCATAAATCTATAACCCCACACACCCGATTATAAATATCCTCACAACCCCAACTCTTTTCCGACACACAAGAGAATCGTTGTGCACAACATCTCTGGAGAATTCTTTCAAGACCGAAAGAACCTCTTCCTCCAAGAACGCTCTCAAGACCGAGAGAGATCCTCTTCCATCAGATCAAGACGATCTAAGGCGGACAACGCAAGCAAAGTCTTCTCCACACTAGCACCCAGAGAATCCTTTGGCGACGTCCAGAGATACGAGGTACACGTGTGGATCACCGATAGAGGGAGTCTACACTTGGCTTCTGCGACGCAACGACGGATCACATCGACAACGTGATCGAGAACATCAATGAAGAAAGAACGCCCAAAAGGTATTTCTTTATAATTAATTAAATTAATTATAATCAACCTGTAACGATCCTTGTTTGTGGTTCCGGGACAAACGATCTTCTTTTTCTTTTTCTGTGATTCGATCCGTGGAGACTGAAGTTTATCATCGTATTGATCCCAGATTGATCATTGCTAATGACAAAAAGCCAAGTGGGCACATCCACCCACGCGCTTACACTGCTCCCGGAACCTTCAAATGATATCAGAGGGAGGTAACAACGTTGATTATAGTTATTTAATTTTCGTTGATAATTTACACATTCATATTTGATTCAATTCGAAATAAACCGTTCTATAAATCTGAATTAATGAGATCTATTCTTCCTCTTTCGTTTCTAGATTCATATCACAGAAATGACCTTTTAATTTTAATTTTGATTAAAATAAAAACGAGGAACTCATTCGGAGGAGACGCTCTTTCTGTTTGTAGAACACGGGATTACACGGCGTGTAATTAAAACTACACACCGTGTACTTAGGTTCAACGAACTGGCACTGGTCCGCCAAACCACGTTGTGTGAATTGATTATGCCTAAGTTTTAATCACACCGTGTTGACCAGAATAGAACGGCGCGTGGAAACCGGAATACACAGCGTGTATGTTGGAACAACATGCCGTGTAGTCTGTTCCGACCCAGGTGAAACCGTGTACAAAGATAAGCCGCGTACCACGTACACAGGATCGCCAGGCCGGTTACCACGTAACAAGGAAGTACACGCCGTGTATGATTCATCTACACGCCGTGTACTCTAAAATTCTCAAAGTACAGAAAACACGCCAAAGCCCCGACGTGTACTTTGGATAAAGGGTGAAAAGAAAAATACACGCCGTGAAATTATAAACTACACGCCGTGTACTTTCCAGAAATGGAATTTTACCAGGTTTCCTCCAATGTACAAAGACCCGTACAAGGAATATGGATGGGAAAAATATCAAGGAAATTCAAAAAGGAATTTGAGATAAAGAATTGATTAATTATAAGATCATAATTAATTGAATTTGAGCGCGTCTTATCTTAAATAAAAGAACGATTAAAATAATTTAAATTCTAAATATGCGTAAATGTCGTTGCATACTATGGATGATCATGAGCTAGACCAAAGACCCTTTGTATGTGTATGGTTTTATTTAAATTTATTTAATTTAAATTTGTTGGTCTGCGAGCCTTCTTCCAATAAAATGTAGGGCCTGCGTGCCCATGGTTTCTTTAATATAAACCCATGTAATGGAGGATCTCCCAAGCCAGAGGAGACGGTTCAAATCCCGAAGCTAAGGTGAAACCGACACAAGAAGATACAAAGGTGGACAGGTGGGAGCTGCAAAACACGAACCATCAGGTTCAAGGTGTTTTTCCTAGGCCAGGGTTAACTTATCAAAACCGCTAGATAAGATAATCAAATAGAAGCTCATGATCATGCCATCTTATTTTATTTCTGTCTAATTGCATGGTTTATTTATTATGCATGTGTTGTCGCGATCACATAATTAATAAAATGAACAAGCATGCAAAGATGGAATAAAATAAAAACCCGTCTATGCGTAAACATTATCGGAACATGGTTAATCACTTAAGCAAGTATCACTTAATATTAACAAGCATGTGATAATGCAAAGATACGCATAAAGAATAAAATCCCTCAAATACCATATTAAGTCAGACCAAGCCTTCTGTTACTTGATTAAGGGCAAGACTCAATAAAACTATGTGTTTGACCAACCCTTGTTGGGACACTTACTTTTATAAAGGAAGCCATTATGAAAGGTTTCGGGTTGACTTAACCATATTACATCAAGAGAAGTAGCCCTTGCTAGACTTGATGTAATATTGGAGGCAAGAGTTGAGGAAATCCAAGTCAGGATTTTAGGATTGGGGAGTCCACTCAACAGATCAAGGAACTGTAAGCTCACAGTTGGCAAAGACCCTCCTACCTAAATACCTTCAAATAGCTTGACCAACCCTTGTTGGGGTTATGCGAAGAGAAATATGGATCCTTGCCACTAGAATGTCAAAGCAACTGGACATTCTGATTTCAATGGTGAGGGCCATTGGGACTTGATAAAATAGTGGGAGACTTAATAAAATTTATTATTTCTCATAAAATGTAATCAAGAAAGTACTGATGAATCTGCTCTTTTAAATTGTAGAATCAATATGACAAACAAATCAACCACATTTTCTCTGCGATCAATTCTGGATAAAGACAACATCCTCACCGGTAGTAACTTTCAGGAATGGTTTAGGCGCCTTTGGGTTATCCTACGCAATGAACGGAAGTTTTACGTGCTAGAGTCCTCACTTCCTGATTCTCCTACCCCAGGGCAAGTGATGAAGATTTCCTAGTCTATGATCAACATTTGAACGATGCTCTCAATGTTCAATGTTTGATGCTGTCATCTATGTCTAGTGAGCTCATGAAGTCTCATGAAGACATGGATGCCTACAGCATGCTTGAGAATCTCTATGGTTTATACCAGGAGAGAGAAAGATAGGAAAGGTTTGAGATCTCCAAGGATCTGTTTTAGAGCAATCTTGGAGAGGGTGCCCCAGCTGGGCCTCATGTAGTCAAGCTCATTGGCTACATTGAGCGCTTAGAGGTTCTAGGGTTTAAACTCCCTGAAGAACTGGGTACCGATCTCATTCTCGCATCACTCCCCCAGAGCTTCTCAAACTTTGTTGTTAATTTCAACATGAACAATATTGAGAAGTCTCTATCTGATCTTCTTATCCTTATTCACCAAGTGGACAATGACATGAAGCGTGAAAAGCCTTCTGTCCTTATGGTGAATAAAATGAAAGGGAAGGCGAAGAGCTTAAAGCCCACAGCTTCTTCAAGGCCTTCCAAGAAAAGGAATATCAAAGGGGAGGAAAAGGAACAGGATGCTGTTTGTTTCGCATGTGGCAAGAAGGGCCACTGGAAGAAAAACTGCACCCATCCAAGGAAGCAAGGGGAAGCTTCAGGTGCGTTTGTTATCGAATGCAATCTATCTGTTTCTACTAATTGGGTATTAGATAATGCTTGTGGTTCTCACATCTGTATCCAAATACAGGAACCAAGTATATTCAAGAATATTGATCGAGGGGAGGTAGATCTACGAGCAGCCAACGGAGCCAGACTTGCTGCTGTTGCTGTCGGGGACTACCACCTCACATTGCCTACTGGAATGATCTTGGTGTTAAAGGGTTGTTATTATGTGCCTTCTGTTACTAAAAACATTATTTTAGTATCCAGATTATATACTGATGGATTCATATTCAAGTTTGGAAATGAATGTTGCTACTTTTATAAAGATAACATTTGTTTTGGTAGGGCACATTTATATAACAACCTTTATGTGTTAGACTACACAAACCAAGTAATGGCAATAGATAACAAAGTTAATTCACATGACTCATACCACACCCAAATTTTGCATCACCGGCTAGGTCATGTCAATGAGAAATGTTTGACAAAATTACATCAATATGGGTATTTAGATTCTTTCGAACTAAAACCACTTAGTGTATGTCATGCGTGTCTACAAGGCAAAATGAACAAATCCCCATTTAGTGGGAAAGGTGAAAGAGCTAAAGAGATTCTAGAATTAGTTCACACAGATGTGTGTGGACCATTTCTAGTTGAAGCAAGGTATGGGTTCTCGTACTTCATAACTTTTACTGATGATTTTAGTAGATATGGATATATCTATTTAATGAGGTATAAGTCAGATTCTTTTGATCGGTTCAAAGAATACAAGAATGAAGTTGAGAACCAGCTTGGTAAGAAGATTAAGAAACTCTGCTCAGACAGAGGAGAAGAATATCTTAATCAAGACTTCATTGATTTCTTACGGGAGTTTGGGATTCTATCTCAACTCACTCCTCCTTACACACCGCAGTGGAATGATGTAAGTGAAAGGAGGAACTGCACCCTGTTGGACATGGTGAGATCAATGATGAGTCATGCGAGTCTTCCATTATCCTTTTAGGGATATGCATTACAAACAGCAGCGCACATACTAAACCAAGTACCAACTAAATCGATAAATGGTATTCCATACGAATTATGGAGTGGATGCAAAGCCATGTTATCGAAGTTACATGTGTGGTGTAGTGAAGCATTTGTTAAGGCCTCTTTAGGTAACAAACTTGCACCCCGAGGCACAAAGTGTATCTTTATAGGATATCCCAAGGAAACAAGGGGATATTACCTATACAACCCCTCAGACAAAAAGGTTACAGTGGCAAGACACACCATATTCCTTGAGAGGGAGCACATCTCCAAAAGAGATAGTGGGAGCGAGATAGACTTTGATGAAGTCGAGGCTCAAGATACACATGAGTTGGTACAAGAATAGATTCCACAAAGCCCCGTGGAAGAACAATCTGTTCCAGAGACACAAGAACTGCGTAGGAGCACGAGAGAGGTTAGAGAACCAGAACGATATGGTTTTCTTGTCACCGAGGATGGTGAATCATTATTGGTTGACAATGATGATCCTCTTACCTACAAGGAAGCAGTTGAAGGCACAGACGTTGCCAAGTGGCAAGAAGCCATGAATTCTGAAATGGATTCCATGTACCAAAACCAAGTCTGGATTTTGGTAGATCCTCCAGTTGATGTAAAGCCTATTGGTAATAAATGGGTATTCAAGAAGAAACTGGACATGGAGGGGCAAGTCAGCACCTACAAGGCACGACTAGTTGCAAAAGGTTTTAGACAGCGTCAAGGAATTGACTATGATGAAACCTTTTCACCGGTTGCAATGCTGAAGTCCATCAGAATCCTATTGGCCATTGCTTCTTACCATGACTATGAAATTTGGAAAATGGATTTCAAAACAACTTTCCTTAACGGGAACCTCCAGGAAGATGTCTACATGACACAACCTGAAGGGTTTGTGACTCCAAAGGATGCCAACAAGGTATGCAAGTTGTAGAAATCCATTTATGGATTAAAGCAAGCATCAAGGTCATGGTACATTATTTTTGATGAAGCTGTTAAGAAATTTAGATTTGTTAATAATGAATGTGAGCCTTGTGTCTACAAAAGGTTTAGTGGAAGTGCAGTCGTTTTCCTAATAGTATATGTTGATGACATATTGCTAATTGGAAATGAAGTACCTGTCTTACAGTCAGTTTAGGCATGGTTGCATAAATGATT
Organism: Viscum album; assembly: GCA_963277665.1. Lineage (NCBI taxonomy): Eukaryota > Viridiplantae > Streptophyta > Magnoliopsida > Santalales > Viscaceae > Viscum > Viscum album. The sequence continues at coordinate 887,244,312 of OY728135.1, read as the reverse complement.
CTCCATGAAAGACTTGGGCGAGGCGACATATATTCTTGAGATCAAGATCCATCGTGATAGATCCAAGAGAATGCTGGGCCTAAGTCAAAGTACATACATTGACAAGATACTGAAGAGATTCAGTATGGAACAGTCTAAGAGGGGATTGTTGCCAGTGTCACATGGCATCCATCTTTCCAAGAAAATGTGTCCTCAGACACATGAGGAAAGAAAGAGAATGTCAAGGATCCCTTACGCATCCACGATTGGGTCAGTCATGTATGCTATGCTATGTACGAGGCTAGATGTTGCTTACGCATTAAGTGCGGTAGGAAGATATCAAGCTGATCCAGGAGACCGCCATTGGATGGCAGTCAAGACTATCCTTAAGTATCTGTGGTGTACTAAGGATATGTTCCTGGTTTATGGAGGAGATGAGGAACTAGTCATCAGAGGACATGTAGATGCTAGTTTCCAGACTGATCAAGATGACATGAAGTCACCGACTGGATACATCTTCAGTTTGAATGGAGGTGCAGTGAGCTGGAAGAGATCAAAACAAAGTGTGGTGGCAGATTCTACAGCGGAGTTCGAGTATATCGTAGCTTCTGAGGCACCTAAAGAAGCAATATGGATTCAAGGCTTCGTCCAAGAGCTGGATGTTGTACTGAGTAGTAAAGATCATATCACACTCTATTGTGATAATACTGCAGTGGTGGCACTTGCAAAAGAGCCAAGGTCACATCAGCAGACAAAGCACATACTTCGGAAGTATCATCTCTTGAGGGATTTTTCTCAGAGAGGTGAAGTTACAGTGAGCAGTATTTCCACGGAAGACAACGTGGAAGACCCATTGACTAAAGCCTTGAATCAGCAGAAACATGATCATCATGTGAGGTCTAGCGGACTAAAAGTCGTAGGCAGTTGGCTCTAGTCTAAGTGGGAGTTTGTAAGGGTTGGTGTCCTCAGAACCAACTGTTTTGTACTTTGATTACATAAATGTTCACTTATTATATATTGTTCATTGTTCTGCATGACTATAATATAATAATGTCCTGGAATATTTTTTGCATTAATAAGGTCATAACAGATCCCCGCTATGATGAGAACCTTGAAACGCTATAACAATATTCTTAAATAAAGTTCTGCAGTTGGATGACATACTATGATAGGACACATAGTATACAGACCGTCATGTGAGAGTACTCGTAAGAATACGAGACTCTCTCTCATGGAGTTCGCACCTGGTAATCTCCAAGATGGGAGATTATGAGAACAAACCCGCCAGTAGTAATTCTGCATGTCTTGGTGTCATCAGATATTGCTATCTACGAGCGTGTGCAATGGTCCTTAGACTGTAAGATTATCATTAACTCATGTCATGACTCGCACACTTAGATTTACTGACGAAAACCGTCACGTAGACAGTTGGCGGGAAGTAGGGTACATTGGGTGCGTCACGAGTGACATGCTGTTAATGGATAAGTCGAGGAAGGATTTGTCCCTTCCATTTATGGAAGTTGATATCTTGGCCCTTTGATTGAAATATAATTGTCACATTAAATTCCATGGCCATGGTGTAAACGACGAGTTTATTTCAGGTAGTCAAAGAACGACATATCAAGCATATAGGTTTATGACACTGCCATGAAACCTGCTTGATGAGATATTGAGACAAAGGGATTAAATTACACAGTAAGCATTCGTATGAGGTGATACGTCAATGCGGCATCAACTTCTTTCTCTTGGGTGCCTTGACCCGTTGCTAGACAGTAATCTTGGACTTTAGGCAAGACTGCCTAATGCCAACGAGAAAGAGGCTTAGAGGGTCACACACTGAGTGTATCCAAGTATCTCAAGTTGAATAAAGATTATTCCCGTACATGGTTTAATAATTATTCAAGGAATCCTAATTTGTTTTTAATGATGGAGGAAAAATAAAACAAAACAAGTACACGCCGTGTATTATTATTACACGCCGTGTAGTTTTATTTTGGAAAGTAAATGAATAAATGAAAACAAGATATACACGCCGTGTACATTTAATGTACACGCCGTGTAGTTTTCAATGAAAAACAAGTACACGCCGTGTATTTATTATTACATGCCATGTAGTTTTTCCAGTCGGGATTTTGAGGATATAATATTGTTTTAAATGATATTTATTATAATCAGCATGGGCGCATGTCAAGGAATTATTTATTCGACATGGGGGTTTTAAATAAAGAGTCAATGAAATAAATAAAACGCATAACACATTTATTTATTGTCATAACTCTATAACCCCACACAACCGATTATAAATATCCTCACAACCCCAACTATTTTCCAACACACAAGAGAATCATTGTGCACAACATCTCTGGAGAATTCTTTCAAGACCGAAAGAACCTCTTCCTCCAATAACTCTCTCAAGACCGAGAGAGATCCTCTTCCATTAGATCAAGACGATCTAAGGCGGACAACGCAAGCAAAGGCTTCTCCACACTAGCACCCGAAGAATCCTTTGGTGACGTCCAGAGATACGAGGTACACGTGTGGATCACCGCTAGAGGGAGTCTACACTTGGATTCTGCGACGCAACAACGGATCACATCGACAACGTGATCGAGAACATAAATGAAGAAAGAACACCCAAAAGGTATTTCTTTATAATTAATTAAATTAATTATAATCAACCTGTAACGATCCTTGTTTGTGGTTCCGGGACAAACAATCTTCTTTGTCTTTTTCTGTGATTCGATCCGTGGAGACTGGCGTTTATCATCGTATTGATCCTGGATTGATCATTGCTAATGACAAAAAGCCAAGTGGGCACATCCACCCACGCGCTTCCGCTGCGTCCGAAACCTTCAAAACCAAGTCAGCAAAATTCACAATCCACATGGATTGGGTTATGAGTTCCGATGTCGGGTCCATGACCCCCATATGTTCATTTTTTTATAAAAATATAAAATAATTATAACTAAAATATTATATAACAATATTATTTTTGAATCATATTTCAATTTTTACATTATATAATTTTTTTTTAAAAATACATATTGTTTTGACACGTTTTTAATATTTATTTTGTATTTCATATAAATTTAAACCTTTAAAATATTATTTTTTTTTGAAAATAAAAAAATATAAATAAAAAAATTATGTGTCAACCCACTAGCCCGTAACCCCCACAAGGATAAGAATAGGGCCTAATATTTTACAACTCACATAAAATCAGGACCGGGCCATCCCAGTCCTTAAAAGGCATGACTTGCTGGGGCTGACCCACATACCAGATCAAACCACTTTTTCAAAAACTATTGTGAAAATTTAGGCATTCAAACTCAAATCTGATTAGTAATAACCAAACCTAAACATGAATTTCAATATCCAATTAAAACTCGAAACCATTTATATTTATTATTTTTATATTTTGTAATGTTTTGAAGGTAAATCCCATTAAAAAGTTATACCCAAACCACAGTATTTAAAATGGGGGGATCATGCCTAAACGACTTAAGACATATGAGTCTCATCTCATTTTAGCCTTAATCATTTTCTAAGTTTTAATTAATTAATTTAATTAACGTTTTAAAATGTGGGAAGCCCCCATTTGAGGCCTTATGACCAGAGAGCTAACCCTAACCCTCTTCTATTGTTCTCTTCTCCTTCCCAATGGGATATCATCTATTTAATCTTCATTCTTTACGCCATTCATCATGTTGGATCATCATGGATAAAGCTAGATGTCCTTGGGTGTTATTTATAGTTTCTCTAATTGTTTCATTTTCTTTCATCGGTTGTGCCTAAATCGGGGTTTTTTAAAGATTATATGATTTCTTCTGATCAGATGAGAATGGAATTGGATTTTTTAGTGAGTGGTGTCATGCTAATTATAGGTAGGTGGTGCCTAGCTATTTCCTATGTTATATGTGTGTTTATGCATCGCGTGGAATATGATAGTGGGTAGGGTCGTGAGAGTGATTAGAACCGAAACCAGTTATGGTCTCTAGGGTTCCTAGGGTTTTTCCTAGGGAGGTATAAGGCTGAGACATATGGCCATTGGATTGGTTATGCCGATGGTGTGTGATATATGATGGATTTCAGGGGATCATTCTATGATCCTTAATAGTGAAAGTGAACCCATATATTGCATGATTTATCTTCAAGAATCAACATGTAAAAATAATCAAAAAATAAAGAATACCAAAAATGCCTATAGCATATCTGTAATGCCTACGACCTCCATCTCATTCTTGGATGGAGCACATTTTATGATGATCACTAGAGGAATAAACAAATGTGTCTTGCCTCTAAGGGGTTTACACTGGCCTTTGGATCCCAAAATGTTTGTTGAGGATCCCAAAACACAGAAGGGGTTCTACCACCTTCATGGTGAGTGATACATTAAATTTTAGGGTGAAGCGAGCTTCACCTATATTGTATGAAACCAACACACCCCAATAGGAGGGATTACACCCCTTATATATCCATCCTTAATGCGTTCCATCAAATGTAACATGCTTTCCATATAAAACGTATCAACATATGCTATATCTCATTAGAATTATTCATTGAACCCATTAAATGAATATGCATTCCATGTTTAATCCATTCATAATGGATTATGACTGATGAAAACTAAGAAAGGAGGGATGTGGAAGTCACATACATCCTATGCATGAAAAACAATAAAGTTGAGGCTGACGACCGTGACATCAACATACACCACCATGTCATGGTGATTCCTGTTTTAGTGTACACCTAACAATCTCCCACTTGCACTAAAATCCACAATGAGTTTATTCTAAACTTCACAACTCTTTGTGAATTCATCCAAAACTTCTTTTGGATACTGTTTCATTGTACTCTCTTCATTTTGAAACAAACACTTTGTCCCAAATTTAATCCTTATCCTGTGGCCTAATTTCATGAACCTACACACATTAATATCATTGACATAAAATATGAAATCCCTATTTCATAGATATATGAAAGGATCATCCTATAACAAATAATTAGTGCTAATCAAGCTACTAAGGGGTCTGGTGTGATCTCTATTAAACATACTCATATCTCTATACAAACATTTACACCATAAGATGTATCATATACTTAATATGTACACATATATAATCCCTTTATCTATGACATCAAGTTATTACTAGACATGGGGTACGTTAATCTAGTATAGGTATCTCACCTCTTCTTAATTCTTCTAAAGAGGCTTACAAAGTTTATGAATACATCACATGTCATACATCTAACAAATTATTTCATCACATGACCCTCATCAAAGTAACTGAACACATCATATGCATCTCAACTAAGCATGAACATGAATTTCCTTAGACTAATTCAATAATGGGCCAGATGACTTTACTTGCCATACAAGTGGAAAAATCTTATCTTGGTTGCAATACAACCAAAAACATGATCAACAACATACCTAACCACCCCCGATTATCTAAGTTTATTTTGACTTGCATAATAAAGTTATCAAAGTATGAAGGTTTTCATGTTAGGTATCTATCTAACCTATTATACTGGAGATTAATAATAATAATAATAATACAACCCTTTTTTATATTGATGTTTGTATGAAATTCTGTGAGATATACTTTGGTGGGTCAATCCAAGTAATAAGTTTCAACTTATTACCTCATGAATCTATTCTTCATATCCCATATACAAACCTTTATAATGAGTACAAGATTCTATTCATGATAACCTTAACATATCATCACAACCCATTATACTTTGTAACAATCATCAGTTAGGGACAACTCAAAGTACCATTTTAAGGGACATTATCATTCAACCATTCATGTAAAATAAAATTCAACACACAAAAATGAATGATGAATTGAGATTACCATTATTATAAATACAAGATAAATTTATATCCATTACATCAATCCATTAAGTTGTTGAGTCAATAAGGTTTTCCTTATGAATTTTCCATTCATTCATACTTGGGGGAGATTGTTGAGTCAATAAGGTTTCCTTATGACTTTACCATTCCTTCTTATTTTGAAAATCACAAACACCTTATCTCAAGGAAAATTTCTTTTTACCCTGTGTTTTAATTCTATAAGGAAAATTTTCCTTCCCTAAGGAAATTTATCCTTACCATGTTTTTTCATTGTTCATTATCTTGTCTAAGTGTAAAATTTGGTTTCAAGTCTAAAACCTCGGAATCATATAATAATTAGATAAAAAACATTCTGTTTTCAGATTTCGAACTCTTTTGAGTTCTGACTCCAAGTTCTCTGAATTCAAACTCTGAACACTTCTGATTTATGACTCCAAATTCTAATGAATTCAGACTTCTAACTCTTCTGAGTTCTGACTCCAAATTCTAATAAATTCAGACTCCGAACTCTGTAAGTTCAGAATCCGAATTCTCATGAATTCTGACTCCAAACTCTGTAAGTTCTAACTCCAAATTCTCATGAACTCTGACTCCAAACTTTGTAAGTTCAGGTTCCAAATTCTTGTGAATCCAGATTCTAAATTTCCTTGAAATTCAGATTTCGGAATTCTATAGAGTTCAGGTTCCAAATTCCTTAGAAAAAAGAATTCAAATATCCTTGTATTATAGACTCTGAATTCATTTTTGTTTAGACTTTGAACTTTTTATTTGCTTACATTCTGAATATTTGATTTTGGCTAAGTAACCATATTTTTGCTTACACTTGTTTTTGTTATAAAACGATGTCTTGCTTTCAGTTACTAACTAACTATTGTTTGAGTGACACGTGTATAGGTCCCTCCAAATTTCAAGGAAAAATATGACTGTTGGAGGAGGGAGACGACCGTTGGTGATGTGCCTATAAATAGGAGCTCATTTGAAAGATCTCACAACAAGTTGATCAATATAGAGATTACATACTTCTGAAGTGATTTCTAGAGAGAGAGGCTTTATTGATTTGTGCATACTAAAATTATTGTTCAGATTTTCTTTGCGCGAATACGATTGTTGCTGTGTACAATCGAGGGCTTCTGAGGATAGGAAGACAGAGGTGTCGACTACCTTGAAGTTGAGGGATTCCTTGCTGAGGAAGACAGAGGTTCCGACTACCTTGAAGTTGAGGGCTTGCAGGGATAGCAAGACAAACTCCGATCTTCATATCGAGAGCTTAACCTGGTGTGGGTAAGACAGACTTTCTTGAAAGTATAAATAAAGGGACCTTTATCCAAGGTTGTTGGATTCCCTTCTCTTTGGGTTAAAAGATTTACTACTTTCTACTTGTCTTATTACAAGTTTTCCGCTGCATTTTATTTGTTGAGGAAAGTATAACTATCTTATATTTTTTTATACTTATATACTCTAATTTAGTAAGATTCTATACTCTTTAAGGTAGAATCTTTATTTTTTTAAACTTTCATTAAGTTTCATTCTAAAAATCATATTTCCAGAATCAAGCAAGTGTATAGAACTAGAGGTTTTTGTGAATTACTTTGTTTAACCTTGTTAAATAATAGAAAGGTTTCTAACCAACTTTAAAAGTTCCTAAATTTTTTTTAAAGTATAAAATTCACCCCTCTTGTATATTGAGCATCTATATCATTAGATACTACAATCAGTATCTTTATTCATTATTTTGATCCAACAATTGGTATCAGAGGAGGTCTCTAAAATACTTATATTCACATATAAGTTTTCTTTGCTTAGTTTTCATTGTTCTATCTTTTTCCTTGCTTAGGAATATTTTCCTTGAATCCAAAATTTTTCTATTAACAAGTTTTTGTGGAAAGATTTTTCTTTAAGATGACAGAAATCAATGTTGGTTCTATAGACAATCTCAATCCAACAAGACCACATATTTTTGATGGGAATGATTATGAATATTGGAGAGATCACATGAAGACTTTTATTATCAATACTGGAGTTGATAATTTTTTTATGATTATTGGAGGATATAAAATCCCTGACAAGGAAGTTAGTACCTTCACCAATCAAGAAAAGCATGAATATCAACTAAATTATAAGGTACGCAATACTTTGCTTTGTTCTATGATTAGAAATATATATAGCCAAATTTCATCTTGTGAAGAAAAAAATTGTATTTGGAAGAAACTTGAAGTTACTCACTTTGGAACTTCCAAAGTAATTGAAACAAGAAGATCCATGCTCAGAGCTAAATATTATGGTTTTTGATTTCCTTATGGAGAAACCATATGTAAGGTACAACAAAGATTCATGACTATTGTGAATATTTTACAATCCATGGGTGAGAAAGGATTAGATGATGAAGCTCTTGTTGATAAGATCATAGACATTATGTCCAATAAATGGGAATCCAAGAGAACTACTATTGATGAAAACAGAAAGGTTACTCAGATTACCCTTGAAAAACTTTTTGGAACTCTTCTTCAACATGAGACCAGAATGAAGAGAGATGCTGATAATGTAAATAAGAAGAATGGGAATGGTAGTGTTTCTTTTAATACAACTTCAAATCATATGAAATCCAAGACCCCTGATAGAGTTACTAGATCCAAATCTAATAAGGTTGTTATTCAATCCAAATCTAGTGGAAGTGAATCTTCAGAAAATGAGTTAGCAAATATTGCTCGAAGGATAAACAAGATTGTTGGACAAAAAACTTTCAATCCAGATATAAGAAGAAGGAAAGGAAAGACAATAAAGAGTCTGTAGTTACATGTTATGAATGCAAGAGAGATGGACATATAAGGCTTGATTGTCCTATGCTTAAGAGAAAAGAAAGAAAGGAAAAACATTCCAAGAGAAACAAAAAGAAGCACTACAAAGCTAAAGCTAAGAAAGTCTTGAAATCTAATGACACCTGGAGTGCTAGTAGTGGTGACTCTTCAGACGAATCATCAGATTACGAATCTTCTGGATAAAAGAATCTTGGTCTAATAGCTAGACTACCAATTGACAATCATTGTTTAATGTCTAAGGTACACAATGCTGAATCAATGACCAATGTTTCTTTGAATGCAAATTATAGTGATAGTAAATACTATAACTATTTTGATGAAGAATATTCTTCTGAAGAAGATGATACTTTACCTACCTATGAAGAAGTTTTTAGGTTTTCTAAGCTCCTTGAGATTGAGAATTCAAAAATCTTGAAAAATCTTGATAAGGAAAATTCTAGGAATACTTTATTACTAAGGAAATATCAGATCTTTCTAAAGATCTTGATAAGAAAATTGTTGATTTTGAAAGTATTTCAAAAAATCTAGAGGAAGTAAATTCTGAGAAGAATAAACTTTCTAAGGATCTAGAAAACATAATTTCTAAGAAAAATGTTTTCGAGCCTAACTCTAGTTCCAAATCAAATGTTTTAGAAGACAAGAACTTGGTTATCAAACTGAAATCCAAAATTTTTTCCTTGAGGAAATGTTTGTCAAACTTTACCTTAGGTAAGGAAAATTTTGATAAGATGTATTCTCAAATATGACCTCTAAGGAATAATTCTGGATTTGGTTATACTAGTTCTAAACCAATTTTTAGTAACAATTATTTTGTTCTTCAAAGTGCTCCATTATGTACTAAGTGTCAGTGTGGTGGGAATTGGGCAAAAAATTGTTCCTTAAACAAAACATAGTCTTTAGGATTTCATAAAGCCTATTTTTCTAAGAAAACGTGGGTGCTTAAAAATTTTCTTTCTGAAATTCTAGATCCAAGAAAGTTTGGGTTCTGAAAGTCTAACCCTTTTATTTTCAAGAAAATAAAGAAGGTACCAACAGTAATACATGGTACATGGATAGTGGATGTTCCCGACATATGACTGGTAACAAAAACTAATTTGAAAAGATTATCAAGACAAAATGAGGGAAAATAACTTTAGGAGATAATGCTCAGGGAGAAATTATTAGTATTGGTAACATCATTCTTCTTGGAAAAACTTTGATTTCAAATGTTTTATTTGTTAAGGGTCTTAAGCACAACCTCATTAGCATAATCTAATTATGTGATGAAGGCTACCTTGTAAATTTTAGGAATGACAAGTGCTTAGTACACAATTCGAAGGAAGAGTTTATTATTTCTACCCACATGCATGAGAATGTATACACACTAAACTTAGAAGACCTTAGGAGCCAAGATCTACCTAGCCTTAGTGAAATGGAAGATCATTCTTGGTTGTGGTATAGAAGGTTAGGTCACTGTAACCTTAAGAAACTATGAAAAATTTCTAAGAAAAGATTAGTTAAGGATCTACCGGAGCTTAGATTTGATTCTTCAAAAGTTTTTGACCCTTATCAATATAGAAAGCAACATAAATCAAGTTTTAAATCAGTCGGTGAAGTCTCAACTACTGATGCATTATGGTTAGTGCATATGGATTTCTTTGGTCCTACACAAACTGGAAGTATTGGAGGCAAGTATTATGTATTTGTTTTAGTTGACGATTACACTAGATTTACGTGGGTATATTTTATGGCAAAGAAATCTGAAGATTTTTCTTATTTCAAAAGTTTTATATCCCAAGTTAAAAATGAGAAAAACCTTCCTTTGATAACTATTCATAGTGATCATAGAGGAGAATTTCAAAATTCTGATTTTGAAACTTTTTGTAGTATAAAAGGCGTTACTCATAACTTCTCAGCACCCAGAACACCTCAACAAAATGGTGTTGTTGAAAAAAGAAATAGAATTCTTCAAGAGATAACAAGAACCATGTTGAGTGAGTATTTTTTAGCCAAACAATTTTGGGCTGAAGCTTTAAGTACTTATTGTTATACTATAAATTGAGTTTTTATTAGACCTTTTCTTAATAAAACTCCTTATGAGTTATGGAATGGTAGCAAACCTAGATTTTACTACTTCAAGGTTTTTGGTTGCAAGGTATTAATTCTGAATACTAAAGATAATATACACAAATTCACACCAAAATCTGATGAATGAATTTTATTAGGCTACTCCACAACTTCTAAGGCTTATAAAGTTTTCAATAAAAACACTTGTATTGTTGAAGAAACAGTACATGTCAAATTTGATGAAATTGATCCTTTTGTTTTAAAACAACCCCAACCTACATCTTCAGATGTATTTTCAAAAACTGATTATCAACCCTTGATAGAAGATCCTTCTGATAAGGAAAATGTCCAAGAAAATGTTTCTAAAGCATTTACCCCAAAAGACTTTCTACCTTATATTGATGAATAGGTTTTTCAAAACCCAAATCAGTTGTTTCTAAAGAATCATCCTAGTGATAGTATAATTGGTGATGTGAATCAACCTCAAAGGACTATAAGTTCCTTAAGAAATGAAGTAGAACATCTAGAATTTCTTTCCTAATTAGAACCAAAAAGCACTGATGAAGCTTTAGGTGATGATGATTGGATAAAATCTATGCAAGATGAGCTAAATGAATTCAAAAGGAATAAAGTCTAGACTTTGGTTGAAAGACCTAAGAAAACTTCTATTATTGGTGTTAAATGGGTCTTTAGAAATAAGTGTGATGAAAATGGAATCATAGTAAGAAATAAAGCTATATTGGTTGATAAAGGTTATAATCAACAAGAAGGAATAGACTATGAAGGAACCTATGCTCCAGTAGCTATACTTGAATCTATTAGTATCTTACTTGCCTTTGCAGCATTCTTCAATTTTAAACTTTTTCAAATGGATGTGAAATGTGATTTCCTTAATGGTTATGTTCAAGAGGAAGTTTTTGTTGAACAACCTTCTGGTTTTGAAGATACAAAACATCCTGATCACATTTTTAGACTTACCAAATCTTTGTATAGACTTAAGTAAGCCCCTCGAGCCTGGTATGATATAATTACAGGATTTTTTCTTCAAAATAATTATGTTAAGGGAAATGCAGATCTAACCCTTTTTATAAAGAAAGATAAGAAAAATGTTTTGATTGTTCAAATTTATGTTGATGACATTATATTTGGTTCAACTTAGCAATCTTTAACTAATTCCTTTGTGGATTTAATGAAATATAAGTTTGAAAAGAGTATGATGTGTGAGTCAACATTTTTCCTTGGTTTTCAAATTTCTCAAAAACCAGAAGGAACCTATATATCTCAACATAAGTACATTAAATATCTTCTTAAAAAGTATGTATATGACAACATTAAGAGTTTTAGTACTCCCATTAGTACCTCAAACACACTTGATCTTGATGAAACTGGGAAACCAGTAGATCAAACATCTTTAAGAGGTATGATAGGAAGTTTACTTTACTTGACAGTTAGTTATACAGACTTAATGTTTTCAGTATTCTTATGTGCAGGATATCAATCTAATCCTAAGGAATCTTATTTAAAGGCAGTGAAAATAATTTTTTTCTACTTAAAGGGAACCATGGATTTAAGACTCTTCTATACTTCTGTAAATGATTTTGTTTTGAAAAGTTTTTCAGATGATGACTTTGGTGGATGTAGAATGGATAGAAAAAGTACATCCAGAACTTGTCATTTCTTAGGAGATTCATTAGTTTCTTGTTCATTCAAGAAGCAACACTCAGTAGCACTTTCTACTGCTGAATCCAAATATGTAGCAGCTGGAAGTTGTTGTGCTCAAGTGTTGTGGATGCAACACACACTCACAGACTATGGTATGAGTTTTACCAAAACAAAAATTTTGTTTGATAATACAAGTTCCATTTCCCTTAGTAAAAACCCATCACATCACTCTCGTGCAAAACACATAGATATTAGGCATCAATTTATTAGGGATCACAAAAAAAAGATATCATTCTTCAATTTATCAGAATGCAAGATAAACTTGCTGATATTTTCACAAAATCTTTACCCTCTGATAGATTTGAATGCATTAAATAGAAGTTAGGAATGATAACCGTAAGGTAATATTCCTTTTTAACTTCCTATGGAACCAATCTTCTTATAGTAATAAAATCCTTTTCATAGGGGGAGTACATTTTCTTGTGAATTTTTCAAATTTGCGTAATGAAGATTTTTGTACTTAAAATTTTCATATTTAAGATTTTCATAATGAAGATTTTCATAATGAAGGTTTTCATTCGCAAGATTTTCGTAATGAAAATTTTCGTAAATTTTCGTAATGAAGATTTTTGTAATGAATATTTTCGTAATAGAGTGTTTTCATTTTTAATTTTTTCATAATCAAAATTTTCAGAATCTAAATTTCTTCAAGAACAATTTTTCCTCAATATGAATAATCTTCCTAGAAATATGAAAGGTATGTTTTCTTTCTTAAGTTTTCATAGTCATCATTTACTTTCTGGTATTTTCTTTTGTGTTTTAAAATTTTCGGATTCTAGTTTCTTTAAATCTGAATGTTTTTCTTAAAAACCTCAAAAGATCGGATTCTATCAAGATTTCACTGTGGCTATCATATCAACTTATAGATCTGATTAGAAGGATTTTCAGCCATTGGATTGAGTTTGGAAGATGAATTGTCACTTCCAACACCAATATAAAGGACCCCCGAAGGGTTGTCCCACATCGATCTCAAGCTCTCGCTTGCTAAAGTTATGACCTTCTACTTAAGACCATTCTGAACTTCTTAGAGTTTTCTCAATTCTGAATGTCTTTAGAAGAATCATCTCAGAAAGACATGTCTACTGTCAAGACAATTCCAGAATGGAAGGTATATAGAGAAAGGCTGGTGCATCTGAATTTCTTCAACAAGTATGATTCTATTATTTCAAAGAATATCAAACTCAATGGATGAGAGAGTGTCTGAATATCAAAGCTCGGTGCTCAAGATTTGGTTTATCCAGATTTGATTGTTGAGTTTTATGAATCAGTCAGTTTATTTATGTAAGAAGGCATAGAGAAGTTTTCATTCAAAAGCTATAGAAGGACCTATACTCTTTCGTATACAAAGGCAACTAGTTTAGTTGGAGTTCCATTTGAAAGGGAAGCTGAGTTCTGTTCCCATAAGTTGCCGAATGTTCAAGGAAGTTTTGTCAAGGTGAAATCTATGGAGTGCCTCAGTCTTATAGATGTCAAAACTCCGAAGATTGCTCACCTCTCTACAAATAACCAGATCCTTGAATTATGGGTTCAAGGTTTCATCATTCCAAGAAAAGGTGACAATGACACCTTGAAGAAGAGTGATATGTACATCCTAGATTTTCTGGTGAATCTGAGGAAGATCAATTTAATTAAGCATATTATCATTATAATAGAGAATATAAATAATGGAAACTTGAAGGATCATATTATAATGTATCCATCTATTCTTTCTAAGTTGATTGTTCGGTGTCTGGAGTCTTTCAAAATCCCTTGCAGTTCAAAGACGAGGAATTGAAAAGTCATGCTAATCAGTGATGATACTCTCAAAAGGATGAAAGTTTGTTTTTCTAAAGAAACTAGAGAATTTTATGATCTACCAGTAAAATAGGTTGAAGCTGTTCCAAAAGAAAAAGAAGTGGATTAACCATCGAAAAAGGATGGAAAGAAGATAAAGTTGAAAGAAGTAGAAGAAGAAGAGAAAACACCAAAATCTAAGGAAGCTCAATCCCCACCTCCAAAACCTATGAAAAAAAATCCTATCCAGATGAGGTTGTTGTAAAGTGGAGGGAAGAGAAGAAAAATAGGAAGGAAGGAGAGCCACAGTTTGGCTTGGATCCTGTAGAAGCTAAGTCTTTAAAAGAAAAGACAACTGATGAGCTTGAGAAGAAAGCTAAGGAAAAGAAGCAAAAGAAGAAGATGTCGGAGGCTGAAATAGTTCAATCCCTCCTGAGGGATACTGAGAAAGAATCTGATAATATCCCTGTACCGAAATCCTTCTTGGTAGAGGCCTTACTTGAGACACCAAGGAAGAAATTTCTCACTCCGAAAAAAGTACAAGAAAAGATTGTTGAAGAAAAAGAAGTTGTGGAAGAAGTGGAAGAAGAAGAAAGCAGTGGTGACACCTAAGACCTCATAAAGAAAGTTGAAGACTTTCATGAGAAGGAAAGTGCATCCGAGAAATTGTCAATCCGGACCTCTCAAGACAGATCTTCAAAACTCTCTACTCCTAGGTTAGATGAAAAAGCTAAAGATGAAGTGAATAAGCTCTCTGAGGAAGAAAGTTATAATTGTTATTTTATTCATCCTGAAGATGCCGAGGCACGAGCTGAAAAGGAGAAGATGGATGGAGATTGAATTGTTCAACTGTCTGACAGTGAACATGAGTCTCCAGATGAGGAAGCTGTTCTGAGAACTAATAAGGGGAAACAGGTGGTTGTAGATACACCTACTAAAGTTGTTTTAAAGAAGAAGGAAGCTGGTGGATCTTTGAAGAGGAATCTTTTTGATCTAGAGAAAGATCCCTCATTTAGAAGAGTCTCAGATTTGGAATCATCATCCCTAGGACATGATTTCGTTATTCAATCACTGAAGAATCTTGTTGACACCATTCCGATCTTTCCAAGCATTGAATCGAGATGTCAGATGCTCCAACACAGCTTGAATCAAAAATAAGATTCAGTATCCATGGTGATGGATAAGTGTATAAATCTTCAGGCTGATTTCAAGAACTTCTTCATTAACTATGAAGCCCAAAAAAGATCTTGTAATAAAGTGATTAGCTGGTCAAAGAGGATAGTTGAATATTTGAGAGACCTTGATGAGTTTCAAGATGGTGTTAAGGAAGCTTTTGATATTGAAGATAGTAAAATCAAAGATCTCATGACTAGCTTTGAGGAAAAGCCAAATCTTGAGAAAATACTCGGATTCAAGAGGTAAAGGATCTGAATGGGAAGCTATATTATATTGCTCAAAGTTGGAACAGGGAAAGGGATCTTCATATTGAGATCAAAGATAAGCTAGTTAAGCAAGATGAACTGATGAAGGCTCAGGCAGAAGCTCTCAAGGCTCAGGAAGAAAAGATCAAGGCCTTAGAGAAGAAAGCTAAGGATCAGGATCAGCTCCTAAACCAAGTAGAATAAGACCACAAGGAACTCAAAAAGCTAAAAACCATAGTGAAGAAATTGATACCCAAGGACAAGGAAGGAAAATAGACCCAATTCAATCTTTTGTTGTATTTTTCTTTCCTTGTACAAATTCTTCCTATATTAATGAAATTTTGGTTGCTCGTTTTTGTTTGGATGCTTTGTACTAATATTTCAGGTACTATAATTTCTTTTACATTCCCTCAAATTCTTTTTGAAAATCACAAAGGGGGAGAAAAGAAAAAGAATACTAAGTAAAGAAGAAATGTCCCTAAGTAATGGGGAGTTTATCTAAGGGGGAATTTTCATTATAGATATTTCCGTACTCAAGATAATGAAAAGTCTCATTCTGGAAATCTATAATATGATCCTTAGTGTTCCAAAGCCTAAGGGGTAGTTAGTCGTATTCATCTTTGCCCATATAATAAGGGAGATAAGTTTTATTTTCAAAGCCTAGAAAAATATTTTCTAAGTCCTTTTATTATTTTTCAAGGATGTTTGTGCTTTCCAAAAAGTGGTAGATTGTTGAGTCAATAAGGTTTTCCTTATAAATTTTCCATTCCTTCATACTTAGGGGAGATTATTGAGTCAATAAGGTTTCCTTATGACTTTACCATTCCTTCTTGTTTTGAAAATCACAAACACCTTATCTCAAGACAAATTTCTTTTTACCCTGTGTTTTACTTCCATAAGAAAAATTTTCCTTCCCCAAGGAAATTTAACCTTACCATGTTTTTTCATTTTTCATTATCCTTTCTAAGTGTAAAATCCAGTTTTAAGTCTAAAAACATGAAATCATATAATACTTAGATAAAAAACATTCTGTTTTCAGATTCCTAACTCTTCTGAGTTCTGACTCCGTGTTCTCTGAATTCAGACTCCAAACTCTTCTAAGTTCTGACTCCGAATTCTAATGAATTCAGACTCTGAACTCTTATGAGTTCTAACTCCGAATTATAATAAATTCAGACTTTTAACTCTGTAAGTTCAGACTCTGAATTTTCATGAATTTTGACTCTGAACTTTGTAAGTTCTGACTTCTAATTCTCATGAACTCTGACTCCGAACTTTGTAAGTTCAGGTTTTGAATTCTTGTGAATCCATATTCCAAATTTCCTTGAAATTCAGATTTTGGAATTCTATAGAGTTTATGTTACGAATTCCATAGAAAACAGAATCTGAATATCCTTGTATTATAGACTATGAATTCATTTTTGGTTAGACTCTGAACTTTTTATTTTCTTACATTCAGAATATTTGATTTCAGTTAAGTAACCATATTTTTTCTTACACTTGTTTTTGTTATAAAATGATGTCGTGCTTTCAGTTACTAACTAACCTTTGTTTGAGTGACACGTGTATAGGTCCCTCAAAATTTCAAGAAAAAATATGAACATTGGAGGAGGGAGCCGATCATTGGTGTTGTGCCTATAAATAGGAGCTCATTTGAAAGAGCTCACAACAAGTTGATCAATATAGAGATTACATGCTGCTGAAGTGATTTCTAGAGAGATAGGCTTTATTGCTTTGTGCGTACTAAAATTATTGTTCATATTTTCTTTGTGCGAATCTGATTTTTACTGTGTTTAATCGAGGGCTTACAGGGATAGGAAGACAGAGGCGCCGACTACCTTGAAGTTGAGGGCTTCCTTGCTGAGGAAGATAGAGGTACCAACTACCTTGACGTTGAGGGCTTGCTGGGATAACAAGACAGACTTAGATCTTCATATCGAGAGCTTACCCTGGTGTGGGTAAGATAGAATTTCTTGAAAGTATAAATCAAGGGACCTTTATCCTATAAGGGTTGGTGTCCTGAGAACCAACTGTTTTGTACTTTGATTACATGAATGTTCACTTATTATATATTTTTTATTGTTCTGCATGACTATAATATAATAATGTCCTAGAATATTTGTTGCATTGATAAGGTCATGGAAGATCCCCGCTATGATGAGAACCTTGAAATTCTCTAACAATATTCTTAAATAAAGTTCTACAGTTGGATGAAATACTATGATAAGACACATAGTATACAGACCGTCATGTGTGAGTACTCGTAAGAAGACGAGACTCTCTCTCATGGAGTTCGCACTTGGTAATCTCCAATATGGGAGATTATGAGAACAGAACCACTAGTAGCAATTCCGCATGTCTTAGTGTCATCGGACATTTCTATCTATGAGCGTGTGTAATGGTCCTTAGGCTGAAAGATTATCATTAACTCATGTCATGACTCATGCACTTAGATTTACTGAAAAAAACCGTCACGCAAACAGTTGGCGGGAAGTAGGGTACGTTGGGTGTGTCATGAGTGACATGTTGTTAACGGATAAGTCGAGGAAGGATTTGTCCCTTCCATTTATAGAAGTTGATATCTCGGCCCTTTGATTGAAATAGAACCGTCGCATTAAATTCCATGGACATGGTGTAAACGATGAGTTTATTTCAGGTAGTCAAAGAACGATAGATCAAGCATATAGGTTTATGACACTGCCATGAAACCTGCTTGACGAGATATCAAGACAAAGGGATTAAATTACACAGTAAACATTTGTATGAGGTGATACATCAATGCGGCGTCAACTTCTTTCTCTTGGGCGCCTTGACCCGTTGCTAGACAGTAATCTTGGACTTTAGGAAAGCCCGCCTAATGCCAACGAGAAAGAGGCCTAGAGGGTCACACACTAAATGTATTCAAGTATCTCAAGTAGAATAAATATTATTCCAATACGTGGTTTAATAATTATTCAAGGAAGCCTAAATCGTTTTAATTTTGGAGGAATAATAAAATAAAACAAGTACACGCTGTGTATCAATTATTACATGCCGTGTAGTTTTATTTTGAAAACAAGTACACACCGTGTATTATTAAATATACATGCCGTGTAGTTTTCATTTTGGAAAGGAAATGAATAAATGAAAACAAGATATACACGTCGTGTACATTGAATGTACATGCCGTGTAGTTTTCAATGAAAAACAAGTACACGCCGTGTATTTATTAATACACGTTGTGTATTTTTTCCAGTTAGGATTTTGAGGAAATATCGTTTTATTAAATGATATTTATTATAATCAGCGTGGGTGCATGTCAAGGAATTAATTATTCGAAATGAGGGGTTTTAAATAAGAGTCAATGAAATAAATAAAACGTGTAACACATTTATTTATTGTCATAACTCTACAACCTCAAACCCGATTATAAATATCCTCACAACCCCAACTATTTTCCTAACACACAAGAGAATCGTTGTGCACAAAAACTCTAAAGAATTCTGTCAAGGCCGAAAGAACCTCTTCCTCTAAGAACACTCTCAAGACTGAGAGCGATCCTCTTCCATCGAATCAAGATGATCTAAGGCGGACACCGCAAGCAAAGGTTTCTCCATGCTAGCACCCGGAGACTCCTTTGGCGACATCCCGAGATATGAGGTACACGTGTAGATCACCGCTAGAGGAAGTCTACACTTGGCTTCTGCGATGCAATGACGAATCACATCGGAATGTGATCAAGAACATCAATGAAGAAAGAACACCCAAAAGGTATTTATTTTCAAAGATCCTCTTCCATTGAATCAAGACGATCTAAGGAGGACACCGAAAGCAAAGGTTTCTCTACGCTAGCACCTGGAGACTCCTTTGGTGATATCCCGAGATACAAGGTACACGTGTGGATCACTGCTAGAGGAAGTATACACTTGGAATCTACGACGCAACGACGAATCACATCGGAACGTGATAAAGAATATCAACGAAGAAAGAACAAACAAAATGTATTTCTTTTCAATTGATTAAATTAATTATAATGAACCTGTAACGATCCTACTTTGGGGTTCTGGGACATTCCTATTCTTTTGTCCATTTCTGTGATTCGATCCGTGGAGACTGATGTTTATCATCGTATTGATCCTGGATTAATCATTTTTAATGACAAAAAGCCAAGTGCGCACATCAACCCACGCGCTTCTACTGCGCCCAGAACCTTCAATTGGTATCAGAGTGAGGTTACAACGTTGATTATAGTTATTTAATTTTCTTTGATAATTTATGAATTTATATTTGATTCAATTCGAAATAAATCAGTCTATAAATCTGAATAAACAAGATATGTTCTTCCTCCTTCTTGTCTTGATTCATATCACAGAAAAAACATTTTAATTTTAATTTTGATTAAAATAAAAAATAGGAACTCATCCTGAGGAGCCGCTCTTTCTGTCTATACAACACGGGAATACACGGTGTGTAATGAAAACTACACGCTGTGTACTTAGGTTCAACGAACCAGCACTGGTCCGCCAAACTATGCCGTGTGAATTGGGTATGCCTATGTATTTATTACCCTGTGTTGACCAGAAATGAATGACATGTGGAAAACAGGAATACACGGCGTTTATGTTGGAGCAACACGCTGTGTAGTCCGATTCGGCCCAAGTGAAACCGTGTACAAAGGAGAAGCTGCGTACCACGTACATGGGATCGCCAGGCTAGTTACCACGTAATAAGGAAGTACACGCCGTGTATGATTTATCTACATGACGTGTACTCCGAAATTTCCAAAGTAGAGAAAACACGCCAAAGCCCCCAGCGTGTACTTTGGATAAAAGGTGAAAGGAAATACACGCCATGTAAATATAAACTACACGCCATGTACTTTCCAGAAATTTCACTAGGTTTCCTCCAAAAGGTACAAAGACCTGTACAAGGGATATGGATGATAAGAATCTCAAGGAAATTCATAAAGGAATTTAATATAAAGAATTGATTAATTATAAGATCATAATTATTTGAATTTAAGCGCGACTTATCTTGAATAATAGAACGATTAAAAAGAATTTGAATTATAAATATGTGTAAATGTCGTTGCATGCTACAAATGATAATGAGATAGACCAAATACCCTTTTGTATGTGTGTTTGGTCTCATTTAAATTTGTTTAATTTAAATTCATTGGCCTACAAGCCTTCTTCCAATAAAATGTAGGTCCTGTGTGCCCATGGTTTCTTTAATGTAAACCCTATGTAATGGAGGATCTCCCAATCCATAGAAGATAGTTTGAAATCAGAAGCTGAGGTGGACCCAACCCAAGAAGATACAAAGGTGGACAAGTGGGAGCTGCAAAGCACAAACCATCAGGTTCAAGGTGTTTTCCCTAGGTCAGGGTTATCTTATCAAACCGCTAGATAAGCTAACCAATAGAAGCTCATGATCATGCCATATTATTTTATTTCTGTCTGATTTCATGGTTTATTTATTATGTATGTGTTGTCGCCATCACATAATTAATGAAATAAACGATCATGCAAAGATGGAATAAAATAAAACCTGACTATGCGTAAACATTATCAGAACATGGTTAATCACTTAAGCAAGCATCACTTAATATTAACAAGCATGTGATAATGTGAAACTACGCATGAAGATTAAAATCCCTCAAATACCATATTAAGTCAGACCAAGCCTTATGTTACTTGATTAAGGGCAAGACTCAATAAAACTATGTGTTTGACCAACCCTTGTTAGGAAACTTACTTTTATAAAGGAAGCCCTTATGAAAGGTTTCAGGTTGACTTAACCATATTGCATCAAGAGAAGTATCCCTTTCTAGACTTGATGTAATATTGGAGGAAAGAGTTGAGGAAATCCAAGTTAGTATTTCAGTATTGGGGAGTCCACTCAACAGATCAAGGAACTGTAAGCTCACAGTTGGCAAAGACTTGCCTACCTAAATACCTTCAAATAGCTTGACCAACCCTTTTTGGGGTTATGTGAAGAGGAATATGGATCCTTTCCACTACAATGTAAAAGAAACTAGACATTCTGAGTTCAATGGTGAAGGCCATTGGGACTTAATAAAATAGTGAGAGAATTAATCAATTCATTTATTATTACTCATAAAAATGTAATCAAGAAAGTATTGATAAATCTGCTATTTTAATTTATAGAATCGAAATGACAAACGCATCAACCACATTTTCTCTACGATCAATTCTGGATAAAGACAATATACTCACTGGTAGTAACATTTAGGAATGTTTTAGGCGCCTTCGGGTTATCCTACGCCATAAACAAAAGTTTTACGTGCTGGAGTCATCACTTCTTGATCCGCCTTCCCAAGGGGCGAGTGATGAAGATTTCCTGGTCTATGATCAACATTTGAGTGATGCACTCGACGTTCAATGTTTGATGCTGTCATCAATGTCTAGTGATATCATGAAGTCTCATGAAGACATGGATGCCTACAGCATGCTCGATCACCTCCATGGTCTATACCAGGATAGGGCAAGACAGGAAAGGTTTGAGATCTTTAAGGCTCTATTTCAGAGCAAGCTTGGAGAGGGTGCCCCAGCCAGGCCTCATGTAGTCAATATCATTGGCTACATTGAGATCTTGGAGGTTCTAGGGTTTAAACTCCCCGAAGAACTGGGTACCGATCTCATTCTTGCATCACTACCCCAGAGCTTCTCAAACTTTGTTGTGAACTTCAATATGAACAACATTGAGAAGTCTCTGTCTGATCTTCTTATCCTTATTTGCAAAGTGGACAATGACATGAAGTTTGAAAAGTCTTCTATCTTCATGGTGAATAAAAGGAAAGTGAAGGCGAAGAGATTTAAGCCCAAATCATCTTCAAGTCCTTCCAAGAAAAGGAATATCAAAGGGGAGGCAAGTGAACATGATGCTGTTTGTTTCACATGTGGCAAGAAGGGCCACTGGAAGAAAAACTGCACCCATCCAAGGAAGCAAGGGGAAGCTTCAGGTGAATTTGTTATCGAATGCAATCTATCTGTTTCTACCAATTGGGTATTAGATACTACTTGTGGTGCTCACATCTGTATCCAAATATAGGAACCAAGTAGATTCATAAAGATTGATCGAGGTGAGGTAGATCTATGAGCAGCCAACGGAGCCAGACTTGCTGTTGTAGCTGTCGGGGAATACCACCTCAAATTACCAATTGGAATGATCTTGGTGTTAAAGGGTTTTTTTTGAAAATAAGGATAGATATCATTAATGATGAAGATCAGCAGCCGTACAAGCGAAAATCCATGAAGGGAAATTGTGCCGCCAAAGATGGTTGACATCGAAGGGGACTGAGGCAGCCAGCTGGTGGGTCACATTGTTTCCTTCCCTTTTGGTAAAGGAGAAGGTACAGTAAGAAAAGCCTTGGTGAAGCGCGTGAATTCTACTGGTGATAGATCCAAATGACTGGAGTCCTCCATCATTGTTGTTGATAGAATTGATTACGGTGAGGCA
This sequence comes from Viscum album, assembly GCA_963277665.1. Lineage (NCBI taxonomy): Eukaryota > Viridiplantae > Streptophyta > Magnoliopsida > Santalales > Viscaceae > Viscum > Viscum album. The sequence continues at coordinate 887,221,234 of OY728135.1, read as the reverse complement.
GTCAGACTCGATGATGATATCAACCCATCCACAATCCACAGCGAGCATCATACTAGCAAGGATGGCCATGGCCTCAGCAACTGTAGGCTCTCAAAAATCCTGATGTGGTTCATATTTTGCAGCAAGGATTTTCCCCAGATGGTTTCGGGCCAGGAGGCCTAGGGCGACAAGCCCATTCTTTGGGAGTGACGCGTCCACGTTAATATTAAGGGTCCCTTCAGTTGGGGGATTCTAAGAAAGGGGAAGGGAGGGGGTAGCACCTGGCATAGAATGTCCATTGTGGTATTTCTAGCCCTCAATCCAAGAGGTGGCCCATTCAATCCAGAATTCAGGGGTTTTGTGAGCTTGATGAAAAACGGCATTGTTGCACCAGACCCAAATAATCCAGGATAGAGTGCAAAGTGAACCTAAAGAAGCCAAGGAAAGAGAGGAGCGCCACCGCGTCATAAGATTGGGAAGGTCAGAGGCCGATTCCATTAAAGCGGTAGAATTCATTCCCCATTTATTCCAAATTTGCTCAGCTCCTGAGCAGTGAATGATGGTGTGCAAAGGAGTTTCAGGAGTGTTCGGGCAGAAAGGGCAAAAAGCAGAGCTAGCCATATGTCGGTGAGCAAGGAGGATCATGGTTGGGAGAGTACCCGTGCAGACCTGCCACCAAAACTGGTGAATTTTAGGGGGAGCGTTGAGCTTCCACACCAAGTTCCAAGGTCCCTCAACCTAGACGACTGAGTGGTTGTCAAGATCCAGTCTGTAGCCGGACCGCACCGTGTATTCGCCTGAGGACTCATTGATCTAGAAAAGCCGATCGGGGCTTGCATCAGGGACCCATGGAATGCTAAGGATGATTCTTTGACCCCTTTCATTAAAATAATCAAGTATTTTTTCCAGACACCACCCCTGTCCCTGGTCGGAAAGGAGGAAGCTAACAGTGGCGTTTTCGAGACCTGGTTGGACGGGGGATGTAGCCCGCTTACAATCCTTATTGATAAGCCAAGGATTAGTCTAGATATTGACTGATGAGCCAAACCCTATCCTCCAGCCTAGTCCTTTTTCCTGGAGCTTTTTATCCCCCCAGATGCTTCTCCAGAGGAAGCTAGGATGGGGACCAAGAGAGGAAGCATGAAAGTCCGTGTGGGGAAAGTACTTAGCCCGGAGAACCCGTGCACAAAGAGATGATGGGCGGTGAAGAAGGCGCCATCCTTGCTTGGAAAAAAGTGCATCATTGAAGAGACGCAAATTCCGGAATCCCATCACTCCCTTGGATTTGGAATTGTAGAGTTTCTCCCAGGCCATCCAGTGGGGTCAATTCCTCCCATCATTCTTTCCCCACCAGAAATTGGCAGTGTGTGTGTGGATTTGGTCGACAATGAGAGTCGGGAGCTTAAATAGGGACATAAAGTAGCTGGGAATGGATTGTATGATAGCTTTGATGAGGGTCTCTTTTCCAACTTTAGAAATACCTTTAGGGGCCAGCCTAGAATTTTTTTCTCGATCCTGTCCATAAGATATGTGAAGATTTCTTTTTTGGATCGGCCAATCATCGTGGGAAGCCCCAAGTACTTCTAATGTTTTACAACCATATGGATACCAGCTGATGCGCAAAGATCAACCCTCTTAGAAAGAGGCACCCTAGCACTGAAATAAATTTCAGATTTTCCATGATTGATTGATTGGAAATGAATGTTTCTACTTTTATAAAGATAGAATTTGTTTTGGTAGGGCACATTTATATAAAGACATTAATGTGTTAGAATACACAAACCAAGTAATAGAAATCGATGACAAAGTTAATTCACATAAATCATACCACACCCAACTTTGGCATCACCAAATGGGTCATTTCAATGAGAAACATTTGACAAAATTACATCAAGATGGGTATTTAGATTCTTTCAAACTAAAACCACTTGGTGTATGTCATGCGTGTCTACAAGGAAAAATGACCAAAGCCCCATTTAGTGGGAAATGTGAAAGGGATAAAGAGCTTCTAGAATTAGTTCACACAGATGTGTATAGACCATTTCCAGTTGAAGCAAGGGGTGGGTTCTCGTACTTCATAACTTTTACTGGTGATTTTAGTAGATATGGATATATTTACTTAATGAGGTATAAGTCAGATTCTTTTGATCGGTTCAAAGGATACAAGAATGAAGTTGAGAACCATCTTGGTAAGAAGATTAAGAAACTCCGCTCAGACAGAGGAGGAGAATATCTTAATCAGGACTTCATTGATTTCTTACAGGAGTTTGGGATTCTATATCAACTCACTCCTCCTTACACGCCTCAGTGGAATGGTGTTAGTGAAAGGAAGAACCACACCCTGTTGGACATGGTGAGATCAGTGATGATTCATGCGAGTCTTCCATTATCCTTTTGGGGATATGCATTACAAACAGAAGCACACATACTAAAATAAGTGCCAACTAAATTGATAAATGGTATTCTATAGGAGTTATGGAGTGGATGAAAATCCATGTTATCGAATTTACATGTGTGGGGTAGCGAAGAATTTGTTAAGGCCTCTTCAGGTAACAAACTTGCACCTTAAGGCACAAAGTGTATCTTTATAGGATATCCCAAGGAAACAAGGGAATATTACCTATACAACCCCTCAGAAAAAAAGGTTACAGTGGAAAGACACACCATATTCCTTGAGAGGAACACATCTCTAAAAGAGATAGTGGGAGCGAGATAGACTTCGATGAAGTTGAGGCTCAAGATACACAAGAGTTGGTACAAGAATAGATTCCACAAAGCCCCGTGGACGAAAAATTTGTTCCAGAGACACAAGAATTGCATAGGATCACTAGAGAGGTAAGAGAACCATAACGATATGGTTTTCTTGTCACCGAGGATGGTGAATCATTATTGGTTGACAATGATGATCCTCTTACCTATAAGGAAGTAGTTGAAGGCACAGACATTGTCAAGTGGCAAGAAGCCATGAATTATAAAATGGGTTCCATGTACCAAAACCAAGTCTGGATTTTGGTAGATCCTCTAGTTGATATAAAGTCTATCGGTAATAAATGGGTATTCAAGAAGAAACTAGACATGGAGGGGAAATTCAGCACCTATAAGGCATGACTGTTTGCAAAAGGTTTTGACAACGTCAAGGAATTGACTATGATGAAACCTTTTCACCGATTGCGATACTGAAATCCATCAGAATCCTATTAGCCATTGCCGCTTACCATGACTTTGAAATTTTTCAAATGGTTGTCAAAACAACATTCCTTAACGGGAACCTCCATGAAGATGTCTACATGACACAACCTAAAGGGTTTGTGACTCCAAACGATGCCAACAAGGTATGCAAGTTGCAGAAATCCATTTATGGATTAAAGAAAGCATCAAGGTCATGGAACATTCGTTTTGATGAAGCTGTAACGGAATTTGGCTTTGTTAAGAATGAATGTGAGCCTTGTGTCTACAAGAGGTTTAGTGGAAGTGCAGTAGTTTTCCTAATAGGATATGTTGATAACATATTACTAATTGGAAACAAAGTACCTGTCTTACAGTCAGTTAAGGCATGGTTGCATAAATGCTTCTCCATAAAAGACTTGGGCGATGCAGCATATATTCTTGGGATCATGATCCATCGTGATAGATCCAAGAGAATGCTGGACCTGAGTCAAAATACATACATTGACAAGATACTGAAGAGATTTTGTATGGAACAGTCCAAGAGGGGATTGTTTCCAGTGTCACATGGCATTCATCTTTCCAATAAAATGTGTCCTCAGACACATGAGGAAAGAAAGATAATGGAAATGATCCCTTACACATCTGCAACTGGGTCAGTCATGTATACTATGCTATGTACGAGGCTAGATGTTGCTTACGCATTAAGTACAGTAGGAAGATATTAAACTGATCCAGGATATCGCTATTGGATGGCAGTCAAGACTATCCTTAAGTATCTAAGGTGTAATAAGGATATATTTCTGGTTTACAAAGGAGATGGGGAACTAGTAATTAGAGGACATGTAGATGCTAGTTTCCAAACTGATCAAGATGACATGAAGTCACAGACTGGATACATCTTTAGTTTGAATGGAGGTGCAGTGAGCTGGAAGAGCTCAAAGAAAAGTGTGGTGGTAGATTCTATAGCAGAGTCTAAGTATATCGCAGCTTCTGAGGCAGCTAAAGGAGTAGTATAGACGCGAAGCTTCATCCAAGAGATGGATGTAGTACTGAGCAATAAAGATACTATCACACTCTATTGTGATAATACTGCATTGGTGGCACTTGCAAAAGAGCCAATGTCACATTAGCGGACAAAGCACATACTTTGGAAGTATCATCCCTTGAGGGATTTTTCTCAGAGAGGTGAAGTTGCAGTGGGCAGTATTTCCACGGAAGACAACGTGGCAGACCCCTTGACTAAAGCCTTGACTCAGCAGAAACATGATCATCATGTGAGGTCTAGCGGACTAAAAGTCGTAGGCAGTTGGCTCTAGTCCAAGTGGGAGTTTGTAAGGGTTGGTGTCCTGAGAACCAACTGTTTTGTACTTTGATTACATGAATGTTCACTTATTATATATTGTTCATTGTTCTGCATGACTATAATATAATAATGTCCTAGAATATTTTTTTCATTGATAAGGTCATGGAAGATCCCCTCTATGATGAGAACCTTGAAATGCTATAACAATATTCTTAAATAAAGTACTATGGTTGGATGACATTCTATGATAGGACATATAGTATACAGACCGTCATGCCTGAGTATTCATAAGAAGACGAGACTCTCTCTCATGGAGTTCGCACTTGGTAATATATAAGATGGGAGATTATAAGAATAGACCTGCCAGTAGCAATTCCACATGTCTTGGTGTCATCGGACATTGTTATCTACGAGCATGTGTAATGGTCCTTATACTGGAAGATTATCATTAACTCATGTCATGACTCGCGCACTTAGATTTACTGATGAAAACCGTCATGCAGACAGTTAGTGGGAAGTAGGGTACGTTGGGTGCATCACAAGTGACATGTTGTTAATGGATAAGTCAAGGAAGGATTTGTAACTTCCATTTTTAGAAGTTGATATCTTGGCCCTTTGATTGAAATAGAATTGTCGCATTAAATTCCATGGCCATGGTGTAAATGACGAGTTTATTTCAGGTAGTCAAAGAACGATAGATCAAGCATATAGGTTTATGACACTGCCATGAAACCTGCTTGATGAGATATCAAGACAAAGGGATTAAATTACATAGTATGCATTCGTATGAGGTGATATTTCAATGCGGCATCAACTTCTTTCTCTTGGGTGCCTTGACCTGTTGCTAGACAATAATCTTGGACTTTAGGCAAGCCCACCTAATGCCAACGAGAAATAAGCCTAGAGGGTCACACACTAAGTGTATTCAAGTATCTCAAGTAGAATAAAGATTATTCCCACATGTGGTTTAATAATTATTCAAGGAATCCTAAATCATTTTAATATTGGAGGAAGAATAAAATAAAACAAGTACACACTGTGTATCAATTATTACATGCCGTGTAGTTTTATTTTGAAAACAAGTACATGTCATGTATTATTAAATATACACACCGTGTAGTTTTCATTTTGGAAAGAAAATGAATAAATGAAAACAAGATATACACATTGTGTACATTGAATGTACAAGCCATTTAGTTTTCAATGAAAAACAAGTACATGCCGTGTATTTATTAATACACGCCGTATAGTTTTTCCAGTCGGTATTTTGAGTAAATATCATTTTATTAAATGATATTTATTATAATCAGTGTGAACGCATATCAAGGAATTAATTATTCGACATGGAGGGTTTTAAATAAGAGTCAATGAAATAAATAAAACGCGTAACGCGTTTATTTATTGTCATAACTCTACAACCTCAAACCCGATTATAAATATCCTCACAACCCCAACTCTTTTCCTTACACACAAGAGAATCGTTGTGCACAACAACTCTGGAGAATTCTTTCAAGGTCGAAAGAACCTCTTCCTCGAAGAACACTCTCAAGACTGAGAGAGATCATCTTCCATCAAATCAAGATGATCTAAGGCGGACACCGCAAGCAAAGGTTTCTCCACACTAGCACCTGGAGACTCCTTTGGCGACGTCGCGAGATATGAGGTACACTTATGGATCACCACTAGAGGAAGTATACACTTGGATTCTGTGACACAATGACGAATCACATCAGAACGTGATCAAGAAAATCAATGAAGAAAGAAAACCCAAAAGGTATTTATTTTCAATTGATTAAATTAATTATAATCAACCTGTAACGATCCTACTTTGGGGTTCCGGGACATTCCATTCTTTTGTCCATTTCTGTGATTCGATCGATGGAGATTGGCGTTTATTGTCGTATTGATCCCGGATTGATCATTGTTAATGAAAAAAAGCCAAGTGGGCACATCAACCGACGCGCTTCCACTGTGCTTGGAACCTTCATATCCAAGGTTGTTGGACATCCTTCTATTTGGGTTAAAATATTTACTACTTGTTACTTGTTTTGTTACAAGTTTTTCACTGCATTTTATTTGTTGAAGAAAGTATAACTATCTTATACTTCATTATACTTGTATAATATGATTTAGTAAGATTCTATACACTTTAAGGTAGAATATTTATTTTTTTAAACTTTCTTTAAGTTTCATTCTCAGAATCATATTTTCAGAATCAAGAAAGTGTGTAGAACTAGAGGTTTTATGAATTACTTTGTTTAACCTTGTTAAACAATAGAAAGGTTTCTAACCAAATTTAAAAGTTCCTAAAGATTTTTTAAAGTATACAATTCACCTACCTCTTGTATATTGAGCATCTATATCATTATATACTATAATCAGTATCTCCATTCATTATTTCAATCCAACATAAGTATCTGATACCTAGATATCTAACATGACTCTCATGGTGTTGTTGCAGTAATGGATTCATTAATGGATCTACTACATTATACCATGTATCCATCCTATAGATCCTAACATTTACCTCTCAACGATCTCCCACATGAGATGGTATTTTTGAAGAATGTGTTTGGTCCTTTGGTGAGACCATGGTCCCTTTGCCTAAGCAATAGTTCCATTGTTTTCATAGTAAATCTCAATCACATCCTCAATGTTAGGAACCACTCCATGTTTAGTAATGAACTTTTTTATTCAAACAATTTCCTTTGCAGCATCTAATGCAACTATATACTATTCCTCTGTTGTTGAGTCTTCCATGATGTCATCTTTATAACTCTTCCAAGTGATAGCTCTACCACTTAGTAAAACCCCAAAACCATATTGAGACTTCATATAATATTTTTCATATTGAAAACTCACATCCGTGTAACCTTTTACATAGAGCTCATCTTTTCATCTAAAGACCAAGAATATATCCTTAGTTATTCTGAAGAACATATGAATGTTCTTCACAACATTCTAGTGACTATCTCTAGGATTGGATTTTTATATACTAGTTATACTAAGAGAATAGGTGACATAAGGTCAAGTACAGAGTATGGCATACACGATAGAGCCTATGGTGGACACATAAGGAATTCTATCTATCCTTACTAAATGTTTTGAAGGATCCTATATCTTCCTAAGATTCATTCCATATAACAATGATGTATACCCCTTCCTTGAGTTCTCTATGCTAAATCTCTATAACAGTAACCCATACTTTCAATACATAAATATCACATCTTATTAGGTGAATATTCTTTACAAAACATGATGATCCATGACATAATCATATAGGTCTAGTGCCTTTGGAAACTTGGATACATAAACAACCAGTTCATAAATGATCTACATCATCTCCCACTATATTATTCATAACTAGCACTCTTATTAGACATATCATACTTAATAACTTTCATTATAACCTAAGAAAATGAAACATAATTAAGGGCGATCTCTAATGCTTAGTAAGGGTAAACAAGGGAGATATATATGATCACATAAGTGTAACATGAGAATAACGGTATGAGAACATGAGTTTAACATTTGAAATCCATGACCTGTATATCATAGATCACAATCTTGTGTCATGACATAAATCTTGGTAGTTCATAAGGTATGAATCATAAAGGAATCAAAGAACATGAGCCATGAGAGAATGACATTGGCATATGAAATGGAATTGAGGAATAAAAATAATCATAGAAAAACTTATGTCAATGATACAGAATAATACATTAATAACATGTTAGGCTTGGGCTAACCACCCATGCACCTACTTTAGGCTTAGGATAACCTCCAGTGTACCCTCTTTTTGGCTTGGGATAACCTCCTGTGTACACTTTAAGATCATAAAATTTTAATTATTACCCAATGCATTGGAGGGAGATATAGAAAATCATACATATATACACCAAAAGTTCATAAAACATTTTTCATATCTAAACCTATGAAAATAAATGGGTTTCATATATATTTCACCATAAAATAACCATTGGAAAATAAACAAGTTTTAAAAATATTTCATCATTTCATCATAGTATAACCCATAGAAAAGGGAATGAATTTCTTAAACATATTTTCTTCATAAACATAAACTATACAGAGAAAAAATAAGGATGGTATCATAGTATCATAACCCCAGTAAGGCTTAAGCGACATCAAGGGTTGTAATATTTTATAGAAAATGATTTTGAAAGATCACTTAGAACATTTCTTGAGGAAAACAACCTTCCCATTTTGAAACAACTAATTTAAAATCTAAAAATTTCCAAAATATTATGGAAAAAATATTTCTTTGAAAATAACCTTGAAATTTTTAAATGAATCTTCAAAAAATTGAGTGGTTATAATTGATGAAAATTTTTCTTATGCCGCATAAGTTAAAAGAAAACATTCCTTTCACATTTTTTGTAAAAATTCAAAATACACCTCGGTTGGAAAATGATAAGAAGATTCCTTTCAAACCATTTTGTAAAAAGTAATACATGGGTAAAAAAAATTTAAAAAATAATTGGAAAATAGAATACATGGAAGAAAAAGGTTTTAGAAGACATGGATATGGAAGATTTTTTTGATCGAAGTGGGAAATAAAGTTGATTTTCTTTAAAAACATATTTTCAGTCTCTTAAGCACTTAAGGTGAGGAAAATGAAAGAAAAAGATGTTTTTTAAAAAGAATATTCTGAGGAGAAGAAATTTCATAATTTTATTGAGAGGTTGATCATAATATTTAATCATCATAAACATAATCATAAACAACCCTAATAAACAATGAGATTGTAACATAAAACCCTTACTGCTTTGGTAACTTTTGAATCATAAGTCCAATGAAAGAAATAGAATGAGATGGATATGTAAATCCACATAATTTTTATAATAATCATCATAAAATAAATTCTTGTTCATTATATACACCACAATAAATAAGTAAGTGACATATAAGGCATGTGTCCCACATAAATATAAGAGAGAAAAAATCCCTAACCTTGAGTTTCACTTTCTTCGAAAGCATTCTATCCTCCTATATAATAAATTTAAATTTATTATAATTCTATAAAATAATTACATAAATGATTATTATATCATATATTTTTATTATATACATATATTTAGAGTAATCCATGATAGTAGTGACAAAAAATGAATTACATTATTCATGGAGATGGTAGGCCGTACGTATGCACAAACGATACTTTCACTTCTCATTTGATGGAAAGAGGGTGGAAAATGGTAGTTTCATAATCATAATAAAATTTCAAAATATTGATAATAAAAAATATTTTATTTTATGATAAATAATATGTATTTAGAGTAAGTAGAAGAAGAAATAAATTGAAAGCAGTCGGGTAAGATAACAACCTCTCTTTTAGGAGACCACCTTTCGATCCTTTATAAAGGAACTTAGGTTTGATATTTTGGGGAGATAATATAATAAAAAAAATTAGATAAGTATCTTAAGAAGATAATTTAATAATGTATGTTCAAGCTAGATGGTTCAAAGTGCTGTGAAGAATAGAAAGAAGGGATATCCCTTTATAAGGGAGGGAGATTACATGCTTGGAATTTTTTACAAGATTAAATTATAATAAAGTAATTGTCAAACCAAATGGTTAAAAATGGATTATAAATGGATAGGGTATGACAATTTTGACCATATATTATTCACTTCATCCTCTTTAAATATTTTTAAGTAATTTAATATTATATTATTTTGATAAAATATCATTAATATCAATTTTGACATTATTTATTAAATTTGATTTAAAAGAAATAAATAAAAAGTTTGAATTTGAATATAACTATTTAAAATAACACTAATATGTCATATTTATCAAAAAAAATCATTTAACACATTAACACACTCAAATTATATTACTTTTAATATTTATAAAATCATCTATTATATATTTTTTATTAATTGGAGAAACATTGTACTAGTGTTTCATAAGAATTTAAGGTCATTATATAATTACTAAAAACTAGAAATAAATTTATAAGATGAAAATAATTTCATTAATATCAAAATTAATATCAATATTCATTCATAACTAGTTTTTTCCCTATGTGAATACATGAAAGATATTTAAAACTAAGAAAGTGACACTTTGTAACTTTCTTTTTTTAAACATTATAAATTTAATTTACAGAAAAGTATCCATTGAAAAAATAAATTTAGAGAATAATGATATATTGGTAAAATCACATTCATACAATAAGAATTAATATGAAAACTTATGGCCTTATCACTTAGTTTTAACATAAATTTACCTGATTTGCCCTTTACTGTGGTTATAAAATTTACCATAGTTTCTATTCATATTGACCGAAAATAAAAGGGACCTATTTATAAAATTTTAACCTCATGATTATAAGTATGTAATTAATTTTATCAAATTAAATATATATAATTGGAATAAATTAATTTAATGTAAGTGCACAAAATGTGATAAAAAACTTCTTTTTAGAAAAATACAGTTTTTAAGCATTTGACTAGATTTATTTTTATCCCATGCCTAGAAAAATGTTATATGTATGTTTAAAACATTTTATTTAATAAATTGTATATAAATTTCATTAAAATAATTCAATAATAGTGTTAAATTTAATTTATTAGGATAAAAATACATTGCGTGCATAAAAACAATTTTTTCAGAAAAACATATCCTTTATTTTCATTTCTAATTAATTGATAAAGAATGAATTAATGTTATAAATGTGTAAGACAAAAGTTTTCATAATTTAATTAGTTATATTTACACTTACCAATGCAACATCTAGGTTATGACAACCCTGCTTTTATTATAAACTTAAATATGATTTATTACATAAACTATTCACTTGATACAACATGGAAGATCGAGAGGTCTAGTGTCTTTGGGGCTTAGGATCATTACATAAGAACTTAAACACATGAAATATAATATCTTTATTGAAAACTTCCTTTACATGACCACTACATTCCCTCATACTTAGCATTGCATGGGATAACCTGTGGACATGCATAAGAAAATGGGTGAGCTATAAAGCCCAATAAAGGAATAAACATGGAATACATGAGGAGTAAAATACATGTTAGACAATAGGCATATCAATAGAGCACAAGAGAAACATGAACATAAAGGCATGATAAAGCATGATAATCATAACATGGAAATGTGGCGACAACACTTAACATAGAATTAGCATGAGCTAAGGCTCATTGCACATGGAGCATGAGTAAATCCTCATTGCACATGAAGTATGAGTAAACCCTCATTGCACTTAAATTAACATGAGTCAAAACTCATTGCACTTGACGTATCCTGATACTATACTTTACCCAATGCATTGGAGCGCTATAAGGGTGCACCCTTCTTAAACATTTCTTTTCACGCATAAGTGTGCCACATGTATCATAAAACATGGATTCATAAAAAATAATCATTTATTCCACGATAAAGTAATGTTGAATTAATATATGAAACTTTATAATAAATAAGTAAATGTGCATAAAGGTGAATACCCTTGATGGAGAAATGGGCATGGTATTCACTACACAATGGCATTGGTTTAGAAAATCGGTGCGATTTCGGCAGCGTGACGGTGTGACATAAGAATTCATAAAAATGGTTTATGAGAGAGAAAGGGGTTACTAATCATATTTAAATGTAATGGATAGTAAGGAGGTCATATAGATACATTTACCAACAATTTTAATGGAATTTAGATTCATGATACAAAAGTATTGCTTGATTGTAAATGAGGAGAGAGAAGTTCCTTTCGGAATTTTTCCATAGTAACGGGTGTACATGGGAGGAATTTAATGAGAGAGAAAGGGGTCTCCCATCATTAAAACATAAAGAGGGCAGTATGAGGGAGGTGTGAAATCATACCCCAACATTAATAATTTAAATTAAAAGGGCAAAAAAACTTAAAGAAAATTGGAAAAAATGAGAAAGGAAGAAAAAACCTTACTTGGAAGTGTGCTTCCAAAGGATTGAGAGAGGCTTGAGAGAGGCTTCTTGGGAGCTTGTGGAACCTTGGGAGGATTCTAGAGAGAGTAGGGTAGAGGTTGGATTAACTCCAAAGGCTTTGAGTAAGGAGGAAGTGGGAGCTTGGGTGGGTTTATATAGGAAAGGTGAGTGAGTTCTTTATTATTTAGGTTTGGGACCCCTTACATTAAACTATTCCAAACCACAAATCAGCTCATGGTTTTTGCCCATGGTTTTTGGAAAAGGGGAGAGGAAAAAAATATTTTATAAGGCCAAAGTCTGAAATTCTTAAAATAATGGGGTTGCTTATGTGGAGGTGAGTCACACTCCCATGGAAAATAATTTAAAAAGACAAGATGTTTAATAAGTCTTGAGGGGTCCATTAATGCTTTGAAAAGTAAGTCAAAAAACCCAAAATCACATTATTTTAATGGTAAACCATATATTGTCCGAACATAAATCTTATAGTATTTTATTACATCATTATTGGGTCATTATGATGTCATAAAACACATTATATATTTAAACGGTATTTAATTTTTACCAAAAAATTTGACTATCTTAGAAAATTATGAAAAATTCACCATTGGATAATTTCAATGTCTTGATTCCAGAAATATCATTTATTTTATTTAAATAATTTTCTAAATATGTTAATTTTTACTTTTAAAATAAAAACTGACATTTATTGAAAATTCCTGAGTTTTGACAGAAATGGCTTTCAAACCTTAATAAAAATTATAATTGCAATCATAAAATTATATGATAATTTATATATAATAAAATTAATTTAATAATAATAAAAATATTTTATTAAAATATTATTTAATTCAAAAATCCCTTAATTTAATAAAATATATTTCTTAATTAAATAATATCTAAAAAAAACTACTTGTACTTTAAAAACTATTTAAAATGTATCAATAATGATAAGAAAGTATATTCATTATTATATACAAAAAATAATGTACATGAACATAGTACTAGTGATTTGTTAAATAACCCCTTAAAACAGCCTCATAAGACCTAAGGGTAAGGTGTGTGATGGTGACAGACTCTTGGGGTGGCTCAGATAATATCGCTCGAGTGGTAATCTCTATCAACTTCCAATTTTCCCATAGACGGTCCTGTTTGAGCTTAACATGATGAAGATCAGCTTGGGCTTAGTCAAGAGAGAAGCCCAAGGACACCACCTCTTTTCCAAGCTCCGACAAATGGTCTTTGTATGGAGAAATTCTACTGGATGAGGCCATCACTTCTTTTTTTTGAGTAAATTGGGTTCGTTAAAGCCTTATATTTATACTAATCATGTGATCACTGTTTAATGGCTATAAAAGCAACTATCACAATTCTTAACATAAAACCAAAGAAGTTGACATTTTATATAAACATTTTACCTAAAGAGACATTTAATTAGATCAAGTGGGATTTCTATTAATGAAACTTTGGGTTGTTACAATATTCCCCCCTTAAGAAATTTCGCCCTCAAAATTTCCTTTTCCCACACTAAAACAGATGTGGGTAACTCAGCTTCATCATTTCCTCCGATTCCCAAGTCACTTCTTTAAACTTGTGGTTTCGCCACAACACCTTGATGATGGTCATTGTCTTATTTTGTAGAAATTTTTCTCTAGGATCTAAGATCTTCACTGGTTGATCCTCATTAGAAAAATCATCCTCCAACTGTACCACCTCAGAAGAGAGTACATGTGAAGGGTCCGGTATGTACTTCCTTAAGAGTGATACATGAAAGACATCATGCACTTTGGCCATGGTAGGTGGAAGTGCTAGTCGATAGGCCACAACCCCGACACGATCAAGAATCTCGAAGGGGCTGATGTACCTTGGACTTAACTTCCATTTCTTTCCAAACCTCATGACCTTCTTCCATGGAGATATGCATAGAAAAACCCTGTCTCCAATGTTAAACTCAAGGTCTTGTCGATGATTATCTACATAACTCTTATGTTGACTCTGGGCTACCTTGATATGCTATTGAATGGTTTTCACCTTCTCCACCATTTCTTCAATCATTTCTGGTCCAAGCAGCTTACATTCACCGACCTCATCCCAACATGCCGGTGTTCTGTACCTTTTCCCATACAGGGCTTCATAAGGTGCCATTTGGATGCTCGAGTGGAAACTGTTATTATAAGAGAACTCAACCAAAGGAAGATGTTGATCCCATACTCCTTTAAAGTCCATTGAGAATGATCTCAACATTTCCTTAAGTGTTTGGATCGTCCGATCATATTGGCCATCATTTTGAGGATGATAGGCCATACTGAAGTTCAGTTCAGTATTCAGAGCATGTTGAAGACTCTTCCAAAACTTAGAGGCGAATCTTGGATCTCGGTCAGACATAATAGATAGTGGAACTCCATACAACCTTACCACTTCCTGGATATATATCCATGCTAGTTGATCCAATGAGAAATTTTCCTGAATAGCAATGAAGTGTGCAGTCTTTGTAAGACGATCCACCAGAACCCAGATTGCATTACTGCCTTTAGATGTCCTCAGAAGTCTGGTGAAAAATTTCATGGTGATGTTCTCCCAATTCCATTCTAGTATGGGAAATGGTTGCATCACCCCCTTAGACTTCTACCTCTCTGCCTTCACTTTCTAGCACACCAGGAACTTTGATGTATATTCAAGGGTCTCCTTTTTCATACTATCCCACCAAAAGTTTTCTCAGAGATGTCGATACATCTTTGTGCTCCCTAGGTGAATAGAGAAATTTGAACTATGTGCATCATCCAAAAGTTCCTTCTTCAGCTTCAGACTTGATGGAACACATAGTCTTTTATCAAATCGCACAATTCCTTCTTCATTAACATTAAACTCTGAGGATTTCCCTTTTTTGATAGCTTCCACTTTTTCCTGAATTCCCACATCATCCTTTTGATCATCCTTTATCCTTTCCAAAAGGGATGGTTGAGCAATCATTTGTGAAAGTATTGATGATGTCCCCTTATTTATAATTCCCATGTCTATCTTCATCAAGTCTAAGAAGATTGGATCCTTCTCAATTCTCATCATTGATAGAATCGCTGGGTCCTTTCTACTTTGGGCATCTTCCACCTTGTTTGCTTTCCCTGGGTGGTAATGTATTAAAAAATCATAATCCTTAATGAGCTCTATCCATATTACCTGGTGCATATTAATCTCTTTCTATGTGAATATATATTTAAGACTCTTGTGGTCAGTATATATCTCACATTTCTCCCCATAGAGATAATGCCGCCAGATTTTCAAGGCAAAGAACACCGCCGCCAACTCCAGATCATGCGTTGGATAGTTTGTCTCATGGATTTTCAACTGCCTTGAGGCATAGGATATCACTTTATCATTCTGCATCAGCACACAGCCTAATCCCTTCTTCAAAGCATCACTGAATACCACAAAAATTTCCCCACTTGTGGGTAAAGTGAGCACGGGCGCAGCGTTAATCCTCCCTTTCAACTCCTTAAAGCTTTATTCGCATTCATCACTCCAAGAAAACTTTACTCCCTTTTGAGTTAGCTTGGTTAGAGGGTTGTAAAATTGTGAGAAATTTCTCACAAATCGTCGATAATATCCAACTAACCCCAAGAAGCTACGGATATCTGTTACCGATGTTGGCCTCGGCCATCCCTCAATTGCATCTGTTTTGGGGGGATCCATAGATATCCCATTGCTTGTGATTATATGGTCCAACAATGAGACCTCCTTCAACCAAAACTCATATTTTCTGTACTTTGAATAGAGATTCTCCTTGCACAAAGTCTCCAGTACAGTTCTTAAATGCTCCTCATGATCCTCCTTGGTTTTGGAGTATATTAGAATATCATCTATAAAGACTACCACAAATTTGTCAAGGTAATCTCTAATAACTCTATTCATCAAGTCCATAAATATTTCTGGAGCATTAGTGAGTCCGAAAGGAATTACTATGAATTCATAGTGCCCGTATCTTGTACGAAAAGCAGTCTTGGGGACATCTTCCTTCTTCACCTTTACTTGATAATATCTCGACCACAAATCTACCTTGGAGAAGTATTGTGATCCATGAAGCTGATCAAACAAGTCATAAATTCGTGGGAGAGGATACTTGTTCTTTATTGTGATTTTGTTGATCTCATGATAATCGATGCAAAGGCGCATTGACCCATCCTTATTCTTGACGAAGAGTACTGGTGCACCCCATGGTGAAGCACTTGGGCGTATAAACCCTTTATCCAGATTCTCCTGTGGTTTTTTCTTTAGCTCTTCAAGCTCCATGACAAACATTCTATATAGAGTCTTGGATATTGGTAGATCCCCTGGTATAAGTTCAATTGAGAATTCAACATCTCTTCTAGGAGGAAGACCAGACAGTTCCTCGAGAAACACTTCAGCAAATTCCCTCATAATAGGCATTTCTTCAAGGGTGGTTTCTTCCTTGGACTCAATCATCTAAGCCAAATATGCATGCTTATAGGGCAGTAATATCCATGTTTGAGATGATGGATCTAAAGGATATTCATCTTCCTCCTTACACTTGTAAAGAATCGGGGGTCGATTCTCCATATGGAGTGCTATTTCCCTCTCCCACCAATTTATGTTGGATTTATATAAGGAAAGCCAATCCATGCCAAGAATTGCATCAAATTCCCCCAGAGGAAGTATGACAAGGTTCAACGGGAAATTCAATCCACATATTATGACAGGGGATGACTTATATTCATGGGATGCAATGATTTACCCATTTTTGGTACTCACCGACATCTTCACTTCCATGATTTTTGGTGCTGCTAGGATTATTCTACTAAAATTTTGAGATATAAAAGAATGCATAGAACCTGAATCAAAAAAGTAAATTTCTCTATTCTTGAATGAATAACTAGCATACCTGTCACCACTTCGTTTTCGGGGTTCACTTTGGTAGAAGTGATGGCAAAAGCTCTTCCTTGCTGCCTTGGAGGTTATTGGTTGCCTCCGAAAACCCTTGGATTAGGGCACTGATTTGCAAAATGCCCTGATTCTTTGAAGTTGTAGAAATGAACAACACGTTGAGGTTCGAACAATGTGTTCCTCCCCTCTGTCGTAGCTGCAGGTCTTTCTTGCCGATAGTTAACAGCTAGGTTCCCTTCTCTTCCACACCTAAAGCATTTCCTCGTCCCCTTGAGGCAATTTCTAGGGAGCTTCTTTCCGCACTTTTGGAAAGTGGGGTGCTGGATCTTCTTAGCACCGTTGGATTTATCCATCAGACTGCCAACATTGAATTCCACCTTACGCTTCTTGTCCCCATGATACCCCTATGATTCCCTGATCTCCATTTTGAACTTGAGGGAACATCGAACAATTTACTCATAGCTGTCGAAGTCACGAATCACTAATGCTTTCCGCAGGCTAGGCTTCAGCCCACCGAAGAAGCAGCCAACCTTGCATTTGGGGGTAACGACAAAGCCGGAAGTGTGTCGTACAAGTCTTTTGAAGTTTGCCTCATACGTTCTAATAGATTCTTCTTCTTTTTCTTGAGGGAAAGGAAGTCCATTTCCATCTTAAGTTGGAGGGTGCGCGGAAAATATTTATCGAAAAACATCTTTCAGAAATCCTTCCATTCCAATGCCTCAATCTCCTCCTCAGGCTTCCTATTTTTGATCAACATCCACCATTGATCAGCTTCACCCTCCATATGATAATCCTCCAGGAGAACCTTCTCCAGAACATTAAAGGATGGAGAAGATATTTTCAATGGAGTTGATCCATTGTTCAGCGATCGTGGGATCGAATGATCCACTAAAATTAGGATGCCTTTGTCTCATGAAGCTCTCGATAGCGACTTGTTCCTTTTTAGGGGTGTTTGGACGTTCCTCTTGACTCATGTTTCTATTCAAATCTTGAGTTAGCTGAGAGAGAAGTGTGACAAAGTTCACGATTCCTGCTCCCATTAGATTGGGCATCTCATTAGTACAATCATCACACTGATCTTCACATCGGTTGTTAGCATGAGTCCTCCTATTACCAGCCATTGGCTAGAATAAAAGGAAAATTAGGGGGTAACACATAAAGGGTAATCCAAAGACAAATTTTTTTGACTTATAAATAAACTTTTATTTTCTTAAATCATGAGTCTATAGGCTTCAATATAGGCTTTTCATGATCTACTTTCTAACATATATTCTTAGGGGTATTTTTTTTAATTCCATTAATAAGGGTTCATACTAATCTTGTGAATTTATCAAAACATATCCCCCGGGAGTGTCCTAACCAAGAGTGCAGTAAGACCCATTGTCTTGCACCAGTTCTCGTTCGAGTCTAGCTCAAAGCGGTGTTTTCTGGTTTTACCCCCAGGATACATCTGTGCCAGAGCCGCCTCTACCTGCTCATATCCATACAGGGATGTATTTGCTTGATAAACCACTTACTTAGTACTTACCAAAACTTAGGGATCTTTTTTTAATTATACTTAGTCTTTTCTCTACGACTTTACTAAGGTTTTCTAATCCTAATCTCAAAAATAACTAAACCTATCCTCTGATACCAACTATGACAACCCTACTTTTATTACAAACTTAAACATGATTTATTACATAAACTATTCACTTGATACAACATGGAAGATTGAGAGGTTTAGTGTCTTTGGGGCTTAGGATCATTACATAACAAATTAAAACATGAAATACAACATCTTTATTGAAAACTTCCTTTACATGACCACTACATTCCCTCGTACTTAGCATTGCATGGGATAACCTGAGGAAATGCATAAGAAAAGAAGTGAGCTATAAAGCCCAGTAAGGGAATAAACATGGAATACATGGGGAGTAAAATACATGTTAGAAAATAGGAATATCAATAGATCATAAGAGAAACATGAACATAAAGTCATGGTAAATCATGATAATCATAACATGGAAATGTGGCGACAACACTTAACATAGAATTAGCATGAGCCAATGCTCATTGCACATGGAGCATGAGTAAATCCTCATTTCACATGAAGCACAAGTAAACCCTCGTTGCACTTGAATTAGCATGAGTCAACACTCAATGCACATGACGTATCATGATACTATACTTTACCCAATGCATTGGAGCGCTATAAGGGCACCCTTCTTAAACATTTCTTTCCACGCATAATTTTGCCACATGGATCATAAAACATTGATTCATAAAACATAATAATTTATTCCATGATAAAGGAATATGGAATTTATACATGAAAATTTATAATCAATAAGTAAATGTGCATAAAGGTGAATACCCTTGATGGAGAAATGGGCGTGGTATTCACTACACAATGGCATTGGCTTAGAAAATCAGTGCGATTTTGGCAGCGTAACGGCGTGACATAAGAATTCATAAAAATGGTTGATGAGATAGAAAGGGGTTCCTCATCATATTTACATGTAATGGATAGTAAGGAGGTCATATAGATACATGTCCCAAAATTTTTAATGGAATTTAGATTCATGATACAAAAGTATTTCTTGAATGTAAATGAGGAGAGAGAAGTTCCTTTCGGAATTTTGGCATTGTAATGGGTGTACATGGGAGACATTTAATGAGAGAGAAAGGGGTCTCCCATCATTCAAACATAAATAAGGAAGTATGAGGGAGGTTAAAAATCATACCCCAACATTCATAATTGAAATTAAAAGGGCAAAACAACTTAAAGAAAATTAGACAAAAATGAGAAAGGAAGAAAAAACCCTTACTTGGAAGTGTGCTTCCAAAGGCTTGAGAGAGGCTTGAGAGAGGATTCTTGGGAGCTTAAGGCACCTTGGGAGGATTCTAGAGAGAGTAGGGAATAGTTTGGACGAACTCTAAAGGCTTTGAGTGAGGAGGAAGTGGGAGCTTGTGTAACACCCCTGGAAAAGTGAGACTTAAAAGGCTAAATGTTACTACTCATGTCAACAAGGTGCACCTTTGTTTTCAGGAGCCCATTTGATTAGAACTCCATAGTTAAGCAAGCTTGGCCTGGAGTAGTAATCAGGATGGGTGACCTTCTGGGAAGTTCCCAGGGTGTGTGTGAGTGAGGACGCCTGGAGTAGTAATCAGGATGGGTGACCTTCTGGGAAGTTCCCAGGGTGTGTGTGAGTGAGGACGCCTGGAGTAGTAATCAGGATGGGTGACCTTCTGGGAAGTTCTCAGGGTGTGTATGAGTGAGGAAAAATACACTGAAATAATATGTGTTGTCTTGTGGGGACAGTCATTAGCCTGATAAGAGACCCTAATGAGTAATATCCAATGGTCTGCGGGGAATGAAACCAAGGTATTACAGGAGATCCATGGGGTTAGATGATAAGGTTCATGGCCTGGGGAGGCGGTTTGTGACAAATGGTATCAGAGCCAATACCCAGCCAGAAGTGCTTAGGCATTGCCTGGGTTTGAGGCTTGGGGTCCACAACGAGGGCGTTGTGCTTTAAAGGGGTGGATAATGTAACACCCCTGGAAAAGTGAGACTTAAAAGGCTAAATGTTACTACCCATGTCAACAAGGTGACCTTTCTTTTTGGGAGCCCATTTGATTAGAACTCCATAGTTAAGAAAACTTGGCCTAGAGTAGTAATCAGGATGGGTGACCTTCTGGGAAGTTCCTAGGGTGTGTGTGAGTGAGGAAAAAGCACACTGAAAGAACATGTGTTGTCTTGTGGGGACAATCATTAGCCTGATAAGCGACCCTAGTGAGTAATATCCAATGGTGTGCATGGAATGCATCGTGGTTGAGGCTTGTAGAGCTGGACGGTACCCGGAGGTGGATCACATGACGAGTCGGTACCCGGAGGTGTATCTCACGACGAGTCGGTACCCGGAGGAGACAGACGGACGTGGAGTACTGAGGAGGACATCTGTACCTACCCTTCAGGTAGGAAGCTAGAGGACGATCCAAGAGCTACTTGTCACCTTTCAGCTGTTGTCCTTTTGAGTTGTACTTTACTTTTAGTTGTAGCTGTACCTTTCTTTTGGGCTTGTATTTCCGCCCCCTTGTACTTTCATCACGTTTATTTTACTGCTTACTTAGTGTAGCTTCTTCTTGTACACTGTTTATGTGTGTTTTTGTTTCATAAAGGCAATGCCTTCCCTTTTTGTTTGGATTTACGCCTTTAGTGCTAGTCGCCAGCCTCTGGCCTATGGAAGGCGGGCTTGAGGTAGTCACGGCACAGGCCCTGAGGACGAGTCGTGACAAATTGGTATCAGAGGAGTCGGTTCTACCGCAGAACTCAGAACTCTGATCATTCCTTTCTGTGAAGCAATAGTGTTAAGGGTCTCAAGTGTGGTCTTCAGTTTAGGGAGTCCAGTGTTGGTACAACAACCAACGTATCCATACACCAGGACCCTGACTACTGATTTCGACTTAGTGCATGAAAACACTGATTGTATGTGTGTTTCCAGAAAGTTTTAAAGTCAGCTCAAACCAAGTCAGATCACCAGGTATAAATCATTGACCGTGTCGCATCTGTTCAGGATGTCTCCACGCAGACAGTCAGTTGGAGTTCTGAGATAGTACATGATGACGGCCCACCGAGCGACGAGGCTCCGGTGCAGGACCCTTTCTACTATGTTGGCACCTTTGGGTGGTGTACCAGCAGCACCACCACCCATTGGGTAGCATATTCCATCAGTTGTACTAGCGGATGGTGCAAACCGGCAGAGCACGTTGCATGAGTTCTAGTAGTAGAGGCCTCTGAGGTTACGAGGCGAGATAGATTCCCAGTCAGCAGAGGACTGTATGGATGTGATTGCTAGAGTTTTCCACCTAGTTGAGACACCAGTAGAGTGGATGGTGGACTTAGCTACTAGTGTTTTTTAAAGAGTGACCATGATAATGGTCTGCATAGTGATGAGGCTTCGGTACGAGGACCGATGCCTGAGATAGTGCCTTCGGATAGTGTGTCATCTATACATCACTACCTGTTGGTCAGCAGTTACAACCGGCGGTACCGGTAGGTGACAAATGTAGGATTACTGCCTTACACGTGTTCCAACATCAGATACCCTCAAGTTCCGAGGCAATCCCGACTCATAGGCGGCTGAGGACTAGCTTGAGGAGGTGGTAGAGAGTTTTCTAGAGCTTATACAGCTTCGGCAGGACGACATGTCGATAGCTGAGAATTCATTGGGGCGTACCAAACCATTCCTGGTACATGATGACTGCGATGCGATCAGTGCTTCAGGGCTTGGACTTCTGAGTGAGGTGTGTCTAAAGGACATCTGAGTCAGCACCTTTTCTCTATGCATTCCTACTTATGCTAGGGTGCTAGAAAGAATCTTTTTGGTTGATAATTCTTTGGCTGAGTGGATGCAGCAAGTTAAGGTTAGCTGTGGGAAAGCAGGAAACTAGCGCCAGTCTCGGAGACTTGGGCATGTAAAATGTTTCAAGAAGAGGAAGTGTTAAGGACAGATGAATCTGTAGAGCAGTAGACATGGAAGCAGAGCTAGGAGTGCAGTATGAGGTGGTGTACATTTCGACATGTTACAACCACCCGCCTTTGTAGTCCCCACCAGGCTCAGGGAGCTGGAGGGTAGGGGAAGAGAATAGCTGCATGCGGTCACGGAGTGTGACCCAAGGGATCTAAGAATGATTTGAGGTACGATCTGTGTCTACTACAAGCTTCCATATCAATCGACATAGGTACCAATCATTCCTTCCTTCCACGAATCTTTTCCTAGACCTAGAGTTTCCGGTTAAGCCGTTGACTTGACCCTCACATCTGGAGATACCTTTGGGAGGAGACTTGATAATCACGCTTACGCCGGCGGTGTGATATAACCCTTGAGTTGAGAATTTTGGTTGGAACCTATTAGTGGCAACGTCGAGGTCTTACGACGTTAGTTTGGGTATGGACAGGGCAACCACAGTTCATACACAAATTGACTGTATTAGGCAAAAAGGTTGTGGTTTATCTACAACGTTAGGATGATATTTCCTTGGTCGGCGAAAAGGAAACCCCAGGTAGCACGGGATAAACTCATTCATAGGAGGGTGCGACCGATCACTTTTGAGTCGGTCAACCTTACCCTCATGGCAGCAAGTGTTTTGAGTTTTCAGTTCCAAACAGGGAACTGAGGCCACTAGAGTTCGAGGATGATGACCATGTCCTTATATGGGTCTCACATCGATGAGGTTTACGGAGATGTGGTCGAGGTAGCAAGTTATCTCAGAGGTTCAATAGACCTTTCTAGGTCCTCAGCAAGGTAGGCGGGGTGGTTTACCGCTTGACCTTTCCACCTCAGTTGCATCGGGTGCATGAAATCATCCACGTACCTCGACTGAGGAGATACGTGCATGATCCTTCACACATCATCGAACTCAGGGAGTTGGATGTCGATGACAGGGTGACATGCACAGTGGTTCCAGTGGAGATTGAGGATCGACAAGAGCGGGTCCTATGTGGATGGTCGATTCCTCAGGTGTGCTTTCTCTGGTAGCATGAGCACCTTCAGGAGAGCACATGGGAGCGGAAGGCTCAGATGCGTGCTCAGAGCCACTTTGTTTTCCCTAGTGCGTGTTGAAGCTTTACGGGGATGTAAAGACCTGAGGTGGGAGTAATGTAAAGACCAGGAAATTTCAAGGAATTTTTTTTCTTAATTTCTTTGGAATTTTACGAGTCCGTAGTTTCTAACGGAACCTGATTCCGAGGTCCGGTGTGCCCGAAATCAATTTTTGAAGTTTAGCTCGGGTACGTTCAGTGAACGAACGAGCAGACTTTTCTATTTTTTAACCGGTACTCGGAATTGAAAACTGGGGGCACCGATGGAACCGCAGCACTGGTAATTGATTAAGAGAACCTTTCCCGAAGATGCATTTGCTCGGGAGGAGTTGTTTGAAAATTGGGGATTAAATAAAAAGTGAATAAAATTTGTGGTACAAATTTTATTCTTAACTTAGGATGGTTATATCCTACATGGGGTAGTTGGGGTGGGACCCACAAGACCCTAACTAACCATATTAGGATATTTGTGAGGTGGAGCCCACACAAGCCCCACCCCTTCACATTCCCCATAACCCCTTAAACTCTCCATTAAACCTCCCTTGTAATTAAGTGGGTGACTTCTCCTCTCCCCACTTCCCGTCATTAAATTATGCCAACACTTATTCAATTAATTGAATTAAGTATTTGAATTTTGTAATTTAAACCCATGGAATTTTATAATAAAATAAGAGGAGCTTATTTTATTTTTGGGGTTAGTTTGGTTGTGTTGAGAAAATGGAGGAGAGAGCTCTAGCTTTGGAAGAACTTCATCCTTCCGTGAAGAACGACACCCTTCGACGAAGAACGTCGTCACCATAAGGAGAGACAACATGTCGTTCCTTCTTCTCTGCAACTAGTGTGAGGCGTCGTCCCCTCCTTGGACGCACACCAACACCATCTTCGAAACCTCACCCCGCGACACCATCCTCTGCATCGCCGACAAACATCATTGTTTATCAAGGTAGAGGATTAATTTGTGAATGCTAATAAACCCATGTTTATTTCCTTCTAAATCAAAGAATGAAGATCAACAAAATATTAAGTTGATCTGAGAAAGAATATGTTGCAGGTTGGGAATATTTGATTGTGGGAAAAACATAGGTTTTTTAATCAAGTATGATTTTATTCCCTTGTTTCTTCCAATATAAAGAAAACAAAGAACACTGATCAACTTATTATCAAGTTGATCCGCAAATGTTTTAATCGCGGGTTGGAAATTTTGGTATGCTTCAAATTTATTTAAGATATCGTGGAGTGATTTGATTCAATTTTATTTAAATAAAATTGATTTTTTATTCTTTATAAACCCTGTTTAATCTTGGTTAAATTGATAACGCCTAACGCAGAGGGCGCGAGCCGAACAAACACGGCCCAACCACCCTTTGCAGATTGTTGTCGATGTGTGGATTGATGGTGACAAAGAAATGAGACTTCAAAGGAAATTTGAATCCTCCACAGTGAAGATAGGGTCCCGGGAGGACCGCTGGCGAAGATGGTGGGCAAAACGGACCACCGGAGCACGTCCGGTGGTCCGCAGAAAGTGGTGGCGGCGCACCAAACCAGCGCGGTGGCACTGGTGACCGGAGGTGGCGATGCACCACCGGAACAGAACCGCCATGGCTGAGCCACAACAGTGGACCAAACTGTAATGAATTAGCCATTCCGGAGGTAGAGGGGCGTGGCTTAAAAGCCGCGCCAGCTGGCCGCCAACGCCCCCCTGGCCGGACCGGGGCGGGCCGAGCGGATCGGACCGCCAGTGCCGGTTGGGCCGGGCCGCGCCAGTCGGGCCCGGACACGCCCTAACGGGCCGGACCTAGACCCGGGTTGGGTCGACCCGGTCGGGCCGACCCAGGGGGTCTTGGGCCGGGTCGGTCCGGGCCCAAACCTCATAAAAAGGAACAGTTTCATTCAAACGCCCGTAACATGGGCTATGAACCTCCGATCGACACACCGTCAGTTTCGATGCGATCCTTGGATTGAGATAGTCATTTTGGTATATTATACTCAAGGTTTCGGAGAACTTTGGGTATGGATGGGTTGGTTCGAACACGAAGCCAACCGGGCCCTCGGAGCGGAAACACTTATATCTTGAGCTCTGGACGTCCGATTGACGTGCCGTCGACTTTGTTGGATTACTCTTGTTGAGACAGAACTTTTTGCATACTTCATGTCAGGTTTAGACACAGTTGGAATATGGCCAGGTTGGATTGTACCCGAAATCCAACCGGGCCCCTGGAACGGAAAAGCCGATAACTTTCAGACCAGACGTCCGTTTGACGAACCGTCAGCGGCGTTGGTGATCACGTTGAGAAACAATCCCTATGAGTATACCCTATGTGAGTTCAGGGTATAGTTGAGATATGGACGGGTTGGTTCATACACGAAACCAACCAGACCCCCAGGACGAAAAGGCTAATAACTCACAGACCGGGCGTCCGATTGATGTGCCGTATGTTGCGTTGAGACCCCTGTGACAAGGCGGTACCTTGTGATAATTCTTTGTGGGACTTGTGATACTTAGAGTATCGACCTGTAGCTCGTGGAGCAGACCCTCTCGGTAATGAGCAAGCAGAGAGAGTAGAGACCTAGTAGCTGGATGAGACTTGACGACTGCTGATCGATCGATTCAGAGTGATTCAGATAGCCCAGTGGGGAGCGCTTGGTTGTAGCGGCAGACCCACGGTGGAGGAGTGCTTGGTTGTAGTGGCAGACCCACGGTACTCGAAAAAAGGAGTACCTCTATAGGCTATGAGGGGGAGCACTTTGTTGTAGCGGCATACCCATGGTGGGAAGCACTTGGTTGTAGCAGCAGGCCCACAATAATCGACAGGTGGTGTACTTCAGCAGTCCTAGGTTAGTGGGAAGCGCTTGGTTGTAGCAGCAGGCCCACAGTACTTGACAGGTGGAGTACTTTAGCAGTCCTAGGTTTGTGGGAAGCCCTTGGTTGTAGCGGCAGACCCACTATACTCGACAAAGGAGCAGTTCTACAGCAACTGTGGTTTCCTCATCATGAATAAAATCCTTGTTTGAGTTGAGTCTTTGACCTTTGTGTTTTCCTCATTATTGAGATGAGTTACTAGATAAATTACGTATATGAATGGGCATATACCTAAGTAGTGGTTATTCGTCGACTTCTTATCTATGTGATACCTCATGGCTGAGATGGGTTACTTGGTAACTTAGGTATAAGTGATGGATTATGCCTAAGTAAGGGTTATCTGTTGAGATCTTTCTTTGTGATTATCCTTGTTGGATTTAGTGAGACCTTGAGGGTCTCGGGGTCCCTACTGAGTATCATATACTCACCCCTGCACGGGATTTTTCCACACCTCATTGTGTTGGTTGCAGACAACAGACATCACTGATCGTGGTTGAGGCTTGTAGTGCTAGACAGTACTTGGAGGTGGATCACATGACGAGTCGGTACCTGGAGGTGGATCTCACAATGAGTAGGTACCCGGAGGAGACGGACGGACGTGGAGAACTAAGGAGGACATCTGTACCTACCCTTCAGGTAGGAAGCCAGAGGATGATCCAGGAGCAGCTTGTCACCTTTTAGCTATTGTCCTTTTGAGTTGTAATTTACTTTCAGTTGTAGCTGTACCTTTCTTTTGGGCTTGTATTTCCAGCCCCTTTTACTTTTAGCACGTTTGTTTTACTGCTTACTTAGTGTAGCTTCTTCTTGTACTCTATTTGTGTGTGTTTTCGTTTCATAAAGGCAATGCCTTCCCTTTTTGTTGGGATTTATGCCTTTGGTGCTAGTCGCCAGCCCCTGGCCTATGGAAGGTGGGCTTGGGGTAGTCACGACACGGGCCCTGAGGACAGGTCGTGAAATCTTGGGTGGGTTTATATAGGAAAGGTGAGTGAATTATTTATTATTTAGGTTTGGGACCCCTTATATTAAACTATTCCAAACCACAAATCAGCTCATGGTTTTTGCCCATGGTTTTTGGAAAAGGGGAGAGGAAAAAAATATTTTATAAGGCCAAAGTCCGAACTTCTTAAAATAATGGGGTTGCTTATGTGGAGGTGAGTCACACTCCCATGGAAAATAATTTAAAAAGACAAGATGTTTAATAAGTCTTGAGGGGTCCATTAATGCTTTAAAAAGTAAGTCAAAAAAACCCAAAATCACATTATTTTAATGGTAAAACATATATTGGCTAAACATAAAGCTTATAGTATTTTATTACATCACTATTGGGTCATTATTATGTCATAAAGCACATAATATATTTAAAAGTATTTAATTTTTACCCAAAAATTTGACTGTTTCAGAAAATTATGAAAAATTCACCGTTGTATAATTTCAATGTCTTGATTCTAGAAATATCATTTATTTTATTTAAATAATTTTCTAAATATGTTAATTTTCACTTTTAAAATAAAAACCGACATTTATAAAAAATTCACAGGTTTTGACAGAAATGGCTTTCAAACCTTAATAAAAATTATAATTGCATTCATAAAATTATATGATCATTTATATATAATAAAATTAATTTAATAATGATAAAAATATTTTATTAAAATATTATTTAATTCAAAAATCCATTAATTTAATAAAATAGATTTCTTAATTAAATAATAACTAAAAAACACTACTTATACTTTAAAAACTATTTACAATGTATCCATAATGACAAGAAAGTATATTCATTATTATATACAAAAAATAATGTACATGAACATAGTACTAGTGATTTGTGACATAACCCCTTAAAACAGATGCATAAGACCTAAAGGTAAGGTGTGTGATGGTGACAGACTCTTGGGGTGACTCAGATAACATCGCTCGAGTGGTAATCTCTATCAACTTCCACTTTTCCCGTAGACGGTCCCGTTTGAGCTTGACATGATGAAGCTCAGCTTGGCCTTGGTCAAGAGAAAAGCCCACAGATGCCACCTATTTTACAAGCTCTGAAAAATGGGCTTCGTATGGATCAATTCTACTGGATGAGGCCATCACTTATTTTGTCTGATTAAATTGGGTTTGTTAAAGCCTTATATTTATACTAATCATGTGATCACTGTTCAATGACTATAAAAGTAACGGTCACAATTCTTAACATAAAACCAAAGAAGTTGACATTTTATATAAACGTTTTACATAAAGAGACATTTAATTAGATCAAGTGAGATTTCCATTAATGAAACTTTGGGTCATTACATAGGTGATAATATATAATAATACTCTAATAGTATATCATGGTTCATTTAGACTTGTTGTTGCATGTAACGTAAGCAATCAAAGAAATAAATTTATTTTAAAAAAACCATTTCATAAAATCTTGGGTTGTTACATTTTAACTCCATTAAAATGATTTCCACTCTTGAAATTCATCACTTTGATACAAAAAATTGGGTATATATTTGTTTCATTATATCCCCATGTTCCTACATAGTTTCCTCAAATTTGTGGTTTTTTCATACAACTTTTGACCAGGTAAGTGATATTGTTTTGTAGAACTCTCTTTATGATCTAGAATCTCCAATAATTGTTCCTCATAAAAGAGATATTTCTCTAGTGGTATGAAATCTGAGTTCAATAAATGTGAAGGATTAGGTATGTAATTCCTCAAGAGAGATATGATGAACATATCATGAACTTGAGAGATATTTAGAGGAAGTTCCAATTGATAAGCTACCATCCTGACACATTCAAGAATTTCAAAGGGACTGATACACCTATGGCTCAAATTTACCTTCTCACTAAATATTATCACCCTCTTCTAGGGAGATATTCATATGAACACCTTTTCACTCACTTCAATATATAAATCTTTTAGATGATTTCCAGCACAATTTTTTTACTGACTATGAGCTTCCCTTATATGATGTTGAATGTATCTAACCATATATACTATTTCCTTATCTAGGTTGGGTCTCAATATATTTCCTTCTCTAAATTCATTCTAGAAGTTTGGTGTTCTACACTTTCTACCATAGAGGGATTCATAAGGATACATCTGAATATTGGAGTGAAATCTATTATTGCATGAGAATTATACTAAATGAAGGTGTTTATCCAAACCACCTTTGAATTATATAGAGCAACCTATTAATATGACTTCTAGAGTTTTAATTGTTTTCTTTGAATGACCATTTATTTGAGGATGATACACCTTGTAAAACCTCAATTTTGTATCCAGATCATACTGAAGACTTCACCAGAACTTTAAGGTAAACCTCGGATCTGGATTTGATACAATGGGATGTGGTACTCTATACAACCTTACCACTTCCTTAATACATATCTTGGAAATATTATCTAGAGAGAAATATTCAATAATGGAAATGAAGTGTGATGATTTTTTAAGGTGATCAACTACAACCCATATGTATTTGTTCTATTTAGTCATTTTGGAGAGTCAAATGACAAAATACATGGTTATGTTTTCCCATTTCCACTCTGTAATGGGTAATGGTTGTAACATCCCCTTAGAATTTTGTCTCTCAGCCATAACTTGATGACATACCAAGCACTGCGATACAAGATCTGAAATATATATCTTTATACCATCCCACTGAAAATATTATTTTAAATCTCTATACATATTTGTACTTCTAGTATTAATAGAGAATAAAGAACTATGTGCTTCATCCAACAACTCCTTCAAAACTGGTATAGAGGGGAAAAACCTGATTCATAAACCTATCACTTCATCATAATCAAGGTTGAACTCATGAACATTTATCACCTTTCTATAGCTATATATCTTCCGTATACACCTATTTAATCCTTACATAGATATATAGTTGATCACTCATTTGAGCCAGATATATTTTACCCTTCCTTTGATATTTATAGCTCCATCCTTTTCAAATCTAAGAATATTGGATCTTCTGTGATCCTAATAATAGATAATATAGCATGATCCTTTCAAATCAAAGCATCAAACACCTTTTTTTCTTTCCTAGGGTGGTAATGTATTGAGAATTTATAATCTTTAATCAGATCTAACCATCTTCTTTAGCACATATTCAGATCTTTTTGAGTGAATATATACTTTAAAATTTTATGTCCAGTATATATATCACACCTTTCTCCATAAAGATAATTCCTCCATGTATTTAATGAAAAAATTACCATAGCTAACTCCAAATCATGAGTTGGGTAATTTTTTCACGAACCTTCAATTATCGCGAGATATAAGCTATAACCATATAATTTTGTATGAGGAAAAATCTCAATCCCATATTTAACACATTACTATAGATTACAAACCCTTATGCCCTGTAGGGTAATTCAAGTATAGGTGTGATGACTAGACTTCTCTTCGGTTCCTTGAAACATTCCCCACATTCATCAATCCAAAGGAACTTGGATCCCTTTTTAGTTAACTTGGTGAGTGGATTGTAAAGCTATAAAAAATTATCACGAAACCGTCAATAATATCTTGCTAAACCAAGAAAACTATGGATTTTAGTAACCATGGTTGGTCTGGGATAACTTTTAATAGATTTTGTCTTTGATGGATCCATAGATATACCCTCACTTGAGATTATATAATCTAAAAATGAAACTTTATGTAGCCAAAATTCACACTTTATAAAATTTTAATACTATTTCTCCTTCCTTAGTGTATTCAATACAATACTCAACTGATCTTCATGCTCTTTATTTCTATTTGAATATATAAGAATATCATCTTTAAATACTACCATAAACTGATTAGGGTAGTATCTAAAGATACTATTCATTAAATTAATGAAGATAGTGGGGGAATTAGTAAGACGAAAAGGAATATCTATATATTCACTATTTTCATACCTTTTCATAATGATATATTGGGTACATCCTCCTTCTTAACCCTCAATTGGTAATATCCAAAATGAAGGTCAATCTTGGAAAAGTATTGAGCTCCACACAGTTGATCATAAAAGTCATCAATACGAGTAAGAGGATACTTGTTCTTGATAGTGATCTTTTTAAGTTCACAATAATCAATACAAAGTCGAATTAATCCATTTTTATTTTTAACAAAAAGAATAGGTATACCCCAAGGTGACACACTTGTCTGAATTAATCCCCTATAAATATTCTCTTAGAGTTTCTTTTTCAATTCCTACAACTCTATCAAGGCTATTCTATATGAAGTCTTTGAAATAGGAGTAGAAACTGGCACAAGTTCTATTGAAAACTCAACTTCACAATCCAGTGGAAGGCTAGAAAGATATTTTAGAAATACATCAAAAAAATCTAGAAAAATAAGCAAATATTCAATGTTGAGTTTATCATTAACCATATGAGATAAATATCATTTTTGAATAGGAATCAAGACCCATACAATGGATGCGATTTCCATTGGAAGTTTATATTTATCATCACACTGATAGACAATCATAGGTTTGTTCAGAATATCAAATGTGACTTTCCTTCCTTGGAAATTGATGTGGGATTTATGTAAAGAAATCCATCCATGCCTAAAATAACATTGAACTCAACCAGATGGAGGATAACAAGATTTGTAGGAATCCCATTCCCACAAAACTTCAAACAAATAATAATCATAGACTTTAGATTTGATCATTGTACCATTAGGGGGTTTCACCGATAATTCAATATCTAATCATTGAAGTTTTACTGTAATACCCTTATAATATTCCTTAGAAATAAAATAGTGAGTATATCTAGAATCAAATAAGACATTAGTATTTCTAAAGTGGATGATAAGTGTATCTTTCACCACATCATCATCACACCCTTTGTCAGAAATAGTGATCACATGATATTTATCTCTTCCTATGGGATTAAGAGGTTTTTTGATGATTATCTTCATTAGACCTCATATTTGTGCACTGTTAGAATATTTACCATACTCTTGTCTTTTGAAACACTAGATCGTGGGTGGTGCATTCTGTAGATATTTCTCTTTATTTACATTATTAGATAACTTGTTC
This sequence comes from Viscum album, assembly GCA_963277665.1. NCBI lineage: Eukaryota > Viridiplantae > Streptophyta > Magnoliopsida > Santalales > Viscaceae > Viscum > Viscum album. The sequence goes on along the minus strand of OY728135.1, from coordinate 887,188,480 downwards.
CCATCACTTCAGAATTCAGTCACTTGATAACCTTCTTTTCTAAACTTAAAACATTTTTTAGTCTCCTTAAGACAATTTACTCTGTGTTCACTTCCACACTTTAAGCATAAATGAAGTATCATATTCTTCTCTCTATGATTTTTATAATTTTATTTGAATTTCATCTTTCTTTTCTTATCAAAGCCATGATATTGATGGGTAACTCCAATATCCATTTTCACCTTGATATCACATCAAATGATTTATTCATAGCTACTAAAGTCCCTTATAGATAACTCCCTTCAGAGACTTGGTTTTCAGACACTGAATAATTAATCAACTTTACTTTCAGGTTGGATGATAATTCCATAAGTGTATGTAGAAAGTCTTGTAAATTTTTTTCATAGGTACCAATATATTCATCATCCATTTTTCTTTAACTCAAGTAATTCCTTTTATTTTTTAGAAGAATATGAGGAAAGTAATTATTGATAAATAAGATCTTAAAGTTATCCCATTCCATAGAGTTAATCTCATACTGTTCCCTTATTTTCTTGATAAGAGTCCACCATTGATCTGCTTCACTTTCCAAATGACAAACAACCAAAGTAACTTTTTCATGATCCAAACACCGGAGAATAGAAAATATCTTTTCAATGGTACTGATCTATTGCTAAAAAATTAATGAATCAGTAGAACCATTAACATAAGGTGGACATTTCCTCATGAAGGAATCAAAAAAATGTTGTTCCCTATTTTTCTTATTTGGAAGCTCAACATTATTCATAGATTGAGAAATTTGTGTGAGCATTTCAATGATATTTTTCATTCTAACTCCCATAACATTTGGTTTTTCAGGAGAAAAATCATTGAATTTTCCATTCTATTCAGCATTAACATGATTCCTTTGGGTTTCAACCATTGAATAAATCCAAAAAGCATAGTGTGGGAAATATTAATCACAAACGGAAACCATATAATCATGAAAAATTATTTATAGGATGTATAAATCCCAAAACCTTCTTTTGAATCTATGAAACCTTAGGTTTAACCAAGGTTATTCATAATCATTACCAAAACTTTGGGATTTTATCCCCTACTTAAACTTATCCCTAAGGTTGTCACTAAAATTTTCTTATCATAGTTTCCAAAGGCTAACTAAATATTTATTTGACACCAACCATTGTGACCCATTCATTTTATACATAAATATTAAATCCTATTAGTTGTATATTATTTACATAACATGATGATACATTTCATAATCATATAGGTCTAGTGCCTTTGGAAACTTGTACACATAAATAAATAGTTCATAAAAGATCTACATCATCACCCACTAAGTTCTTCATAGCTAGCACCCTTATTAGACATATCATACTCCATACCTTTCTTTATAACTTGGGAAAAGGAAACATAATAAACAGTGTGTTCTAATACTGAACAAGGGTAAACAAGGGAGATATCTATGTTCACATAAATGTAACACGTGCATAAGGGTATAAAAACACGAGTTTATCATTGGAAATCCATTCCCTGTATATCATAAATCACAATCTTGAGTCATGTGATAAATATTAGCAGTTCATAAGACATGAATCATAATGAAATCAAAGAACATGAGCCATGATAGCATAAAATTGGCATAATACATGGAATTATGGAATGCATATAAACATTGAAAACCTTATGTCAAGGCTATCCAATAAGATATTCATAACATGTTAGGCATGGGATAACCACCAGTGTACCTAATATAGTCTTAGGATAACCTCACATGTATCTTATTTTGGGATTGAGATAACCTCCCATGTACCCTTTAAGCTCATACAAAATTAATCATAAAAAAATGAATTGAAGGGAGATATTGGTACCACCCATCGCATAATTAAAATCATACATATTAATTCCATAAGATCATAAAACATTATTCATACTAAAACTGATGAGAAGAAATGGGTTTCATAAACATTTCATCATAGAATAACCCATGGAAAAGAAATGGGGTTCCCAAATAATTTATCATTTAATCATAGTATAACCTGTAGAAAAAGGGATGGGTTTCTTAAACATCTTATTATTATAAACACAAACAATACAGAGAAAGAACAAGGATGGTATCATTGGATCATAACCCCATTAAGGATTTAGTAACATCAAAGTATGTCATCTTATATGGAAAATGATTTAAAAATATCACTTGGATCATTTCTTGAGGAAAATAACCTTTCCATTTTGAACCCACTTCTTTAAAATCTAAAAATTTCTAAAATATTATGGAAAAGATTTTCTTTTAAAATAAAATTGAAAAATTATAAACTAATATTCAAAACATTGAGAGGTCATGATGGTGGTAAATTCTGTTCATTCTATATAAGTAAAATAAAATAGTCCTTTCACATTTTTGGTAAAAAGTCAAAAAGAACATAGTTTGGAAAACAACAAGAAGATTCATTTCAAACAATTTTTTAAATAGTTAAACATAGGTAAAAATTAGTCTAAAAATAGTATGAGATTATTAAAAATCTTCTTTAAAGAACTTTTAGAAAACATGGATATGGAATAATTTTTTTTTCAACTTAAGAGAAAAATAAAGTCAAATTTACTTAAAAACATATTTTCAGTCTCTTGAGCACTTAAGGTGATGAAAATGAAAGGAAAAAATGTATTTTTTTTTAAAAAATAGAGGATAATAAAATTAATAAGTTTATTAAGAGGTAGATCATAATATTTCACCATCATAAACTTAATCACAAATAATCCTAATAAACAATGAGATTGTAACATAAAACCCTTACCAATTTGGTAATTTTTGAATCGTAAGTCCCATGAAATAAGTATCCTTATAAGGATATGTAAATCCAAATAATTTTTATAATAATCATTATAAAATAAATTAAAGTTCAATATATACACCACATAAAATAAACAAGTGGTGTATAATCCTTTTTTCCCATAGAAATAAAAGTGAGATGAAAATACCTTACCTTGAGTTCCACTTGATTTGAAAGCATTCTGAACTCCTATAAAATAAATTTAAATTTATTATAATTATATACCATAATCACATAAATTCTTATTATATCATATATTTTCATTATAAATCATCCATAATGGTAGAGATAGAAAATGTATTACAATTTTCATGGAGATGGTAGGCTATATGTACACACGAGCAATACTTTAACTTCATGTTTGATAGAAAGAGGATGGATAATGGTAGTTTCATAATCATAATAAAATTTTATAATATTTATGATAATGAATTTATTTTTTATGATAAATACCATAAATTTAGATGAAGTAGAAGAAGAAATAAAATGAATGAGGTTGGTTAAGACAACTACCTCTATTTTGGGAGAACTCCTTTAAATCCTTTATTAAGTAACTTATATTTGGTATTATGGGGAGATAAGTGTTAGATCAGGTTATACTAGATAGACAAAAGAGGGGGGGGGGTGAATTGTGCCTTTTTCAATTTCTTCAAATGATCGTGATTTATCCTTTTATCTTTATATCAAATATTTAGCAGCAGAAAATAAATAGCACAGGAAACACAATGTATAGTGGTTTAGGGAACAGAAAGCCCCTAGTCCACTCCACCAATGCTCAACTCCACGAGCTTGGTGATTTTCAATATCTAGTCCTCTTATCAACAGACCATTCCACAACTGAGTACAGGCAGTTGACACCTTTACAATCTTAATTCTAAACAGAGCCTTTTGGTTCATACACAGAACTGAATACATAACTTAGAACGAGAAGATAATCACTCAAGATAAAAGAGTATTTTGTTCATTAAAAATACTTTCCCAGTTTTTCTTCACAATTGCAACAATACGCTATTGACAGTAGATGGATATTCATCTTCAGAAATGATGATCTTCAGGTAAAAGTAGTTTTGAGCCGATACAGTTGCAGTATATCTTGAAATGTTGTTCACAACTTTAACATTAGTTAATTCAAAAAAATATATTCAATGTAGATCAGTAAATCTTCAGTCGAGTTTCTTCTTCTTCATAAAACATAGCTTTCTCGCTCTTCATAACAAAATATCTTATTTTTAATAATTCATCCCCTTGTGTGAAACAAAATAATACAGATATATATATATACAATAAAGACGAGCGTTCTCCTTTTAAATTTAGATCCACAAAAGTTTCCTTTAGAATCACAATATTCAAAAGTTTGAATAGCAAAGCAGTTGTAACTCCCCTACAAATTCAGTATGAAAATATCCTCTTAAATTGATCCTTTGAATAAAAAATAAACGGCTTTGAATTAGTCAAAGACTCACTTTAAATTAATGCTTTTAATATGGCTTGAAATCAGCCTGATAACCCGCATAAATACCATTGCTTTAATAAAATCATAATTTAAACATCCAACATAAAACGTAGGGTTGAACTACATAGCATACATTCTCTGAACATAAAGTTCACAACGTAAGGTTGATCTCAAATGTAAGGTTGATCTCAAACGTTTCTCTTCAAATCTCAAACATATGGTATATAATCCATACTTTTCAATCAAACATATAGTTGTTCATAAAAGTAAGGTTTATGAACCATACTTTTATCTTTAGCTTTCCAACGTATGGTTGTTCACAAAAGTATGGTTGATGAACCATACTTTTAAGAAAAAAAAATATCAATCCATACTTACGTAATTATCTTCTTCCATACTTTGCTAATTTCCCAAATGTAAGGTTCCTTCCAAACGTAGGGTTCCTTCAAAACGTAAGGTTCCTTCCAAACGCAGGGTTCCTTCCTTCATACTTTGTCGATAACTTATGGTTATTTTACCATACTTTTTGGATATCTCATAGAGTAAACACCACATTCCATCCTTACGCTATGCTTCTCAACATAGGGTATGAACAATGTTTCCAGAACACACTAAAAATGATTTCTGAATACTTTAGAAATTAATTATTGCTGTTCAAATACTTAAATATTTCTTCTAGAAATAAGAATATAATGAATATTAAATTCCTAAAATACACTTAAAGTAAAATCATTAGAATAAAAAATAAGGGTATTTGTGAGCATCAAAATCATCATAAAGAGATATAGTATTGTTCTCAACAATATCCCCCCTTTTAATAATAAAATTATGTATTGATGAAAACAACACTTACTCAAAAATCTCCCCCTTTTTGATGATCACAAAACCCATAAAATAACCAATGAAATTAACTTACAAAATTAATTAAATATAGTTTTAAATTTTGAAAATATAAATACAATATTTAATTTGAACAAAATTATTTTATAAAAAAATAAACATTTTATTATCCAAAGTCATAAAAAGAAAGAAAAAAAATTTCTCCCCCAATAAAATATTATGGTTATCCATATATCTCCTTAAAATGACATTTTTAAATTTTTTAAAATAACTTAAAAATAAAATGTTAGGTTTAAATTAATTTCTCCCCTTAAAGGATTAAGATGATACCCTTTTTAATTAAAAATATTAAAGTAAAATTTTAAATAAATTCAAATATATAAAAATAAATTATTGTGTTTATCCTAATTTCTCCCCCTTTTTGTGATATCAAAAAGAATGATAGAAGAAGAAATATAACACATTTTAATGTAGCAATGAACTTAAGTAAATGCTATTATAAACCGTTTATCAATATATAAATATGGATTACTGGCTTTTCGATCATAGATAACATAGTAAAAAAAAATTAAAACACATGGAAATGAGATGTAAAGATATCTCATAGAATTAAAAATACAGTAATGAAAAACAATAGGAATCAAGGTTGAGTAAGAGTGTGAGATAGGGTTTATCTCCTCTGAACTATTGCCTTGATCTCTATCAATTGTTCCCTCAATCTTCTCATCAATACATCTCCCAAATGGATAATTAGATCTCTACTTTCCTGAGACAAATGAATATCTCAATCAGATTTACTCTGAAAAACACATGAAGTCTTTCTTCCTTCTCCATAAAAAGATTCAACTTTTCTGTGAACTGATTCAACACAGTTCTAATTCCTGGTTCACTGGAAGTCAACTGGTCAACTAGAAACTTATGATTATCTAATAGTACTGACAAAGGATCATTGTTGCACTGTAAGTCCTGTAGTTTAGCATTCATATTCTCTATGACCACTGTAATAGCATGAAATCTTCTGATTTAATCAGGTTAAGTACTTAATGTACTAGCCTCACTGGTTCTGCCAAATGAAAATTGTTGCTCTATAGAAGATCTAAATCCCATTAAACCTTTCTTCATAACCATCTTTGATTTCAATTTTGAAACTTCATTTAACATTTACTTCTTAAAACTTTCAACTTATTGTTTAGAAATAGTACTTTCTTTTAGCATTAGAAAATTTAAATGTTCCTTTTCTAATGCTCTCCGGAGAGCAGCATTCTTCTTTTTAGCTTCAATCAACTTTCTGTTCAGTTCCCCCATATCTATATTTACTGAATCAGAGGCACCCTATGCTTGATTATCATTTTTAGCTTAAACTTGATGCAATAACACTAATGAAAAGAATTCAGCATCTGATTTTTCATTATCCCCTCCCGGTACTGGTTTCTCAATAGATTTTTCCTCTGAGTCTTTCCTAGACTCATCCATAGAAAAATTATCATTCAATACCTCAGTATGAATCTCAGAAGCATTCTCCTCCTGATTTTCATGTCCTGGAGGTTTCTCCTCATGAGCATCATCTGCATGTTCTTCCTCTATCACTGGATTCTCCAAAATAATTTATTCTTGATAAATCTCTACTTGATCAATTTGAGTTCGGTCCACTGCTTCTCCTTCACCAGACATTGTCTCATCTTCTTTTTCTATTACTGGTTCTACTTCAACTGCAGCTTCTATTAAAAACTTATAGCTTAAGAGATCACCAAATGTTAAAACATTCGAAGTTACAGCAGGTTTTTCAACAGGATTAGGATCCCTGGTCCTTTTGAACCGAAGTCCTTCCTGACATCTTTCTTCAGATACATGCATAATCTCAAACCTGATTCTTCTTGATGCAGCACTGACTCTTGATTCAGCTTGTCCTTACTTTTATTTTTCTTGTTGGGCCTGAGTACTTTCTTTATCCTCTTCAGCTCCAACAGGCAACAGCTTTCCATTGATTGTGCTAAAAAAATATCCAATTTTTCTCAATGTACTAGCATTGAAGATGTTACTATGGTGACATCTCACCCAAGCATCCACTAGTCTTATCATATATTTCTTAAACAGAATCTTTGAGATGAATCTTTGAAAAGGATAAAAATTCATTCTTGCCTCTGGTTAGCAATAGTAATTGAGATACGTCACCATGTATCTCGGAAAGTTTAATTTGATATCGCTTATCAGAAAAAAAATTAAATATATATCTAAATAAATAATCTTTTCTATTTCAGACATCCTAGGTGCAATACCATTTTGCACAAACTTAGCCAATATCTTCTGGTCTGGTTCCAAATCCTTTACAAACATCTTCTTGATATTAGTTGATCCAAATAGAAATGACATAATATCTTCAAATTTGTGTACTTTATCGCCAATATTTTTCAAATCAAAATGATAAACTCCCTTATGAGGGCAGTTTATAATTTTTGCGATTTCCACAAAAGAGATTGAAAAATCTCAATCCTTAATCTTAGCGATTATAAAATCCTTATAATTTCTCAGACTAAATTGTATTGACTTAAAGTAATGAATAAGTTTTACCTCATATAGAAACTCTATGTAATCTCCATTAAACATCTATTCTAAGCTCTGAAAAGCTAGAGCTTTCTTTAGCATTAGGTTCGTCTGACAAAGACATTCCATATCTATGACTTTTCTATATAAAATTTTTCTCCCTGCCAAGCGCTACCTCTTCGCAGTGCTGGTCTATGGCTCATCAGTTATCTTGGTCTTGGCCATTTCTGTCATAAATTTCTGAAGGTTTGAAAAGGACTAGGGTTTCTAAGGTTCAGGTTCAAGAGAGAAGATCGGTAAAAGTTTTGGAGGTTTCGAAGGGTTTTGAGAAAAATGAATGGATTTAGAATTTGAAACGGTTTCTGACATCCTTGATTCCCATGTCATTACGTACATACTAATCATTGCATAAATTTTAAAATGAATTAAAATCGCACACGATAAAGAAAAATATAAAAACGTAAATAAATAAAATTGTACTATTTGAAAAACAAGTAACTAAACTTTTTTTTATAAAAATATAGTCAAATGTATAAAAAATAGTTAAAATTAAATAAACCTAACTCCCCCTTAATAAAATCAAACCTTGTAGTGGGAAGTGATTTAGTAAAAATATCTGCTAATTGAATTTATGTATTTAAAAATTCTAAAAATATATCCTTTTTAAGAACATGGTCTCTTAAAAAGTGATGTCTAATATCAATATGCTTAGTCCTATAATGATTAATAGGATTTTTTAAAATATTTATAGCACTTTTATTTTCATATAAAATAGGAGTATTATTAAAATTTAGTCTAAAATCTATAAGAGTGTTTTTCATCCACAAAACTTGTGCACAATAACTGCCAGCAGATACATATTCTGCCTCAGCTGTTGACACGACAACTGAGTGTTGTTTCTTACTAGACCATGATACTAAGGATTTTTCTAAAAAGTGATAAGTTCCTGAGGTTATTTTTCTATCTAATCTAAAAATCCCAAAGTCTACATCTGAATATGAAATTAAATTAAAATCAGATGTTTTGGGATAAAGTAAAGATTAAAAAACAGTTCCTTTTAAATATCTAAAAATTATTTTAACAACAGTTAAATGGGAATCTTTAGGATTTGATTGAAATATTTCACAAAGTCATACTGAATACATTATATCTGGCCTTCTAGCAGTAAGATATAATAAACTACCAATCAAACTTCTATATAACTTTTTATCAACTGATTTTCCAGTTTCATCCAAATCAAGTTTTATATTAGTACACATAGGAGTTTTATATGTCTTGTTTTTTTCAAGTCCAAATTTCTTTAGTAAATTAGTAATGTATTTTATTTGATTCAAAACATTTACAAAACATTTTTAAAAAATTTGAAGGCCTAAAAAGAAATTTAATTCTCCTATTATACTCATTTCAAATTCTTTTTGCATTAAGTTTGAAAACTCATGACAAAGAGTTTTATTTGTTGAACCAAAAATTACATCATCAACATAAATTTAAACTAATAAAATATTAGAATTGAAAGTTTTCTTAAATAGTGTTGGATCTGCCATACCAATAGTAAAATCATTTTTTAAAAGAAAAGAACTTAATCTTTCATACCAAGCTTTAGGTGCTTGTTTAAGACTATAAAGAGATTTAATAAGTTTAAAAATAGAATCTGGTTTTTGTGGATTTTCAAAATTAGAAGGTTGCTCAACAAAAACTTCCTCCAATAAATAACTGTTTAAAAAGGTAAACTTAACATCCATCTAAAATAATTTAAAGTTTATATGATACGCATAGGATAAAAGGATTCTAATGGATTCTAATCTAGATACAGGTGAAAAGGTCTCATCATAATCTATACCTTCTTCTTGATTATATCCTTTAGCTACTAATCTTGCTTTATTTCTAGTTATTATTCCTTGATCATATTGTTTGTTTCTAAAGACCCATTTCGTTCTTATAATTGGGTAGTTATGAGGTATTTCAACTAAATTTTAAACTTCATTTATTTTGAACTGGTTTAGCTCTTCTTGCATTGATATCATCCAACTTTCATCAACTAAGGATTGTTCTATATTTTTGGGTTCTAATTGGGATAGAAAGGCAGAAAACTCAACAAGATTTCATATGTTCCTTCTAGTTTTTATTCCTATGTCTAAGTATCCTATTATAATTTCTAAAGGGTGATTATTTAGGGTTCTTGACTGTCTAGGTAGTACAGTAATAGGTTCTTCAGTGTCACGTTCTTCTGGATAAGAATGAATTTCATTTATATATTTTTCAAAATCGTTTTTCAAGTTCTCAAGTCTCATGTTATCATTAGAGTTAGATTCATCAAATTGGTCTTTCCTTTTCCCAAAGGGATCAGATTCATCAAATTTCACATGAACTGATTATTCAACAATCCTTGATTTTTTATTAAAAACTCTATAGGATTTGAAAGTAGTAGAATATCCTAAGAAAATTCGTTTATCGTATTTTGGATCAAACTTACCAAGATTGTACTTGGTGTTTAAGGTGTAAACCTTACATCCAAAAACTTTAAATTAATTTACTTTAGGTTTTCTATTATTCCAGAGTTTATAGGGTTTCTTTTTGAAAATTGGTTTAATTAAAACTCTATTCATTATATAGAAGGCTGTACTTACAGCTTCAGTCCATAAATAGGTAGGTAAACTATATTCATTTAACACAGTTCTATCCATTTCTTGAATAATCCTATTTATCCTTTCAACAATTCTATTTTGTTGAGGTGTTATTGGTGGAGAAAAGGTGTGTTTAGTACCCATATTTGAGCAAAAGGAATTGAATTCCATATTCTCAAATTCTCCACCATGATCACTTCTTAATGAAATTATTTTAAAACCTCTTTCATTTTGAGAAGCTTTGCAAAAACTTTCAAATATTGTAAAAGATTCATTTTTATATTTTAGAAATAAAATCCAAGTAAATCTAGAATAGTCATCAATTAAAAAATATACATATAATTTACCAGCCAAACTTGATACCCTTGAAGGTCCAAAAAAATCCATATGGATGAGTTATAGAGGTTTAGATGCAGAAATTTTTTTAATTGATTTAAAGGATGATTTGTGCTACTTGCCAAGTTGACATGCATCACAAAATCTATCACTTTCAAACTTGAGACTAGGCAAATCAGAAACTAATTATTTCTTAGATAACTTATGTAAAGCATATACATTAAAATGTCCAAGTCTCCTATGCCAGATCCAGGATTCATTTATCTTAGTATTTAAGTGGTTTACTTATTGTTTACATGAGGAATTTAAATCCAGGGTATACACATTATCAGTTCTGGGTGCTCTAAATTTAATCAATTTATCTTTGAAAACAAAATAGCAGTTGTTAGAAAAATCAACAATATAACCATCATCACAGAGTTGAGAGATACTTATCAGATTGTGTTTCAATCCTTGTTCATAGAGTACTTTGTTGATTTAGACCATTTCTAGATCTCCAACTATTCCAATGCCAATAATCTTACTTTTGGCATTATCACTGAATGTGACTAGACCACCATTGTTTTGTGTTATTATTTTGAAATTAGATGAATATCCACTCATATTCCTAGAGCATCCACTGTCCATATACCATATGGTCTTTTTTCTTCTATGAACTGCTTCCTGAATAGGCATTTAAACATATTATTTTGGTACCCATATTCTATTGGGTCCAGTTGTGTTAGCCAGTAAAGATCTGGGAATCCAGACTTGCTTTGTTTTTCTAAAATCAACAGAATCATATAAATTGTTTGAAACAAAGGCTTTATTCCATTTATCTAGGGATTACTTAAATAACAATTCTTAGATATATTTCCTTTTGCACCATAATAGTTACAGATTACTTTTCTAGTACTTGGCACAAAGTAATTCTTGTACAGTTTATGTTTTTCACCTTTACTTCCAATTCCATATCTTTCCTTTTTAATCACATTCTTTCCTAGAATTTCGTTTAGTGTATTTTATCCTTTTTTAAAAATAAAAGTTAGACTTTTATATATTTCTACATTAATTTTTAGTTTTTTAATTTTAGATTCATGATCTGTATTATTTTTATTTATTGAGTTATATTTTTCCAGTAATTCTTGATGTTGTTTTAGCAAAGTATCTCTCTCTCCTAAAATATCATTATGAATATTCTTTAAAGATTTGTGTTTCTTAAATAAAGAATCATATTTTTCTTCAAGCATGTTACAGTAAGCTGCAAGTTTATCATTTGTATAGATTGATCCAGAATTAGAGGTAGAAGAATAATAGGATTGTACCTCATCAATTTCTACCATAAAGCACATATTAGCTTTCATATTTGATTCATTATTTTCTGAATTAGACTCTGAAGAGATACTAGATTATTCAGATAAACTCTAAGTAGCCATCATTTATTTCTTGTATTTTTTCTCATAATCATTTCTCTTAAAGAATTTCTTCTTCTTGTCTTTCTTTAATTATAGACATTCAGGTCTGATATGACCCATCTTATTGCACTCAAAGCATCATGCTTCCATTTTATCCTTTCTGAAAGACTTTTTAAAACCTTTATTATTTCTATAAAAATTATTGATTTTTTTGGCTAGCTGAGCCAGTTCCACATCTGAATTGGATGAATCAGAACTTTCTGATTTCATCTTTATTTCTTTTTTCTTCAGCTTTCTACTTTTGCTTTAAGATGACACCTTTAAGGTAGTGTCTTCTCTATTGATCAAAAATTTATGCTCATTTTCTTCATCCTGCATCTCAGCTTCATACATCATGAGAGGTCCAATTAAATCTCTCATTGTTAAATCTTTGACAGGTGTTGATTGTCTGATAGTAGCAGAAATTCCATTCCATCGAGTTGGCAGTACTCTTAGTACTTTCAAATATTGACCAGCTTGTTTGATTGGGTCTCCCAAAGCAGTTATATTGGTGACAATATCTTCCAATATTCCATTCATTTGGGTGATTATTTATCCTTCAAAAATCCTAAATGTATCGAATTTTAGTTTGGCAGTAGCATACCTCATCTGTCTGACATTGTCAGTTCCTTCATAAGCAACCGCAATTGTCTGCCAAATTTCATATGCTGTTGGGCACTAAGATACTCTGTTAAACTCATCTAGTCCTAGACTACATATGATTGAATTCATATCCTTCAAATTCATATCATACTTAGCTTCTACAGCTGAACTCCATGTTTTAGGTTTCTCTGTTATTTTATAAGGAGTCAGTATTTTTGAGCAGACTCTGTATCCGAGGTTTTTCAAATAGATTATCATTCTTGATTTCCAGCATCCATAATTCTCAATATTGAAGTATGGAACTATAACCATAGACATTCCTTCTCTTGTTTCATCCATCTTTATCAGAGTATAATCCTTTAAACCTTTTATCTTGTTATAATTTTAACAAAATCTCCACCTCTGATACCAATTGTTGGATCGGGTTATACTAGATATGCACAAGGGGGGGGGGGGGGGTGAAATGTGCCCTTTTAAGTTTCTTCGAATGATCATGATTTGTCCTTTTATCTTTATATCAAAGATTTAGAAGTGGAAAATAAATAGCACAAGATTCATGATGTATAGTTTTTTGGGGAACAAAAAGCCCCTAGTACACTCCACCAACGCTCTACTCCATGAGCTTGGTGATTTTCACTATCTGATCCTCTTATCAAAAGACCATTCCACAATTGAGTATAGGTAGTTGAAACCTTTACAATATTAAGTCTAAATAGAGCCTTTTGGTTCATACAAAGAACCGAATATAGAGCTTAGAACGAGAAGCTGATCACTCAATATAAAAGAGTATTTTGTTAATTGAAAATACTTTCCTAGTTGTTCTTCACAATTTCAACAGTACAGAATTGATAGTAGATGGATCTTCATCTTCAGAAATGATGATATTCGGGTAAAAGTAGTTTTGATCTGATCTAGTTGCAGTAGATCTTGAAATGTTGTTCACAAATTTAACAGTAGTTGATTCACAAAAAGATATTCAATGTAGATCAGTAAATCTTCAGTCGAGTTTCTTCTTCTTCATAAAACAGAGCTTTCTCGCTCTTTGTAACAACATATCTTCTTTTTAATAATTATTCCCCTTGTATGAAACAAAATAATACAAATATATATATATAGAATAAATATGAGCGTTCTCCTTTTAAATTCAGATCCATAAAATTCTCCTTTAGAATCACGATATTCAAAAGTTTGAATAACAGAGTATTCATAACTCCCCAGAAAATATAGCATGAAAATCTTCTCTTAAATCACAAATAAATGACTTTGAATTAGTCAAAGACTCACTTTATATTCCAACTTTTAATATGGATTGAAATTAGCCTGATAATCCGCATAAATACTGTTGCTTTAATAAAGTCATAATTTAAATATGCGACATCAAATGTAGGGTTGAACTGCATAACATGCATTCTCTGAATGTAAGGTTTACAATATAAGGTTTATCTCAAACATAAGGTTGATCTCAAACATTTCTCTTCAACTCTCAAACATACGGTATATAATCCATACTTTTCAATCAAACATACAATTGTTTATAAAAGTAAGGTTGATGAACTATACTTTTATCTTTATCTTTCAAACGTATGTTTTTTCACAAAAGTAAGGTTGATGAACCATACTTTTAAGAAAAAAAAATATCATTCTATACTTACGTAATGATCTTCTTCCATACTTTTATGATTTCCCAAATGTAAGGTTCCTTCCAAACGTAGGGTTCCTTCCAAACTTAAGGTTCCTTCCAAACGTAGGGTTCCTTCCATCATACTTTGTCAACAAAGTATGGTTGTTTTACCATAATTTTTTGATATCTCATAGAGTAAACACCGCATTCTATCCTTACGCTACGCTTCTCAACTTAGGGTATGAACAGTGTTTCCAGAACACGCTAAAAATTATTTCCGAATACTTTAGCATTTAATTCTCACTGTTCAAATACTTAAATATTTATTCTAGAAATAAGAATATAAAGAATATTAAATTATTGAAATACAATTAAAGTAAAATCATTAGAATAACAAATAAGGGTATTTGTGAGCATCAATATCATTAAAAATAGATAGAGTATTGTTCTCAATAATCTCCCCCTTTTTAATAATAAAATTATTTATTATTGAAAACAACACTTTCTCAACAATAAGAACCTCCAAAACTTGTATAAGGATGTTTATAACACAATTTGGTAGGGTATAGTTGGGCTATATTACTCAAAGTGGTGTGAAGAATAGAAAGATGGGGCATCCATTTATATGGGAGGGAGAGGAAACACTTGGACTTTCATAAAAGATTAAATTATAATAAAGTAATTCTCAATCAAAATGGTTAAAAATAGATTATAAATAGATAAGGGATTGAATTTTAGACTATATATTATCCCCTTTTACTTTTTTTAATATTTTTAATATTTTAAGTAATATAATAAAATATTATTAATATCAATTTTGACACTATTAATTTTATTTGACTTAAAAGACATAAAGGAAAAGTTGGAATTATAATATGAATATTTAACATAAAACTAATATGTAAAATTAATCTAAAAAATTCTTGTAACACATTAATTCACTCAAATTATATTAATTTTAACACTTTTAAAACCATTTATTATTTTTTTATCAATTGGAGAAATATAGAATTGATGTTGTATAAGAATTTATGGTCATTAATAATTAATAAAAATTAGAAATAAATTTCTATGATGAAAATAATTTCATTAATCTCAAAATTATTATCAATATTCATTCATAACTAGTTTTTGTAGTGATGTGAATAAATAAAAGATATTTAAAACTAAGAAAGTGACACTTTGTAAATTTATTTGTTTTAAACATTATAAATGTCATTTTCATGTAAAATTATCCCTTAAACAAATAAATTTAGAACATAAGGTGATAAGGGCATAATTTTATTCATCCAATAATAATTAAGATGATTTGTTTTGGCTTTATCACTTAGTTTTAACCTAAATTTATCCGATTTTCCATTTATTGAGGTGACAAAAATTTACCACAGTGACTATTCATATTGACCAAAAACAAAAGGGAGCTAGTTACCAAATTTTAACCTCATGATTCTAATTATGAAATTAATTTTATAAAATTAAATACCTATAAGTGGCAGAAATTAATTTAATGTAAGTTCAAAAAACACAACAAAAACCATTTTTTGAAAAATACAATTTTAATCATAACATTGGATTTATTTTTATTCCATTCCTAGAAAAATATTAGATGAATGTTAAAAAAATTTCTTGAATAAATTATATTTAAATTTCAATAAAATCATTCAATAATTATGTTAAATTTAATTTATTAGGGTAAAAATACGTTGTGTGAATACTTTTTTTAGAAAAACAACTCCTTTATTTTCAAATGTTTTTTATTTTCATTACTAATTAATTGATTACCAATGAATTAATTTTATAAATGTGTAAGCCATAAATTTTTATAATTTAGTTATTCATACCTACCAATACAATGGATAGGTGATAACATATAATAATAATATTCTAATAGTATATCGCGGTTCATTTATACTTGATGTTGCATGTAACAGAAGCTATCGAAGAAATAAATTTATTAAAAAAAAAACTATTTCATAAAATCTAGAGGTATTATAGTTATGGTAATTTTCCAATATATGTTTCCTGAAAAAGTCCAATTATACCCTTAGATTTATCTTTATAGATCTTTATACACAGTATGCGGGAAACTTCACCCATGTCTTTCATCGAGAACCATTTACTCAGACACATCTTCACTGAGTGAAGAGTCGAGATATCATATTGGGAAAAGAGTATACCATCTACATACAATATCAAAAACCCTATTTTACTCTCACTAATATTATTATATACATAATAATTATCTTCATTATTGATGAAACCAAACTATTTTATTACATCATCAAACTAGATATTCTAACAATAAGAAGCTTGCTTCAGTCCATAAATGGACTATTGCTGCATGAATACATCAATAATCTCATTTAGAGATTCAAAATATTTAGGTTATATGATATACATGTCCTAAACTAAATTTTAATTAATGAAATTGGTTTTTATATCCAATTGATATATCTTATAATCATAATAAGCTTCCATGGAAAGAGAAATTCAAATGGACTTTACCATCTCAACAAGTGAAAAGGTTTCTCCATCGTCAATACCATGATTTTTTGTAACATTTTTCAACTAGGAATGCTTTATTGGCAGATTATATACTATCAATGTCAGTTTTATTTTGTAAAACCCACTTTGACCCTATTTCTATTACCCCTTCGGGTATATCCACCAAGTTCCAAATTTCTTAGTGTACATGGAGTCCATCTTTAATTCACTAGATTTTATCTATTTCTAAAAATCAGAAATCTCAATGGCCTCATGGTAAGAAGTAGGTTCATCACCTATAAACATTAATTCATCATTATTATACATGATAGATCCATATCTCTCAAGTTCTTGATGAATCATACCAGATCTTCAAGGTTATTATATAACTTGATTCAGTTCTTCTTCCACAACTCTTTATGAAACTAACTCAACTTCAATTATAGGAACACTTCATGTTTGTTGGTCTTGAACTTCTCTAATTTTAACTTTTCTCCCACTAAATCCTTGACGTATATATCCTTATCAAGGAATACATCGGTCTAGGCCACAAATAATTTGTGCTCAATAAGACTATAGAAATAATATCCCATATTTTCTTTAGGATAACAAAAAAAATCATTTTTCTGATTTGGGGATATGTTTATGAGAATCCCAACATTTTATGTGTGCTTCAAAGCCTAAAATGCTCATAAAATAAATTTTGGGAGATTTCCCACTCTATTTATATTATGGAATATTTATGAATTATTTATATAGTATATAGTTTAGTATAAATGAAATAGTCTCCAAATAATAACCCTTGAATTAAATAGGATGGACACATAGACTCATCATTGACCAAACCATGTCTAGTATGGTAATATTTCATTTTTTAGATACACCATTCCATTATGGTGTTCTATGTGGAGTTAATTTTGAAATAATTCAACAATCTATCAGATAATCAATAAATTCAAAGATAAAGTATTCACCACCCCAATTTGACCAGTGAATTTTAATACACTTTCCTTATTGATTTTTTACTTCTTTATGAAACTCTGAATTTTTCAAAATTTTCATACTTGTGTTTCATCAAAAACACATATTTATACAGACTAAATTCATTATAAAAGGTAATGAAGAACCTATAACCACTGATCACTTATGTTCTCATTAGTCCACATACATCACTATGTATGATATTTAATAGTTCACTAGAACTTTCATATTTTCTCCCAGAAGGCGTATTTGTAATTTTTTCCAACAAACATGATTCATATATATAAATTGACTCATAATAGAATGATTCCAACAATCCATATCTATGGATTATTTGAAAAAATTCCTCATTTGTATCTCTAAGTTGACAATTTCAAAGGCTAGTGGGATTAGAATCAACCCCAAACTTCTTATTCTAAACATTATAAATAAGATTATTCATATCTAGAATATATAATTTTTTTACCATATTAACATTACCATAAAAAAATTCATTATTATATATAGAAAAACTCTTGTTCTTTATAGTGAATGAAACTCCCATATTTTACAAATAAGATACATAAATCTATTTTTTATTTATCATAAAAACATAATAACATTTCTCCTTTTCTGGGACTAATCAACTGGGTAAATTTAGATCATAAGTACCAACTTATAATGTAGAAACTCTTTCCACATTACCAAAATATTATCTACCTCCCCCTTCATCAATTCCCTTTTATATTTGAGTTTGTGTTTATTAGTAAAAATGTCTGATAGACACCTGATATATTATACACATGAGTTAGAGTTGATAAAAATTATATCTATAACATACACATTTAAAATTTATAAATTCTTCTCCTTAAGAACACTTATCAACCCTAGATACTAATATCTTACTATTTTACAGGTCATACCTATAAGTGATATAAATATGATTATTATGTAGTATGCCATAATCTAAAATGATGACATATCAGTGGGTGAGTATCATGTTTTATATCTTTTCATCAATGACTTTTAATGACAGTGCTTCAACTAAAATTGATAAATACATACATAATATCTATTCAGTGATCCAAGATCTATATTTCACTATGTTCTGGTTTTCTTTAGTGTTTCTCACATAAATTAACTATTTAGGTAAGATTACCTAACAATCAAAATAGTTATTATTCTTAGATATTCAAATCCATCACATGGACATACTCAAATACATTCATCTAGTAAAATAATCTCGTTAGGGTCTCTTGGATAGTGTAACCCAAATCTAACACTGAGATTAAGTTAATAAAGGAAAATCAATTGGAACCCAACTTTAGTATGAATCGACCAATATGATAATCCAAAGGTACTCATAACTTTCTTTCTTTACACAAGATAATCTATGGGCACCCAACTTTAGCATAACCTACCCGATTTACTGATTGAGGCCATGACATGTGTATATTTGGAAGGAATATCAAACTTAGTATTTGAGGTATTTTTTATTTTAAATTATCACTAATTTAATATACATCATTTTCATATTAAATCTATAACTATTTCATCATACAAAATCTTTATATTATCATGTTTTATTCTTTTGTGTAAGCATGTTTCTAACTATTTAGTTTTGGTGTCCTTATTCAATCCAAAAAATTATTATTTTCACCCCACATTAATGTGTAACCATTTACACAACCCACAGTTTATGCTAATCACCCAAACATATAATCCAAACATATTCATACATATTCATATGCATCATATGCATAATGTACACAAAATCTTCATCTAAAGGTTTAAAACTATAAGAGATTTATAATCATTATATGAGTAAGAACAAAGACACATATAGACAACCCCCAACATTCTAGAACCTAAATATGCCTCCAAGCTAGTGAGAATTCTAACCCAAAGTCCATCTACCCAGGGATAATTTACTGAAGTGAGAATCCAATTCATGATAATTCTAAAAAATAATATGCACAAACTCTAACCAATTACTAAATTCAAGATAATACCTGAAAATACAAATCACATTCAAGGTAGATTAAAACTAAATCTTATAGAGTCATACCTAGCATATAATTCATGGCTCTATCTCCTAGAAGAAAATCATTACATAAATTTTTCATACATAGTATTAATATTTCATAAACAATTTATTAAACATGAATATAAAAGGAATTAACAAATAAATAAACATTTTATTTATTATCCAAATCATGAAATATAATATGAACCTTTCCAAATTAAATTTAAAACTGTAAAATCTCATTTTATAATATCTAACACTTATAATTTATAACCAATTTATAAAAAATAATTCAATTAATCAAAATACAATTTTTAAACCACTTAAGGACCACTAAAACTTTCACTATTCTATATTCCTTAATTTAGTGGATATTTTGGATAGAACCACCTTGTCTTGGAACATGCTGTAACACGTAGATAAATTCCCAAGAAAAATGTTGTGGTTGAGAGAAGGTAGGAATTTTAGGGTCACCACTAGGAGTCCTATGGCATGGTGCTGGCTGTGGGTTATATTAAAAACTAAATTAAAATTTTACTATTCTTGTCACCATGGGGATTTCAAATCATGATTCATTATGTGGTTTCGGTAAAATTTATAGTGAAAAACCACAACACCGTGAACTATAGTGTGGTAATGGTTTGTAGGCCATTTTGATGGTCACCATACTGACACCATAGGGTCATCCATACCATGGTGATGATATATGTTTTTTAAAAACAAATTTATTCACATATTGAATACTTGAATAAGCTTAATATGATACCACTGATGGGTTTTGAGGGATCTTCTTTTGATCCTTGGTAGCAGAAAGAAACCCACATATTGCATGATCTATCTTCAAAAAATCAATGTGAAAAAAATAATTGAAAAATAGACCATACCAAAAATGAATATAGCATGCCTATAATGCTAGTATTGTGTCCTATATCTTCCTATTTAATAGATCATGTTTACTGATGATCACTAGAGAAATAATCGAATTCTTCTTGCCTCTAAGAGTTTTAAACTGACCTTTGGATCCAAAAATGTTTCTTGAGGATCCCGAAACACCAAAGGGGTGCTAGAAAATTCATAGTGAGTGATAAAATATGTTTTATGGAGATAAGATCTTTATATACTTTGTATGTAATCGAAACTCCCCAATAGGATGGATCATATCACCTCTATAACAATATTTACGTGTCTCATCAAATGAAACATGTTGGTTATATACAAAATATTGAAATATGTTACATCTCATTGGAATTATTCATTAAACCTGTTCAATGAATATGCATGACACATTTAATCCATTCATAATAGATTATGAATTATGAAAATTAACTAGGGATGGATGTGGTTTTTTCATGCATCCCATGCATGAAAAATAGTGAATTCAAGGCTAAAGAACATGGAATCAATGCACACCACCACGTCATGGGATTACCATTTTAGTACATATCCAATAGTATAGTGTCCTTCAGAGTAATACCTTGTTTATAAAGCCTTTATTATATGGCTTGGATGATATTGGATGCTTCTGATTGGCATGGTTTATGAATATGGTTGGAATTTTAGTGTTTTAGCACGGTGTGGGTGATGTTGATCACTGATGATGAGGTGACATGGGGTGGTACAATGAAATGAGTGGTTATGAAAAATTTCATTAGTTGGGAGATCAAATTTATCTAGGTGTGTTGTGTTTGTATGTTTTTAATGATAGTCACCCACCAAGGGGATGAGGTCATTAGGGATGTGTTCACATTGTACAAGGCCCATGAGGTGGTTTCCACCACTGATTTTTGGTGGCATCTGATGGGTTTTAGGGTGTTCGTCATATGATCTTTGTTAATGGAAACAACTCCATATATTCATGATCTATCTTTAACAGATTTAATATGATAAATATTAAGAATATAAATAATAATACTTTAACATAATCAATATCATTATTTTAGTTTTTAAAGGAGTACTATTGGTTGGGACCATGGTAGTAGTATCCAAATGCCTCTTGCCTCTAAGGGATTACACCGAACTCGAGATCCTCATTCATAATGAGAGGATATTGAGTTACCAATTGGGTACTGACTCCTTTGAAATAAAAATGGTGATTAGATAATGAAGATAGTTTTTCTTAGTTTAAAAGAAATAAGTGTAACTTCAATGGAAGGGATCACATCCCTATCATAAACTCCATTAATTTAATGAAGAGATTCATAATGTTAGAGTGTTATCTACCATTTCATTACAGCCAATTAATTACTACTTATTATAGTTTTGAAACTTTTTAAACTCTTTAAATGATTGTGAAATGTATGAATGGATATAAATAAATCAATCCCATTGACTCATAATAGATTAAAAGTAATGGATGATATGGAAGTGATGCTTGCATGAAATATTTTATATCATGTTCCCTGCAATATCATATATCATGTGTCCCATCACACTGTATGATATAAATCCAATTATAGGATATGATATAGAAAAATACTGGCTTCTATGATTCATGGATATAATAAAATATGATATCACTATTTTTAGTGCACCTCCAATAATCTCCCATTTATAATAAAATATTATAAGTAATTTATACAAAACTTCACAACTCAATGTGAATCCATCCAAAATCCTTTTATATACAATTTACCAATCTCTTTTCATTTTGGAATAAGAACATTATATAAAACTTAATCCCTATCCAAAGGCCTAACTGTGCAACTATATAGGTCTTAGTAACATTGATAACAAATATAAAATCCCAATTTGATATATGTAAGAAAAGAGAGAACTCTTGAAAACATAAATGCTACTCATGATACTAAGATATTGGGTATGATCTATATCAAACATACTCATATCTTTATATGTACATATCCACCATAAGATTTATCATTTACATCGCATCTCTACCTTTATAGTCCCTTTATCCATGACATCAAGAAAAAACTAGGAGTAAATCATTTAATCTCTTCTAGGACATCTCATACATTCATGATTACATGAAATAGATTGGTTAGATTAATTATTTTATCAAATTTCATTAATTTAGTGGATAATCACATCTCATGTCCCTCTTCTATGTAGTATAGCACAATATATGTGACTCAACTAAGCATGGTTGTGAATTTCCTCTGTTTAATTCAATTAAGGGTGAAATCTTATTATCATGTTATAATAGTGGAAAAATAATATATTGTTTGTGATATAACTGATTATGAGATGATATAAACATATCATACAACATGATAAATCATTTTTCATAAATATTCCATACATATTATAACAAATCAGATCCTAAAACCTATAGGTTTAGTGTCTTCAAAGATGAGATACATAACCAAATTATTATACTAACATTATTCAACATATCCCAAAAATATTCTTCACACATGATACCCTTCTTGACATATCATACTTAATATCATTCTTCATAACCTAGTGAAATTGAAACATAAGAAGGGGTGAGCTCAGATGCTCTGTAAGGGGTGAACATTAGAGATTTTATTCAAAAATCAGAAGTGAACATAAGATAAACATATGAGTATGGGAACATAATCATGTTGAATAGAAATAACATAAGGTTATAAACCCCAATAAAATGTGGATCATAAATCAATAATCATGGCATAAAATTTTTGGCATAACATTAGACATGAGTTATATAAGTGTGGAAACATGAGTCAACAAACATGATCCATGAGAACATAACATTGGTATGTTGCATAAAATAAGATTTTGACATAAAAATAGGCATAAAAATCATAAAATTTGTCATGAATAACCACTAAAACATTTTTTTATAATGAACTAGTCTATCCACCTACCCATAATATAGTGAACTTAGGCTAACCACCCATATCCCACAAATTGTTTGACTTGGTCTAACAACCCATGTCCCATCCCGATCTCATGAGATATAAAACTTTACCCAATGTATTGGAGGGATATAACAAACCCACCCATAATATAATGATAAAACATATATCTGTGTGCCATAATAACTTGAAAGAAATCACAATCCCATAAAAACTTAAATAAAATGAGGAAAAAAAATAATTTTCATGAAAATTTACTTCATTCATTATCATAAGACATATAAAGAAAAAAGTTGGATGGTATAATTAGAGAATATCTCTAGTGAATAATATGAAACATTCAAGTATGTTGATATAGGTGTTTTTTTTATAAAATCATAATAAATTTATGTTAAAAAGTATCCATTATTTTTGATAACATTTATTTAAAAGTATTTTTTTAAACGTGGGAAATAAGAATTATTTTTGGAAAACCATGAAATCATGGATATAAAGATTCAATAATAAGAACATTATAATGGTGGGAAAATAAATTCATGTGTAAAGAGTTAAAAAAGAATAATATTTTCACATTTTTATAAAGAGAGTCAAATTTAATAGAAAATGGCCTCTGTAGAAAAAATTAAAAAAATCCTTTCAAAATTTTATAAAAAATAAAAAATAATAGAAAATGAAATTAAGAAATAATTTAATTATATATAAGAACATTTTTAAACCAATATAAATAATATAAATATGGAGGAGAAATATTCCTAACCAAAAAGAAGAGATAAAGTCAGTTCCACTTACAAGAATCCTTTTGGTTGGATTGTGAACAAATGGGAAGTTAAATGATAAGAAGATTTGTAAAATCATAGATATAAAAAAATAGAAGAAAATATATGAGGTTTTAGAGAAAAAATACAATTTACCTAAATATAAATTTAGTTATAAATAATCTTGAGTTCAAATTTATATTGGAAAAGAAACCCTTAAAAATTGGTTAACCTTTGATTCAAAATACCTTTAAGGATAAAAATTAAAGTGAAAACTTAAATACATTTAATAAAAATATAATCATGATAAAATATGTCAAATAGGTGTAATATACACTATATAAATTAAAATAGATTCATAATAAAAAATATTTCTCAAATAAGGGAGTTTGAGATGAACACCCTTTATGAATAAGTAAGGTATGAAGTATAAATTCATAAAGAGGGAAGGGATAAAATAAATTAATTAAAAATGAAACTAAAATAGTATATTAATATTTAATGAACTTTAATTTGATTCATATAGTATAAAATATTAAATAAAATAATAATACTTGAAAATAATGGAGACTTGAAAAGAAAACCCTTACCTCGGACTTCTATTTAGTTAGACACACTCTAACTCTAAAGAAGAAATCACATATCCTCTTATAAGCCTTTTTAGTTTTTAATGATCTAGGGAATCCTTTTAATACCATGGGTAAAAATGTATGATAGTCTTCTCAGGTAATGAAACATGGTATATTATAGGGAGTAATTATAATTGTATATGTGTCTTAGAAACGGTGGTGGAGGGGTCCTTTTAAATACTCATTTCATAATATAAAAGTAATGTAATATTCAAAGAAAGTGAATCCAAAAATTGAAAATTAGTGATTTCACTAACTAGACTAGATACCTTAGTAACCGGATAACCAAGCCGACACTGACATAGCCCAAAGGGCATTCCCAATCCCCACAGGTCGGTGACTAGCACCTAGCATCATGAAAACTGCAAGTGGGAATGATTTTTTCCACTAACAAAGAAGAAGTAAAAGAAACAAGGCAGTATGAATAATGAAAGAAACTCCAATGAGAGCAATGTACCAGAAGTTGAATAGGCATTAAATCCCAAATTACTACAACCCAAGTACCAAAACAGGAAAAAACAGGCCAATTCTCTAAGGACACAACCCACCAAGTCCAAAGTTCAATAACTGGATCCACCTCTAAGAGATCCTTTCCCCTTAATCAATCCTGGAAGGAGATAATCTACAAACATATGAAGACATAAGTAGGGTGTGAGCTAAAATTTCCATTAGGTTCTCACCAAGTATTCCATAATATATTCCAATAAAAAATTAACCAAAGGAATATTTCAATTTTAAAATAAAGATGTTTAGAATTTTAAATCATATTGAAACAAATCATGCTATACAGTTAAAATAATGGAAAATACTTTAAGAAAAGGCTTTACAAGATATGTAATATTTATAAAATAATGGATTAAATAATATTTTATATAAAATAGTTTATATAAATTCATAAGGCATGTAAAGAAGTTTAACAACATTGGAATATATTTATATCTCAAATATAAACAAGCGAGCAACATGGTCATCTTCAAAATAGGTATGAAATTTATTGGATATAGGAATCCACACTCTCTAAGTGATCATGAAAATATGTGTACACACACACCCTCTGGGAATTAGTAAGAGAGGACTCATCATCATCTCCTAAGGGATGTAACCTACTGAATTTATGTTTTAGAACACTGCATAATCATAGAGTGTGTCCAAATAACTCACAATCTACCTAAGTCTTTCATGTTCTCTTATATAATCAATGATTTCCAATTTATTTTAAGATAGATTAAAATAAAATTAAATCCCATTTCCCCCATTTCAAATGCTAATTTTCTATTTAAAACCAAAACAAGTTTTAATAAAAAATGTTCCCTATTACAAGATAAAACCACTGTGTTTCTATCAAAAAATTTTAATCCATTTTCACAATTAAAAAAATTCCATCAATTCCATTTCAAAAATTAAATTCAAAAATTCAATTGAAACCATTTATATCCATTTGAAAACACACCCTAATTCAACATAATTAGGGCTTTTTTCCAAATTTCTTTCCAAAATCATTTCAAACCTCCCAATTCACTGGAATTAGGTTTTTATCAAAACTAATTAAAATAAATTTAAAAAAATTGAATTTAAATCAACAAATGAAATAAAAAATAAATTTAAGGTTAATCAATTTGGCCAAGTGAGATGGAATCACTTACCTTTTTTCGAAACACAACTCCTGCAATGAAACCCACCAATGAGAAATAAGGAACATAAGACCTCAAAACTTAAACTAGAAACAATATCTAGCAACATAGAGTATATATCCATAAATTTCAGGATGATCTATTAAACCCATAAGGAAGTGATAGAGAAATAGGTGAAGAAAAGGGGAGAATGATTACCTAGGAATTCACATGGCCAACACAATAATGACCGAACACTAAATAAAAGGACCTGGAAGGGTTGGAGAGCTCCAAGATTGCCTGGGGAAGGATTTGGGTTGAGAGAAAAGAAACTAGAGAGGAAGATAAAAGAGGATCTTAGTTATGCTGCCTGCATATAATTGGCATGTGGGGAAATACACAACATGTAATTTGATTACACATCCTGAAATAGTAAAATTTCACAACCGCTGAAAAACTCATCACTTTGAATTACATGGCATGTAACCCTCATAAAACCCGCAAAAAACGTTTGGTTAAATCTAAGAGTCTAAAAAATATATGACTTCACCATTATAGGTATCCTCCAAAATTCATTCTCAACCCTACCCAGTCAACAAAAAGGAAAAACCATGACAAGGTAAAAGACATACCTGCCAGATCGGTAATGGGATGTTATAACCTCCCCACTATAAAAACTTTCTATCCCCAGAAATACTATGAAGAAGATTCCATGCCAAAAAATGAGGCCACTACTCCCTCATCAATGACTTACATTCCCACATCTCATGATTATCAGAACCTTGCTTCCATAGCACATGAACCAAAGGTATATTCCTCCCATGAAGTACCTTGGTCTCAGAGTCAACTATTCTAACTCATCGCTCAGTCAAAGATAAATCAGGTTCAATCATAAGATCACTCCATATCAAAATATGAGATGAATCAAAGAGATACCTTATCAGCTGTGATACATGGAATATGTCATGTATCGATGTTAGCTGTAGTGGAAGTACTAAATAATATGAAACTTTACCCACATGTTCAACAACCTTGAAAGGTCCCGCAAAATGAATATCAAGCTTCTCTTGACTCCCAAGCCGTCAATGACCCAACCAAGTTGAAACTTTCAAGAACACCCACTACTGAAAAAACTGCCTAAACCCACTATTCAAAACTGTGGGTATAGCCCCCAAAACTGTGGTAATAGGATATACCCACGGTTTTGGGAACCGTGGGCTGGAACAGCGTCAGGATAGGGGTATTGACCTATACACACAGTTTGGTAGAACCATGGGTATAGGTGTGACACACACCAACTATAACGACCCATACTTTACATACATTGTTAATACTTCAAAATTGAAGTACACTTATTACAACATATAAAAAAACCATTAAAGGACCATATAGGTATAATGTCTTTAGAAACTGGGAAACATAAACAACTGGTTCATAAAGCATCTACACTATCTCCCATTTATTTCCTCATATCTAGAGTCTCTTTTGGAATATCCTACTTAATAACCTTCTTCCTGACCTAGGGAAAGAAAACATACAAAAGGGTGAGCTCGAATTCTCAATAAGGGTAAACAAAAGAAATATCAATCACATCATATTCATAAGAACATAAAATTTTGGAAATATTAACCTGCAAAAGAGATCATAATTTCATAACATGGGATAAATCATAGTAATGAAATGTAATCCCAATAATCATAACTTAAAACATGAAACTTTGTGGAATACACACATAATCATAGAGAATCATTTATTAGTAGTCAAGACTCATAGCCAAGACTATCTTAGTGGACAAAGTCCATTTCTGAACCGAGTTCACTTCTAGTTTCAGTCCTGTTTCACTGAACTGGTTTAACCTGACATTCTAGCCATGTCTATCTCATGAGATATAAATCTTTACCCAATTCATTGGAGGGAGATATAGGTCCCACCCATCTCATAATGATACCATTCTTATGTGTTCCACAATATCATAAATCATACATCATAACATAACCCATGTAATAAAGATGGGATTCTTAAACATCATGCCATCATAACACAATTCATATAAGATAGAAGACATCATAAAAATAATTCCATCATAACATAATCAAAACAATTTAAAAATAGGGATTTAAATAGAACCCTATATTATCTTAGATGGAAAATAATTTTGATAAAATGCTTGAACTCCATTATTGAGGAAAATATCCTTTCTAATTCAATTTTTTTTCCCTTTATTAACATGTCATTCAATTTAAAACTAAAAGAAGTTGATTAAAAATAAACTTGAAAACTTTTAAAGGAAGATTCTTGGAAATAATGTTTTAAAAATCCATTCATTCCTTATAGGTTAAAAAAACATTCTTCCCGTACTTTGGCTGGAAAAGTCAAAAGGCACCTCGTACGAAAAACGACAAAAGATTCATTTCATATCTTTTACTAAAAACCCACCTAAGGGTAAAATTGGATTTAAACAATTTTAGGTAGATGAAAATAATATTACATATTGAGGGAACATGGATGTGGATGATAAATATTCCCCAGTAAATTCTGAAGTATAAACAATCTCGGATAAAAATGAGATTGTGAGATTTTCCCTTACCTTAGGTCCGATTTGCTTCGTAAGTGTTCGAACCTCCTGTATAATGATTTAAATAATGTCATTGACTTATTACAGAATCATAACCATTGTTATGATATCATATATGTTCATATTCTTAGCTTCTTATTAGTAATATTTCATTGCTACTTGTTATTCGGGTGTTTATTACTTTTTGTTCTTATGCGTGTTTTGTCGAATAAAGTCTTATTATTCTTCTTTTTAGATTATAGATACCTCATTTACAGAATGGTATTAGTGTAATATATATCATATTAATTCATTCAATTCATTTATATAATCATTATGCAATGAAGATCATGTAGAACGAGTCGTATCACATCGTTGAGACGGTATTCCGTACGTATGCACGAACAATGATATCGTTCCCATGATCGTGGAATTGTATTGGAGTGTATGTATACTATTTAAGAATCAATATTACTTTAAAATAATCATATATAGTTATTATTTACACCATTATAACCATCCAAGTAAGGTGGTGGTGGAAAATAGATTACACCACAGCGTGGAGACGGTATTCCGTACGTACGCACGCGTGGTGATTTCGTTTTCTATAGGATGGATAGATGGTGAAATAGGGTTGTTTCATAATTATAATAAAATATCACTATATGAGTGATACTGATGTTATTACTTCATAATGAAACAACAAAATAAGAATAAGTGGAAGAAGAAATAAAGTTGAAAGAATCGGAAACGGACATTACCTCTTCTTTGAAGCGCCTCTTTGAGACCTCCTTTTATTACACTAAACTTGGTCTTTGAAGAAGACCAGGACCTCTATGATGTTTCTAGGGAAGTGTAGAAAAGAACTTGGCAGGGGTTGGACAAGCTTTAAGGCTCAAAGTGGTGTGAGGAAGAGAGAGAGGAGGTGCTCTTTTATAAGTGAGGAGAGGGGCACCTTTGGAAAAACTAAAAATATTATTTTATTATAAAGTCATATTTGGTTTTTAATAGCTCCAAAATGATTTATTTCAAAGATAAGGTGGGGATGGGTAGAAATAATCTCATAAAATATAATTTATACAAGTTTAGAGTTATATTTTAACCTTATCATTTAGATTTAAATTTAAGTTAAATAATTTTACTTTTACCGTGTCTTTTTGTTTTCTTACACTATAAGGTTAATAAACTTACCATAACAAGCCAAACGAACCCCAAGTTGTTTATTATTAATATATATAACCTTATATAAGTCATTTGGCCGAACCTTAGATTTTTAGGAGTAAAATAAGAATTAATAATATAATATTTGTTTTAAAAACTATTTTTTGTCCATTTTGACACTATTTGGTAATTTATTTTTGTGAAAATCATAACAGAAATATTAGTTCAAAAAACGTTAGTTAAATCAATACTAAAACGTCATATTAACCTAGAAAAATATTCTAATTCATAAAAAGTCTCAAATTACATTTATTTGGGTATTTATAACATCAATTATGTCAATATTTCATTAATAAGATAATTACTGCATCATCATTGTGTCATAAATAAATTAAATTATTTAATGTCTAAAAAATTACAAATAAAATATCATTATGTATGAAATATTTTTATCTTTATAATGAATATTTATAGTCGAATTTATCTTATGTATAACCCTATATTAAAAATGATTTAGTTATTAATATTTGATTTTAACTATTTTAACCCTACTTTAAATAAATTAATATTAAATGTCCTAATCTAATCCAAGTGGGCATAAATGGTCATATTTTATTCCTAAGGTTGTTTCTGGTCGAATTACACTTATCCAATAGAATTAGGACATGTTTTAGGGTAATAATAATACCATTTTTACCCTTAATTACCCTATTTACTTTTAACCGTGGTAAATAAAAGTAAAAATTTACTATTCACCAAAAATTATTTTCATCTCATTAAACCACATTTTACTTACTGACATCAACCGTGTCTCTTGTATTTTTGAAATTCCATTCACAAAAGCGGTAAAATTATTTTTTATGTGAATTGGAAATTTTCCTAGGAGGTGGGTAAAAGACGGTGAAAAGTTCAATAAAATTTTTATATATCTAAAATTATTATAAAATGACTCCAATGAATTGAATTGAACTTATATAGGTATTATGTATCAATTTTGACCTAAAATAAATTTAAATAAAATAAATAACTATTTAAATAAAAAGTTGGTTTTTAAATAGTAACCCAGTGTTTTCACTATTCATCAAAAATTGAAAGTTTTCAGAAAAATACCAAAATTTCAACCTAGGCTAACTTCGATCTTCCGAATCCAAAAATGAAGTCCATTTTGAAAAATAAAATTTATAAAATTTCAAAAAGTGGTTATTACTATTCATAACGGCTAGTTTTAATAATATTTGAATAACATATCGTTGTTTAGTGAAACTCTGTATTGCGTACAACGCAAGCTATTGAGGAAGGACGCAATTGCGTGTAAAACAAGCCAAGCTAGTGTTGTGTGTAGTGAAATATCCCTTTGATTATTTATATAACATAAAAACAAAATATTTATCATAAAAGTCTCGGGTGTTACATTCTACCCCCCTTAAAATGAATTTTGCCCTCGAAATTCGTCACTTTGTAAAAAACAGATGTGGATACCTCTCCCTTATCATATCCTCAAGCTCCCATGTAGCTTTTTATAATTGGTGGTTCCTCCATAAAACTTTCACTAAGCGAGTGGTCTTGTTCCATAGGACTTTTTCACTACGATCCAGAATCTCTATCGGCTGTTCTTCATAAGAAAGATCTTACTCCAGCGGTACAACTTCTGAGCTGAGTACATGTGAAGGATCAGGTATGTACTTTCTCAGGAGAGATACATGGAACACATCGTGAACTTTAGAGAGATTCGGTGGAAGTGCCAATCGGTAAGCTACCTTCCCAACATGATCCAGAATTTCAAAAGGACCGACATACTTAGGGCTCAGCTTTCCCTTCTTTCCAAATCTCATTACTCTCTTCCAAGGAGATATTCGTAAGAACACTTTATCACCCACTTCAAACTCTAGGTCTTTTTTTCAGTTGTTGGAATAACTTTTTTGTCAACTCTGAGCAGCTCTAATGTGTTTTGGAATAGATCTGACCTTTTCTGCCATCTCATCAACAAGATCAGGTCCTAATAGCTTTCTTTCCCCAACTTCATCCCAGCAAGTTGGAGTCCTGCATTTCTTTCCATAGAGAGATTCATAAGGAGCCATCTAAATACTGGAGTGAAAGCTATTATTATAATAAAATTCCACCAAAGGTAGGTGTTGATCCCAACCACCTTTGAAATCCATAGAGCAAGCTATCAACATATCTTCTAGAGTTTGAATTGTCCTCTTAGACTGACCATCTGTCTGAGGATGATAAGCAGTGATGAAACTCAACTCTGTATCTAGAGTATGCTGAAGACTTCGCCAGAACTTTGAGGTAAACCTCGGATCCCGATCAGATATAATAGAAAGTGGTACTCCATGAAATCTTACCACTTCCTTTACATATATCCTGGCAAGCTGATCCAGAGAGAAATCTTCTCTAATAGCAATGAAGTGAGTAGACTTTGTAAGATGATCAACTATGACCCAGATAGCATTATTGCCTTTGGATGTTTTAGGAAGTCCAGTGACAAATTTTATAGTGACGTTTTCCCATTTCCATTCAGGTATGGGTAATGGTTGTAACATCCCCTTAGAATTCTGTCTCTCAGCTTTAACTTGCTGAAAAACCAAGCATCAAGAGATGTATTCAGCAACATCTCTTTTCATGCCGTCCCACTAGAAGTACTCTTTTAGGTCCCTATACATCTTCGTGCTTCCAGGATGAATAGAGAATGAAGAACTATGAGCCTCATCCAGCAGCTCCTTCTTTAATTTGGGGATGGGAGAAACACAAACCCGATTCCTGAACTTTATTATCCCATCACAATCAAGGTTGAATTCAGGAACATTTCTCACATTCTTTTGTAATTCTACATCTTCTTTCTATTCCTCTTTAATCTTCACATGTATAGATGGTTGAACATTCATTTTAGAAAGATACGATTTTCCCCCTTTTATTATAATTCCAAGATCCATCCTTTGTAAATCTATAAATATTGGATCTTTTGTGATCCTCATCATGGATAAGCTAGCATGGTCTTGTCAACTTAATGCGTCTTCTACCTTGTTTGCTTTCCCAGGGTGGTAATGAATTGAGTAGTCGTAATCCTTAATCAGCTCCAACCATCTTCTTTGACATATATTTTTCTCCTTTTGTGTGAAAATATAATTTAAACCTTTATGATCAGTATAAATATCACACCTTTCACTATAAAGGTAATGCCTCCAAATCTTTAATGAAAAGATTACCGCAGCTAACTCCAAATCATGATTTGGGTAATTTTGCTCATGAATTTTCAACTGTCGTGAGGCATAAGCTATCACCATATCATTTTTCATTAGAACACACCCCAGTCCCTTCTTGGATGCATCACTGTAGATCACAAATCTTTCTCTACTGCAAGGTAGTGTGAGAACAGGTGCACTGGATAACCTTCTTTTTAGCTCTTTGAAATTATCTTCACATTCCTCTGTCCAAGAAAACTTAACTCCTTTCCGAGTCAACTTGGTGAGTGGGTTAGATAACCTTGAAAAATATTTCGCAAAATGTCGGTAATATCCAGCCAAACCAAGAAAACTTCGGATCTCAGTTACTGTTGTTGGTCTCGAACATCTTTCGATAACCTCTGTTTTTTCTAGATCCATAGATATCCACTATTTTGAGATTATGTGACCCAAAAATGAAAATTTTTGAAGCAAAAAATCACACTTGGTAAATTTGGCATAAAGTTTCTCTTTTCTCAAGGTCTTCAATATAATTCTCAAGTGATCTTCATGTTCTTCCTTGCACTTTGAATAAACAAGAATATCGTCTATAAATACTACCAAAAACTGATCAAGATAGTCTCTAAAGACTCTACTCATCAGATCCATGAAGATAGCAGGGGCATTAGTAAGATCAAATGGCATCACTATAAATTCATAGTGTCCATACCTTGTACGGAAAGCCGTCTTTAGTATATCCTCCCTTTTGACCCTTAATTGATGATACCCTGAACAAAGATCAATCTTGGAAAAGTATTGAGCTCCGCGTAGTTGGTCAAATAAGTCATTAATGCACATGAGAGAATATTTGTTCTTGATAGTGATTTTGTTAAGTTCTCGGTAATCAATGAAGAGTCTCATTGATCCATATTTCTTCTTAACAAACAGAACTGGTGCTCCCCAAGGTGATGCACTAGGGCGTATGAATCCCTTATCAAGATTCTCTTGGAGTTGCTTCTTCAATTCATGCAACTAAATTGGGGCCATTCAATAAGGTGTCTTTGAAATAGGCAAAGCACCCGGTACGAGTTCTATTGAAAACTCAACTTCACGATTTGGTGGAAGACCCGGAAATTCCTCTAGAAAGACATCATCAAACTCCCGTAAAATGGGAATATTCTTAATCATGAGTTTGTCTCCAACCATTTGAGATAAATAACATTCATTTAGTGGAATCAAGACCCATAATATGGAAGACATTTCCACTGGAAGGTTATGTTCATCCTTGCATTGATAGACGATCATAGATTGATCTGGAATATGAAATGTGACTTCCCTTCTTTGGCAATTGATATGATATCCATATAGAGAAAGCCAATCCATGCCAAGAATCACATCAAATTACACTATAGGAAGGATCACAAGATTTGCAGGAAGCACTTTCCCACAAACTTCAATCGGAGAAGAATTATAAACTTTTTATGTGACTGTTGTGCCATTAGGGGTTGTCACAGCTAACTCAACATCTAATTGTTGAGGTATTACGGTGATACCCTTAGAAAATTCTTCAGAAATAAAATAGTGGGTGGATCCAGAATCAAATAAAACATTTTCTACTTTAGAGTGGATGGTAAGTATATCTCTCACCACTTCATTATCATACTCCACATCGCCGATAGTAATTGCATGTGACTTTCATTTGTCTTTGGCCTTAAGAGTTTGTTGACGTCGATCATCATCATCAACCCTTGGATTTAGGCATTGATTGGCATAATTCCCTATTTCCTTGCACTTGTAACATTGAAGTGTAGGAGGTGCACTCTGTGTAGCCTTTTCTTTGTTCGCATCACTAGAAATATTCTTCCCATCATCGCGGCATTAAAATGCCCAATGACCTTCCTTTCCACATTTAAAACATTTACTTGTCCCTTTAAGACAAATACCTCCATGTTTCTTTCCACAATTTGAGCATAAGGGAAAACTCATATTCTTTTCAGTGTGGTCTTTAGATTTTTCTTTGAATTCCATTTTCCTCTTCTTATCAAACCCATGTTACTGATGGGTTACACCGATATCCATCTCAGCCTTGAGAGCACATCGAACAATTTCCTCATATCTATTGAAGTCACTTATGGCTAACGCCTTTCGAAGACTTGGTTTTAAGCTACTAAATAATCGATCGATCTTACTATCAGGTTGGATAATAATTCTGGAAGCGTACCTTGCAAGTATTGTAAAATTTGCTTCATAGGTACCAACATATTCATCATCCTTTTGCTTTAGTTCAAGAAACTCCTTCTCCATCTCTGTTCGAAGAATACGAGGGAAGTACTTATTGAAAAATAAGTTCTTGAACTCATCCCATTCCATGGATTCAATTTCATCCCTTTGCCTCATATTCTTGATAAGATTCCACCATTGATCAGCATCTCCTTCCAAATGATACACCGCTAAGATGACTTTATCATGTTCAGAACATTGAAGAACTGAAAATATCTTTTCAGTGGTACTGATCTATTGTTCATCCACTAATGGATCAGAAGACCCGCTGAATGAAGGTGGATGCTGCCTCATGAAGGATTCAATAGAATGTTTCTCATTTCTTTTCTCGTTTGGAAGTCCTGTATGATTCATAGCTTGAGAAAGTTGTGTGATCATGGATACAATATTTTTCATTCCATCTCCCATAATGTTTCGTTGCTCAGGGGGACAATCATTGCATTGCCCGTCACATTCCGCATTAATACGGTTCCTTCAGGTTCCAGCCATTGACTAAAACCAAGAAGAATAGTGTGAGCAACACTAATTATAATAGGAAAACCACATAATCAAGAATAAAATTTCACACTTAATGT
Organism: Viscum album; assembly: GCA_963277665.1. Classification (NCBI taxonomy): domain Eukaryota; kingdom Viridiplantae; phylum Streptophyta; class Magnoliopsida; order Santalales; family Viscaceae; genus Viscum; species Viscum album. Next base: position 887,152,218 of record OY728135.1, on the reverse strand, counting down.
CTTATCATAGGTTGTTCATGGCCATTTCTAAAACACTAAGATTGTGTTCTATGCTTAGACATATCCTTAGGTTTATTACTAAGGCTTTCACATCCTAGTTTCCAAAGGTTGACTATAACCTCCCTCTGATACCAACTATAACGACCCATACTTTACATACATTGTTAATACTTCAAAATTGAAGTACACTTATTAAAACATATAACAAAACCATGAAATGACCATATAGGTATAGTGTATTTAGAAACTGGGAAACATAAACAACTGGTTCATAAAGCATATACACTGTCTCCGATTTATTTCATCATATCTAGAGTCCCTTTTGGCATATCCTACTTAATAACCTTCTTCCTGACCTGGGGAAAGAAAACATACAAAAGGGTGAGCTCTAATGCTCAGTAAGGGTAAACAAAAGAAATATCAATCACATCATATTCATAAGAACATAACATTTTGGAAATCTTAACCTGCAAAAGAGATCATAATTTCATAACATGAGATAAATCATAGTAATGAAATGTAATCCCAATAATCATAACTTAAAATATAAAACTTTGTGGCATACACACATAGTCATAGAGAATCATTTCTTAGTAGTCAAGACTCATAGCCAACACCATCTTAGTGGACAAAGTCCATTTCTGAACCGAGTTCACTCCTCGTTTCAGTCCTGTTTCACTGAACTGGTTTAACCTGCCATTCCAGCCATGTCTATCTCATGAGATATAAATATTTAACCAATGCATTGGAGGGAGATATAGGTCCTACCCATCTCATAATGATACCATTCTTATGTGTTCCACAATATAATAAATCATACATCCTAACATAATCCATGTAATAAAAATGAGATTCTTAAACATCATGCCATCATAACACAATCCATATAAGATAAAAGGACATCATAAAAATAATTCAATCATAAAATAATCAAAACAATGTAAAAATAGGGATATAAATAGAACCCTATATTATCTTAGATGGAAAATAATTTTGATAAAATTCTTGAACTCTATTCTTGAGGAAACTATCCTTTCTACTTCAAAAACATTTTTCCTTTATTAATATGTCATACAATTTTAAAATAAAAGAATTTGATTAAAAATAAACTTTAAAACTAGTAATTGAAGATTCTTGGAAATAATTTTTTAAAAATCCATTCATGCGGTATAAGTTAAAAAAACATTCTTCCCGTACTTTGGCCGGAAAAGTCAAAAAGTACCTCGTATGAAAAATGACAAAAGATTCATTTCATATATTTTACTAAAAACTCACCGAAGGGTAAAATTGGATTTAAAAAATTGTATGTGGATGGAAATAATATTACATATTGAGGAAACATGGATGTGGATGATAAATATTCCCTAGTAAATTCTGAAGTATAAACAATCTCAGATAAAAATGAGATTGTGAGATTTTCCCTTACCTTAGGTCCGATTTGCTTCATAAGTGTCTGAACCTACTGTATAATGATTTAAATAATGTCATTGAATTATTCCAGAATCATACTCATTTTTATGATATCATATATGGTCATATTCTTAGCTTCTTATTAGTAATATTTCATTGCTACTTGTTATTCGGGTGTTTATTACTTTTTGTTCTTATGCGTGTTTTGTCAAATAAATTATTCTTCTTCTTATTTTTAGATTATAGATACCTCATTTCCAGAATGGAATTAGTGTAATATATATCATATTCATTTATTCAATTCATTTATATAATCATTATGCAATGAAGATCATGTAGAACGAGTCGCATCACATCGTGGAGACGGTATTCCGTACGTACTCACGAGCGATGATATCGTTCCCATGATCGTGGAATTGTATTGGAGTGTATGTATACTATTTCAGAATCAATATCAATTTACAATAATCATATATAGTTATTCTTTACACCATTATACCCATCCATGTAAGGTGGTGGTGGAAAATAGATTACACCACGGCGTGAAGACGGTATTCCGTACGTACACATGCATGGTGATTTCGTTTTCTGTAGGATTGATAGATGGTGAAATAGGGTTGTTTCATACTTATAATAACATATCAGTATATGAGTGATACTTATGTTATTACTTAATAATGAAAAAACTAAAGAATAAGAAGTGGAAGAAGAAATAAAGTTGAAAGAATTGGTAACGGACATTACCTCTTCTTTGAAGCGCCTCTTTGAGACCTCCTTTTAGGGCAATAAAATTGGTTTTTAAAGAAGAAAAGGACCTATAGGATGTTTCTAGGGAAGTGGATAAGATAATTTGGCAGGGGTTGGACTATCTTGAAGGCTCAAAGTGGTGTGAGGAAGAGAGGGAGAAGGTGCCCTTTTATAAGGGAGGAGAGGGGCACCTTTGGAAAAACAAAAAATATTATTTTATTATAAACTCATATTCGGTTTTTAATAGCTCCAAAATGATTTATTTATAAGCTAAGGTGGGTATTGGTCTAAATCATCTCATCCAATAGAATTTAGACAAGTTTAGGGTTCTATTTTAACCTTATCATTTAGATTTAATTTTAAGTTAAATAATTTTACTTTTATCGTGTCTTTTTGTTTTCTTACACTATAAGGTTAATAAACTTACCATAACAAGCCAAACGAACCCCAAGTTGTTTATTATTAATATATATAACCTTATATAAGTCATATGGCCGAATATTAGATTTTTAGGAATAAAATAACAATTAATAATATAATATTTGTTTTAAAAACTATTTTATGTCAATTTTGACACTATTTGGTAATTGATTTTTTTGAAAATCATAACAGAAAGATTAGTTAGAAAAAAGTTAATTAAATCAATACTAACATGTCATATTAATCAAGAAAAATATTTTAATTCATAAAAAGTCTTAAATTACATTTATTTGGGTATTTATAACATCAATTATGTCAATATTTCATTAATAAGATAATTACTGCATCATCATTATGTCATAAATAAATTAAATTATTTAATGTCTAAAAAATTAAAAATAAAATATAATTATGTAGGAAATATTTTTATATTTCTAATGAATATTTATAGTCGAATTTATCTTATGTATAACCCTATATTAAAAATGATTTAGTTATTAAACTTTGATTTTAACTATTTTAACCCTTCTTTAAATAAATTAATATTAAATGTCCTAATCTAATCCAACTGGGCCTAAATGGTCATATTTTATTCCTAAGGTTGTTTTTGGTCGAATTACACTTATCCAATAGAATTAGGACATGTGTTAGGGTAATAATAATATCATTTTTACCCTTAATTACCCTATTTACTTTTAACCGTGGTAAATAAAAGCAAAACGTTACTATTCACCAAAAATTATTTTCATCTCATTGAACCACATTTTACTTACTGACATCAACCGTGTCTCTAGTATTTTTGAAATTCCATTCACAAAAGCAGTAAAATTAAGTTTTATGTGAATTTGGAAATTCTCCTAGGAGGTGGGTAAAAGACGGTGAAAAGTTCAATAAAATTTTTATATATCTAAAATTATTATAAAATGACTTCAATGAATTGCATTGAACTTATATAGATATTATGTATCCATTTTTACCTAAAATAAATTGAAATAAAATAAATAACTATTTAAATAAAAAGTCGGTTTTTAAATAGTAACCCAGTGTTTTCACTATTCATCAAAAATTAAAAGTTTTCAGAAAAATACAAAAATTTCACCCTAGGCTAATTTCGATATACCGAATCCAAAAATGAAGTCCATTTTGAAAAAAAAAATTCATAAAATTTCAAAAAGTGGTTATTACTATTCATAACGGCTAGTTTTAATAATATTTTAATAGCATATCGTTGTTTAGTGAAACTCGGTATTGCGTACAATGCAAGCTATCGAGGAAGGCCACAATTGCATGTAAAGAAAGCCAAGATAGTGTTGTGTGTAGTGAAAAATCCCTTTGATGATGTATATAATATAAAAACAAAATATTTGTCATAAAAGTCTCAGGTGTTACACCAACACCCTTTTGTATCGCGTGGCAGGGCCCTTACCCACGGTTTTCAAATCGTGGGAAAATTAAGTTTAAAAAGAGTTTCGACCCCACGCCACACGTAGGGACTCATCACCTCAACACACTAGTGTACCAACCGAGCTAGGTTTTTTATCTGTTATATATTCATCTATCTACGTATATATATTAATATTGTGTATTTAAATTCAAAAAAACCTCCTACGGGGTTTCGATCCCGGGACCCAGGCCAAGCATCACGACTGCACCACCAACCGAGCTTGGATATTTATCTGTTATATATTAAGACTACCTGCATATATATATTAATATTGTTTATCTAAATTCAAAAAAAGATTCCACTGGGTTTTGAAACCGCGACTTGTGCTGAGCCTCGTGGCCGAGCCCCCACCAACAGACCAACCGACCTGAAATTTTTATCAACTATATATTTATATATCGGCAGATATATATTAATATGTGAAAAAATGTCTACCCACCAATTTTTTTTTGCCCCGCCTAAGTTTCGTTCCCCGCCATAATGCAGGAAAGCTATACCCACGGTTCTGGAGAACCGTGGGTATAGGTCTTCAAAAAAAAAAAAAAACCGCAATACCAACGGTTTTCAAAAACCGTCGGTATAAGTCTTCGAAAAATACCCTATACCCACAGTTTTCTCCAAAACCATGGGTATAGGTCTTAAAAGAAAACTATACCCACGGTTTTTGGCACAACTGTGGGTATAGGTTCTCCTACTATCCCTATACCCACGGTTTTTTTCAAAACCGTGGGTATAGACCTATTTTCCCGTAGTGACCAAGTCACAAATTAAAAATTACAAGGGTCTACAGCAATGATCAGCATGAGACTTATATCGACTCTGGGCTGTTAACATTTTCTGATGAATTAATTGAATCTTTACTATCATCTCTTGCACCAAACTTGGTCTAACCAAGGAAATTTCACCAATCTATGACCAACACTATGGATATTTACAAGTAAGGCCATATAAGGCCTCAAAAGGATCTATTCCGATTTCGAACTAGTAACTATTGTTATAAGTAAACTCAACTAGCCCCAAATGACCATCCCAATCCCCAACGAAGTTGATAACACAAGAATAAATCATATCCTCAAGACTTCATATAGATCTCTTTGTATGGTCATATGACTATGGATGGTAGGACATGGTCAAACGAACCTAAGATCCCAGTGCCTCCTGAAGGCCTCTCTAAAAGTGAGAAGTGAATCGAGGATCCCTATCACAAACTATTGTAGATGGAACTCTATACAAATAGATAATCTATTTCATGTATATATTTACTAATTCCTCAAATTTGGATATATCATGAATGATTATGAAGTGAGCCAACTTGGTCAGCCTGTCAATTACCACCCATATCGAATTATTCCATATCTAGTTCTAGGCAACCCAACCACAAAGTCCATCGAGATCTCATCCCTCTTCCAAGAAGGGAATGGAAGTGACTAAAGTAAACCCCAAGGGTTCTGATTATCAACCTTCATCTACTAGAATGTATAACGATGAGAAACAAAGTCAGTAATGCCCTATCTCATACCTGGGCACTAGAAATGTCACTGCATGTCATAGAACATCTTAGTGGTTCTTGGGTACACAACCCGTTGGGAATTATGAAAATACCCTATCACATCCTTCCTTTCCACTAATGGTAAAACTAAACGATTCTGATAACAAAAAACACCCTATTTAGAGAACGACCATTGGGAAACTATCTCCGCACCATAAAGAGAGTCTCTAATGCTACATAATTCATCATCAAGATGTTTATCCTAAAGAATCATCTCAATAAGAGAAAATGTTAACTAAATAATGGCTAAAGAAACCTCAGCCCTTGATTCCTGGACTCCAATATGAAACTTTGCAAAGAGAGCCATAAAATTTCACTCTTCTGAATATTCTATCACTGCTTGGGTTGGAAGTTTCCTTATCAACACATCTACAATGATATTCCATTTCCTTCTGGTATAGGTGATTTCGAAATCAAATGACTTTATGTATTCCACCCAATTCCTCTGTTGGAGATTCAAATGTTTTTGAGAGAAAATGTAACTCAAGATCTTGTTGTCTGAATACATGGTAAACATATCAACATAAAGGTAATTCCGCCAACTCTAAAGTGTGTGCATCAAAAATTCAAGTTTAAGGTTATGGGTAGGATAATTCTTCTAGTGTGGCCTAAGATGATGAGATACATAAGTGACTACATGATTAACCTATATAAGAATGCCGCCCAATCCTGGACCTAATGCATCATAAAATACCACATAGCCCTACCCAACCTCTGGAAGAGTCAACACCACCGTAGCATTCAAAAGACATTTTAGATCAACAAAAGAACTCTGACATTTATTATTCTAGGAAAAATTCACTCCCTTCCAAGGTAGAGCAGTCATTGAAGAAGTCATCCTTGAAAATTCTGTCATGAACTGACAATAATATTCAGTTAAGCCCAAGAATCTTCAAATCTCGATGAGATATCATGGTTTCTCCCAACTTGTAACAACCTTTACATTATTAGGATCAACTGATATTCCTTGTTCTGACACCATGTGTCCTAATAATTTCACTTCCTGAATCTAGAAATCACACTTTTAAAGCTTGGAATAAAGTCAATGATTTCTCAGTAGAATCATAACTATTCTTAGATGATGTACATGATCCTCCTCAGACATGGAGTAAATGAGGATTTCATCCATAAAGACTACCAACAAGGTATCCAAATACTCATGGAAAATCCTATTCATAAAATCTATGAAAACTACAGGAGAATTTGTTATACCAAAGGGTATAACAAGGTACTTATAATGGTCATACCTACTCTGAAAGGTGGTTTTATGAATGTTAGATTATTTTAACCTCAACTAATGGTAACTAGATAGAAGGTATTTAACGACCCATACATTACATACATTGTTAATACTTCAAAATTGAAGAACACTTATTACAACATATGACAAAACCACAAAGGACCGTATAGGTATAGTGTCTTTAGAAACTGGGAAACATAAACAACTGGTTCATAAATCTTCTACAGTGTCTCCCATTTATTTCATCATATCTAGGGTACCTTTTAGCATATTCTACTTAATATCCATCTTCCTGACCTGGGGAAAAGAAAACATAAAAGGGTGAGCTCAAATGCTCAGCAAGGGAAAATAAAGAAAATAAAAATCATATCATATATTTTTGAAAATCATAACCTGCAAAAGAGATCATAATATCTTAACATGGAATAAATTATAGAAGTGAAAATGAGATCCCCATAATCATAACATGAAACTTGAAACTTTTTGGAATGCACACATAATCATGGAACATCATTTCTTGTTAGTCATGACTCATTGCCAAGACTATCTTAGTGGACAGAGTCCCCTTCTGAACCGAGTCACCCTCATTCCAGTCCTGTTTCACTGAACCGGTATAACCTACCATTCCAGCCATGTCTATCTCATGAGATATAAAATCTTTACCCAATGCATTGGAGGGAGATATAGGTCCCACCCATCTTATAATGAATCCTTTCTTATGTGTGCCACATAATCATAAATCATACATCATCGCATAACACATGTAACAAAAATGGGATTCTTGAAACATCATGACATCATAAAACAAATCATATAAGGTAAATGACTTCATAAAAATAATTCCCTCAAAACATAATCAAATCAATGTAATAATAGGGATAAAAATAGAACCCTATATTATCTTATATGGAAAATAATTTTGATAAAACACTTGAACTCCATTCTTGAGGAAAATATCATTTCTTCTTAAAAAACACTTTTCTTTTCTTAACATGTCATACAATTATAAACTAAAATAAGTTGATTAAAAATAAACTTGAAAACTTGTAAAGGAAGATTCTTGGAAATAATGTTTTTTAAAAATACATTCATTCCATATAAGTTAAAAAAAACATTCTTCGTACTTTTGTCGGAAAAGTCAAAAAGTACCTCGTACGAAAAAAACGACAAAAGATTCCTTTCATATTCTTTTCTAAAAACTCACCGAAGGGTAAAATTGGATTTAAACTAGTGTAAGTGGATGGAAACAATATTACATATTGAGGGAACATGGATGTGGATGATAAAATACACCCCAATAAATACTTACGAATAAACAATCTCGGATAAAAATGAGATTGTGACATTTCCCTTACCTTAGGTCCGATTTGCTTTGTATGTGTCTGAAGCTCCAGTATAATGGTTTAAACAATGTTATTGACTTATTCCATAATCATACATATTGATATGATATCATATATGGTCATATTCTTATCTTCTTGTTAGTAATATTTCATTGTTACTTGTTACTCGGGTCTTTATTGCCTTTTGTTCTTATGCGTGTTTTGCCGAATAAATTCTTATTCTTCTTTTAAGGTTATAGATAACTTATATCCAGAATGGTATTAGTGTAACATATATCATATTTATTCATTCAATTCATTTATATAATTACTATGTAATGATTATCATGTAGAACGAGTCGCATCACATCGTGGAGACGGTATTCCGTACGTACGCACGAGTGATGATATCATTCCTATGATCGTGGAATTGTATTGGAGTATATGTATATTATTTCAGTATCAATATTAATTTATAATAATCATAAATAGTTACTCATTACACCATTATACCCATCCTTTTAAGGTGATGGTGGAAAATAGATTACACCACGACGTGGAGATGGTATTCCGTACGTACGCACGCGCGGTGATTTCATTTTTCCGTAGGATGGATAGAAGGTGAATTAGGGTTGTTTCATATTTATAATAACATATAAGTATGTAATTAATACTAATGTTATTACTTTATCATGAAACAACTAAAGAAGAATAAGTTTAAGAAGAAAGAAATTGAAAAGATCGGTAATGGATATTACCTCTTCTTTGGAACGCTTCTTTGAATCCTCCACTTAGGGAACTAAGATTGGTCTTTGAAGAAGACCAGGACCTCTAGGATTATTCTATAGAAGTGTAGAGGAGAAAATGGCAGGGTTTGGACGAGCTTGAGTGCTCAAATTGGTGTGAGGAGGAGGGGGAGGAGGTGCCCTTTTATAAGGGAGGAGAGGGGCACCTTAGGAATATCTCAAAATATTATTTTATATTAAAGTCAAAATCGGTTTATAATGGTTCCAAAGGGTTTTATTTCGAATCTAAAGTGGGGATGGGTCTAAATCCTATCAACCAATTGGATTTAGACAAGTTTAGGGTATTATTTTAACCTTATCAATTAGATTTAACTCTAAGTTAAATAATTTAACTTTTACCGTGTCTTTTTGTTTTCTTACACTATATGGTTAATACACTTACTATAACATGCCAAACGAACCCCAAATTGTTTATTATTAATATATATATCCTTATCTAAGTCATTTGTCCGAACCTTAGATTTTTAGGAATAAAATAACAATTAATAATATAATATTTGATTTAAAAACTATTTTGTGTCAATTTTGACACTATTTGATATATGATTTTTGTGAAAGTCATAACAGAATTATATGTTCGAACCAAGTTGATTAAATCAACAATAATATATCATAGTAACCTATAAAATTAGTTTAATTCATAAAAAGTCTCAAATTACATTTATTTTTGTGTTTATAACATCAATTATGTCAATATTTCATAAATAAGATAATTACTGCATCATAATTGTGTCATAAATAAATTAAATTATTTAATGTCTAAAAATTATAAATAAAATACCATAATGTAGGAAATATTTTTAGATTTCTAATGAATATTTATAGTCGAATTTATCTTATGTATAACCCCATATTAAAAATGATTTACTTATTAAACTTTGATTTTAACTATTTTAACCCTTCTTTAAATAAATTAATAATAAATGTCCTAATCTAATCCAAGTGGACCTAAATGGTCATATTTTATTCCTAAGTTTGTTTTTGGTAGAATTAGACTTTTCCAATAGAATTAGGACATGTGTTAGGGTAATAATAATATCATTTTTACCCTTAATTACCCTATTTACTTTTAACCGTGGTAAAAAAAGTAAAAAGTTACTATTCACCAAAAAATTATTTTCATCTCATTGAACCACATTTTAGTCCTTGATATTAACCGTGTCTCTCGGATTTTCGAATTTCCATTCACAGAAGCGGTAAAATTAAGTTTTATACAAAATTCAGTTTTTAACCTACCACTTAGTGGTTTCACTATTCATCAGAAATTGAAAGTTTTCAAAAAAATACCAAAATTTCACCCTAGGCTAATTTCGGTATTCCGAATCCAAAAATGAAGTCCATTTTGAAAGATAAAATTTATAAAATTTCAAAAAGTGGTTATTACTATTCATAACGGCTAGTTTTAATAATATTTTAATAGCATATCGTTGTTTAGTAAAACTCAGTATTGCGTACGACGCAAGCTATCGAGGAAGGTCGCGATTGCGTGTAAAGTAAGCCAAGCTAGTATGTAGTGAAATATTCCTTTGATGATATATAAAAACAAAATATTACTCATAAAAATCTCGGGTGTTACATTCTACCCCCCTTAAAAATAATTTCGCCCTCGAAATTCGTCACTTTGTAACAAACAGATGAGGATACTTCTCCCTCATCATATCCTCAAGCTCCCATGTAGCTTCTTCTAATTGGTGATTCCTCCATAAAACTTTCACCAATCGAGTGGTCTTGTTTCGTAGGAATTTTTCGCTACAATCCAGAATCTCTATCGGTTGTTCTTCATAAGAAAGATCTTGCTCCAGCGGTACAACTTCTGAGCTGAGTACATGTGAAGGATCAGGTATGTACTTTCTCAGGAGAGATACATGGAACACATCGTGAACTTGAGAGAGATTCGGTGGAAGCGCCAATCGGTAAGCTACCTTTACAACACGATCCATTATTTCGAAAGGACCGATATATCTAGGGCTCAACTTCTTCTTCTTTCCAAATCTCATAACCCTCTTCCAGGGAGATATTCGTAAGAACACTTTATCACCCACTTCAAACTCTAGGTATTTTCTTCGGTTGTCGGCATAACTTTTCTGTCGACTCTGAGCTGCTCTTATGTGTTGTTGAATAGATCTGACCTTTTCTGCCATTTCATCAACGAGATCAGGTCCTAATAGCTTTCTTTCCCCAACTTCATCCCAGCAAGTTGGAGTCCTGCATTTCTTTCCATAGAGAGCTTCATAAGGAGCCATCTGAATACTGGAGTTAAAGATATTATTATAAGAAAATTCCACCAAAGGTAGGTGTTGATCCCAACCTCCTTTTAAATCCATAGAGCAAGCTCTCAACATATATTCTAGGGTTTGAATCATTCTCTCAGATTGACCGTCTGTCTGGGGATGATAAGCAGTGCTGAAACTCAACTCTGTATCCAGAGTATGCTGAAGACTTCACTAGAACTTCGAGGTAAATCTCGGATCCCGATCAGACATAATAGAAAGTGGTACTCCATGAAATCTTACCACTTCCATTATATATATCCTGGCAAGCTGATCTAGAGAGAAATCCTCTCTAATAGCAATGAAGTGTGCAGACTTTGTAAGACGATCAACTATGACCCAAATAGCATTATTGCCTTTGGATGTTTTAGGAAGTCCTGTGACAAAGTCCATAGTGATGTTTTCCCATTTCCATTCGGGTATGGGTAATGGTTGTAACACCCCCTTAGACTTTTTTCTCTCAGCTTTAACTTGTTGACAAACCAAGCATCGAGAGACATATTCAACAACATCTCTTTTCATTCCATCCCACCAGAAGTACTCTTTCAGGTCCCTATACATCTTCGTGCTTCCAGGATGAATAGAGAATGAAGAACTATGAGCCTCATCCAGCAGCTCCTTATTTAATTCGGGGATGGGAGGAACACAAACCTGATTCCTGAATTTTATTATCCCATCACAATCAAGGTTGAATTCAGGAACATTTCTCACTTTCTTTTGTAACTCGACATATTCTTTCTATGCCTCTTTAATCTTCGCATGTAAAGATGGTTGAACATTCATTTGAGAAAGATAAGATTTTTCCCCTTCCATTATAATTCCAAGATCCATCCTTTGTAAATCCATAAATATTGGATCTTTTGTGATCCTCATCATGGATAAACTAGCATGGTCTTGTCGACTTAATGCATCTGCCACCTTGTTTGCTTTCCCAGGGTGGTATGGATTGAGCAGTCATAATCCTTAATCAGCTCCAACCATCTTCTTTGACGCATATTCAGCTCCTTTTGTGTGAAAATATACTTTAAACATTTATGATCAGTATAAATATCACTTCTTTCACCATAAAGGTAATGCCTCCAAATCTTTAATGCAAAGATTACCACAGCCAACTCCAAATCATGTGTTGGGTAATTTTGCTCATGGATTTTCAACTGTCGTGAGGCATAAGCTATCACCATATCATTTTGCATAAGAACACACCCCAATGCCTTCTTGGATGCATCACTGTAGATCACAAACCTTTCTCCACTACAAGGCAGTGTGATCACAGGTGCACTGGATAACCTTCTTTTCAACTCCTTGAAATTCTCTTCACATTCCTCTGTCCAAACAAACTTAACTCCTTTCCGAGTCAACTTGGTGAGTGGATTAGATAATCGTGAAAAATCTTTTACAAAACGTCTATAATATCCAGCCAAACCAAGAAAACTTGATCTCAGTTACTGTTATTGGTCTCGACCATATTTCGATAACCTCTGTTTTTGCTGGATCCACAGATATCCCCTCTTTTGAGATTATGTGACCCAAAAATTCAACTTTTTGAAGCCAAAATTCACACTTGGTAAATTTGGCATAAAGCTTCTCCTTTCTCAGGGTCTTCAATATAATTCTCAAGTGATATTCATTCTATTCCTTGCTCTTTGAATACACAAGAATATCGTCTATAAAGACTACGACAAATTGATCAAGATAGTCTCTAAAGACTCTATTCATTAGATCCATGAAGATAGCAGGGGCATTAGTAAGACCAAATGGCATCACTATAAATTCATAGTGTCCATACCTTGTACGGAAAGCCGTCTTTAGTATATCCTCCCTTTTGACCCGTAATTGATGATACCTTGAACGAAGATCAATCTTGGAAAAGTATTGAGCTCCGCGTAGTTGGTCAAATAAGTCATCAATGCGTGGGAGAGGATATTTGTTCTTGATAGTGATCTTGTTAAGTTATCGATAATCAATGCAGAGTCTCATTGATCCATCTTTCTTCTTAACAAATAGAACAGGTGCTCCCCAAGGTGACGCACTAGGGCGTATGAATCCCTTATCAAGATTCTCCTGGAGTTGCTTCTTCAATTCCTGTAACTCAATTGGGGCCATTCTATAAGGTGTCTTTGAAATAGGCAAAGCACCCGGTACGAGTTCTATTGAAAACTCAACTTCACGATTTGGTGGAAGACCCGGTAATTCCTCTGGAAAGACATCATAAAACTCCCGTACGATGGGCATATTCTTAATCGTGAGTTTCTCACCAACCATTTGAGATAAATAACCTTCATTTAGTGGAATCAAGACCCATAAGATGGAAGAAATTTCCACTGGAAGGATATATTCATCCTTGCATCGATAGACGATCGTAGATTGATCTGGAATATGAAATGTGACTTCCCTTCTTTGGCAATTGATATGATCTCCATGTAGAGAAATCCAATCCATGCCAATAATCACATCAAATTACACTAAAGGAAGTATCACAAGATTTGCAGGAAGTACTTTCCCACAAACTTCGATCGGAGAAGAATTATAAACTTTTGATGCGACTGTTGTGCCATTAGGTGTTGTCACAGCTAACTCAACATCTAATTGTTGAGGTAATACGGTGATACCCTTAGAAAATTTTTCAGAAATAAAAGAGTGGGTGGATTCAGAATCAAATAAAACATTTTCTACTTTAGAGTGGATGGTAAGTGTACCTTTCACCACTTCATTATCGTACTCTACATCACTGATAGAAATTGCATGTGACTTTCCTTTGTCTTTAGCCTTAAGATTTTGTTGACGTCGACCATCATCATCAACCCTTGGATTTGGGCCTTGATTGGCATAATGCCCCATCTCCTTTCACTTGAAACATTGAAGTGTAGTAGGTTCATTATGTGTATCCCTTCCTTTGTTTGCATCATTTGACATCTTCTTCCCATTATCGCGACATTCAAATGCCCGATGACCTTCCTTTCCACATTTGAAACATTTACTTGTCCCTTTAAGACAACTCCCTCTATGTTTCTTTCCACACTTTGAGCATAAGGGAAAGCTCATCTTCTTTTCAGTGTGCTCTTTAGATTTTCATTTGAATTCCATCTTCCTCTTCTTATCAAACCCATGTGACTGATGGGTTACTCCAATCTCCATCTCCACTTTGAGAGCACATCGAACGATTTCCTCGTTGCTATTGAAGTCCCTTATGGATAACGCCCTTCGAAGACTTGGTTTTAAGCCACTAAAGAATCGATCGATCTTACTCTCAGGTTGGATAATAATACCAGAAGCATACCTTGCAAGTCTTGTAAAATTTTCTTCATAGGTACCAACAGATTCATCATCCCTTTGCTTCAGTTCAAGAAACTCTTTCTCCATCTTTGTTCGGAGAATACGAGGGAAGTACTTATTGAAAAATAAGTTCTTGAACTCGTCCCATTCCATAGACTCAATTTCATCCCTTTGCCTCGTATTCTTAATAAGATTCCACCATTGATCAGCATCTCCTTCCAAACGATACACTGCTAGGATGACTTTATCATGTTCAGAACATTGAAGAACTGAAAATATCTTTTCAGTAGTACTAATCCATTGTTCAGCAACTAATGGATCAGTAGACCCGCTGAAAGAAGGTGGACGCTGCCTTATAGAGGATTCAACAGAATTTTGCTCCTTCCTTTGCTCGTTTGGAAGTCCTGCATGATTCATATCTTGAGAAAGTTGTGTGAGCATGGCTACAAGATTTTGCATTCCAGCTCCCATTTCGTTTGGTTGCTCAGGGGGACAATCATTGCATTGCCCATCGCATTCCGCATTAACACGGTTCCTTCGTGTTCCAGCCATTGACTAAAACCAAGAAGAATATTGTGAGCAACACTAATTATAATAGGAAAACCACATAATCAAGAATAAAATTTCACACTTAAGGTCTTATCCTAGGGTATTCATGGCCATTTCTAAAACACTACGATTGTGTTCTATGCTTAGACTTATCCTTAGGGTTCTTACTAAGGCTTTCACATCCTAGTTTCCAAAGGTTGACTATACCTTTCCTCTGATACCAACTTTAACGACCCATACATTACATACATTGATAATACTTCAAAATTGAAGCACACTTATTACAACATATGACAAAACCACAAAGGACCGTATAGGTATAGTGTCTTTAGAAACTGGGAAACATAAACAACTGGTTCATAAATCTTCTACAGTGTCTCCCATTTATTTTATCATATCTAGGGTCCCTTTTAGCATATTCTACTTAATATCCATCTTCCTGACCTGGGGAAAAGAAAACATAAAAGGGTGATCTCAAATGCTCAGCAAGAGAAAATAAAGGAAATAAAAATCATATCATATATTTTTGAAAATCCTAACCTGCAAAAGAGATCATAATATCTTAACATGGAATAAATCATAGAAGTGAAAATGAGATCCCCATAATCATAACATGAAACTTGAAACTTTTTGGCATGCACACATAATCATGGAACATCATTTCTTGTTATTCATGACTCATTTCCAAGACTATCTTAGTGGACAGAGTCCCCTTCTGAACCGAGTCACCCTCGTTCCAGTCCTGTTTCACTGAACCGGTATAACCTACCGTTCCAGCCATGTCTATCTCATGAGATATAAAATCTTTACCCAATGCATTGGAGGGAGATATAGGTCCCACCCATCTTATAATTAATCCTTTCTTATGTGTGCCACATAATCATAAATCATACATCATCGCATAACACAAGTAACAAAAATGGGATTCTTGAAACATCATGACATCATAAAACAAATCATATAAGGTAAATGACTTCATAAAAATAATTCCCTCAAAACATAATCAAATCAATGTAATAATAGGGATAAAAATAGAACCCTATATTATCTTAGATGGAAATAATTTTGATAAAACACTTGAAATCCATTCTTGAGGAAAATATCCTTTCTTCTTCAAAAACACTTTTCTTTTCTTAACATGTCATACAATTATAAACTAAAAGAAGTTGATTAAAAATAAACTTGAAAACTTTTAAAGGAAGCTTCTTGTAAATAATGTTTTTTAAAAATCCATTCATGCCATATAAGTTAAAAAAAACATTCTTCGTACTTTTGTCGGAAAAGTCAAAAAGTACCTCGTACGAAAAAAACGACAAAAGATTCCTTTCATATTCTTTACTAAAAACTCACCGAAGGGTAAAATTGGATTTAAACTAGTGTAAGTGGATGGAAACAATATTACATATTGAGGGAACATGGATGTGGATGATAAAATACACCCCAATAAATACTTACGAATAAACAATCTCGGATAAAAATGAGATTGTGATATTTCCCTTACCTTAGGTCCGATTTGCTTTGTATGTGTCTGAAGCTCCTGTATAATGGTTTAAACAATGTTATTGACTTATTCCAGAATCATACATATTGATATGATATCATATATTGTCATATTCTTAGCTTCTTGTTAGTAATATTTCATTGTTACTTGTTACTCGGGTCTTTATTGCCTTTTGTTCTTATGCGTGTTTTTCCGAATAAATTCTTATTCTTCTTTTAAGGTTATAGATACCTTATATCCAGAATGGTATTAGTGTAACATATATAATATTTATTCATTCAATTCATTTATATAATTACTATGTAATGATGATCATGTAGAACGAGTCGCATCACATCGTGGAGACGGTATTCCGTACGTAGGCACGAGTGATGATATCATTCCTATGATCGTGAAATTGTATTGGAGTATATGTATATTATTTCAGTATAAATATTAATTTATAATAATCATAAATAGTTACTCATTACACCATTATACCCATCCTTTTAAGGTGATGGTGGAAAATAGATTACACCACGACGTGGAGACGGTATTCCGTACGTACGCACGCGCGGTGATTTCATTTTTCTGTAGGATGGATAGAAGGTGAATTAGGGTTGTTTCATATTTATAATAACATATCAGTATGTAAGTAATAATTATGTTATTACTTTATCATGAAACAACTAAGGAAGAAGAAGTTGAAGAAGAAAGAAATTGAAAAGATCGGTAATGGATATTACCTCTTCTTTGGAACGCTTCTTTGAATCCTCAACTTAGGGAACTAAGATTGGTCTTTGAAGAAGACCAGAACCTCTAGGATTATTCTAGGGAAGTGGAGAGGAGAAAATGGCAGAGTTTGGCCGAGATTGAGTGCTCAAATTGGTGTGAGGAGGAGGGGGAGGAGGTGCCCTTTTATAAGGGAGGAGAGGGGCACCTTAGGAATATCTCAAAATATTATTTTATATTAAAGTCAAAATCGGTTTATAATGGTTCCAAAGGGTTTTATTTCGAATCTAAAGTGGGGATGGGTCGAAATACTATCAACCAATAGGATTTAGACAAGTTTAGGGTATTATTTTAACCTTATCAATTAGATTTAACTCTAAGTTAAATAATTTAACTTTTACCGTGTCTTTTTGTTTTCTTACACTATATGGTTAATACACTTACTATAACATGCCAAACGAACCCCAAATTGTTTATTATTAATATATATATCCTTATCTAAGTCATTTGGCCGAAACTTAGATTTTTAGGAATAAAATAACAATTAATAATATAATATTTGATTTAAAAACTATTTTGTGTCAATTTTGACACTATTTGATATATGATTTTTGTGAAAGTCATAACAGAATTATATGTTCAAACCAAGTTGATTAAATAAACAATAATATATCATATTAACCTAGAAAATTAGTGGAATTCATAAAAAGTCTCAAATTACATTTAGTTTGGTGTTTATAACATCAATTATGTCAATATTTCATAAATAAGATAATTACTGCATCATAATTGTGTCATAAATAAATTAAATTATTTAATGTCTAAAAATTATAAATAAAATACCATCATGTAGGAAATATTTTTAGCTTTCTAATTAATATTTATAGTCGAATTTATCTTATGTATAACCCCATATTAAAAATGATTTACTTATTAAACTTTGATTTTAACTATTTTAACCCTTCTTTAAATAAATTAATAATAAATGTCCTAATCTAATCCAAGTGGACCTAAATGGTCATATTTTATTCCTAAGTTTGTTTTTGGTCGAATTAAACTTGTCCAATAGAATTAGGACATGTGTTAGGGTAATAATAATATCATTTTTACCCTTAATTACCCTATTTACTTTTAACCGTGGTAAAAAAAAGTAAAAAGTTACTATTCACCAAAAAATTATTTTCATCTCATTGAACCACATTTTAGTCCTTGATATTAACCGTGTCTCTCAGATTTTCGAAATTCCATTCACAGAAGCGGTAAAATTAAGTTTTATGCAAAATTCAGTTTTTAACCTACCACTTAGTGGTTTCACTATTCATCAAAAATTGAAAGTTTTCAAAAAAATACCAAAATTTCACCCTAGGCTAATTTCGGTATTCCGAATCCAAAAATGAATTCCATTTTGAAAGATAAAATTTATAAAATTTCAAAAGGTGGTTATTACTATTCAACGGCTAGTTTTAATAATATTTTAATAGCATATCGTTGTTTAGTGAAACTCAGTATTGCGTACGACGCAAGCTATCGAGGAAGGTCGCGATTGCGTGTAAAGTAATCCAAGCTAGTATTTAGTGAAATATTCCTTTGATGATATATAAAAACAAAATATTACTCATAAAAATCTCGGGTGTTACAAGGTCGATCTTAGAAAAAAAATTAACCCCTTGCAACTGATCAAACAAATTATCAATTCGTGGAAAAAAATACTTGTTATTCACCCTAACATGATTGATATTTTGGAAATCAACACATAAGTGAAGGGAACCATGATATTTATTAGTAAAGAGAACCAACGCCACCCAAGGTGACACAATCAGTTGAAAAAATCCTTTATTAGGAAGATCATCCAACTAAGACTTCAACTCTTTCAGTTCATCTAGTTCCATGTGACAAGTGGGAATTGAAACTGGTTGAGTACCAGACACTAAGTTAGTATAAAAATAAACCTCCCTTAGCAGTGGAAAACTAGATAAATCATAAGGAAACACAACGGGAAACTTGATGAAAAATGGAGGGATATCACCGCTAAAATATTACCACTCTAGATCAAAAGAAAACACTGATATTACCTTCCTCAGCTCTAGATGATAAGGTTTTTCCATGCTCTAATTTGGGTCCAATTATCATTGAAATACAAGAGACACATCACTAGGTGTAATAAGGTAGACCCATCAAAGATAATAATTAATTCGGGTTTTATTATAAATTATCCAATCCATTCCGAAAATGACATCAAGAGGTTTCAATCAAGGACTAGAAAACTCCAAGCCAGTTTGACATCTGATAGAGAGAAGATATAAGTGGTACTACAGAGACCCTGCTCTCTCTTCGTACCAAGGGGTGTAATAATATCCATCATACAAGATAAAATCTCTATAGGAATATTTAGAAGATTAAAAATACAGGTTGAAATAAGCAAATGAGATGCACTAGTATCAAATAGAGTAGTCACTAATGATGAAGTTATAGTAATGGCACCTCTCAGAGTCACTAGACCCATGTAATCTTCCTCTGAAGACTCTTCCATTATGTGAAGTATCTTTATTTTGGATGCCTGTGGATGGAACCCTTTAATACATGAAGTATCTGATTTCCCCATAGTTTTAGGAGGATTTGATGATCCTGTTTCACTACATGTAGTATAAAAGATATGAAAAAATCTCTGTAAGTTCCTTGAACATACACAA
Organism: Viscum album; assembly: GCA_963277665.1. Classification (NCBI taxonomy): domain Eukaryota; kingdom Viridiplantae; phylum Streptophyta; class Magnoliopsida; order Santalales; family Viscaceae; genus Viscum; species Viscum album. The sequence goes on along the minus strand of OY728135.1, from coordinate 887,132,286 downwards.
GAGACACAGTTCTTGGGTGATTCATTTCAAAACATCTTAGAATATACTATCTTTCCACACTAATAAAAAATCAAAGGAATTCCTCCTTGTGTTGAAGGAGGTCTGGAATGACCATGACGTTAAGAACTACTGCGAGAATCATCACGCTTTCAATTTGCATTGAAGGAACTCACACTTCCATTGGGAGAAAAAGGAATTCCCGTCAACCTGAATTTCTATCTAGGTCCATCTAAACCATCAAATTACTAGAGAAATGGGCTTTAAAGCCCCCTGACACGGGAGAATACCTTTAGAGGTCGCTGGGCTTTAAAAAAAATGCTTCGACACCCCCCCTCCCCTCGTGAAACCCTACCCTACGTCCCCTCCCCCCGATCGCTGCCACATGTCCCCCGTCGCCCTCCACCCTCCACCCTTGCCGCCTGTCTCATCGCTGCCCTCCACCCCTTACCACCTATCCCCTCACCACCCTCTGCCCTCTTTCCCCTCCACCCCCTTTGCCCTCCGGCCTGCACCCTTCGCCCTCCACCCTTTGCCCTCTCCGGCCTCTGCCCCCTCTGCCCTCCGGCCTCCACCCTCCACCCTCCGGCCTCTGCCCTCCACCCTCTGCCCTCCACCCTCCACCCCCTAAGCCCTCCACCCCCTCGGCCCTCAGCCCATGTCCCTCCACCCCCTCAGCCCTCGGCCCTCTGCCCTCCACCCTCTGCCCTCCACACCTCGTTGCCTGTCCCCCATCCCCTCTGTGGCCTCTACCATCCCCCATCCCCTCCATCTTCACCCACTCCCTCACCACACCGTTTCCACTCGTCCCCTCCCTCACCATCCCCTCCTGTGCGGCACCGCCACCGACCAGTCCCCTCCCTCCCCACACGGCCACTGCTCGTCCCCTCACTGTGGCCGCTTGTCCACTCCAGCTCCCCACTGTCCTCTGTCCCCTCCCTCGTTGTCCCACCATCACTGCACCATCTCCACCTCATCACCTCCTCTCCTCTGGCTCACTGCCACTGCCGCCACCCATCCCCTCCCTCGCCACACCGTCTCCAGCTCCGGATCCCCTCCGCTACCTCTCCTCTCCCCCGAAGCACCGCCTTTGGCTCCCCTCCCTTCCAGGTTTGTAGCAAAATCAGGTATGACATGGACTTTCACTAACATTTCATTATCTATTATCTTTCTTATTATTCAAATATATAATTTTATTATTTTATCAATGGTACACAAGCAATTGGTTAGCATTTATTTTAAATATATTTGATATGAAAAATGTATGTAATAAGTCTTGTGAAAATGTTTGTTATACATATATTTTTATGGATTAAGAGTTGGAATGATCTTCCAAATAGAACATCTAGAGAATATTTCAATGACATTATGTAGTTTATTGACTTCACCAGAGGATTTTAAAGCGACTATATTAGTTTTCCATGTAGAAAATGTGCTAATAGATATCAATTAAAATGAGATACTATGAGGGAGCACATATTATTTAACAGATTTCTAAAAAATTATATGAGTTGGACTCATCATGGATAAGAATATGTTCATTTTCAAAATACGGATGTAGTTCCGATGGATGTTGATGCAAGGATGAATAATCCAATGCATGAAATGATTACTGAAATGGTACATGGGTTGGATCCTAAAGGAACAAATATCCAGAATCTTGAGACCGGTGAGATAAATCTTCGCTTTGGTGCAGATCATGATTCGAGGAGGTTATATGAAGCACTTAATGATGCAAAAATAGAATTATATCCTGGATGTACTTCTTACAATAAATTAACATTTATCGCGGAGTTGTTGCATTTGAAGACTTTGAATCAGTGGTCAGACACATCATTCGACATGTTGTTGGTGTTATTGAAAAAGGTTCTTCTTATCGACGCTAAGATCCCCAAGTCGTATTACCATGATCGTAAGTTGACAGAGAACTTAGGTTTTACATATGAGACCATAGATGCATGTGCAAACAACTGTATATTGTTTAGAAAGGAAACTTCCCATTTGGATATTTGTACAGTTTGTGGCTTTTCTAGGTGGAAAGAGAACAGGGGAATTCAGACTCATCAAAGTCAATTTGTGATACAGGGGAAACTGATTGCTTTAAAGAAAATGCGTTACTTTCCCATTAAAACCGAGGTTGAAAAGATTTTTTATGTCATCTAAAGTTTCTAATTTAATGAGATGGAATGTAGAAATAATTCATGAAAGTGATATGCTAACCCACCCAGCAGACTCTCATGCATGGAAGGATTTTGATAAGAGACATCTCGACTTTACTAAATATGTTTGTAATGTCTGATTGGGGTTGGCAGCAGATGGTTTCAATCCATTCAAGTCTATGGTTAGTACAAATCATAGCACATGGCCCGTGGTGTTGGTTCCATATAATCTTCATCTGTGGATTTGTATGAAGAAAAAATTTATATTAATTTCCACTCTTATTGATGGACCTAGAAGTCCAGAGGATAAGATTGATGTTTACCTTTTTCCATTGATTGATGAGTTGAATGAATTTTGGGGCAATGGTGTGATGACTTATGACTGTGAAACGAATGAAATGTTCAAACTGCAGGATGCTTTATTGTGGATAATCAATGACTTCCTGGCTTATGAAAATTTATCAGGATGGAGTATGAAAGGGTAATTTTCTTTCCCATGTTGTAATAAAAGTAAAAAATCCGTATGGATTAAACATTCCAAAAAATGGGCATACATGGGTCATAGACATTGTCTTCCCCCTCAGCACAGGTTCAGAAAGGACAGAGTGGAATTTGATGGTTCTAGAGAGTTCATCCCAACACCAAAGATCATGATAGGAGTCGAAATGTTATCACAGATTGAGGAATAAAACATCCACACAGTATATGAAATTCAGGATTTGGTGGCTCATCTATTACATAATATTCGTGCTTCGGGTAAGAAGCACAGTCACAATTGGAAAAAGAAAAGTATTTTTTATAGTCTTTTGTATTGGAAAACTAAAATGCTAAGGAATAATTTGGATTCCATGCACATTGAAAAGAATGTTTGTGATAACATATTGTGGACCATTTTAGGTGTCAGTGGAAAATCAAAGGACCATGTTAATACACATCGTGATTTGTAGGAAATGGGTTTAAGGAGACAGTTTCATTTATAGTTAGCTGATAGAAATAAGGCATATATTCCTGCTGCATAGTATATGATGACTACAAAGAAGAAAGAGACATTTCTTTCCATTTTGAAGATGCTTAAGGTGCCTGATGGTTAATCTTCTAATATTTCAATGTGTGTGAATCTGACGAGCAGGACATTGCAAGGGTTGAAAAGTCATGACAATCACATACTACTTCAGTAGTTGATTCCAATCACAATTTGTGATTGTTTATCCCCCAATATTGTTCAGCTGTTGATTGAGATGAGTAATTTTTTTATACATCTTTTTTAAGAAATCAACGAATGAGTGATTTAAAAAGTTTGCAGGACTGAATTGTACTTATGATTTGTCACTTTGAGAAACTATTTACCCCCTCATTTTTTGATGTTATGGTCCACTTGAAAGTGCACCTAACTGATGAAGTAATGGTTGCTGGTCTAGTGTAATTCAGGTGGATGTATCCTATTGAGTGGTATTTGAGTACATTGAAATGATTTGTACGCAACATAGCTTGTCTGGAGGCATCAATAGCCAATGGTTATTTGATGGATGAGTGTACTACTTTTTGTGAAGAATATCTTACGGATGTTGAAAAAAAATTAGATAAGTCCTCTCAGATTCATGATGGTTCAGTTGGAGAAGGAACCATATTTGATATGGACAACATCAAGTGGATACAAGCACATCGATATATCTTGTTCAATACTCCATCAGTTGCACCATAAATGCAGTAAGTGTCTTATCACTTTTATTGTTTAACTTTTACATGTTTTGTTTACATAATTTGATCATTTAAACATTTCATTATCATTTGAAGGAAACACATTAATGAGATGAAAGAAGAGATGTATCATGCAACTGAGTATCAAATTCAACAATCTCATTATGCATCATTTCATGATTGGTTCAAGGATTATGTATGTATAAATTGATTTTCATTATGAGTGAAGTATTATAATAATTTCTTTCTGTATAAATCATTATTTAATTCTTTGAATTATGTAGGTTCGTAAGATGAGGGAGTTATAGGACCCCATGCTAATTGAAGAATTTATCAAACTGACTGAGGGTGCATCTATAATGGATCATCGTTATAAATCTATAGATGCTAATGGTTTTTGATTTCACATTAAAGATGTTGATGACAAACGAGAAACAAGAAACAATGGAATCAGTTATCCATTCGTTGATTCTGGTTATTACTATGGTCAATTGATAGACATCATTGAAGTTGTATACACACATGGGTTGAAGTACATATTGTTAAAGTGCAATTGGGTTGATCCAGTGCGTGGATGTAAAGTCGATCAATATCAGTTTTCATTGGTGAATTTTGACTATATGTTATACATAAATGAATGAGTTGATAATGAACCTTTCATTTTGACATCACAAGAGGAACAAGTATTCTTTGTTACTTTGACTTCGAATCCAAGTTGGCAAGTTGATGTGAAAATATCCTGGTGGGGAGTGTTTTTATTTGAACAAGATGAACCCGAGACTCTTCTGTTTGTTTCCCAACAGCTTGATCAACATACCGTAGTTCAATGTGAAGAAGACATTTATGGGGTCAGAGTGGCCGTTTAAGGAGAAACGGTTTATTTTCATGCTTAATGAAAGTTATAATTGTTTTCATGCTATTCAGTATTGAATGTCCTAGGATATCATAAATTATCTAACCATTTTATAAATCCTTGTATGTTTTAATCCTCACTTTTGGAATTTTATTCATTTATTAATATTTAGGGTGATTTCTCTTTTGGTATCTTCATGTTATTGTCGGTGTATCTTCCCATTGAGGTATTCTTCATTTGGTTCATGTGTTGCTTGAATTTTTACTAATTCAATCTGAAATTTGGCTATGCATTGATTGGTTTTGTACATAATTTGTATATATGTTTTGTTATCTTTATGATTTTTTAAAATCCATTCACAACTAATTATTCAATCCCTTTTTTGTTTGATTAAAAACTATAAAAGTTTTATTTTTTTAAAAATAATCCAATTTAACTTTTGGAAACTTTGGATAGTCCCCTTACTAATGTTTTCTATGACTGCAAGCATGTTAGGGGAAGAGGCAGCAGATCCACATCATCCATATGAGCCATCTACGTCTCAGGGTTGAGGTATGTTTGAATTTCACTGTGTCTATTTTTTATGCAATTGATAAACATATATATATATATATATATATATTTATAACATCTATCAAATTATATATAAAATTGTTTTCAATAGGATCAGGCTCGAATGCTTCTTCCTCTCGCAAGAGAGGCCTTGGTCGTGGCATTTTATCATGGAATTCAGACACGACGTTTGATGTTTCCTTTGATGAGATATTTCATCCTATGGTATTGAATTCCCTTGCATTTATTCATCATCTGGGTCATATAATACATGAGCCACATCGATTTCCATTGACCACACATGACTGGGATTCTATCCCTCAGGACACATCAGATTGTCTTTGGAGGGAGGTTCAGGTAAGAAGACCATTTTACTTTCTTCCCTATGTATAAACAATAATAACATATGTGATTTTTTTCATTAATAAAAAAATTTGAATGTATGCCCCAATGAGTTTCTGCCCCTGTGTATGAGAAAATTCCATAAGATGTGGAAAGATTATAAAGGCAAAGTCAAGAGGGACCACTGGGTACCAAATGTGGGTGCCCCAGAAATTTTGGAAAAAGTCCCGAGAGGTGTCCTCCCGGCTCAGTGGTGTGACTTAGTTGCATATTGCTCTACTGAGGGTGTTGTGGTTTGTATATTTATTTTGGTATATATATTTTCAAGAATGTGTGATTTGTTTGAAATATGAATTAATTGAGTGTAGGAGGTGTCAGCACACCATTTTAAGAATCGAGTGTTGTAGGGACCACCTCATAGGATCGAGACTCATCACATGTCTCAGATCTGACATAAGGTATTTATTATTCATTTTTTAATTTATTAATTAATATGGTTTTGTGTTTATATTCTATTCATATACAGTTATGGTAGCAAGGTGCACTGACTGATAAAATGTCGGTGTGGATGATGACTCGTGATCGAAATGATCCAGAGGTTGTAGCAATGATAGTAAGTGCTTGTAATCATTACCAATAATTACATAAATCTTTATGTTAACATATATATGTATATATATTTAAATATTTCACAGGATCAATTTGAAGCTGAGTTAGAACAGCTGCCAGAGGACCAACAATAGCTTCCTATGCGAAGGGATGAGATCTTCCATCGCATTATTGGTTGGGATGGGAATGGATATAGTTTGACCTATGGAACAGGTATTCCTCATTCTGTAGTACCATGCGTTGCAGTTTTCAGTCCTGCTGTTGCTCAGATGAAACAACAGTTGTCAGATTTTGAGGCACGACTGCGCGCTTCTGAGGAGGTAAATGCGCAACTGATCGCTGAGGTTAGAGCATTGTGGGAATATGTGTGTCTAGGTGATGGTGGAGGGGTTCAAACAACACAGGTTTATATTGTATTTATTTATTTAATTTCTATTATTTTTGTTATGATAAACTTCATAATTTTTATTTTTTGTAGGCCCCTGGCCCACCAGATGGAGGTAGCAGTTATGACCACACATGACACATCATATTCACGAGGTGTGTTTCTTTTTTTTGGTGGAGTTATTATTGATCTTTAGGTTGGGTTCTTAGTGATAATTTTTGAGATTTGGGGGTATCATATGTATTTTGACCTTTTGCAATGTTTGTGTGCACGAATTGAGAAGTAACCATGAAGCTAATTAATGATTTGGATATTTTTAGTTCATTTTATTCTTTAATGTTTTCAATTGCATGTTCTGTGAATAGTTTTGAAAAAACCATGTGATTCCTAATAGAAACCATGGAACTTGTTTTTGGTGACTGAGCTCAGGTTTACTATTTGTAGGCCCCTAGCCCACCCCGGACAGCCCCCCCACCCCAGACAACCCCCCCTGCACCCCAGACAGCCCCCCCCCCCCCCGTACCAGGACAACCCCCCCGAACAGCCCCCCCGTACCCCAGATAGTCCCCCACACACTGAAATTCATTAGGAAAATTGACCATTAGTTCATTAGGGAAATTGTTTATTAGGCTGTTAGGCCATTAGAAAAATTGGCCAGTTGGCCAATTGTCCAATTAGATGTAGGCCAAATGGCGATTAGGCCATTATGCCACTATTCCAATTGTACAACTAGACAATAGGCCATTATTCCAATTGTTTGTTAGGAAACTATGACATTAGGGCATTAGGGAATTAGGTGAATTGGTAAATGGGACAATTTGACATTGGGTCATTAGGAAAATTGACCTTTAGGCCATTAGGATAATTGATCATTACACCGTTAGGCGAATTGGCCATTAGGCCAATCAATCATTATGCCCCCCACCAGACATCCCCCCACCCCGGATAACCCCCCACCCTTGGACACCCCCCCATCCCTGATATCCCCCCACCACCAGACAACCCCCCCACACACACACATTTCAAGCGTGGCAAACACCTAAAAAACACATATTCAGCCATGCTGTACAAACCGCATAGCCGAATGACGTACCATATCCTTATACACCTTACGAATAATAATTAGGGTGTTTTCCTGTGTTTTCAAGTCATGCCGATGTCGTTCGGTATGCATTTGACCTTTAAACACATGTTTTGGCAATTTACAACATGCGGCGTGCGTTTCTAGTCATCGCGGTCAAACGACACCTCTGATTGACATGATGTCTGTCTGACCATTTCACAATCCACCCACCCTTTTTTGTTGTCTGATTTCATGGAATTATGAGGTTGTTCGTCCTGTTTTGATCACCCAGACACGCTTTTCAAACGCGCCAAAATGGCGTGTAACGGTCAAATTCAGAGAAAACGTGCTTAGAATGATTTGAAATTACACAAAAACAACATGAATATTATTTGTGACATGTAGGAGGAGACAAAACGTCAATCGAACGTGCGGTGAGTGTGGTACGACCGAATATGTTGTTTTGAATAGTTTGGCGCACTCTAAAAGGGCGCATTGGGTGGTCAAAACCAGCCGAATGACCTTGGAATTCAATGAAATCATACGACAACAACTGTGGTGTGAATTGTGAAATGGTCAGACAGACAGAACGTCAATTGGAGGTTTCGTTTGACTGTGATGACTAGAAACGCATTTCTGGAGTCATAAAACGCCAAAATGACATATAATAGTCGGATTCAGAGAAAAAGTTCTCATAATGACTTCAAATAACAATCAAATAATAGGAATATTATTTGTGACATGTAGGAGGAGACACTACGTCAATCAGACATGCGTTGTGTGTGGTACGACCAAATATGTTGTTTTGAACAGTTCGACGCACTCTAAAAGGTATAGTTGGGTGTTCAAAACCAAACGAATGACATCGAGATGACATGAAATCATACGAAAACAACTGTGGTGTAAATTGTGAAATGGTTGGGCATACGACACATCAATCAGAGGTGTTGTTTGACTGCGGTGACTGGAAATGCATTTCCGGAGTCATAAAACGCCAAAACGACGTGTAATGATTGAATTCATGGAAAAAATGATCATAATGACTTGAAATCAAATGGAAAAATAGTAATATTATTAGAGACATGTATGAGGAGATGACACGTCAATCAGACATGCGGTGTGCGCGGTACGACCAAATATGTTATTTTGAACAGTTCAGCGCGCTCTAAAAGGGCACGTTGGGTGGTCAAAACCAGTCAAATGACCTCAGAATGCCATGAAATCACACAAAAACAATAGTGGTATGAATTTTGAAATGTTCAGGTAGAAGAAATATCAATCAGAGGTGTCGTTTGACCGCGGTGACCAGAAACGCATTTCCGGAGTCATCAAATGCCAAAACGACGTGTAATGGTTAAATTCAGAGAAAACGTGCTCAAAATGACTTGAAATCACATGAAAAAATAGGAATATTATTCATGACATGTAGGAGGAGACAACATGTCAATCGGACGTGCGGTGTGCGCGGTACGATCGAATATGTTGTTTTCAACAGTTTAGCGTGCTCTGAAAGGGCTCGTTGGGTGGTCAAAACCAGCCGAACGACCTCAGAATGGCATGAAATCATATGAAAACAACCATGGTGTGAATTTTGAAATGGTTGGGTATACGGAATGTCAATCGGAGGCGTTGTTTGACCGTGGTGACCAGAAACGCATTTCTGGAGTCGTAAAATGCCAAAATGACGTTTAATAGTTAAATTTAGAGAAAATGTGCTCAGAATGACTTGAAATCACATAAAAACAATAGGAATATTATTTGTGACATATAGGAGGAGACGAAACATTAATCAGACATGCGGTGTGCATGGTATGACTGAATATGTTGTCTTTAAGTGGTCGGTGTGCTCCAAAAGGGCGCATTGGGTGGTCAAAACCAGCCGAATGACCTCAGAATTCCATGAAATCATACGAAAAGAACTATGATGTGAATTTTAAAATGGTCGAGTAAACAAAATTTCAATCGGAGGTGTCATTTGACCACGGTGACTGGAAACACATTTCTGGAGTCATAAAATTCCAAAACGACATGTAACGGTCGAATTCAGAAAAAACATACTCAGAATGACTTGAAATCACACAAAAATAATAGGAATATTATTCATGACATGTAGGAGTAGATGACATGTCAATCAGATGTGCGGTGTGCATGGTACGACCAAATATGTTGTTTTTAACAGTTCGGCGCGCTCTAAAAGGGTACATTGGGTGGTCAAAACCAGTCAAACGACCTCGAAATGCCATGAAATCATACGACAATAATAGTAGTGTGAATTGTGAAATGTTTGGGTAGAAGGAATATCAATCGGAGGTGTCGTTTGACCGTGGTGACCAGAAACGCATTTCCGGAGTCATAAAACTCCAAAACGACGTGTAACGGTCGAATTTAGAGAAAACATGCTCAGAATGAATTGAAATCACAAGAAAACAATAGGAATATTATTTGTGACATGTAGGATGAGACAAAACATCAATCGGACATGCGGTGTGTACGGTACGACTGAATATGTTGTTTTGAACAGTTCAGCGCACTCTAAAAGGGCGCGTTGGGTGATCAAAATCAGCCGAACAGCCTCAGAATGCCATGAAATCATACAACAACAACCATGGTGTGAATTTTGAAATGGTATGGTTAGTGGCATGTCAATTGGAGGCGTCGTTTGACCACGGTGACCAGAAATTAATTTCTGGAGTAATAAAACGCCAAAATGACGTGTAACAGTCTAATTCAGAGAAAATGTGCTAAGAATGAATTGAAATCACATGAAAACAATAGGAATATTATTCATGACATGTAGGAGGAGATGACACGTCAATTGGACGTGCGGTGTGTGTGGTACGACCGGATATGTTGTTTGAACAGTTTGGCGTGCTCTAAAAGGGCACGTTGGGTGGTCAAAACCAGCTGAACAACCTCAGAATTCCATGAAATCATAAAACAATAACTGTGGTGTGAATTGTGAAATGGTTGGGTAGACGGTACATCAATCAGAGGTGTCGTTTGACCGTGGTGACCGGAAACGCATTTCCGGAGTCATAAAATGCCAAAACGACGTGTAACAGTCGAATTTAGAGAAAATGTGCTAAGAATGACTTTAAATCACACAAAAACAATAGGAATATTATTTGTGACATGTAGGAGGAGACGAAACTTAAATCGGACGTGCGGTGTGCATGGACGACCGAATATGTTGTTTTAAACAGTTCAACGCGCTCTAAAAGGGAACGTTGGGTGGTCAAAACTAGCCGAACGACCTAGGAATGCTATGAAATCCTACAACAATAACCATGGTGTGAATTGTGAAATGGTTGGGTAGATGGAATGTCAATTAGAGGTGTCGTTTGACCGCGGTGATCAGAAACACATTTTCGGAGTCATAAAATTCCAAAACGATGTGTAACGGTCGAATTCAGAGAAAACATGCTCAAAATGACTTAAAATCAGAAAAAAATAACAGGAATATTATTAGTGAAATGTAAGAGGATACGAAATGTCAATCAGACGTGCGGTGTGCACGGTACGACCGAATATATTGTTTTTAATAGTTCAGCGCGTTCTAAAAGGGTGCGTTGGGTCGTCAAAACCAGCTGGATGACCTTAGAATGCCATGAAATCATACAACAACAACAATGGTGTGAATTGTGAAATTTTATGTAGATGACACATCAATCAGAGGTTTTGTTTGATTGCAGTGACTAGAAATGCATTTCTGGAGTCATAAAACACCAAAACGATTTGTAATGGTCGAATTCATAGAAAACATCCTCAAAATGACTTGAAATCACATGAAAAAAATAGGAATATTATTCATGACATGTAGGAGGAGACGACAAATCAATCAAACGTGCGGTGTGTGCGGTATGACTGAATATTTTTTTTAACAATTCGGCGCGCTCTAAAAGGGCGCGTTGGGTGGTCAAAACCAGCCGAACGCCCTTGGAATGCCATGAAATCATATAACATCAACCGTGGTGTGAATTGTTAAATGGTTGGGTAGACGACACATCAATCAGATGTTCTGTTTGACCGCAGTGACCAGAAACACATTTCCAAAGTCATAAAACACCAAAATGACGTGTAACAGTTGAATTCAGAGGAAACATGCTCAGAATGACTTGAAATCACAAGAAAGAAATAAGAATATTATTCGTGACATGTAGGAGTAGAAGACACGTCAATCGGACGTGCGGTGTGCGTGGTATGACTGAATATTTTTTTAACAGTTTCACATGGTGTGCACGGAGAGCATTCCTTTTTAGACCACAAAACACTTCCATAAGCTAAACCAAAGACTCCAAAACAGAAAAAAAAAATCTTAAAATGATAACATTTCTTATATTGGGGGTTTTAAATTATTATAGCACCCATAATTTGATGTCATATTTAATTTTATTATATATATATTAACTGAATAAATATATTTAATTTACGTTTGTTTTGTTTAGTTGATTTTTTGTATCTTATTGTAGGTTTATTGAAGCAGAAGATTGAAATGGATTGGACCTGTTTGGATCGTTGAAGCACATCTATAATTTATTATTTATGGCGATCTTGATGTTTATGCTGTTTGGAATTTTTTTATTTTTTTTATGATACTTACCCTATTTTTGTTTATTGGGAACCATGAATTTTTTTTTAAAAATTTCTCCAGGATAGAGACCGCCAATGGCGGTCGCTATAGCTCGGCCGAGCATCAGAACTACGACCGCCAATGGCGGTCCCTGTATCTCGGTCGAGGATCAGGATAGTGACCTCCACTGGAGGTCACTATTGCATGGCCAAGCAGTAGGTTAGCGACCACCTGGTGGTCACTGTAGGCCTACGACGACGGTCTTAAAGCAACCGCCAATGGCGGTCTCTAATGGCCGAATTTTTAGTAGTGTTATCACCCTATCCAACACATTAACATAAGTGGGAAAATTTAGCAAGAAAACCTAACAACATATAGCTAATCGAAGTCCCAAATCGAACCATTGAGCCTTTATCCTCTCATTAGATAGAATATCAAGCATAAACTTCAAGAGTTTAGTAAATATATTTGAATACTCAGTCACAGTTCTATCAACCTGCTCAATCTTAAAAAACACCATAGCCTTGGCCAACACCATTGACTCTGGATAGAATTAGTTGGTGAAAAGAACCATGAATTATTTCCACTCTAATCCCTCATGTTTACTTTCCAGAATCATCATGTCCCACCATCTCCTAATTGGTCCCTCCATCATGAAAGTGACACACTTCACCTTGATCATTCCCAATGCCTCCAAGAACTCAAATAGATGTTCTATCCTACCCAACCATTCCTCATCATGTCGAGGATCTGCAAAGCCTTTGAAAACTGGTGGCTTATGAAGATGGAACTCTTTGGAACTAAATTTGAGAACATCCCTATGAGGTTCTATAGCTAGATCCCGAATGGGAATCAAAGGCGGTGCTTATCCCAGAGCTTGGACATCGCGCACAATAAGCTCAACTAGATTCGGGTACACTGGAGGATTCAATCACTATGGTTCAACGACAACTTCCTCAGAGATATGATCCGCATGTCTTCTTAGAGGAATGATGCTAAACAATATCATATAACAATAAGTAAGACATTAGATAATGTTAAAAAAGAGAAATTAGAAAAACAAGATCCAGAATGATAGAACAAACAGGATTTGGATTTCACTCTATCGAAATCAAAATAGAGAAAAGCTTAAAGCTAATCCACAAGACATCTTTCTCTAACCACCCCTGGAGGATTGAGGTTCATTACAGTGAGAGCTAACCAATAAATCAATCACAACTACCTCTTAAGAAGTGATAAGATTTCATAGAATCAGACTAACTTCAAGATAAAAGATCAACCTGCCTTTGATACCACTTTGTCACGAACCAGCCTAGGTACCCTGGTAACCCGATAATCGATCCAACCATGAAATATCCTAAAGGGCATTCATGATCTTCACAGGCCAATGAATATCACTAGGAATCATGAAAACTAGAAGTGGGAATGACGTTTTCCACTAACAAAGCAGAATCAAAAGAAACAAGGTAGTATTCCTAATAAAAGAAACTCTTCTGGGACTGTTAATCCCAACTAGGTTAAATACCCTAAGAGGGGGGGGGGGTGAATTAGGGTATGATAGATTAAAACCACTACCTCTTTGGATCTTGTTTCATTGTTAAACAAAACACTATTCTCTCTCTTTCCCATAGTAATGTATGAATAGAAATTAATGCATGCATGTGACACAACAATTTTACTTGGTTCACCCTCACTGGGCTACGTCCAAGGTGCATACAACGAAAGTGTGTTGATGTACCAAATCTACTAAAAGTAAACTATTGATTATAATGTTAGGATCAGACTCACTATCCCTTCTGGTTTACAACCAATCACAATTTTAAAGTTCATTTCTCTCTTAACTAAAGTGTTCTCACTACTTCTTCAGAAGATCCTCCTTTGATTTCTTGAATAGAAATGTTTTACACCTCATTTAGTGTATCATTAAGCTCCACTTTCATCCAATTTATGAATACCCCATTACCAAAGAACTATTGGGAAACTAAAATATTTCATGCAACCTTTTGGGTATCTTATGTACAACTTTAATGATTTTCACGCAACATTTAAGTTTTTTCATGGAAAACATCTTGTATGAAAATTCCTTCTTACGCACAACTCCCTTCTTACGTGAAACTCCCTTCACACGAAATTATTATGCAATTTAGAGCCTCAGATTTCTTTAAGGGTTGAGCTACTGAAATGTGTGTGTGTGGGGGGGGGGGGGGGGGGGTGGGGGGGTGGGTTGCCATCTATTTATAGACCCGACCGACCTTACATGCAAGATCCTGCCACATCTTCCTCTATGCGGGTAAGATCCTCTCCGAGTATGTAAAAACCCATTTTACATCGCATTGGGTGTGTAAGCCTCTTTTTCACAAACTCATATTTTGCACAAAATAAAATCATTCACACACTTCATACCTTTTAAATATTTTGATGTGGTGATCCCAAAACATGTGTTGTGAACAACATTCCAAACCACCGTTAATATTACACCCAAAAATACCTTTCTCCATTCTTCCGATTTTGAGGCCCAAAAATTTGGCAAACACTGGGAAACAACACCATCTTGTACACGACCTTTTTGTACCACCTCCAAAGCATCCATTCCTTTTTAATGGACCTTTTCCATCATATATTTTCAATAATATATATAGAACTCATCAACTAACGATGGAAACCTTCTTTGTCAACAAACTCAATCAACCCAAAAATGCTTCATTATAACCTTGAGGGATTTTTTCCCAACATGGAGTAATATACAAAAAGTCAAATAGGCATTAAAGCCTAAATTGATACAACCCAATTACTAAAACAGGGAAAAAAATCCCAAGTCCCTAAGGACACAAATCACCAAGTATAAAGTTCAATAGCTAGATCCCCCTCTAAGAGATCATTTCCCCTTACTCGAATCTGGAAGGAGATAATCTACAAACACCTAAAGGCACAAGTATGGTGTGAGTTAAAAAACCCAGTAGGGTATCACCAAGGTTTCCATAACAGATGGCATAAAATGACTGATCAAAAGAATTCTTTCAATTTTAAAATAAATAGGTTTGTAATTTTAAAGTATATTTAAACAAATTATGCTTTACATTTCAAATGATATAAAATACGTTAAGAAAATTCTTTACAAGATAAGTAATATTTCTAAAACAATGTCTTAAAATATATTTTTATATAAAATAGTTTATATAAATCTAGAAGACATGTAAAGTTTTTTTAATAACATTGGAATATATTTATATCTCAAATATAAACAAGCGAGAAACATCATCATCCTCTAAATAGGTATGAAAGTTCCAAGTTATAGGAATCTATAATCTATAAGTGATCATGAAACTAGGTGTACACACATGTCCTCTAGACACTGGTTAGAGAGGACTGATAACCATCCCCTAAGGGATGTGACTTGCTATATTTATGTTTTAGAAAATTTTATAATTGTATATTGTGTCTAAATAACACACAATATACCTAAGTCTTTCATGTTCCCTTACATAATAAATGATGGACAATTAATTTTAAGACTTCTTAAAATAAAAGTAAACCCCATCACTCCCATTTCAAATGAAAATTTTCCATTTAAAACCAAATGAGGTTTTAATAAAAAACATTCCTTTTTAACAAGATAAAACCATTGGGTTTCCATCAAAAAATTTAATCCATTTGTACAATTTAAAAAATTCTATTAATTCCACTTAAATAATTAAATTAAAAAATTCAATTGAAAACATTTCAATCCATTTTCAACTACACCCTAGTTCAAATAAATTGGTTTTTTTCCAAATTTCTTTCCAAAACCATTTCAAACCTCCCAATTCACTAGAATCGAGTTTTAATAAAAAACAATTGAAAGAAATTTCAAAAAATTGAATTTAAATAAAAAAATAAAATAGATCAAGAAGTTTAAGGTTAATCAATTTGGCCAAGCGATATGGAATCACTTACCTTTTTCCAAAACAAAACGCCCACAACGAAACCCGGCAATGAGAAAAAAGGTGCAGAAGACCTCAAAACTTAACCAAGAAATGATATCTAGAAACATAAAGTATAAATCCATAAATTTCAGGATGATCTATTAAACCCCCAAGTAAGTAAGAGAGAAAGAGATGAATAAAAGGGAAGAATACTTACCCAGGAATTCACACCGCCAACACAACAACAATGAAATGATGAACAAAAGGATCTGGAAGGGTTGGAGATATCTAAGATCACATATGGAAGGATTTGAGTCAAGAGAAAAGAAAATATAGAGGAGGAGAAAAGAGTATCTTAGCCATGATACCTATATATAACCTACATAATGGGAAATAAAAGACATGTAATCTGATTACATGTCATGAAATAGTTAAATTCCATAACCACCTAAAAACCCATTGCTTTGAATTAAAAACTGATCTTGAATTAACTCACAACATGTAATGAATCATCACATTGTGTAACTTTCATGGTGTAAACCCATCATTGTATACACTGAGAAACCATTACATGTCATGTAACCTAGTTACATAGTGTGGAATACTTTTTTAGTTTGCATAAATAACCTATTAAATATGAGAGTCCAACAAATCTGTGGCTTCACCATTATAGGTATCCTCCCAATTCATTCTCAACCCTACCTAGTCAAGGAAAAGTAAAAATCATGAAAAGGTAAAAGATGTTCGTATTAGATTGGTAAAAGGGTTTTAAAAGTGAATATTAAGATCATGGTAGGTCGATCAATGCATTATCCAAACATTTAGTGATAATTTTTATGATATTTTAGGTTTTTATCCCTTTATTAAACCCCTTTACCTAATTTATCCATTACGAAAATAACTAAATTTTACCTTAATAAATTATTTTTTATGACTAAAAATGAAATTAACCTTATTTAAAAATTTAGAAATGATGATTAAAAATATAAAAAACATTCTACTGGATTAAATTTATATAGGTTATAAAAATTAATTTTAATATAAGTACGCATAACACATAATTTTTTTATAGAAAAAATGAATTTATAAGTATAAAAATTAATTTATAATTATTCCTTAAGAAATAATAATAATTAAATTATTGGTAATTTATTTCAATATATATATATATATATATATAATTAATTTAATTAAAATTTATACATCGAATTTTAGAAATTGAACTTTTGAATAAAAACATATATAATATATAATAAAAAAATATTTTTAAACAATTTTTTTCTTTGAAAATGAATAATTAAATCTGTATTCTTTATAGTTACATAATTATTTCATGGATGTTATTAATCTATTTCACTAATTATTCATTTTATTTTATTAATATAAAAATAAATATTACATAAAAAAATTCTTTAGAATTAATGGTATCATACTAATTGAATTGGTATCTTTTAATTTTATTAATTTTTTTTTCTAATGTTTCATTTAACTATCTTGTAATTTATTTCATTTTATACATTAATATTCTACAATAATAAAGAATTTTTTTACTTTATTTTGGTGTTATGTGAAACATAATCTATAAATTATAAGATTTATTTATAGGGAAATACATTCTAAAATTATGGGGTGTTACATTCTACCCCCTTAAATAAATTGCATTCTTGAAATTTTAATTTCTCTCACTGATTAAAATAGATAAGAATATTCTTAACATAGTCATGACTCGAGATATTATTTCTAATGAGTAATCTACCTTACTATCTTGGGTAAGACTAAGAAACTCATCTTTCCCCTCATAATATGCATATGTTTATATTTTCATTTATATCAACCAGTTGTTCCAAATATGCTTCTTTAGTTGGTTATATGAGTTTTTAGAGACATACCTTTCACAAATTATTTTTCATGATTCTGTTCTCAAACAAATTACAAAAATATAATGATTATGATAATAATTAATAAACATGTTAATATGAAAAATCAATAATATGTTACTTATCCTATGAAACCTTTATTTCAACCCATGACATATCTAACTATACTAGCTAAAACTATATTTATTCCAATTCAACCTAGATTTACTTCAGTTTTATCAATAATCTAATCCAAAAAAACAATTAACCCAAATTTATCAATAATTTTTTTACAATATTTTAAACCAAAAAATCATTGAAACTTATGCACCCATAATTCATCTTAACATTTATCCCTAAACTGTATTTAATAGCATACAAACTAATACATACCTTAATTATATATACTCCTTAAAATATATTAATCATTCCCCAAAATAATATAAATTACTTTGACATCAAATTATATATTTAACCTAATGGTTTTATATACCTCAATCATGAATTCTCTATAAAACCCAATATATGTATCCTAAAATATCGTTAATTACCTTAAAAATTCAATCACATTGGAAATCAAAAGGGTATATATGCCTTTGAACTTTTGATCACCCTTAAAATTATTAACCCATGATGGCATCATCAACTCTTAAATTATCATCATTCGATAACATCCTAACCTATAAAGTTATCTAGACCCTTATATGATACCAAATGAGATGACTTAGTCCTATCATATGAACATAATACATCATTTTATATGAATATTCCTTACATATCCTAACGAATCACATCCCAAAACCTATAGGTTTAGTGTCTTCAATGATTAGATACATAAATAACTTATTCTACTAAAATTATTTAATATCTTCCATAAATATTATCCACACATGACACACTACTTAATATATCATAATTAATATCCTTCTTCATAACATGAGAAAATGGAAACATACAAAAAGGGTGAGCTAAGTTTCTTAGTAAGGGGTGAACATAATAGATTTCATTTGAAAATAAAAATTGAGAAAAATATAAGCATATGGGTATGAGAAAATAATCATGGTGCATGTAAATAACATAAGTATATCACACCCAGTTAAATATGGATCATAAATCAAGAATCATGCTATAAGACTTTTGGTATAACATGAGACACGAGTCACAAGAGTGGAACCACGAGTTAATAAACATGATCCATGGGAACATAACATAGGTATGTTTCATAACATAATAATGTGAAATAAAATCATGGTATAAATATAGTCATTGAAATCATAACATATTTCAAGGATAACCAACAGGACATCCATTTCATAATGGACTAGGATAACCACCTTCTAATAACATAGTGGACTTGGGCTAACCACCCGTATCCCATAAAATTTTAGACTTGGGATAACAACAAATGTAGCATTCATATCTCATGAGATATAAAAATCTACCCAAAAAATTGAATATATATAATTTACCAACTTATCACAAAATGATAAACCATAAATATGTGTTCCACAATAACATTAAAGCAATCACAACACTATCCCAACTTAACTAACCCATGGGTAAGAAAAAAATTTCTTGAAAAAATTCCTTAAGATGTTATCATAAGTCATCCAAAGAAATAATGTGATGGTATCATTCTATCATATCCCCAGTGACACATAATAAATATTTAAGGATGTTTAAATAGATGAAAAACACTCTAAAATAATTAGTCAATTACTTTAAAAAGTATCCATTACTTTTGGATAAAATTTATTTAGAAGTTAATATATTTTTTAAAACACGGGGAATAAGAATTAATTTTGGAAAACCATGAAAACAAGGAAATGAATCTTTACTAATAAAAATGGTTATAAGGGTGGACAATGTTTCTTTTTGTAAATCATAAATAAAAGAATAATTTTTTTACACTTTTGTAAAGAGTGTCAAAGTAAATATAAAATGACCTATGTAGAAAATGTCAAAAAATATTATATTCAAACTTTTATAAGTAAATTCGAAGATAATATAAAATGGACTTAAGAAATAATTATAGTATAGGGAGTATAATTCATGAAACAACATAAAGAATATTGATACGGGGGAGAAAGATCTTTGGCCTAAACAAAGAGACAAGTTCGGTTACACTTACATGAATACTTTCTATTAAATTATGAACTAAATTGAATTAAAATATCAATAATACACAAAAAGCTTATATATAACTATAGCAGAGTAAAGTAGATTAATTTTAGTGATAAATAATATATAATTTTCCAAAAATATAAATTTAGACATAAATAATATTGAATTCAATGTGAAATCTGAAAAAAACCTTTACAAATTTGGTAACATTTTATTCAAAATAACTTTAAGGATATATACCAAAGTGGAATATTATATGCTTTTAATAAAAATACAATCAAGAGAAAATATATTAAAGAGACCATATATACACTATATAAATTGGAATAAGTGCATAATATGAAGCCTGTCTCAAAGAAGGGAGTTTGAGAAGAAAATACCTTATAAACAAGTATGGTGTGTATTATAAATATACATGCAAGGAATTTAGACCATAAATTCACCAAAAATAAATGTAAAATATTATTTTAAACTTTAATTTACCCAAATCCAAGTCAAATAATGGAAAATATAAAGTATAATAGAAATATTTTAAAATAATTAATACTTGGAAAGAAAACCCTCATACTTCCTCTTAGTCAGACACATTCTAACTCCAAATAAGAAATCATATCTCCCCATAGAAGCCTTATTTATTTTAAAGGACATGAGGCATCCTATTGAGACAATATTATAAAAAACTTGTGAGAGGATTCTTAAGGGATGAATTTTTATTTTAGGTGTGTCCTAGAAAGGATAGTGGATGTGTCCTTTTATAAATGAGAATGGGTGAAATTTTTATAGGTACTAATTTATTAATATAATAGGAATGTCATATTATATTAAGGTGGATCCAAAATTGACATTTAGTAAAGATATGATCAAAGTAGGTCGATCAATCTCTTATTAAAACATTTATAGATATAGTTTTATGATATTTTATGTTTCTAACCCTTAATTAAACCCTTTTACGTCATTATATCAATTACCGTGGTTACTAACTTTTATCTTAGTAACATATTTTACTTATTCTATACCGAATAATTATTATTATGTGATTGATTTTTTTTGAATATATATACATATAAATAATTAATTTTATTAAAGTTGATACTTTAAATATGAAAATTTAACATTTAAATTTTAATATATGTAATATATAAAAAAACAATGTTTTTAAAAATAAAAGTTTCCTTTAACCATGAATAATTAAATTTTTATTCCTTATATTTACTTAATTATTTCATAATATGTTATTAATTATTTTACTAATCATTAATTGAATTTTATTAATATAAAATACATATTCTATAAAAATAAATTCATTATATTTAATAATATTTTCCCAAATGAATCAATATCTTTTAATTATTTTATAAAATCATTTATTTTTCCAATTATGTTTCATTTAAATATATTATAATGATTTTCAATTTTCATGATAATGTTCAACTATAATAAATCATTTTTCACTTTAGTAAAATGTTGGGTGTAATATAATATATTGAAAATAAGATTTATTTAAAGATAAATACATATCAACATCATGAGGTGTTACAAAAAACATGATAAACATACCTAACTACCTTATGATTAGCTAAGACTTAATGCTTGAGCAAGAAAGGTTTCAAATTATGAAATTTCTATTATTTATCTCTCAGATTAATTTTTTTACTGAATATATGAGTCTACTCAAGCTAATCTTAGAATGTCATCACAACCCACAACAATCTGTGATGGTCATTGATTAGGGATATATCAAAGTTATACTTTAGGGGGATATTATTATTCCACTATCCATGAAAAATAGACTATATCACACATAGATGAATAATAAATTGATATTTCCCTTATAATAAAATCATGATACGCTTATAACCATTGCATTAAATATCTTATGTATCATATAACAATAGATTCAACATGACCCTCCAGATTTAAATGAGAAATCAAGTTGATCTACTATATTATTCTCTATAACCACCCAAAAGATCCTAACATCTTCCCTATCAATGATTTCTCATATGATATGGTATTTTTGAAGCTCGTGTTTGGTCATTTAGTGATATAGTGAGTTTACATGGCTTGATAAATGGTTGCATTTTTTTCATAGTAAAGATCAATTTCTCTTTCGATGTTAGGAACCACCCCAAGTTCATAAATTAAATTATTGAACCAAACAATTTCCTTCACAACATCCGATATAACAATATACTCTACCTATATTTTCAATTTTTCCATGGTGTTATGTTTGGAACTCAATTGATATCCCCAACATTGAGGAAAAACATAAAATTAGAATGATATTAAAGGTCATATTTAATGGATTGGAAAGTTACATAAATGCAACCCTTTTCACAAATATAACCCCCTCCTCTAAAGACCAAGAACACATCATTAGTATTTTTTAAGTACTTCATGATATTCCTAATATAAATTTAGCGATTCTCACTAGGATTGGATTGATATATACTAGTTATGATAAGATCATAGGTTACATTGGGTTGAGTTCCTAACATGGAATACATGATATATCCTATGGTGAATGTATAATAAATTCTATCAATTATTTCCTAATTCTTATAATTATCTTGAATCTTCTTTAGTTTTGTTTCATGTAACACTAGAAAAGACTGCTTTTTTGGAGTTCTCTATATTAAACCACTTTAATACTTTACCAATGTATATGTCCTGACTCAATCCAAGAATCCTCTTAGATTTATCTCTATATGTCTCCATACCCAATATATAGGCTACTTAACTTATCTATTTTATAGAGAAGCATTTACCCAAAAACACCTTTATAGAGTGTAAATTTTGGATATCATCTTTGAAAATGAGTATGTCATATATATGGAATATCATAAATACTATAACACTCCCAATAATATGCTTATATATATAATATTTATCTGTAGTATTGATAAAACCAAACTATTTTATTGTATCATCAAAGCAGATACTCTAACTCTGAAAATCTTTCATTAATCCATAAATGGACTATTGAAACTTGCATACCTTAGTACACTCATCTACAAGTTCAAAACCTTCAAGTATCATCATATACATTCCTTATAACAAATCCATATTAAGAAAAGTGGAAAACCCACTTGCACCATATGGATATCACCACTTCATGTTCATCCACTAAGCTCTAAATATAGTTTGTGTATATGGATTCCATTTTAGATTTTTCATCTTTTAACTATTTCTTAGAATCAAAACTCTCAATGAACTTCCATATAGTAGTATTTTAATCTCCTATGAACATTAATTCAACATCATATTCGACAAGAAATACATATATTTTAGGTTCATGATGAATCTTATCAGAACTTTTTGGTTCATTTATAACCTGAATCGGTTATTCCTCCACAATTTTTCATGGAACTAACTTAACTTCCATCATAATATCATTTCTAGTTTGTGGGACATGAGGCTCTTTATGTTAATCATTACTCCCATCGACTCATCAATTCATATTATCCTTATCAAATAAAACACTAAATCATTACACAAACACTTTGTATTCTATAGTATTATAGAAATATTATCCCATAGTTTCTTTGTGAGAACAAAAAAAATAATTTTCTAACTTCGAGATATGATTATCATTGTACAAACGTCATACAAGTTCTTCACAAACCCAAATCCTTATAAAATAAAAAATGGGACATTTCCCTACCATATATCATGTAATTTTATTATAAATACATTATATTAAATGTGTTTAAGTAGGAACACAACATTATCTAGTGCATAACACTAGAATATAGTAGGAAGTTCATACTGACACTTCATCAATTGAAGAAAGTACAAAAATATATGATTCCTTCTCTCAAACACACTATTCTACTATGGTTTTCTAGTATAAGTGACTTATGGAATATTTCTATAATCTCTTGAATTATTATTGGATTCCTAGATCAAATATTCACCACATTGATATAATTAGGGAATCTAATTACTTTTTCCTAGTTGATTTTATACTTTATTCTGAAACTCTTCAAAATTTTCAAAAGTTTTATACTTGTGTCACATCAGAAATATATAACCTCACAAAATAAAATCATCATTAAAAGTAACAAAGTACCTTAAACTACTCATTACATTTATACTCGTTGGTCCACATACATAACTATGTATGAGATCCAAAAATCCACCATACCTTCCATATTTTCCACTAAAAGTTCCTTTAGACATATTTCTTGATAGAAAATATTCATATGTACCAAATGATTCATAATTAAATGATTCCAACAATCCATATCCATAGATTCTTTGGACGAGTTTATCATTTATCTATCAAAGGAAAAAATGATAAAGGTAGGTGGGATTTGAATCAATTCTGAGCTTATTATGAAATATGTTATAGATAGGATTATGCATATCTAGAATATTTAAACTGCTTACTATATTATCGATGCTATAAAAATTTCATTCTTATATACATAATAACTATTGTTATTAATAATGAATTAAAATCCCATATTTTTCAAACAAGATATATTAATCAAATTTAAATTTATGTAGAGAACATAATAACACTAATATAACTATAAAAATAATCCACTAGGTAAATATAGATCATAAGTTCCAAGCTCTAATGAAATAACTCTTTCTCTATTATCAACATGACAATATAATTATCCATTCTTCAATTACCTCCTATCTATGAGTCTATTTTTACCATCACAAATGTGTGATGCACACTCTATATCTAATACCCATGAATTAGAGTTGGTAAATTTGATATCTATAATATCCACATTTATATTCTTATAATTCTTCTCTTTGAGATAACTTCTCCACCTTAGTTACCAATATAGAAATATTTGATAAATTATATCTGTAAGAGATCTCAAAATTATTGGCATAATGTATGCCATAATCTACAAAAAATACATATCTATGGGTGAGTATCATATTATATATATTTTCATCAAGGAATTTTAATGAATATACTCCCACTAAAAATGATGACCCCATACATGATATCCATTTACTAAGATAAGATCCACATTTCGTTAAGTTTTGGGTCCACTATATTGGTCCTCTAAAATCATAGCTATTTAGGTTGGATTACTTGGAAATTATAACAATTATGATCTCTAGACATTTGAGTAGAAAAATATTTGATCAAACCCATTATTTGGATATGAATATAACTCTATTACTTTGGTATATTATCCCTTAGGGTTTCCTAGCTAAGTGATATAAAAATATCAAAGTGATATTTGGTTACCTGACCTTTAGGAATAATCATTTATAATATGAATAAATAAGATAATCCATAAGAACCCTTCTATAGTAGAACCAACCCAGTTGGATGATCGAGGTCTTGACACATACAGCTTTGGAAGGAATCTTACACTTATTATTTAAGGGGTTTTCTTTTAAAAATATCATTAATTAAATATACATCATATACATATTAAATTCATAACTATTTCATCATATGAAATATTTATTATCTCATGTTTTATTCTTTTTTGTATGCATGCTTACAATGATTTAGTTTTTGAATACTTATTCCATCCACCAAATTATTATGTTCACACAATATTAATCTATAACTCTTTGACACAACCCATGTAACAACCAATGGTCCGAGAACACTCACTAGTGTACTTGCCAAGGGTGTCACATGACCTTAGGTGCACCTCCCCATACATCAGAGGATGTTGACTAGTAGTGTGGGTTTAAGGTATCATCATGGGGAGACTATACTCTCAATATAAGAGTTATATAATAGTGGAAATAACCAACCACATCCATTAAAATAATTAAAGTCAATAAAACAACAATGTCATAAAAAAATATAATACAAAATTGCACAATCATACATCTAAACCAATCACCCACTAGGATAATCAAAAATATAAATAAACAAAAGGATGAAAATAAAAAAAGCTCTACTACCATCACCGATCCTCATCACATCCCCACATCCAAACTCTTATCTAGATACTCTATCAAGATTGTGAAATCCCATGACACTTACCTATATGAATATGTGATCAAGAGGTCTACTTGGGTACCAAAGTGTTAGGGATGCCCAAGAAGGGTGTGAGTAAAACTCATCATGCCACCATAAATAATATCCATAACATAACCAATAAAAGCATTATATGAACATGTGATTTTATTAGAAAAATAAATACATTACACAAACATAATAAAAAAACCACCATTGATCATTGGGTTCAAAGGTGACAGCCAATATCAGTCATACCTACTTCATCCAGCTTCGAATGTCTTTGAGCATAAACATTCCACCTAAGGGAACCAAATAAAGACCCATTTATTGTATCACATATGGGTAATAATATCATTCCCTATAAATATAAGAATATCATACACTTAGGGGATATAAATCCTAATAAAAACATTTCATTAATCAATCCACTCAGGGGACACATCAATTATCATGAATCAACATATATCTATCACCCAAGGGGTTGTGTACCCTACATAAAAACATCAAATACATTGGGCCATAGATTACCCAAAACCTCATATAATATACACCCAAGGGAATCATTCCCTAGAATATGAATATACTTCCCAGGGGGACCCATGTCTATCCCCGAAACCATGAAAATTTTACCCATAAATATCCATATCTAGACCTAGAACCATAAGAGCATACCCCTAGGGGATCACATCCCCTACCTGGAATAGGTATCAGTCCTCTATTACTTGGTGAAAACCTCCAACCCAGACGTATGAATGCTCATTCACATGCACCTGGGGATAAAACTCACTAGTGTAGAAAATGTTTTTTACGTTGGTTATTTTTCATTTTTTACGTCGGTTTTTAGCCAACGTTAATACGGACGATGTTATAAATATTGTTTTTTACGTAGATTATTTAAAAACTGACGTGAAAAACATAACATCGCGGTGTTTATCACGTCATTTATTAATTAATCGACGTGAAAAAACTAGGGGGGAGGGTTTATCACTTTGGTTATTAATTAACCAACATGATAAACCAGTGAGGGGGTGTTTATCACGTCAGTTTTATAATAACTAAAGTGATAAACCCTTTCCCATGACTTTTATCACATCGGTTATTTAATAACCAATGTGATGAACCCATGGGAAATGGTTTATCACCTCGGTTATATAATAACTGACGTGATAAACTAGTCTGGGGGGGGGGGGGGTTATCACGTCAGTTATGAAATGACCGACGTGATAAACCATTCCACATGTGTTTATCACGTCAGTTATTCAAATAACCGACGTGATAAACCCTTCCCCATTCCTTTATCACGTTGGTTATAAAATAACCGACATGGAAGACCAATTTTTTTTAAATGGAATTCAGTCCTCTGTTCTCCCCAAAAACAACTAGAAACCAAATCAAGAATTTGTACCACAAAAAAAAAGTAGACCAAAATAAGAACCTAAGAAAAATTAAGCATTTAAATTGATAACATTTAAAACCTACCCCACTGGAGAACCCACCACCACCCCCTAAACCCCCTCACCCTACTGGATAGCCCCCCCACACCCCTGGACTGCCCCCCGACCCCCTGGACAGCCCCAAACACCCCGGGACAACCCCCCACCCTCATCTATACTCCCCACACCTTGGACAACACTCCCACACCCCTGGACAACCCTCCCCCCCTCACCCCACCGGATAGCCCCCACCACACCCCTGGAATGCCCCCGACCCCTCTAAAACCCCAAACACTCTGGACAACCCCCCCACCTTCATGTATACCCCCACCCCCTGGACAACACTCCCACACCCCTGGACAGCCCTCCCACACCCCTGAAACAGACCAAAAAGTTACCAAAAACAAACCAGAACCCCCTCACCCCACTGGACTGCCCCGAACACACCCCTGGACACCCCCACACCCCTAGACATAACCACCACCCCTGGACATCCCCCCACCCTCCTATATACCCCCACCCCCTGGACAGCACTCCCACACCCCTGGACGGCCCTCCCACACCCCAGAAACAGACCAAAAAGTTACAAAAAATAGACCAAACCCCCCTCAACCCACTGGACAACCCCCACCACACCCCTGGACACCCCCAACCCCTAAACAGCACTCACACACCCCTGGACAGCCCTCCCACACCCCTGAAATAGACCAAAAAGTTACCAAAAACAAACCAGAACCCTCTCACCCCACTGGACTGCCCCCACCACACCCCTGGACACCCCCCAAACCCTTGAACATCACCACCACCCCTGGACATCCCCCACCCACCTGTATAACCCCCCACCCCCTTAACAGCAGCCCCGCACCCCTGGACAGCCCTCCCACACCCCTGAAACAGACCAAATAGTTACCAAAACAGACCAGAACCCCCTCAACCCACTGGACAGCCCCCACCACACCCCTGGACACCCTCCACACCCCTGGACATCACCACCACCCCCTGGACATCCCCCCACCCTCCTGTATATCCCCACCCTCTGGACAGCACTCCCACTCCCCTGGACAGCCCTTCCACACCCCTGAAATAGACCAAAAAGTTACCAAAAACAGACCAGAACCCCCTCAACCCACTGGACAGCCCCCACCACACCCCTGGACACCCCACCACACCCCTGGACACCACCCACACCCCTGGACTACCCCCAAACCTTTGGAAAGCCCCCAACACCCCTGGAAAACCCCCACCCCTAGACACCCCCACCCCTGGACTTCCCCACCACCCCCTGGACAGCCCCCACACCCCTGGACACCCCCACACCCCTGGACTACCCCCACCCCATGGATAGCCCCCAATAAACCTAGACAACCCCCACCCTCCTGGACTGCCCACCACCCCCTGGATAGCCCCCTCACCCGACTGGACAGCCCCCACCACACCCTTGGACACCCCACACCCTTGGACTGCCCCGGCACCTTGGATAGACCCCACACCCCTGGACATCCCCACCACACCCTAAACAACCCCCACACCCTTGGACACCCCCACACCCCTGGACAGAACCCACCCCCCTGGATAGCCCCCAACAACCCTGGACAACCCCCACCTCCTAGACTTCCCCACCACCCCTTGGAAAGCCCCCCTCACCCCACTGGACAGCCCCACCACACCCCTGGATTGCCCCAACCCCCTGGATAGCCTCCCACACCCCTGGACATCCCCACCACACCCTGGACAGCCCTCCACACCCCTAGATAACCCCCCACACCCCCGGACTACCCCCACCCTCCAGGACACCCAATGGACACCCCCCACCCTCCTGGACACCCTCCTGGACACCCCCTCGGGGGGCATGCCGCTAGAAGGTACTCATCACTCCCACATGCAAATCTTGAGCCCTCAAAATGTTTCACATGTGAGAGTGATTAATACCTTCCAGTGTCTTTCAACCCCATGAGGGTTGGCGGTGCCTCCTCTCCCACCCCCTAGACTGCCCCCCATCCCCATGGACACCCTGGACCCCCCTCCCCACAGGAAATCCCCCCCACCCCACTGGACAACCCTCCCACACCCCTAGAAACCCCCCTCACCCCACATGACACCCCCACAACCGTGGACACCCCCTAGATAGCCTCCCACTCCCCTAGATAGCCCTTCAACCCTCCTGGAAATGCTCCCACCCCCCTAGACTGCCCCCCACTCTCATGGACACCCAGGACCCACCCACCCCACCAGAAATCCCTCCCACACCCCTAGACACCCCCCACTGAACACCCCCCCACACCCTTGGAACCCCTCCCCCCAGACCAGAATCCATACCAAAAAAACCATCATAAGTAGACCAAAACAAGAAGTAGTGAAAAATTAAACATTCACATATATAACATTCAAAACTTACACTATCAACTTAAAAAAAAACTAAATCCAACCTAAACGACTACCAAATACACAATTACAATTAAAATATTCAAAATTACATTTTACACTAAAAACAACTAAAATTCAATCAAACCTATAAAATAATTTGACCACTCCACTTGTAAGTGTTTGATGTCTTGAGCAATATAGGGTTGAGGGTCATTAAATAGATATAAATGAAAAGGATAGTAGTTAATATGTATAATGAATAAATCAAATTGAAATATTATAGCAAAGTTTAAAAGGAAATATTACGAGGTCAAAGTTCACAACTGTCCTAGTTGTTATTATTTCATACATAAATCTTAACATATAATATCCGTATGCGATGACACCTTGTTGTTCATGAAAATTCTGTTTGAATGAGTGTAAATTCAATATATTATTTTTATGTAATAAATCAAAAAGTACAAATTATAAATGGATATTTACCTTCATATTTACATATTTTATCTTTTCACTCCTTTTCTTTGTGTTTTTTTCGAAAGTAGACCCACACACTATTAGATAATAATACGAATGGGGTAAATTTAAAATTCATTATAATATATAAAACTATTGATAAATTGAAACTTACTTTTCCAATATATTCTTTAAACTTTCCCACACATCATCATGGACAGAGCATATCCAATAAAGTGTTTTCTCCCTTGGGCAAAAAAACCCTAACATCCAATGATCACTGATAAAAGAAAATTTAAGGTTAGTGGTTTTTTTATATTAAAAGATAATGAACTCTTTGAGAGAGATGTGTTTCATACCTCTCACAAAAATGAATCATCCAATATTGTGTGACTATATTCTGTTTAAGTCTTTCAGCAATATAAATCATTCTTTGTTCCTCATCCAATGCACATGATTCATGGGAAATCAATTGTGGGTCCATGAATCCATATACATCTGTCAGCTCATTCCTCTCACAAATGTTATAAATATACCTAATACAAAATATACATAAGTATACATTTTTAATAAATATAACATAGGGAAAATTTGTTAAGACTTACATGGAAAAAATTTGCACCACGTTGATGCCCAACTTATCTCCAGTAACAAGATCCATGATATCAATTTTCATAATCCCCACAGTTATTGCACGTCCACAAACATGAGCTTCCATTGGAAACTCATAATGACCCGCCAAACAATTTGAATATCTTGAAAATCTGTCAAGACTACTAGAATCTGTATCTGATGTCATAACCATTTGTCTTAGTTGTTGTCTATACAGTATTTATTTACCTTTGAAGTATTCCTATAAACGTAAATAGAAAAATATATTAGTTTTAAAATGATAAAAACAACTTTAATAATAAAATAAAATAAAATATATAACATTCATACCTCTATGGTAATGAGTCAAAGAAGTCTGGATGGCCAAATTAAAAAATGGACAATACTATGTCCAACTATCGTCACCTCATCTATAGGTAATGGTACTCTAGCTGATCTATCTATAATATCCTGTACAGTGACCCTCTAATTCTCTACCTCTAATTGTTGATGATGAACTGTATCTCCTATACAATATACCAACCCATATGAGACTATATGATTTTTAGGATCATCAACATACAACACGCAATAATTAGAAAGCTATGGTGGAGGAGTAGGATAAAAAATGGGATCCGCAGGCTGAGGTGGGGGAGTGGGAGCTACTGGCGGAGGTGGAGGATAAATAATGGGGTCTGTAGGGGGAGGTGGAGGAGTGGGAGCTGCAGTCTGAAATTGTCTTTACATGTCTGTAAACATAGACTATACCGACGTTCTAATCTTTTCTTCCATCGTCGTATTAATATTATGAACTTCAGCCTCCAATGATTCTATTTTTTTTATAAAAACCCTCAACATTATAAGTTGAAGAACATGGAAAAAATTTTCTTACCGATACACCTGCCAGATATCCTTTTACAAGACTAGGATGTTTGGGCTTTTCCAATGATACAAATAAAATATCTTGCCTCCCAATAGCTGTAAATTCCCCCTGTGAGCTGTTCTCCTCAAGAGATTCCTGTATTAATTAATTGAACATTTCTATAATGATTGAAATTATATAAATAAAATAGTTAACTTAAATAAATAAAATAGATATCTTACAATCCTCTCAGCTACGATTGTCGATTATTTCGAAAGATATTGCCCTTTTTTCCCATCCGAGCTCTCTTCCATTTTTCATGTCTAGATGGAGGGGATGGAGGGGCAACCTCTCCAGAGCTTGAAGACTCAGCTCTTAGTTTTTGAAATTTTTCTGCCATCATTTGTTCTTCCAAAAATGCATACCCTCCCCGAGATAAACTATGAGGGTATACATTTTTATATTGGATCTCCTGATGAGCTTTCCTTGTTTGATGTAAATTAAGAATAATAAATAATTAACAAAACATTAATAAGATCATTTATATAAGAAAGATTATAAAAGTTTACATTGCCCTTACCAAAAATGACTCTTTTCTTCTACTTTCAACAAACTGTCTCCATGTGTCTTCATCTATAAAAGGATATATATGACATGGATTGTCATAACTCTTATGACCAAAAATGAAATCAGATGAGAGGGTTGATTTGGAATCCCTCCATCTCCTAGCAGCCATCGATAACCATTTCTTCCTGACTCCTCCAGTGTCGGGAATATCAAATGTCATCTAATAAAGAAGAGGTTAAACATATTATATATACTAGAAACATTTAAATAATAGTCAAAAAATATCAAAAGATCTTACCAAAATCATCTCCCACAACTGAGAGATTATCGCTTTATCCACACTTCTCCAGTCGTCATACAAAATGTTTACTTTTCTCTTAGCCATAGTTGATACAAAACTCTTTAAATATTTTGCATTCGGACCTCTAGGAATATCATTATCATCAAACTCAATGAGTATCCTCTGATCCTGCATATGGGCAAGTGCTAATTTTGGTAAATGTCTGCACCCACATTTACCAAATCTTAAACTCTTTGTCGTAATAGGAGCACATGAGGAATATTGGGGAACATCAAGAGGAGCATATGAATGTTCCTCCCTAGAGGTATGACTAATATGCTCATCTCCAGAATCATGTGGTTGATCAATTTAATGATCTCTCATTATCCTTCAAAAAAAAAAAACAAACATTAGTTCACAAATATAAATATTCAAATATTTTAATACTACTATTATCAGAAAATAGAAAATTGTATTAAGTTACATAATAGTAAACATTGTTAATATGGTAAGAATGTTAAACATTGGTAAAGATGGTCAATATGGTAAACATGGTAAACATGGTAAACCTGGTAAACATGGTAAAGTAATTGTCACTGAAGAAAAATAATAGATATATAATTCATGTAATGGTAAACATGATAAAGTAAACTAAACAAACTTAAAAAAACAAAAACAAAAACTTATACTTATTTTGTTTTAATACATGTTTTATTAAAGAAAAAACTTATAATATCTAACATTTTATGAAAAAAATAAATGTAAAAAAGAAATAAAAATATGTTACCTATAATTTTAGGAATGTAAAAATGGATTGTTTTCCCAAATTCATTCATTGTGATCATTCCTTATGGCACAAAACATGTCTCCAACATTCTTATCATTATGTTCTGTTAATCTTTCCATGGAAATAGGGATCTCACATAAATCAGAATCTTCATCAAGTTCATCCTCACCAACATATTTTTTTCCCTTGTAAAACAATAACCCACTGCATATCTGATTGATCTACTACATAGAAAATTTGTTTTGCATGTGTTGCCATTATAAAAGAATCATTTGTGTCTTCCAATCAATTCAGATTACCAAGTGTCATTAGAAATTCATCATTTATGACACTGTTGTTACTGATAAACCAT
This sequence comes from Viscum album, assembly GCA_963277665.1. Taxonomy (NCBI): domain Eukaryota; kingdom Viridiplantae; phylum Streptophyta; class Magnoliopsida; order Santalales; family Viscaceae; genus Viscum; species Viscum album. The sequence goes on along the minus strand of OY728135.1, from coordinate 887,098,528 downwards.
TTACATTTAAAAATAGGAACTTTAATTTTAAAGTAATCAACCTCCCATATGTCTTCAATCACTCCATAATACGCACTTGATGTAGAATTTGGGTTTTTGTCCTTAGAACTTGAAAAATGCATTACTTCTACAAACACCAATACACCACTATTCTGAACTACACTTATGTTGTCCTGATCTTTCATATGAAATGTATAGCCATTAATGTCATAACTAGACCATGTTATCACATTTAAACATGGACCACCCACTATCCATTTTAATGTCTCTGATACATCTGATCTACTAAGCAAAGTCTTTTTAAACCATGAAAAAAAATGTTTTGTTGTGATCATTAAAAATTCACATTTCTTTCTTCTTTGGATGACATTGTTTCAACTCATTAATATGCAATGTGATATATGGTTGAGCATCAACTATATTATTCAAGATGTATGATTCTGACTTATTCATCTGTTCAGTTGACAATGATTTGACTTTCAAGCCACGAATCCCCTTTCCATCATTATTAACTCGTTCATGGAGAGATGGAGGCAAACCTATGTGCTGCACCGTATCCAAGTAGCTTGTGAAAAACTCTAGAACCTCCTTAGAAATATTCTTTTCAATAATGGATGCTTTAGGTTGATATAAATTCTTAACATACCCCTTCAATATTTTCATATACCTTTCAAAAGGATACATCCAACAAAGATATACAGGTCCATAAAGCTTTATTTCTCGAACCAGATGAATCATTAAATGCACCATTATATCAAAAAAATTTGGAGGAAAATACATTTCCAATTGAAAAAGTATAAAAATTGAATCCTTTTCCAAAATGTTCAAATAAATCACATCAATAACCTTATTAAAAATTGAATTGAAAAAATAACACAACTTCAATATAGTCTTTCTAAAACGGATAATAAATATTCCACGTAATGCAACTGGTAAAATTTGTTGCATCACGACGTGACAATCATGTGATTTCATACCTATCAACTTAAAGTCCTTCAATGAGACAAAATTTTTTACATTTGAAGAATAACCTTGAGGCACTTTGATATCATGAAGACACTGGCAAAATCTAATTTTCTCCCTCTTTGATAATGTATGACAAGCCTGGGGAAGAAATATTCATCTTCCTTTAGGAGTGGGAGCTAACTCCTAATGTATTCCCATTGATAGTAAGTATAATATTGCATTCAAACCATCTTTTGTATTTCCTCTAATATATAATAATGTTCCAATAAAACAATCACATATATTCTTCTTCACGTGCATGACATCAATATTATGTTTAAATTCATGATATCTGCAATATGGTAGCTCAAAAAATATTGACCTTTTGTTCCAAATATGTCTATCATTACCAGATTTCTGTGTCTTTCCCAATGTCACATCAAGGTTTTTCACCCTCTCAAAGTACAGATCAAGGGATAAAAGTTTTGGAGCAATATCAAATTCTTGTGAGTCATTGAATGCCTTTTTTAGTCTTCTATAAGGGTGATCCATAGGCAAAAACGTTCGATGACCCATGTACACTATTTTCCTCCCATGATGCAATTGACAATATGACATCTGTTGTTCGAAAATTGGACATGATTTATGCCCTTTAACACTGTATCCAGACAAATTTTCAGATGCTGGGAATTCATTTATAGTGAACAAAAGTACTGCATGCAGTTGAAAATATTCCATTTTATAAGAATCATACACCCTAATACCATCAGCCCATAAAAGTTTCAAATCATCAATCAACAGTGAAAAGTAAACATCAATATCATTTCTAGGTAGCTTCGGACCAGATATCATTATACTCGACATGATATATTTTTGCTTCATACAAACTTCAGGAGAGAGGTTGTAAATTACCAATAAAACAGACCACGAACTATGTGTGCTACTAAGGGTTCGGTATGGATTCATTCCATCTATGCACAACCCTAGTATGAGATTTCTAATTTCATTTCCAAATGTAGAATAATGTTCATCAATTTTCTTCCATTGTGGACAATCATCTGGATGATGCATTTTTCCATCACATAACCGCTCATCATCATGCTATATTAACCTTTTTGCATCATGTGAATTAGAAAATAAACGTTTGAAATGATGAATTATAGGAAGATACCAAAATACCTTTGAATGGATATTTGTAATCTCTACATCAGCCTATGATTTTTCTTTCACCTTATACCATGATGTCCCACATTTAGGACACTCTGACAGAAATTCATATTCCTCCCTTTATATAATACAGTCATTTAGACATGCATGTATTTTCTTGTTTCCCAATCCCATCAGACATAATATTTTCTTGGCCTTATAATGTGAATCTGGAAGATCGTTATCTTTTGGAAGAATGTCTTTCATCAATTGTAGCAGCTCTGTAAAACTTTTGTCACTCTATCCATGTTTATCCTCTAGGTTAATCAATATTAACACCACCGACAAAACCGTAAAATCTGTACATCCAGGATATAATGGTTTTTCAGCATCACCATATAGACGCGCAACTGTCGGTTCTATCTCAATTTGTTCTACTGAAATATCGCGAATCATTTCTTCAATTCCATCGGAGTTACCATCTTACGAATCATCATCATCATCAGTGATATTCTGTCCAGTTTCACCATACCAAATCCAAGGGCTGTAACTCATATTAAAACCGTGAAAAATCAGATGATCTTTTATCTCTCTACTTTTCAACTTTTTCATATTCAAACATTTCATGCATGGACCGAAAAAAATTTCACTACTTGGAACATTTCGTTTAGAAAATTCCAAAAAGACATCAACACCTTCCTCATATTCATGGCTCATTCGATGGGCCATAATCCAATTTCGACTCATTATTACCTATAACAAATATAAAAATTATACATATTTTTAAGGTAAGACAAATATACATTTATATGAAAAAAATCATAATTTGAATGTAAAACAATTTTGAAATATAAAAAAAATCTATGCATATTTAAAAAAATATGCTTGAATATGATTTTAAAAAGAAAATATAGTTAGATATAACAGTTTTAAATTCCATTGAATCAAATAAAACCCTGGAGCCTCCAATAGTTGATAGAAAATTGGAGAAAATGGAGTAAACCTGAGAATCAAATAAAATTTAAAATAAAAACTCAGATGGAGAAAATCACAATGTAAAGCCAATCATCACAACACAATGGGGTCAGGATAACTACGCATATTTGAAAACAATGACGTGGTGTCCCCCATAACCCATAATTTTCTCATAGTCGATGACTGGTCAAAATATATATAACCAAATAGAATCATATTACTACACTAATATCCATGAAACAATACAATCATCATGTCATAATCTCACAAACCACAATGCAGTAGTCAATCCCAACTGACACTTATCCCCACCCCCTTGGACACCCCCTGGACACCACCACCCCCTTGATAGCCCCCACCCCCTAGACACCCCCACCCCCTTGGACACCCCTTGGACACCAACACACCCTTGGACAGCCCCCACCCCTCCTGGACACCCCCACCCCTCCTGGACACCACCACCCACCTCCAACCCCCTTGGACAACCCCCTAGACACCACCCAACACTCTAGACAGCCCCGCCCTGAACAACCTCCAAACCCTCTGGATAGGCCCCCACCCCCTTGGACAACCCCCACCCCCTTAGACATCCCCACCCACTTGGACCCTCCCCACACACATCCCTGGACTGCCCCCACCTCCATGGACACCCTAGACACCCCCAACCCTCTGGACAACCCCCCTAACCCTCTGAACACCACCCCCACCCCCTTGGATACCCCCTAGGCACCACCACCCCCTTGGACAACCCCCAACCCTCTGGAAAGCACCCCCACCCCTCTAGACATCACACCACCCCTCCTGGACACCACCCCCACCCCTACCCCCTTGGACACCCCCTGGATACCCCCAACCCTCTGGACACCCCACAACCCTCTGGACAACCACCCACCCTCTGGACAGCCCCCCCACCCCTCTAGACAGCACCCCCACCCTTCTGGACTCCAGCCCCACCCCCTACCCCCTTGGACACACCCTTGGACACCCCCAACCCTCTGGACAGCCCCCACCCCCTGTACAACCCCCAAACCCTCTGGATAGGCCCCCACCCCCTTGGAAAGCCCCCCCACCCCCTTGGACAGACCCCACCCCCTTCGACACCCCCCCTGGACCCCCCCCCACACCCCTGTACTGCCCCCACCCACCTCCATAGACACCGTGGACACCCCCAACCCTCTGGACAGCCCCCCGAACCCTCTGAACACCACCCCACCCCCTTGGACACCCCCTGGACACCACCACCCCCTTGGATAGCCCCCACCCCTCTAGACAACCCCCACCCCCTGGACAACCCCCACCCCTCTAGACAGCACCCCCACCCCTCCTTGACACCACCCCCACCCCTACCCCCTTGGACACCCCCTGGACACCCCCAACCCTCTGGACAACCCCCACCCCCCAGACAACCCCCCAAACCCTCTGGACAGGCCCCCACCCCTTGGACAACCCCCACCCCCTTGGACATCCCCCACCCCCTTCAACACCCCCACCCCCTTGGAACCCCCACACCCCTGGACTGCCCCCCACCTCCATGGACACCTTGGACAGCCCCAACCCTCAGGATAGCCCCAACCCCCTGGACAACCACCAACCCTCTTGACAATCCCCCAGAACCAGGGGATTTTAACCTCAAGCTACTAGTTTTGGCATATCTAGGGATTTTAACCTCAAGCTACTAGTTTTGGTATCATGCCATTATTCAAAATTACAACCATGAACTGTATCTCCTACTAGTCTAAAATGATCTATTGTGCAATGAATCGGGTTTTAATAGCATATGAAGACTTACAGTATTCCACGAGAATAAGTGACGCAAATAGATTATGGAACAACAAAAAGTGATACCCAAAATAAAAATAACCAAGGATCCAAAACAAACATTCCACCATGAAAAACCATATATAATTATAAAATAAATCACACTGGTACACAGAATGGGTGCATCACAATGGTTTACATATAAATTACAGTAATATAGGTGAATAAAATCATTAGTTGTCAATGACAACAAAAATTACCATCAATGTCAGGCATCCGCGAAACAAAAACAAACGAAATAGAAGTAGGTGAGGATTACATGAATATTGCGAGTTGATCTAATAGATTTGGTGATAATAAATAAGATGATGATGGAAAAATGAGGTAAGAGGGTTAAAAATTGAAGAATCTTACATAGTTTAAACAAAAAATTAGCAAAACGTAAATATAGACTATCCGAAAAAAACGAACAAAATAAAGTCATGGGAGGCTTACCTGAGTGTTGCGAGTGGAGATGATAGATCCGAGGAGAGTAAAGATGATAAACTATGATGGAAAAAAGAGTTTAATGAAATGATATCGAAGAGTTGATTAGGGTTTTCCGCGCGAGAGAGACGAGTCACTGGTCTGTCGATCAAAAAATCATAAATGACAATCCACGGGGCGTGTTAATTTTTTAAATGTTTTATAACATTGGTTATTTATTAACCACATTATAAATGATTTTTATTACATTTATAACGTCGGTTATTATAATAACCAACGTTATAAATGTATCAGATACCATATTTTTTACATCGGTTATAGAATAACTGACGTAAAAAAAGCTGCGTGTTTGTTTTTTACGTCGGTGATTCTATTAACGACATAAAAAACACATCAGAAACCACAGTTTTTACATTGGTTATTTTATAACTGACATAAAAAATTCCAGGTGTTGGTTTTTTACATCACTTATAATATAACCAACGTTAAAAAATCAGCGGGTTGGGTTTTTACGTTGGTTATTTGATAACCAACGTCAAAAAGGCCTTATATGCCACCTTTTTTAAGTCGGTTATTTGATAACCGACGTAAAAAATTTGTAAATACCTCATTTTTTACGTCGGTTATCAAATAACCGATGTAAAAAATTCCGCACTTTGGTTTTTTATGTCGGTTAATTTATAACAGACATAACAAACAAACGTGCGTGATTTTTGAAGTTGGTTATTAAAATAACCGATGTAAAAAATTTACTCTCCGTATTTTTTATGTCGGTTATAAAATAACCGATGTAAAAAACCACATATCATATATTTTCATGTCAGTTATATATAAATGACGTAAAAAATGGTGACGTGAAAAATGTTTTATTCACTAGTGACTTACTCGTAATATCATAGATCATGTACCTAGGGTATCCCACCTAAAAAACTCAAATATATCCCATATACATAATTGAAAAATAAATCATACACATCCGGAGGCCAAAACTCACTGAAAAACATCATATCATACCACAAGATTTAACGACTCATCCAAAATTGAATCACACATTCTAGGTTATCCTTTAAAGCATATAACTGATCCATACAACTATCACCAATCTAGGATATACCCATTTATCATCAGATTTTAACATGACACCTGAAATTAATGATACATGCTTCCTTGCACTAACCCTTTCTAGGGTCAACATAATAATGGGTAACACACCAGGATCTACTAGGTCATATCCCATTCCATACACCTTATGTGGACTCCAATCTCTCTTTCACAAACTTAGGGAAACAACCCATCAATCAGAGGATAATACATCCCTTAACACATCCATGATCACATCATGGCCTCATTGACATCACCGATAGTGTCATACCATCATCACTCTAGAGGGATGAACCAAAGGCCATACCCTTTCCCAAGTCATTATAGGTCCACCCTTTCACCCCAAACCTCTCAAAATCCTTCCCAAGGTATACCCACCCAGGTACTCATATACTAGAGGGTAAGTAAAACTCACCCCACATCCTTGTCAAATAGCCTAAGGAATATAAGGTATCTTAAGGGTCTCATGTGGCCTATCCCTAGGCCAACCATTCCCTGTCCATCACTCACCCCTAGTCAATAGAACTAAGCGAACCTATACCAGGACATCTATATTCATTATCGTCTCATTGGTACCCCCTAGGGTCTATATATTTCATCACATGCATTTTTAATAAATACCTTAACCATAAGTTGCCAAGGCATCCCACTAGTAACAAGGGTCCATCATAGCTAAAGATACCCCATTCATTCCCTATGGACTGACAAATAATTTGTTTAATTTTAAGGCAGATCACCCATACATGGTGAGATCACATATCACCTGATATATAAAAATATGCATAAACCACATGGGTACATTTAGGGACCACCTACCTCATACATAGTTATTCCCATTTTAAGAAATCCTAGCCACTTTTGAATCATGTCCTAGCCTCATCCAAACTCATATCAACAACCAAACTTCTGTCTTGAGCCATTATGTTAAAAACATTTGATTCTAATAATTTATAATTAATTTTTCAATTTAATTAAAAATGGGAATAATTTATTAAAAACTAATAGGGTGGTGTATAATTTCCAAAAACTAATGTAACAACATTACAACATACCATGACATGCTCCTAGTACACATATATGACAGATCCACTTTGGGATATACACAATTCTAGGAGGGGGGTGGTGAATTAGTTTTAGTAAATTTTTAAATAATTATAAATTTTTATCCCTTTACCTCTTAGAATTTTTAGGATATTGATTATATTATTTACTTTTCCTTATCGTATACAAGTATATGAAGTCAGATAAAAGGTGGAACACAATATTTTTATATGTTTTTCTACTCAATAAGAGTAGAAATTCCATAACGCATATAGTGATGACCATTACATATATTCTATGCTATAATGTGTTACCTTTTATAATGGTTTGGCTAGAAAATAATACTTATCCTATGAGTGGGTCCCTATAATTTAGGAGGGGGATGTAAATTATATTTAATCCCTAGACTGGTTATGACCTCATCCAACTTATATTATCTCACTGGTTCTTTATAATACCTATGTAGATAGTATATAACTTATTTAGGTTAGATACTTTACAACACCAAGAAATTTTTCAAACTTTTTGGACATATGATGGATGTTACCATGCTTCTTTGTTCTTATATTCTTTCTTATTCACTTATTACTTACAAAACAACATACAAGACACATTAATTATTCTTTCTTTTTTAGGAACTAGTCCATTTGATTATCTATTCGATCCTGTTAGTATGATACCATACATCCTATGATGTTCATCTGGTGATGGTTAAACCATTGATAGTTTGTCTGATCCCTTTTTATTCACCTTTTTAAATCGATCATCAATTGATAAGAAAAAAATTTCTCATATTTGGATGATCCTTTCTTCTTATTCTTGATCATTTGGTACCTATTCATCTAGTGGTTCTTCTCTATCAGATACTTTTTTCTTAGTCTCATACCTATATGTCGAATCAATTCTTCCCTTCTTTATCTAGTTCTTAATTTCCCTGCCCATTACTTTAGTTCCATCCAGTACCCCTTGCTCTGTCCAACACCTCTTCTCTAAAAACTTCAACCCAAATAAAAATTTCTATCATTCCTTGTGAATGAAACTTTCTTATAGAACTTCAGTTATTTTTCATAATGCACAATAACAAAAATCTCTATATAATTAAACTTTATCAATGCATCAACACCCCCTTATATAGGTAGCAGTTTTTTGAATATTCATTGTGAGGATTTCAATTCAAATTCAAACATCCTTCTTAAAAATTGAGAAACCCACTCAACAATTTTAACATGTGACTACCTTCAAAATTCTTAAAACATAGGATTCAACCAACTGTCATACAAAAATTCCTTTGATCTCAGTGTCAATGTTATTATGAAATCCTCTTGAAATATTACAAGAATCATGATCATACCTTCATAATTATTTATATATCAATCATCTAAATCTATATCAACACAATTAATAACTTTATGAAAATTTATTAAATACCTTCAAAAATTCTATTTGGTAGAACTTCATATTACATCTTCCTCTTACTGTAACTTTGGTGTTTATTCTTCATAGTAACATCTTAGAATTATTTCACCAGACTCTTCTGATGAATAGTAATAAGTTTCAAAAATCATTGTACATTTCCATATATTAGAAACTTATGACCAATGAACTTCAGACACGACCATTTTTATAGTGAACCTATGAGTTCTCATTCAGTGAACACACAACCTTTCCTCTTTGTTTAAACTCATTTTTCCATTTCCATTACTAAGAAAATTGAGCCAGATGAAACTTCTCAATAGCCTTCTATCTAATAAATTTTTTGAACTATGTTAAATGAATTTGTAACACTTAGTCTACTACCTTGTAACACTTTTTTTAATGACATAACTCAGAGAATTCTATTTTTTGAAACTATTCAACAACCTTTTTCTGAAAAGCTTTCATGAAAACATTATTCAAATGAATGTCACTAAAAAACATATTTATAATGGAATCATATGGAAAATTACATCCAATATAACTATTCATAAGCCTCATCAACCTATGACCAATGATATACACATATTTCCAATAACTATTGTTAGTAAACTTATATATGACCATTTTTAAACCTTTATCTGCTACAATTGTTTCGATCTTTCACCAAATCTTATTCACATCTTATTATTTTCACAAGTTTGTCTGTTGAAAATTTTAAAAAAGAAAAAATTATTCTGATTGATGAAGTTTGTTCGATGACTCACCAAGTTCATGTTCAAGACTACATACTTACTTTCATCATCAACAATATTGTCTACATATTTATTCATTTGTTTACTATAACTTATAAACTTTACATCATGATATTTGTACAAGTCCATATGATGTAATTTATACAACTATTTGTTCAAATTCAATCAGTAATTTGAAAAGTTTTCGAACTATAGTCCCACTAAGTTCCACCACGACTTTAATATCACCCTAAATTGAACATTTCAAAACCACTCCTAAATTTACCCTTTGGACTTATGCTGATTGTACTCTCTTTTATATAATTTTCTCTTCATCTAAAATTCATCTTGAATCACATCCACAAGGAATTGTGATGTTTGATCAATGAAGACCAAATCACTTAGAAATGTATAATATCATATTCCCAATTATTATATGTCATATGTATCTATGTATGTAATTTATCATACATTTCTTTCCACCAGTCAATTGATTGAATCACTCCATTCATATTAGTCTGATTGGAATTTACATATTGGTTCATCTAGTGAAATTTTTTTGATGTCTCTGGAAGGATTCATCTAATGAACTCTATAATGTTGAATTTATAAATTTCTATACATTGGAAACATCAAACGATTATAACAATTCATAAACCTTCATCCAATTACCCTAAATATGATCAAATCCATCAGATTGTCTTTTCTATCTCCATTCATCCGATGTTAACATCTTTGTTTGGTAATAATCTGATCAAAAACTTCATAAGTAAACTACTTAAAAAAACATCATAAACTTCATAATGTTGATAATAAAAAAGCTTGTATAATCATCAAGCATATATTTTGGACATTATGAACTGATAATTAATCAACATAAGTAAAATCAAAGTCTTCAATGAACCTTTTCATTTTAAGTAATGAATAATTTTCATATCCACTAAAGGAATGAAAACGATCTATATATTTCTTTAGATAATAATACTTGATCACTTAAATCAAATGTTCTATCCAATTCTTGTTTCTAAGTTATTAATTATACTGATGTCAATGAAATATTTATATTTCATTGACCAATGAAATTTATTGTCATTCATTAAAAAAATATAACCCACACACAAAGTGAGCTCTTTGATGTCCCCATTTTTACTTTTTGGAAATACCTTCAAAGTAATTTCCCAGTGAATATGTCAATATGTGAGTCTTTATATTCTTTCTCTCCCCTTTTCTTTTCCAAACATTCATTTCACTTTCTCCCGCCATATTGATAAGAAATAAAAAGTTCATGGGAAAAGTGTATCTATTCATTCTTAAGCAATGTTCCATCCATTATTTCACTCTAAGTCGATGTGATCCATGATCATTATAGAAAAAAAGAGAGTTTTATTTATAAAACAAATCAATCCATTTACAACTAATATTGTTACCTTATGGAATTAGAACTCATAAACTTGTCTTAAAGGGATGTCTACTTTTATTATAGGATGAAGATACTAATTAAAATATTAAACACTTATAATATAAATCAACCTAAATATCCTTCACACAATTAAAAAATAGATGAAAAATATTCAAGTGAAATAAATAGGTTGAGAATCCTTAGGACAATTTTATACTTTCATTTTTATTAAGTAACCGATTTATTTAATTTCTCTATGAATTATGTTTTTTATCCTGAATAAACAAGGATGAGAGATCAAGAAAACATGCACATTTTTAATGAATTTCCTTATGATATTTATAATGAAAAATCTATTCAATAGATATGATTTAGGATCTATTGATAATGAACCAAAAATGGACCTCTTTTTAAATGGATGTCTCGAATTGAAAATTTTCAAATATTCACTATGGATGATCCTTTAATAAAATATTCAATAAAACAATATAGGAAAAATTCATTTATCACAAGACTTTTCATGTGCTTCTTAATTTTTCCTCATCTTCTCCAAATATTCTGGCCAAATTACTAAAATATCATTAGGAATGTTGGAAATTGGTTTAAAGTTTCTACCAGAATTCTTATGAGTGCCATCCTTATTATTATTTATTTTAGATGACACACTTTTTTATCATTTATTGGATTTGGAATCCAAGGATTTCCCACCTTTTTTACTTGAAATCTTATTAGAATAATTTTTTTACAATATTCATATGCTTAGTTCCCAAGGTTGCTTCTTCCTTATTAACCAACTTCTATGGTCTTATTTTCTTATCAACATTAGATACATGCTGAGTTGAGAATATACCAACCTTGTGACCATCACTATTTCATACATCACAAATATTTTCAAATATTCTACATCAGTTTGAAGTATATAGATTTTTCTTAACATGTTGATGTTTCTTATTTATATTAGGTTTTTTTACATTTACATGGGCTTACTTTATGCCTTTAAATTTAGAGTATTATACCAGAAATATAATGTACATCTCCCAAATTTGTTGCAACACCAAAATTAACCCACAAACCTCGATCTTCTTATTTATTTTATATAATGTTTTTTGGGATTTATTCACAACTTGTTGGGATCTTCCTGGGGAACCAACTTCCTTAATTTTCTTATCCACCTTAGATAATTTGGTAGACCCCTTATCACTTTTCATCATCCATACTTGTAAATATTTTGTTTTACAACCTACTCTATTCTTAAAAATAGATTTAGAAACATTATCACCAGATGGTATGAATGATTCATCTTTCTTCGCAACTTATTAAGATAGATCATTGAACTAATCCGTGATATTATTATTACACGTTGGAGTTATTTTAACCATAGAATAATACAATTCGAATTGAGAAGTGGAAGTAAATTTCTACTTCTTTTTTGATGTCTCAATACATGTCTTCTCAATATTGGCCAACTAAACTTCCAATTCTAGACTTCTCATATTGAGCGTAGTTTTCTAATCTTCAATAATAATCACCTTCTCTTAAAAAACTATCTTTAATATTTAAACTTAATATTTATATATATTAACTTTGTTTTTTAATAAAGAGTACAACTCCTTGATCTTCTTGTATTTTACTTCCAATTTCAAATCCTAGAGATCAATGCTATTTTCTAATTTTCTTCAAGTGCATGGATCTTTTCTTCCAAATTATTCTTGAATCCATATTTCTCTTAAAATTATTTGAGCCATTTGTATTTAAACATTGAGGAACTTATTTCAATCTCCAACATTTTTGTTTCAAAGGCTCTAACATGGTCAGAGAGATTTATACAATATATATTTTTTTCTTGAAAATACTTCTCCATATTGTCGTCTTATTCTTCTAGTTGGGTGATCAATTCTTGCATAATTTAAAAGACTCAGAAAACAATAGAGACTTTTTATTTGATAATTCAATGAAAATTATATTTTAATCTATCAAATGATATATCTTGGGAATTTTTATATTGATCATATTAACCACTTATGCTTGAATCTTATTATTGAGGACCATTTATACGAAAAATTTTACATACCTCATGTTCACTTAACATTATTGACTCACTTGAGGTAGGAATGTTTTACTTCTCCATGTTGGTAAGTTGAAACAAATTTTCTTTAATTTACAAGATTGATATATCTTTATTTTTAGCAAGGAATGGAGAAATTGATACATCCTCATATTTTGGAAAGATGGATAACTTCTTCATATTTATTTTCTATTTATTTATCCTATTCATTATAGTCTTACCAGAGTTATAATTATTATTATAGATAATTGAATCTTTAATAAAACTATAATTCATTTTTAATACAATAAAGAAACTAAAATATTAAAAAGATAATAAATTCAACATATATAATCTAATATTGGTGAACCATCCCTCTAATACCAATCAAGAGGACCACTCCGAGATATATTCAAAACTGATGGGGGAGTAGGAGAGTGAGTCAGTGTTGGGAACTTTTTAACCAATTATAATTTTTTATCCCTTTACCTCTTAAAGCTATTAGGATCTTGATTCTATTATTCTATTTTGATTATCATATGAAAGTATATAAAAGCTGGTCAAAGATGGAACATGGTTTTTCTATAAGGTTTACTACTCCATAAGAGTAGATAGTATTTTACATGTATGGTCATAATCAGTATACAAATTCTCTAATATAATGTGATTCCTATTATAGTGGTTTGGCTAGAAAACAATCCTCAACATAAGTATGGGTCCCTAAAATTTTGGAAGGGGGATGTAAATAATATTAAATCTCTAAATCGAGGATAAAATCATCTAATTTTCATATCCTTACTATTTCATTATACTACCTGTGTATATTGTCTCAAACTTATTCAAGTTAGATACTTTAAAACACTATGAAATTATTATAGCTATTGGTACTTTTGATATATGTAATAGTTACACTTTGTTCATTTATTCCTTCTTCACCACTTTTTTACTTGAACCACAATAGGTAAGAAAATTTCATTATTCTACTTCTTACTTCATATGAAACCTATCCATCCAATCCTCCATCTGATCATTTAAATATGATACCATCCATCTGATGATGTTTGTTCAGTAATGGTTCCTCCAATGAAAGTTTTTTAGATCCCTTCATCTTCACACTCTTTATCTAATCACCATTTTATAAGAAAAAATTATTTGTTATATGGATAATATTTTATTCTTCTTCTTTATTGTAACATCCCAGCTTCTCGCATGAGGTATGAATACCTTAATTTTAGGTTTAAACCCTTTTTTACCCTTATTAATTTGCTTAAGGAGGTCACAAGGGTTATGATGGTGTCTGTGTCTTGTTCAGAGCCCTGGTTTTTGGGAAATATAACTAAATCACATGGTTAGCACATAGTCATTTCTAACCATGCACCTCAAACCATGAGACATTATAAAGTTAACACACAGTTTGACTAAACCATGTATAGGAGGCCTGGATCATGCAAGGTTGCACCAGAGGGTGCATATAGTTAGTGCATGGTTGTCAAACCCTATACTGAAGGCCGTGTAAGGTGTGTCACCTGGACAGTGGGGTAGGAACAGTTAGCACATGGTTTGGACAACTTTATATCCTAACTGTGCACCCTTTAAATTTTTGGGTAAATGACTGTTTTAACCTTATTTATATTTAAGTCACCCATCCTTTCTTATTCCTCCATGAACAACAGGTCCTCCCTCCACTTGAGATCTCCACCTTCTTCCTACTTAGGCTTTGATGCAACTCTCTCATCCAGACTCTATTTCCTTCACCGTCAGTTCCATTTCATATCTAATTCTAATATCTCCACTCAGCTTTCTTCCTTCAATCATTTATCTCACCATATTTTTCACTATTTTGGTGTGATCTCATATGCCCTATTTTTTTGGGAATTTTCTATTTTAGACAATTTCTTCCATTCTAGTTTGAATAAAATTCAAAAAATAGACGAGGGGTCATCTACCAACATAAGGTAAGTGGTCTAGTTATTTTCCCTAAAATTATCATTGTATTTTTCATGTTAGATTGCGCTGTGTGATGGAATCATCTGGTGTTTCCTTATTAAAGTCTAATTAATTAAATTAAATGTTATTATAAATTGTAACAAATCATAATCCACCCATGAATCAATTTCATGGGGTGTTTTACCTTGACCCAATCCACCCCTATTATCATGCATTCCTTAAAGGTTTAAGATCCTTATGGCTTGGAATTAATTTTAATTTCTAGTATTTGGGGTGTGTTAATCACCTTGAAATAAATGTATTGAAATATGAATTACCCTAAAAGATATTATATTCCATGTGTTAAGCCCTTTTTCTTTATACCAAATATTTCTTTAATTTAATTAAATGGATTTTATAATTTGATTAAAGTGTGATGAATACAATTCCTTATTAAATAGTATGATTTATTGATATAAAAACCCATACCCATAATTATATCCTAGGGCGATACAAGGGTCCTAAATTAAGTATTCCTTGGATGGGTTCATCATGATTTATAATTTGGAACTTATAAATAAATCTTAATATTCCAAGTGAAATACTTGGGTTCCTTTAGTAGAATACCTTGTATAGGGACACTAGGTGGATGACTTACCTACCCATGAGAAATACCGATTCCCTAGGGGAATTAACTTGGATGGTCTCATTGGGAAATATGGATATACCATGCCATGAGTGATACTTAGTCCCATATACGGTGACAATAAGGAAAATGGAGAATATATTCAAGTACTACATAGGAATTTTTATGTCCTAAAAATTAATCATAATGAAAATACTGACTATTTATTAAACTGAATGATTAAAGTTGTTGGATCTATTTTTGTATTGGGTAAAGAAATTAAGGATATTGAAATTTTAAAGAAATTTCTTAGTGTATTCCACCTCTATATAATTCAATGGTATCAAACCTTAAAGAGAGGAATTTGGAAAAGTTATCCATTGATGATTAGCTAAATAGTTTAATGACCTATAAAATGAGAGTTAATCTAGAAGGAATGTCAAGATATTCTAATTGGGAGATTTATTTAAAGTTATGAAAAAATTTACATCTTTAAAGGTGTTAATGGAGAAAAAATATGTAGATGATGAATTCATTTATATTATGGTCAAATAATTCAAGATAATAAAATGAAGATTCAAAGTAAACTTTCCTCTAGCATGTTTTCAATGTGGATAATTTGAATAAATTGAGATGCAGTGTATATAAAGGGTCAATAATAAAGAGAGTGAATATGATCTTAAATAGAAACCATAGATAATATTACCTCCTAGTAGAGACTCTAAAATTTAGAGTTAATCCAGAAAGAAGTTTCAAATAAAGAGCTTTCTGAGAAAAAAGAAGACGAAAATGAAGGGTTTTTAGGGGAACAAGAAATATAATTCTTGTTCGATATAAAATATTCCATGAATGTAACTATTGAATAGGAAGACTAAAAACTAAATATAACAAATAACTTTAAGGTGTTGTCAATATAAAGGTGGAACTTGAGGGGGATCTTAAAGTGATCTAAAGTTCCGTAGACTAGTTGACCACTGGGGTGATTGGGGGGGGGGTAAATAAATTATTTCATTAATTAATTATCTTTATTTTAATTCAACCTATAAAACTATTCCAGGTTACCAATACACTAAAAAATATCTCACAACCTCACCTCATGTGTAATATTAATGAGAGAAATATTAACACATAGTATTTACAAGGTTTAGTATAAATTCCTACTTCTTACCGTATTGGTTAGACACCACAATATGGATTATCCACTATAATCTTATCATCAGTTTTAGAATCTTAGTCAACAACTAGTTATACACCCTGGTAGTCGATCTTATAGATAATAAATATTCTAAAACCCAACCACTAACTCTTATACCTAGGATAGCTATATACCACAACCTTAGTCTTATGCTTTGACTAGTTATATAACCTAGAAACAAGCCTCTTCAATAAATGGTTATACACCCCAACTATAATCTCCTTTGTCTTGTTTGTTTTTCCAATTTTATAAAGTCCACTTTTTTTTTCAAATAGATTTTCTTCCCTGAGCATGTTGGACATGCCTTTCTTGTGTAAACGTTCAAGATCTTCAAAAACCATATAAAAATGTTTGTTGGTCTTAAAAATACATCTATATTTGGTTCAATTAGGATTATCCTCATCTTCCTTGAATACTCAGGTATATCTCCATCAGGGACTCCTAAATTCAGATCACATTCTTTCCATGATATTGGATGTATCGATCTCCCAAAATAATATTTCAATATATGCACATGAGATATCAAATATTGAATAGTTTATTCACCACCTAAATATTTCATTTATATTCATAATAATAATATCATAAATAATGTTATTCATATTTACAATATGAATTCTCATCAAATATCGATTGGTAGGTGATGTTCATATCCAATTTTGTAGGATATTTCTCTATTTTTAATTCTCAAAAAAAAACTTCAATAAAATTCAAGTCATTATCTCTAATTAAATTCTGTAGAGTCCTAGTCATCAAATATTCATATTTGAAATTTATATGAATATTCAATTTTAAAAAACTCATAAAAAGTCATTTAAATGCCTAAAAAATCTGGATTATATTACTTTTTTGACACTCCTAATGAATTCCCAAAATACCATTAATCATGAAATCCCCTCATTATTTATCTGTATTAAGTATCCATAACACTGATAATCAAAATACTATTCTTCACCTAGATTCATCCTAAATCCCACACATCATAAGCATTCACTCTTTAGGTTTATTAAACATGAATCATTTTATATGTGCCTTTAATTTTCCCATAGAAGATCTCATTCTCATCTTTCATTCGATTTACATGAATACATTCAAATTTTCACACATGAATGTTATCATAAACTCACTCACGATCTACAAAAGGATATTCATGATCACGGGAAGACATTAATCAAACTCCTAGAATGAGTTGTTGCCTTGATTATAAATGAATGTCATAGCATGGAGTTGATAAGTCTTATGTAGGGCTTAACATGATGACTTGGATAGTGTACCCCACACTAGGTTTCCAGGGTGTTAGTTCAATGAATTCCAATGTTTTTATCTCCAATAAGTGTACAATAAGAAGGTGTAGGGGAATTCATAAAATATTGAGTTTCCAGAAAATACATTTACCGTTGAGATACCTGGGTGTCCCACTTCTTACGATTATACAAAGAATCAGTTATTTGAGGATACTATCAACCATCTTCTTGGAAGAATTTTCAATTAGAAAAGCATATTATTATCATTTGGATGAAGTATTGCCTTGATTAATAGTGTTCTTACATCCATTTCGATGCATGCCTTTTCAATTATCAAGCCTCTTAAAGGGTTTATTTAGAGAATAGAGAAATTGATTAATGTGATCCTATGGGATGATAACCAAGTGGGGAGGTCCCATTGGGATTCATGGTCTCACTTGGCAAGGCCAGTGGAGGAAGGGAGAGTGGGGTTCATGATCTGAATGAATCCATGTAAGACATGAAAGGGCAGTTGGCCTGAGACATTACTATTGGGGATTCTCTTTGTAATTCTTTATTTAGGGATTGTTATAGTGATCTAGATGTGAATGGGACTCGTGGTATTCAGTTATCATGTTTGGTGTGATGCATGTTATGTCACCTTGAGGTCCTTTGTGGCTCAGCTCAGTGGATTATTGGAATGGTGAGGTCAGTTTCTTGTGCATGAGCTAGGTGGATGAGAGGCTGGAATTTACAGACTATCCTTCTCTAGAGATTTCCTTGTCTGAGGCTAGCAGGAAACCTAACTTTATTTGTTCAGTTCTTAACAATGATTAGTGGGAGGTGTTTTAATGGATTATGCTGAGGGAGGAACCATACCATTTCTGCTTCATGGGATAAAGTTTGGGGAGTTTGTTTCTTGGGAGTATAGGAGGATGTTGCATGTTGAGAATAACCACGATGTGTGGTTGAAAAAGGTATGGTACAATTACATTCCTTCAAAGATGAATTTCCTCATATGGCATATCAAGAACAAGGCATTTCCAATAGATGATAACCTCCAGATGAATTGTATACCACTAGATTCTTGTTGATTCTATTGTAAGAATCCTTGGGTTGAGTCATCTTTGCACCTATTTTTGTAGAGTAGCTAGGCGTTATTTATTTGTTCCTTCTTCACTCTGCATACATGCATAGATAGTGATCATCCTAACATTAATGGATTCTTGGAGTCTTGGTTCCACAACTTGGAAATTATGGTCATGGAATTAAACTGAGAGACATTATTCTCTCTTCCATCTATTGGGTTATATGGGATTATCGCAACCAAGGTTGGTTGGGTTCCCACCATTCATTTTTGTTACTTTATATGAGGCTTAGGGATCTGATAGTGGAGTTGGGTTCACTTAAAAAGGGGGAAAACCTTTACCCACCATTTTATCCTTCTCAACAGACATCATTTGTAGGGGTCGGTGGATCAAGTGGCAACCTCCTATCAGCGGCTTAAAACTGAACATTTGAAGATCCTTAATGGATGGGATGATGAAAGGCAGGGGGGATGGGGGTCCTTCAGGATTCAAGGAGTTCAGTCCTCTTGGGATTTAGTGCTTGTTACGGACCAAGAAGTTCTTTTGGGGTAGATACGTCGATGCTTTTCTCTAGTTTTCTGATCTATAAGAGGTGGGGTTTCCACATTTTAGAAGTTGTATCAGATTTGGAAATTCTGGTTAGGTCTATCCAGAGGAATTTTTTGGTTCCATGAGAGTTAATATATTTGGTTCGAAGATGAATTTTGGAGAAAAATAATGGTTAGATCATTCATCATAGATGGATAGAGTAGAACTTTGCAGCTGACTCTTTTGCCTTCCTGGGAAGACCAGGAAAGGATCTTGTTGTTTATGATAGTATGAGTTGTCTTCCTTTGGAATGTAAGGTTTTTATTCAAGGGGATTCCCTTGTTCTCCATCATTTTCAGTCCCCTTGAGGGATATTTGTGTTCTTACAACTATTTTGTGTAGGGAAACCTTCTTGAATAAAAAATATATTTTCAGTCACTGTCTTTGTTTTTCAGTGCAACATCAAGTGTGTGAGAAATACTTATTACACTCGACTAAAAAGAATTCAAGTGGAACCACATGCTTTTATTGGAATCTTAGACCCATTATATTATTTTTATGTAACCATTTATGGTCAGTAATCTTTCATGTGAATATCACAGATGATGAAACCTTTTTTATAAGGTAGTTTGTTATAGAGTGCATACCACATGGAAGATTATGATTTTTATGAGTCCGGTTTATCATTTCATGACAGCTTAATAAAATAAATGATATATCATCTATTTTAATTCATTAGATCTATATACCATGTCAATATACTTTTAATAGATCATCTTTACACTCATGGTTACTCTTTATTTCCTCAGGTGGTAGCTTGTAGTCTTTCAATATCTCATGGTAGGTCATATAATCTTTATGTGGTAGGTTTCCTCTCATGGTCTATCATCCTATTTTCTCATGGTAGGTCCATATACTATGATGACTCATAATTTTTCATACAGTCACTCCTATTTATACATGTTGTATCTTCAAGAATGTGGTCATTCAAGAGTTCATCATGTGATAGCTTCATGTTGTCTATGTGGTAGCTTCATCATAACAAATTCGATCGATTTTCATGAACCTTTGTGGTTGAAAAAATATTTTGTGTACAATTTAATCCCATAGTGAGAAACCCTACCCAACTGAAGAAGAGGATGAAATGAAATCTCATGTGTAATCACATCATTAGTGATCAAATGGTCAATTTTTAATGCTTATCATTTAAGGCAGAGTAATAATAATGCACACTTTTTAGATCCCATGTCAAAGTTTGGTTGGTCCACACACCACTTAATAATATCAACCCCACATTAGCCTCTCAACCATGGCACCATGGTTGGTTCTTAAATACAATTACACAGCCCTGCACCCATATGCACCCACCTTCATGCACCTTACCTAATATGAGTGACATATGTATTCACCACACTCTTCATGCATTCAATCCATGTGTGCCTATTCATACATGCTTTCAATAATCCTAAACTATACATCCTCCAATGTTATATATGTGTAGGTTGTGGTTGAACGTAGGGAATAACTAGGTAGTAGCTACACCTAGGTCCTATGGTTAGCCTAATCCCATTTTTTGGGCATCTAAAATAAAAACACTTAGTAAAATACTAAGTAAAATTCAAATTCCATAATAAATAAAACCATATTACCAATACCTTATTCATGAAAAAATAATATATTTTTTTATGGATTTATCAATATTCTCAATACATTTATTCCGAAACATTTATTCTCCACTTATTCATTTTTGTAAAAAATGTTCCATCTACAAATATAATTAGCCCATATTTTAGACTTTAAGAATAATTCTCCAATCATCAGATATATATCCCCATATTGTCTTGAAATTCTCCACTTGAATTCTTCAAGAAAGAAGCCTCATAATTCCTTTTCCATAGAACATGGTAGTAGCTCGATAATTTATGAACTTACAAAGATGATTTATCAAGAATAACATCCAATTCCTTCTTTATGAATCTATAACAATCCTCTAAGAATCATTATTAACTCCAATAAACACATAAAAAATCATTGAAATCAAATAAAAAACTTTCCTAGGCCCTTGAATCTCCACCATTGATTTTTTTTAAATAAAATAAATATTTAATGTTAATATAAGGTAATTTATAGATCAATAAAAATAAAAAATAAAAAATTAATGTATTGCTGAAGGAATCTTATGAGTATATCTATTATCTTGAAGCTAAGATTGGTTAGATACAATAAGAGTTAGATAATAAATTGTAATTTAATGAACACTAAATAGAAGTAGTGGAATTTAAGATAAAAAATTAAAAACTAGTAAATATTATTGATGACCTTATTTATATCTTATAGAAGAGAGCTACAAAGGTTGATCCCCTTAAAGAATGGGTTCTTCCTTATGAAATAAAATTTTATCATAAGTGAAATCAAGTGATTCACAGAAGAAGCTACACTTCAGGTAGTTTATAGATAGAAAATGAAACAAAGGGATAAGTGAGGATATGATGGTGTTTATAAAATTCCGAGTGATCAATGTCCTATATTGGTGGTAAAAGTTAAAATATAAGTGATGTAGAGACATAGAAAGTATCTATTGTGATTGATCAAAATAAAGGGAAAGAAAAAGTTGGTGATTTTTGGAATTAAGACTAAGACACCAAATCCTCGAGAAACTATTTATCAAAAAAAGGAAAACATACTGTTGGAAATATTCCTCTATATTTGATAGTTTAACAATAATCAAGAAAAAAATAAAAGGATAATGAGACGGAGAGAAACAAAGGGGAGAAGAGATTTACTCTTATGAAGTTTCAGTTTTATGGCTATCTTGGAACTAATATATATTATTATGAATACATGAGAATATATTTTATTGGATAAGAACTTAATATCTATCTAAGGAGATGATACTATACCCTTAATCACATATAATAAATACTTTCATATATATTACTTTAATTGTTCATAATTTGGTCACAAATCCATTGAATGCAAGTAATGAGGAAGTGTAAACAATTTCTATAGAAGTTAAAGAAAAATTAATACAAGAAAACCAAGAAAATCCCACTAAAAAATACATATTATATATTGGAATGAGAATAAGAGTACAATTTTACCAAAAATGATAAGGAAAAATAAGAGAGGCCAATCTACCAGAAATTTCCCTCAAAGTAATAAACAACATCAACACCTAGATTCTTGATAGTGGATTCTCATACCACATGATTGGAAATATGAACCTAGTAAATTATGTAAAGGTAATACTTTATAGAATATTATATTTTTATACTGATGGAAATTTTAAAATCCAAGGTAGTGGAAATATCAATCTAGTAGGTGATGGGTTAAATAAGATGAAAGTTCTATATGTGGATTGATTATAGTACAACCAATTGAACATGAATTTACTCTAAAACTCAAAAAATCATGTTATATTTAATCAGAAGGTGTGTGTAATCAAAGAAAAGACTAGGAACTCATTAATGAATAGTTTGTGGATGGATGATAATTTATAACAGGTGGATAAAAAAAAAGAAAACATATGTCTTTTAATAATGAAATAGGAGAAAAACTTATGGAATTGAAGGATAAGACAAATTCATCAACAGAGAATATATAATTTATCCAATATAAATTCTATAATAAACATCAAAAATCAATAATAAATCATAAAATGACTAATGTTTTCTATATGTATGGAAATAGGGTTTGAAATCCATATGATAAAAAAAATAAAATGGCATACAATCTCATCGACTTAGTGCATACCAATTTCTGTAGCCCAATGAATATTTTAGGAAACTATGTTGAAAGATATTTTATTCTTTTTGTTAATGATTATAGAATAATGGATTACATCATGTCCATATAAGGAAAGTGGGAAGTAATGGACTGCATGAGGAGGTATAGGCAAAGAGTAGATAATGAAACCAGATGTGGCATTAATATATTGTGATATGATAATAGAACTAATTATATATTCATTGAGTTAAAAATTAACATGAAAATAAGAAAATTAACCATACATTATCCTAGATTATAAATCCATAACATAATTGAGTTATTGAATGAAGAAATCAATAAGTTTATAATATGGCCAAAACATTCCTCATTGAAAGTGATGTTTCTCATTACTATTGGAAGGAAAGAATAAAATTTTCAGTGTGCATGACAAACTAGGTGGTTCTTAACCCAAGGGAAGAGAGGACACCATATGAAATGTTTCATGAATGTAACCCCTCACTAAAATATTTTCATATATTCAAAATAAGATCTTATATTTGGAATAAAGAAGGTAATCAGGGAAAGTATGGGGATGTGATAGATGTAGGTGTATTTATATATTAACCAATAAAGATTATGACCTAAAAATTCATTAAATAAAGGCCAAATAAAAGTATGTAAAGTAATGATGTTAAATTAATTTAAGAAAAATATGTGAAGAATTTTAGGAACTAAAATTTTTATGACATATATGATGAGGAATATGAAGTTATCATAACTCCTACAATTGTAAAATATTCTGAAAATGATGAATATCCTAAGGATGAATTGGAATAGGGGATGATTTTTGAGGAAATTCCACTAACACCTTAGAGGAGAAACAAGAGAAAAGAAGTTGATCCATCCAATATAATCAGATATATAAATTATATCACATAAAAATTAAGAATTAAGAATATTGATCATGTTGATTCATTATCGATGGTAGAACCAACATCATTTAAATACGTAGAAAAGGTGGAATCATGGGTTAGATCCATGAATAGAGAATTGAATTGAATAATAAAATCAAAATTAGGGACTAGTAAATAAGAATGGACATCAGAATGTTATCATAATGAAGTGGATCTTTAATAGTAAATTCTACAAGTATAGAAAAATGATATGAAATAAGGAATTTCTAGTTATTTAAAGGCTATTCATAGATTAAATGGGTAAACTTTGAGAAAATATATTCCCCAATAGCTCAACTTGAGTCAATTTATCTTTTCATGGTGATGGTGATTTGAAAATGTTTCAAGATTTATATAATGGATGTTAAAATGGTATTTTTGAATTTAATTATTTATTAATAGGTTTATATTGAACAAACATTTGGATTAGTGTTTTAAAATGATGAAATTAAAGCGTCAAAGTTTAAAAAGGCCTTGTATGGTATAAATAAGACATACCAAGAATTATATGAATAACTAGACTTGCATTAAAGGGAGGTATAATTCAAAATAGGTGGTGTATATGATATTTATTATGTAAAATCTTACAATTAATAACAATTCATGGTGCTGGTCTACGTGCATGATAACATATTTTGAGGAAACAAACAAAAATATTTAAAATAGTTTTCAAAACTAATGATCTTATAATTTGAAATGTCTATTATTGGTGAGCTCAAATTTTTTTGGAGCTATAAGTAATTTAGAAAGAAGGATATACCTTTCTCTCTTAGTAGAAATTATTTAAGAGATTTTGTGAATAATTTTGATATACATGATTCCCAACCAATGCTAACTCTAATTGTGGCTGGAACTGAGATTGTAAGGCATGAGGACAAGAAATTAATGGATCCCACCTTGTATAGGAGAATAATTGGAAACTTTCTATATTTTATTATAACAAAATCAAATATTATGTGTACAATTTTTTTGGAATGTCATATATAGAGTAATATAAAGATTGATCATATCAAAGAAACTAAATGAATTTTGAGGAACAACCAAGGTAATCTCAATTATGGATTTGTCTTTGATATAGGAGTAAATCATGAGTTATTTTCATTTTTTGATGTTCATTGGGCTGGTGATATGGTTAAATGAAATTCCATAAATGGTGGTGCATTCTTTATCAAAAACAAATGTGTTGGATATGTGAGTAATAAATAGAAAAATAATTCAATGAGAACATTAGAGGTATTATATATATTAGTGATTAAGGCATGAAATTAGATTCTATATATGAAGACACAACTGGAAGATATTGGTGATGAGGAAAAATAATATATAGTGATATTTTTTAACAATAAGAGTGCGATCGATCTCATAAAAATCCTATACAAATATCTCATACCAAGAACATTGAGATATGGTATCAATTTATTAAGAAAAATTTATTGCAAGGAATTATTAAAGTAGATAATGTTTTAACTAATTAATAAGTTTTAGATAACATGGTTAATACATTTGACACTTTTTTTTTGAAAAAACTTAGTTGAACCTTGGCGTTTGTTTCGCGCGGAATCCGGGAATGACCTCCTGGACGGGAGATTCAAACGTTCCGATCGGTTTCTAACGGGTTTATTCGTAGAACCGGAAACATCCAATGATTCCATATCCGTTGGGACCTACTTTCCAAAGGCAGGCGCTCATTAGCTTGTGGGCTAATGAGGCTTAGGAATTTGCATTGGTCGAGAGGATGGGAGGTCGGACTCATCACACCTTTTTGAGGGGAATTATTGTCTACTCCGGGACTCTCTTTATAGATTTAAGTTAAGTTCGTGAATCCTTATTACATTACCAAGTATAAAATGAGCTTTCCTTTAGTTTCAACAATCAATGATTAAATATGCAAGAAATTTAGAGAATCTTTTATATGTATTCGAGGTTCTTCATCAATATAGAATCATCTATATTTGTTTAGAGATTCTTGGTCAATGGTATCCTTCAAAACATTTATATAAAAGTCTCTTGGTCATTTTGATGACCAGGCTGGTTTTAAAGCCACTCAGTGGGGCACTTGAAGTTTATCATCATTCAGAAGGACAGAGATTATTTCAATGTTGGGATCGAACCCATGAATGGGCTACCTACGTATCCTTTGTTTTGAAAAAGGAATCAGAACCCACGTAGTTCTAAGAATGGGGTATGATGTTTATGATTGATGGCTCAAATATGAATGTCATAATTACTTTTACACTCTAAGCTCACGTGAGTCATGATCGGTGTGAGAAACAAGAGGTTTTGGTAAAATTTAGACAATTGTGCCGTAAAAGATGTAATCATAAGAATTTTGTTTTGGGGCTTATGTATAGATGACTGCCCAGATAGATGAAGGTTTAGGATTTAATTTTAAGGAGAAAATCCAAGAACAGGGTCCACAAAGTTATATGTGCTTCATGGAGATTTGAATACTCTAATCTTCGGGCTTACTCCTAAGGAAGATGCCCAAGTTAGGAGGGGACTTATGTTTGGGTTTTATTCCTAAAGAGGAAACCCAAATCAAAGGAAATTTATGACTGGTTAAGAGAAATTTTAATAGACTTGGGGCTTACTCTTAAGAAGGATGCCCAAGATTTATGACTAGGACTTATTCCTGAGAAGGAAGCCTAGGTTAGGGGACTTGGGGCTTACTCCTGAAAAGGAAGCCCAAGGTTATGACTGAGTCTTATTCCTGAAAAGGAGACCCAGGTTAGGGATTAAGGTTTGGGGCTTACTCCTGAGGAGGATGCCCAAGATTAAAGGACTTGATTGGGGCTTATTCTTAAGAAAGATGCCCATATCAAAGGTTTTATAACTGGGGATTATTCCTGAAAAGGAGACCCAGGTTAGGATTCTCTCATCTTAAAGGATGAGGTTTGAAATGAATGAACTCTCAATCTTTGGTGATATGAAGATGTTTAAATCACTAGGTTTTGAGAGATATTTCACAGAATTCCTTTCAGATAAGGATGTCAAATCAAGATATCATGCCATAAATGGCTTTGAAGAGTATCTTGAAGACTGAATCTTGAATAGGAAGGGTGAAATGGCTTAAGAGGGGTAAAAATGGGCAAGATGGGCACCCAAAAAGATAGGGGCGCGCAAGTCTTGAAGGTCGCGCAAGTCCTGCGTCGGCGCGCAAGTGTTGGTCGCGCAAGTATACTTGCGCGACATGAGGGATACTTGCGCGATTTTCAACCAGAGTTAAAATACTTGAGCGACTCTTTATTAAACCCTTTAAAATCCTCTTGGAGTTCTTCCAGAGAAGGGACGCGCAAGTTATATTGAAGGAATTAAGTTGGCGCGCAAGTGTTTGATAAGTTTCAACACTTGGGCCTTCCTTCTTCTCTTTAGATCTTCCGTTCTAGGTAAGAGATTACCTTAGAAGTGTTCCGGAAGCTTTGAGAAGAGACTTGGGCGTCGGGAGCTTTGATCCGAGTTTCTGGAAAAAGATCCTCCCGAATGGGGGGCCCACAGGGTCTATTTATAGGCAAAAGAAGACCCCGGGCGGTTACTGGGCGGTTACCAGATCTGTCGCGCAAGTCCCTTGCACGACCATGAGGGGTCGCGCAAGTGTTGAGGCGGCGCGCAA
Source organism: Viscum album (assembly GCA_963277665.1). NCBI lineage: Eukaryota > Viridiplantae > Streptophyta > Magnoliopsida > Santalales > Viscaceae > Viscum > Viscum album. The sequence goes on along the minus strand of OY728135.1, from coordinate 887,070,630 downwards.
GTGTACTTGCGCGACCAAGAGGGAACTTGCGCGACCTATGGGCAATGTTCTCCTTTTTCATCCCTTTGTCGATTTTTGATGTTTCTTCAAAGGATTAATCACTTTGAGCTCAGATATTCCCTTTTCCGAACTTTAGATTCCGTGACGAAAGGAGCGTCAACAAAAGTCCCCCCTCAGAGTTGGATCCGGAGAGAAAATGAGGATTTGACTCTGAGGAAATCGAATCCCTCTAAAGGAAAAGGGCGGCGCGCAAGTCTTCAAATGCACAGAAGTCGGCGCGCAAGTCTTCGTCGCGCAGGCATTGAGCACTCTGGATGCGGCGCGCAGATAGGCCCCCTGGACTATAAATACACGGCTTCCGGCCGTAGATGGCATCTGAAGTTCCGGATTTTTCGAGCTCTCGCCGCGCAAGTCTTCCTCGTCGCGCAAGTCTCTTGTTTTCGCTGTTTCTTCGCTGCCGCGCTACTCTCAAGGTAATAGGGCTTGCGCGGTAATACTTGCGCGACCAAAACTTGCGCGGCACATGTACCACTTGCGCGACATCTCCATACTTGCGCGCCTTAATGCCTTAGCCATTTTTTTCAAATTCTTTCACAAATTTTATGAAAAATAAAACCCATTTAAGAGTTTAATTTATTCAACTCCTGTGCAGATTCAATGGCTCTTAGACCTGGATTACTTGATGAACTGGCTAGCAAGCGGATAGATGATATGATGAATATCATTGGCCCTGATTACTATACTGTCAAAAACAGCACTCTTCCAGATTTGGCTAAGTATCTGAAGAAATATCATTACGACTTTCCTCACTGCACTTATCTACCTTTGTATGGTCATGGTCATCTGCAAGAAGTCATTATTCCAGAAGTAAAGAATTATCTTCCATTTTCTTGGTTTCAGAATTATACCAATTTTGCTTCAGCAAATATCTCAGGCGGAGGAGTATTTCAAACTGCTGGAACAGTAGAGAAGGCTTATGTGATGCATCATAGCCCTTGCACACTAGATCTGAAAAAACATACACCTGAGCTTCAACCACATTGTCATCCTTCAATCTTCCGAGATGCTCAGATGGATCAGTCCAAAGGCTGGAAGAAAAGTTGGGATTTCCGCCCTGGGGGAGGTGTGAAGCCAACTTGGATGTGGGCATACTGGGTGCGACAGACTTTCGCAGAGTTTATTGAGGATCTGAAGAGAGCTGCAATATATGAAGCTGTTTGGGTTGGGCAGACATATATTTACAGACATGATATCTTCGTGCCAGAGATACTCAGCCACTGGAGTCCAGCGACTAATTCTTTCCACTTGACTCATGGAGAAGTAGGTATCAGTTTGTGGGATGTCCACAAGATTTCAGGAGCTCCAATCTTGGGCGACTTGTATGATGAATTCATTCCTCCCAAGGTGACTTGGAATGATCCAGAGAAGACTCCTGCTTTGGCTCGAGAATTATTCAAAATCTTTCACAAGCTCAAGAGTTCAGAGACCTCATTAACTCATTTCAGAAAAGATATCCATCCGGAAGAATGGATGAAGGTGTTTCTTACTGAGAAGAAAGGGATGGAGCCAAAGGAAAAAGGATCCAAGAAAAAGAAATCCAAGGATACCCGGCCCAGACGTCCTACCACTTGCCCAAAACCTGAGAAGAGAGGAGCTCCTGGCACATTCTGGCCAACTCTAGAAGCAGGAGAGTTTAAAAAATGGGGCTATGAAGTGAATCAAAGAATTCCAAAGAAAACTCGTCTGGCGGGTTTCTTGGCAATGTGGCTCAGTATTTACCTCTTGCCGGTCAGGGATTCGAAGGGAGGCGTTAGGCCAGGGACCTTCGTCATTGCGGCCAAGTTAGCTGAGGGAAAAATGGTTGGGTTAGCCACCCCCATTTTAGCAAAGATCCACAGGAGTTTACTTCACGTCTTCCAGGGTAAATCTCCTTTAAGAATAGTGGGACCATTCCAGGTTTTGTGGGGATGGATCGCCACTCACTTCAGGACTTACAATGTACAGAATGGATTACAAATTCCTGGAAGCTCTTTCAGACCGTCAGTGCAAGCATTCTCTGGAATTGCTCCATTAGATGTCAATGGTTATGACATAAAAGTAAGACTAAGCATGTATAAGGAATTCAACTTCTTTCCTTATGGAAGTCCGCCATCTGGGCGGTTTGTTGATGATGGGAAAGCCCCTTTGGATTTGAGGGCATACATGCTAGCTTGCAGGGATGGCGTGTTAGTAGCCAGGATTGATGGAGAAATCATATGCGAGGCCTATGCTCCATATAGATTTGCACGCCAATTCAAATGTTTGCAACAGATTGTTGTATCCCCTCCAGTACATGTCAGGTTAGAGCAACATCCGATGGTTGCTCGACAACTATGGTTGCTGACATCAAGAGAGAAGACTGGGGCAGTATTTGATCTACCAGTTGAAAAAGCGGCACATTATCTGACTACATTTTATGCCGAACACTGGATAGCATCATACCCCAAAGGGATATTGAATCATCCTGTATATCAAGTGGGAAAGAGGAAGAGGACTGTAGAGAAAGAAACTCTTCCTCATGAAGGTGATGCTTCTCCTCCTGAAATAGGTTCAACAGACTCCTCCTCTAGAACTGATTCCTCAGATCATCATGATGGGGATGATGAGGCACAACCGGCAGCAAAGTGGTTTCGTGCCCGATATAATCCTCCGGCCAGAGTTAAAAGACCCACTCCATCAGCTCCTGGTGAGTTATTTGATTGTAATAACTTCAATCACTGCTACTTTATAAAGTAATAAGTCTCACTTTCTTATTCTCTATCTGTAGTTGCAGGAGTTGGGAAGAAATTAAAATCAAAAATTGTAGGACCTTCCTCACAACCTTTATATCTAAGACCAGAGGCTGTTCAGCTATGGCAGAGCTTATACTGTGATACTGAAACCGCCTGGCTAGATTTGTGTGAGGGTCTACAACTTCCTGGGATAGGATATCTTCTAGCTTCCAAAGACCTTCAATACGGAGATAACCCCAATGAAGTGCGGGCTTACATCAGAGAGCTGGAAATGCTCATATATGCCACTGATAATTCGGTTCCTATCACCAGGCGGGTGAAGAAAATGATTGATCGTGGCACCACTAAGGGGGCTGGTGGTTCTGGAGATGAGGAGTGGCAAGAGTACGTGGCTCCTAAAGATGTAAGTTTTCTTTCCTTATTTTCTTTGCAACTTGATTTCAGTTGAAGCTTTGTTACTTAAGGAAGTTATTTTCTTCATCTTGCAGCTTTCAAAGAAAGGGACCGGGGTTCCTTCGCCACAATATAGCCCTGGTGGTACCGCTGTTGGGGCTGCTGCTGATTCTCCTCGCGAACCAGGCGAGATATCTCCAGGCCAGCAGGCCATGAATGAGGCACTGGACATAGCCTTTCATTCGCCAATCCAAGTGCCAATAAAGGAGACAGCTGAAACTCCAAAAAAGCAAAAGAATCCAAGGCAACGAAGGAGGAAATCCTTAGCTAAACGTTTCATTAGCAGTGGTAAGTCCTTCGAACAATCATGATTTTATACCCATAATCATATGGTTACTCATATTTCTGAGGATTGCAGGGGCTTCTTCAATTTCCCCCTTGAGGGAAGGGACTGATCCTTCTTCAAAGGCCGTGGAGGGTGCTGTAGAACAACCACAAACTCAAGCTGACTTGGTAGCTCCTGGAGAAGAGCTGCCATCCATTCCCAGTATCCCTCCCACTACTGAAGATGCTGTCCAGGGTCAGGGGTTGCAGGACATAAGTCAGCAAGAAGACATAGAAAATGCTCCCACTGGTGAGACTAACCAAGATTCTGAAGTATCATTGGATGAAATGATGAATCAAGGAATGACTTTTGAAGAATTTTATGATCATGCTAGATTGTCATGTGATTTAGAAGACCTTGGGCGTGAGTGTTACCCTTCGCCCAAATTTTTCTTTTAAAAGAAAATATTTCTAACCATGATGTAAAATAATATGCAGTTTCTTCCGTAGAAGCTGCTGAACTGCCAATGCCTGAAGAGGGTGTGGACACTGATGTCAACCCTATCATTGCAGAAACATTAGCTCAAGTAGAGCTAAATCCAATAAACTCTCCTGAGACCCATCTTGAAAATCCTGTTGAAACCGGGAAAGATGGGGAGAAGTCTTCTCATGTTGCTGAACCACCATTGGGTAAGGGATAACAATATTTGTGATTGTACTTTATTTGCAAGACAATACATTCTTTTGTTATCCTTTAAGATTCAACTAAAATCTTTCAATTGATCATGTAGGGCCATCAACTGTAATGGCTAGATCCGGAGATGAGGCTTCAGCCTCTGCCCCAACGGGAATTGAAAGTGAAGAAGCCCATGTCAGAGGGGAAAGAGCAGAACGAGGCACTTCCTTAAGCATGTTAATTCCAGATTACATACCCCCTTCTGACGAAGATGTTGAATCAGATCCAGAGATTCTCAAAGCGTTCAGCTTTTCACGACGTAAGGCGTGGAACAATATATGGAACATCATATCGGGGGTGCCCTTAGAAGAGCTACCATCAAAAATTTCCCGATTGTCATCCCAATTTGTTATAATGGGACTTGGTGGTTTTGGGTATGAAAAGATCCATGCTGCAGTGAAACAGATTATCTTCAGGAGGGAGCAAATGCAGACAAGTCGCGAAGATTTGACCAGAGTGAAATTGTCAGTCAACATAGGCGAATTTGAGGCTGCGATATCCCAGGCTGAAGCTGATTATGTTGTCAAGATGAAGGATCTGAAACAAAAAATCAAAGAAAAGGTCGTCCAGCAGGTGCAACTCCAGCAACAGTTAGATGCTGTTACTGGGGAACTTGATCAGCTTAATGAATCATTGGATGAAACTCATATAAATGGCATGAAAGCCATTGCAGATGCTAAGAAGGCATTTCAGCAAGCTGAAAAGAGTGAAGATGGTCAAGTGCACGAGCTTCAAGCAACTGTTGATAAGGCTCAGGATGCTATACATCAAATGAAGACTTTTGTTGACAATCTCCTGTAATTTCTTGAAAAATAGAAGAGATTCCAATCTGTGGATGTCCTTCTAACTCTTGTGTATCAATGAAAAACACTTTTGTCTTCAATCATTTGTGCTTGCATTCTTCCATTACCTGCTTCAAATTTACTTAAGCCAATGGGCTTAGTAAGCATAGTTTGATTTTTACTAGGATTATTACAAATAACCCTACAAACTTTGAATCTTTTAATTGCTCAATATTAGCTAAATCATACAAAAAATGTATATTTAGTGAGCTGGAACTTTGACTTTTATTCATAGTTCCTCTGTCTTTTGTGTGGGCAGTTTAAAGTCATGCAAGCCGGACAAAAAGAGGCTAATGTTTAAGGTCGAAATAGCTTTGACCGAAAAATGGATTAAAATGGATTCAATTCCTTGATAATTTATCTGAAAACAAATTACCATACTCAAGTATGAGAGAAAATATGTAAACTATGACTTAAGAATATTTGAATCTGAGGAATGATATGAAAAAGAGCTAAATAGCATTAGAAGAAGTAGTTTCCAAGAATGAAGTTACTATTATTTAACAAAACCCGTTAGGGGGTTGAAATATGCAGGGCCACCTATGGGCATTGGCTGCATAGTCAAATAAAATAGCATCTTTTGGCTGACAAGTCTGTTATGTGGACTGTTTATGCAAGGCCACCTATGGGCACGTGCTGCATAGTTAGGCAAAAGAACTCTCAGAAATTTACTTTCCTAGTGCTAAAAGCCAGTGAAAGTTTATGGAGATTCAAATTTTCTAAAGCATAGAGTTTGTTGTATGGAAAGAGGTACTTGAATATGGAGAAGATATTTTCAAACAAGAATATCGAAGAACTGGATGAATATCACTCCTACGAAGGTCTGACCCAAACGTAGGGAAGAAGAATAAACCATAGACTTGAATACTTTCAGATCATGAAAAAGGATATGGGACAAATATGTTAAGGATGGCTATTTTTGCGGATCCCTACATACTGTCGTTTAAGACAAATAAGGACAAAAGAGGCATTCTTCCCAAGAATGAAGTTACTATTATTTAACAAACCCGTTAGGGGGTTGAAAACATGCAGGGCCACCTATGGGCATTGGCTGCATGGTCAAATAAATAGCATCTCTTGGCTGACAAGTCTGTTATGTGGACTGTTTATGCAAGGCCACCTATGGGCACGTGCTGCATAGTCAGGCAAAAGAATTCTCAGAAGTTTGACATTTTTGTGACCATAAGTCATGAAAAGGGTTATGAAGATCTGAAAATATTTAAGGTTAGGATTATAATACATAAAGATGGGTATTTTCCAATGTATATAGAGATACATAGGTCAATGAAAACCATAATCATGTTGTGGCTGGGTCCTGAATTGAAACTTGGACTTCACTACGTATCTCATAAGAATGAGAATCAAGCCATACGTAGTTCTTGAAATGCAGTTTAACGTCGTGCAGGACGAAAGGATGAGTGATCTTAGTTTTTGGGGTCATAGAATTCGGACCATAATAATGAATACACAGTGTGTGTTTTCATGAGGACTTTTCAGCCAAGGGACTGAAAGTGAAATTTGGGGTTAGGCCCAAAAGACTTGGGACTGGATTCGAGGGACACTCGAATGTTCCTACGTATCCCATAAAGATGGGAATCAAGTCCACGTAGTTCTAGAAACTACCCTTTGTACAAATTTGGTTCGTACATGTGAAGGGTGAAAAAGGGACTTTAGTGCAATGATGGTTTTAACCTAAGATAAAAAGTTTAGGCATTACCATGTATGTACGTAGTCTTTTTGAAAATGAAAACCATGATTGAAAAAGAATCAATGTTAATAATGGTTCCTTCTCAAATGAGGAAATCAAAGAATATTGTAGTTTATTGTCGTACTGGACAAAAGTGTTGTATAGTTTAACGTCATATAACAAGGACGAAAGTGAATCAATGTAAAGATATTGATTCCAAGGGTGGTTTCACAAATCATCATCATATGAGATTGTGGTGAACCAATGTGAAAAGATTGTTTTTGGGCTTGAACCTTTGGGAGGTTGCCTACATACCCAGCCTGGAGGGCAAGGATCAAAGTCTGTGTAGTTCAATTAAAGAATGAATTAATGATCAAGTTGTTCTTGTGGACAATGATCTAAAAAAAAATGTTGTTGGGACTTACACATGGTTAGTGACCCAAAGGGAGTGTTATGGTTGATGTTCGCTCTAAGCTCACGTGAGTCATACTCGGTGTGAGAAACAAGAGGTAATAACAACCTTAACGATGCACAGTTTAATGTCATGTAGGACATATCAAGGATTTTCTGTACAGTTTAGCGTCATGTAGTTAGGACGATGGGGACAATACAGTTTAACGTCATATTGGACGAAAGGGGGATTGTGCAGTTTTAATGTCATGCTGGACTTTTGATGATTATATAGTTTAACGTCTTTCCGGACGTGAGATACTTTTATACAGTTTAGCGTCATGTAGTTAGGACGTCACAATTTAACGTCTTGCTGGACATATTTTCAAATAGTTTATGGTCGTATACATGGACCAGGAATGATGCAGTTTTAAGGTCATGCTGGACTGTTTATGGAACTTTTTCACAATTTTAATGTCGTGTGGGACGAAGTTGCAGTTTAAAGTCATACTGGACCATTGCTGTATAGTTTTAGCGTCATATAGCAAGGACAAACTGATGATGTACAATTTAAAGTCATGTATCTAAGACTAAGGTGAATCAATATGAGGATATCAGTTCTGATCTTTTTACAGTTTATCGTCATGCTGGACGTTGGAAGTGCCACATAGTTTAATGTCATGTTGCTAGGACACAATATAGTTTAATGTCATCTCGGACAGAATACAGTTTAGTGTCATGTAGGACAATAAGGGACTTAACACAGTTTAACGTCATGCTGGACGATGAAAGTGCCACATAGTTTAATGTCATGTCGCTAGGACAAAATATAGTTTAATGTCATCTCGGACAAAATATAGGAACTTCTATACAGTTTATTGTCATGTAGGACAAAATCAGGGACTATGCAGTTTAAAGTCTTGCAGTTAGGACTATTGGTGCTGCACAGTTTAATGTCATGTTGCAGGGACAAAATTTAGTTTAATGTCATCTCGGACATTGAAGGTGACACAGTTTAACGTCATGTTGGACGAAGTTGTAGTTTAAGGTCATACCGGACCTTGGTGTAGTTTAAGGTCATACCGGACCTTGGTGTAGTTTAAGGTCATACCGGACCTTGGTGTAGTTTAAGGTCATACCGGACCTTGGTGTAGTTTAAGGTCATACCGGACCTTGTTGTATGAACTAATTGTAAGTCTTGGTTCTGGGAACAATATTTTGTGTTTATACAAAATACTTCTTCAGAAATCTGGCATTAGTTGGAGTCGTGATGTGTTCTCCATCCATTGAAATCAGAGAATACGCTCCATTGGAGTAGACCTTATGTACTGAATAAGGTCCTTCCCATTTTGGTTCAAGCTTGGGAGGTTTCTTTCCTGGTATCATTGGTGTTCTGAGAACCAATACCAATTCTCCCTGAATGAATGAACGAAGACGAACTTTTTTGTTAAAAGCTCGTGCTATTCGATTCTGATAGATTTCCAAGTGGTGCAAAGTGCACAATCTTTTCTCATCTAACTGTTCCAATTCATTCAACCGCTTTTGGGATTGCTCATCTGTTGATAACTGATCACAAATGGCTATTCTGAGTGAGGGCAATTGAACTTCAATTGGCAAGACTGCTTCTGTTCCATATACCAATGAATATGGAGTAGACCGCGTTGCATTGCGAGTGGTAGTCCGATAAGCCCATAAAGCATGAAAGAGTTTATCAGGCCATGACCTCTTATCTTTATCCACCATCTTTTGCAGTATATTTGAAAGAGTCTTGTTGAAGGCCTCTATCTGGCCATTAGCCGCTGCATGATATCGAGATGAATGGTTGGACTTAATGTTGTATTCTTGATACAATCTCTTTACCTCAGAAGAACAGAAGTTGGTGCCGTTGTCTGTCAATATGGTATGAGGGACACCAAATCTAGTAATGATGTTAGACTTGATGAAGCTAACAATGCATTTAGAACTGACTTCTTTGAGAGGTACTGCCTCTGCCCATTTGGAAAAGAAATCAGTAGCAGTAAGAATGTACTTAAACTGCTTGGCCGTAGCTGAAGGGTAAGGTCCTACCACATCCATTCCCCATGTGGAAAATGGCCATGAGTATTTAGCCGTATGAAGCAACTCTGGAGGTTGATGAATGAAATTGGCATATACTTGGCATGAATGACACTTCTTTGTGAAATTAACACAATCTTGTATCATTGAAGGCCAGAAGTATCCAAGTCTTCGAATTTGATCAGACAATCTATGTCCAGACTGGTGGGCACCACAGACTCCTGCATGCACTTCTTTTATGACAGCCATTGTCTCTTCACCATCAATACATCTGAAGAGAACTCCATCAAAACCACGTTTGTAGAGAATTTTCTCGAGGTGGTTTGGACCATCATAAAGAGTAAAATTGACCACACGTCGCCGAATTTGTTCTCTCTCGGCTCTATCAGGTGGAAGTGTTCCATTTTGAAGGTATTCCCTGATAGGTGACATCCATCCTGTAGTATGACCATATGGTTCAGGAATGGGACTAATTTCATTAATTTCCTCTGTTCTGACTTGAACATAAGGTGAAATTGCACGACGGTGGGCAATACCGATGGTTGTCTCGTCCCGATTTGGATCTGCTAAAGCTGTGGCTATATTAGCCAGTGCATCAGCTTGAGCATTTTGTGATCTTGGGACATAAGAAAATGTCGGTTCTGAAGGGAATTCCGACATTAACTCTCTGACGTAATCATACAAAGGGATTAATTCTTCTTTTCTGATGGCATAATCCCCATTGACTTGTTTGATTACCAGGTCTGAATCACCTTTCACCTTTAAGTGATTCACTTGTGCTTGAAGTGCTAACTCCAAGCCTGCAATGAGAGCTTGGTATTCAGCTTCATTATTGGTACCACCTTCCCACAACAAAAAGGAATAAGGTAACACTGCCTTATCTGGAGAAATGAGCACAATTCCTAAACCAACTTTGTTGAATTTAGGATTTTCCATTTTCTTCCCTGTTGGACTTCTAGAAGCACCATCAAAATACATTTCCCATGTTTGAGGATTCTCTTGAATAGAAAAAACTTCCTCATCAGGGAGTTCGATATCTGAATATGTGTCTTCCACTGAAGGGTGTTCAGCCAGGAAATCAGCCAGAGCTTGGCCCTTAATTGCCTTTTGAGACACATACTGAATGTCGAACTGCTGTAGAATAACCGCCCACCTTGCCAGACGTCCTGTAAGCATTGGACGACTAAGGATGAATTTGAGTGGATTATTACGAGATACCAATTGGACCTTGTGATGTTCCAGGTAGTGTCTCAGTTTCTGAACTGCAAAGATTAATGCTAGGCAGCACTTTTCAATACTCGAATACCGGGTTTCTGCTTCAAGCATAGTTCTACTGAGATAGTAGAGACTATTTTCATTCCCAGCATCATTCTTTTGAGCGAGAAAGGCACCCAATGATCGCTCTAACGCTGTCACATAGAGGATAAGAGGTCTACCCTCAACAGGTGGCATGAGTACTGGTGGACTTAAGAGGTATTTCTTGAGAACATCAAATGCTTCTTGACATTCTTTAGTCCACTGGTAAGTGACTCCTTTCTTCAATAATTTGGTAAAAGGTAAACTTTTTCCTGCCAAATTGGCGATGAAACGCCGAATATAGGCTAAGTGTCCTTGAAGTCCTCTTAATTCTTTCAAATTCTGAGGAGGTGACATACCAAGGATTGATTTGGTCTTCTCAGGATCGACTTCAATACCACGATGGCGTACAACAAAGCCGAGGAATTTTCCTGAGGTTACCCCAAAAGCACATTTTAAGGGGTTTATCTTCAAATTATGTTGTCGAAGCTTGTGGAATATGATTTCCAAATCAGCCAAGTGATCAAAACGTTGTTTGGATTTAACCACCAAATCATCTACATAGCATTCAACAAATTTCCCTAGAAAAGGTTTGAAGATACGATGCATGGCGCGTTGATATGTTGCACCTGCATTCTTTAAACCAAAGGGCATCACCCGGTAACAAAACACACCTTGAGGAGCTCTGAAGGCTGTATATTCCTCATCTTCTGGGGCCATTAGGATCTGATTATATCCAGAATATCCATCCATGAAAGAAAGTACTTCATAGCCAGCCGTCGCATCAATTAAGAGTTCTGTAATCGGAACTGGAAAATCATCTTTGGGACAATACCGATTAAGATCTATGAAATCGATGCAAACCCTAATTTGTCCGTTCTTTTTCTTTACTGGGACAATATTAGCCAACCACTTGGGATATTGAACTTCTCTGACGAAGTTAGCTTTGATAAGCTTATCCACTTCAGCCTCGATTTTGGAAGCATAGGTTGGGTGTGTTCTTCTCGCGGCTTGCTTGAATCCTCGATGTTCTTTTGGCAAACCCAAATGATGGGTGGCAACATTAGGATCAAGGCCAGACATCTCTGTATAATTCCAAGCAAAAATATCTTTATTTTGCTTTAGAAAAGAAATATACATCTCTTGTTCTTCAAGGGTCATGGCCGCACTAATTAAAGTGGGGCGTGGATCTTTCTCTGTACCCAGATTTACTTCTCTGAGTTCATCCACAGTGGTAGAGATACCCTCTTCAAATGCTGGAGGAGCATCTCTAAGATCTTCCTCTTCCTCTTCATCATGTGTTATATCTTCCGTTTCTACTTGCAAAGTAGATGAAAAAACGAAATTCTTATGATCATAAGAGATGTCAAAATTTTCACATTTTGAAGAAGAAGCTTCCATTTCCGACCCTATTGATGAAAAAGGGTCTTCTTTGGGAAATAAAGAGGAGATGATGGATTGAGAATCGACATCAACATTCACCTCCGGTGTTGCTATAACTTCTTCTGTCTTGATTAGCGAAGTATAGACTTGTTGGATTTCAGCAGACGAAATGAAAACGTCACCACTTATGCTTTCATCACTGCTTGGTAAGTTACCAATTTCTCCCATGTTGTCTGGCTCGATTGCCGTAATTGACATTATGGATCTTTCCATAAGAGTATTTTGATTTGGGCCTATTTTGTCAATTTGACTGATAGGTAACACATAATCTGTACTCACATGTGAAAATGGATTTATTGGATTTTTTTCCAAACCATATAGAGCATTAACTTTGGTAATTTCCTTCATTGTAGATTTTTCTCTTCCCTTCATGTGATAAAATTCCGCCTCAATGTATTGAGACTCACATGTTTTGAATGGGGCCTTATCACCATACAATGTTCCAACTTGACCATCGAAACAGTATTTGAGACATTGATGGTATGATGACGGAATAGCTGCATGCTGATGTAACCAGGGTCTTCCAAGCAAGATATTGAAATCTGAGTCTTGATCAACAATCATGAAATCTGAATTGGAAACAAGATCTCCAAACTGAGTTCTGAGCGTAACTTCTCCCAGTGGTTCTTGTTCATTTTTATCATATCCTTGAAACATCATGGTAGAAGGAGATAAATCAGATTCCGTGAGGCCCAATCGACGAAGTGTGCGAATGGGCATGAGGTTGACTCCTGAACCATTGTCAATAAAAGCTCTTCGAACATCTATACCATTGACTTTACCAGATAGGTACAAAGGTTTTATGTGACCATGCACAACATCATCTTCATCTTTATCAGTAAAAGATATCACTGCATGGCATTCTGCAGGATTATTCTCTATGTGATAAATTTCAGCTGCAGCAATTTCAGCTTCAAACTCCTGAGGACTTGACAAAGCTTCGATGAGTGCTTCCCGAAGATCTTTTGATAGATTCAAAGCATCTAAAATTGATAATTTGGCTGGTACTTGGGCCAAGTGTTTCAATATATCATACTTTTGATCTAGAGGCCTGCGTTTCCCAATAGGAATATCCGGTTTAGCAGGTATCTTGGAAGCAGATGCTTTGGAAGCTGATGCCTCTTGTATTGAAGTTGGAAACATCTTTGGTTTTGGAAAATTAGACTGATTAGATCCATTTACTTGCTGAGATAAAGAAGATGGAACATTTAATCAGTCTTCCAAAATAACTGTGCCGAAGCTGAGTTGGCCATTGGCAGAAGAACTTTCTTGTTCATTTTGAGCTCGCTGAAGGGCTCTACCACGAGTTTCTGCTGCATATACCGTGCTAGTAGGGGTAGAATTAGAGTAGTGGCTTCGGAAAGATCCATGTCTTCCCCTATATCCTGAACCTCTAGAACTTCCTCGGGTTCCTTTATTTGATATAGGGAATTCAGGCTCATCAAGACTGGAATATGAATCTGTTAATTGAATCATATTAACAGAACCAAAGATCAATTCTTCGTCTGATAAAGACTCTGCCAAGTTAGCCTGTTTAGGCTGTGCCGTTTGGTGGGACGGTGCCCGTTGCTTTGAAGTAGATGGCATGAAATCTGCCAGAGTCAAAGACAATTTAGGCTTTGATACATACTCATCTTCTTCTGATTCCTCTTTCTTCTTTGAATTGCTCTGCCCTTTTGAGGATTTGTCTTTTGATGGAGGCTTTACTGCAGCTTTTGTAGGAGACACAATTGGCTTCTTCAATTGTGTTCGCAAAATGGAATGGGTCCGATTGATTGTCTTTCTGACCATCCAATCATCATATTTTTTCGCAGTTTTGCTTTTGACTTCCTGCCACTCGCCTCCTTCCTCTGGATCTGTAGCGGTAATACACGCTACATGAGCTGAAGAACCCTTCAATTTGACTTGTCCCAAGTCGACCATCTTTTGTAGGAGGTCTTTAAAGACAAAACACTCCTGGATGGGATGCCCCAACATTTGATGAAAGGGACAATAATTGGGACGGTCTTCATCTCCTTCCTTGTTTGGTCTCTTCGGCACTGGTAATTGAACCAAATTATTCTCCAGAGCTGAAATGAAGTAACCAGGAACTTGCTCACTTCGGAAAGAGTATGTTTTACTCTTCATATCCTCAAATTGTTTTCGTCGTTGATCTTTTTGATCATTTGGACGAAACAGCCTTTGTTGTTGGCGTTCAGGAGGTGGAGCCCTTCGAGAAGATGAAGGTTTTGAAGTAGAAATAGGTACAGGTGCCTGTTTAAGCATAACTGTAGCAGTTTCTGCTTTACCCATTCTTCTTCCTGGAGCTGATGGAATTACACGAGATTTAACCTTAGCCTGCATAAGGGAATCTTCAATCTGTTGAGCGATTGAAGTAAGGTCTCGAAACCCTCCTGTGTATTTCACAGGGATCAATGGCATGCATAATTCGTCACGCAAATTTGCCACACAGATTGGCAACAATTCCTCCTGAGGGAGTGATAAACTCAAGGAATACGTTAATCCCTTCCAACGAGCAATGAAATCAGAGACTCTTTCATTCTCCCTTTGCTTGCAGTTTGTAAGATCGAAAACTGTCGTTTTTGGCAAAGTTGAGATGAACTGAAGAAGGAATTTTTGACGAAGATCCTCCCATCCGATGACTGACCGGGATTTCAAGCTTGTATACCAGACAAAAGCTGGTCCTTGCAAGGTTCGCACGAAGCATCTGAGTTTCACTGCTTCTTGTTGCTCTGGAGTTCCCATCATAGGATCACAACAAGACACGTAATGCGTCAAATGTTGTTCAGGGTCACCTGATCCATTGAAAGTAGGGAAAATAGGGTTTCCAAAACTGGATAGAGGAGAAATTGAATCTACCCATTCAGGGTAAATTTTCTTTTCAGGTTGAACTTGCGCCCGTTTCCCTTCCATAGTTTCTAACCGAGCTGTTAAGGACTCAATAGTAGTTATTAACTTTTGAGAAACGTCAGGTTGAACTTGGTTTTGGGTAGGTGCAATGAATGGAGCTTGGACAGCCGTGGAGGTTGGTGCTGCAACTAATGGTAGTGCTGCCAACCGTTGTTGCGTTTGACCCGTAGGATTAGACCTCTGTGGGTGTACTGATAAAGGAGGATATTCCTGATCCATCTCAGTAGTTACAACAAATTCCTTCGGCTGTCGGACTTCAGTATTCTTAAGAAGAAGACTACTCTGAAGTAGTTCTGCATTCAACCTTCTTAATTCTTTCATTTCTTCCTCCTGTTGTGCAAACCTTTGCTCTAATGAGAGCGATTGACCTCCTTCAGAGGAAGGGTGATAAGTAACCTGATTCTTTCCTTTCCCCTTATTGGATCCTTTTCGGAGAGGGGGAAGTGGGTTACTTGAAGGAATACCCAAATTTTGGGCAAGCCTTTGATTACGTGTGCGCACACCTTCTTCATTTAGGTCTGTGTGCGCAACTTCTTGAGAAGGAACCTCTTCATCTGATCCCTCTGATTGAGCCTCATTTGGTGAATCAGCAGCAACGGCAGTGATGACATTAATGGATGCATATTTCATGGAATCCCTTCTATCAGCATTTCTGTGATATTGTCTCTTTTTATGTCCATGATAAGGCATGGCATTCCGTTGACTTGACCCCTCAGGAATTTCTTGGAGAACCGTCACTTGGAGAGAATCTCCTGACATCTTGGCTCTTCGTTCCTCTTGAGGCTTATTCCCTAATCGAGAGAATACTGACTTTCTCTGAGGGAGGGATTGAAGATTTGAAAAAGTCCCCAGTCTGGTGGACTGGGGGTGTTCCTGTTTCTTCTGCTCAACTCCTCGAATCCCATTCGTTGATTCTGAGGGTTGGGTTAGAGAAGTCCCCAGTCTGGCAAGCTGGGGTGTTTCTTGACATGCTATGTCTGAGATCTTCTTGAAATCTCTCTTGATCTTGCGGATATTAGTTCGGAAATTAGCTGGATGCATTAACCTGTATCCACTTTTATCACCTGGTTCAACAGACCGTTGGATGATTTCCGAAACTTCTGTCATTTGATGACGTGTTTGCTCCAAACGAGAGGCTTGTGCAATATTCTCGCCTGCTTGATGTAGGAGCAATTCAACAACCTGTTCTCTATATACTTGATTTTGAGAGGAACTAGTTGAAGCTTGATCTCGAGCAAGATTTTGATTATGAACAAAGCCCATTGACTGTGGCCGGCCATGGGCAATAACATTGCATGAGACCATTTTCGGCGGGCTTTGCTGACCGGAAAGCACTGTGAAATGTAGTGCTCCGTGAATACCCCATCCTCTGATATGAACATTAGATGGAGCATTGGAAATTAACTGACGCAATCTTCTTAGTGCTCCATGGCATGAACGTTGAAGGGTTCTCTGTTGCTTTTCAGCCTTCGGATACCGAGAGACTGATAGAGATGCCAAATCAATCTGGCGTTGTAACCCTTCTATTATCTTAAGATGATTTTCATATTCAACGTAAGATAATACCTTCTTCTTTAATTGACAAAGAGTTTTCCATATGTTAAGACGAATATCATGGATTCCATCATCCGTCAACATCTTTGGAATGTCATACTGTGAATCAGCCAAAGGCCAAAACATGACTGGTACTTCACCTTTTGCCAGTTTTTTCCTCATGTTCAGCATTTCCTCTTTATCATTAAATGAAGATTCTTCTACCTGTTTGGACCAGAGTTGGTGTTTCCTTGTTGCTTCATTGGATTCAACAAGATTGGTAGAGGAATCACTATTCATGCTGGAAGATGAATGACCCAGGGAAGGTTCGGAGAATAACCTGAACCCCAAGCTATCTTCTGATGGAGAAAGAGTTTCACCTGCCGATAGTAAAACTTCAGACATGACTGGTTTTACGTTTGCAAGTGCCTCGAGATAGGAGGGCTTTCTCGTCACTACATTGCCTTCTGAAGAATTTTCGAGACAATGTGAATCACTACTGCGGAGAGGACTTTCGCAGCGAAGTTCATCACCATGAGGAGGACCTTCATGATGGGTTACAGCAAAAGATGAGGTCTCTTGCTCCTTGGTCTTCTGACCACACAGAGGGTTCCTGTGGTTCTCATCTGAAGAAGAAACTTCAAGATTGACCGAATTTTCATGAAGTAAGTCTTCATGAGGAAGTGTCTGTTGAAGACCTTCGGGATTAATGTTCCTGTTATTGGGAACTGAGGGAGTAGAATCTTGAATTCCGACAGATAAATGTCTGAGGGCTTCAAGAACTCCAGCATCGAGCAAGGCCTTGTTGCAGATTGGCCTTTGATCTCCTGACTGTGCTAGGCGGATCTTTTTCTTAGATGCCTTCTTACTCGCTTTAGAAACCACTTGATGACGAAAGTGATTGCTCTGAGCAGGTGTATGTGCCTGATCAGGAAAGATGGTCAGGTTAGGCTGACGATCATCGCTCAAATCAGGTGTATGTGCCTGACTTGGTTGTCCGTATGATATGGGGGAGTAGGCCCCACAACCCTCTTGGACTGGAACAGATGTGTGTGTCTGTTCCGGAGTGAATTGTTGATGTGTCACTCCACTGCTAGGGATAGATTTATGTGTCTGTCCCTGAGATGATGCTGAAGCTGTTATGATATCCTGGCAAGCATCCAGAATATGAGCAGGAATTTGCTTCTGCTCTTTCACCATTGACAAAATATGTTTGGTGACTTCAGCCGCCGGAACAGGGATATACGTCCATTCCGGGCTTGGAGTAGGTGTATGTGCCTGCTCATGTCCTCCTTTTCCTGTCAGTGAATCCTGACAGTACTCAAGTGTGGAGGCAGAGAGTTTAGTCTGCCTCCTGTTTGTCGTCGGGGCTTTCTGACTGACTTCTCCGTGCGCTACCAAACGAGACTGTTGGTAGACTTGATTAGTATTAGCAGGTGTATGTGCCTGCTGATTACACTTCGCCAAACGCGGTTGACGAGATCCATCATATGTAGTCAGATGAGCCTGCTGACTAACTGCTGATGTATAAGCAGGTGTATGCTCCTGCCTATGGTACTCCGCCGGAATTGCCTGGCGGGATCGGCTTGATGCTGCCAGACGAGTCTGCTGGACAGCGGGATTAAAATGAACAGGTGTGTATGCCTGCTCGTTATTTGCCACCAAGTTAGGTTGGTGGACTTCTCCGGAGATGACAGGGATGAAAACCTGCCTATTGTTAACCGGGTTCCGTCTCTGGTGATTCATCTTGCCTGCTCGGGTTCGAGGAACCTGAGCTGAATGCCTGGAGCCGGTACCCTCATCATGTTGAGGGCGCACTACCGCACGAGTCTGGCGGCGATTGTTGATGGGAGCCCTTGAGAAGGACTCCTGTCTTTTTGATTTAAGGTCCTGCGGGACCTGCTCATTCACTTCCTCGGAATAAGGGAGTGAATGGAAATTGCGTTCCGGGGATAACGACCCGAAACGGTTGGAGACGGTAGTCAGCACCGTCTGCTTCTTGATTGCTGGTCGCCGTTGTCCGGACGACCAGGTAGAATTGTTAACTTGGAGGGCTTGACGAGCGGCCTCCAGAGTTGGGATAGTACCGTTGCGACGGTACTCCTTAACCAGTGCATTAGAAACACAGCGTTGAAGACGCTGAGTTGGTGATGTCATCCTCAGAGAGGATGACGTTCCAGCAGGAGTAGCAGTATTGGTTTTCACGGCAGCAGACCTCACAGTAGAGGTGTTCCCAGCAGCAGTATTCACAGGGGTGAATTTAAGGAAAGCCATTTTTTGTATAAGATCTTGAAAAAAGAGTGCCTGTTCCATGTAACAGACATAATCAAGATGAATCCGGGTACTGCATCTTTTGGATGATCATATGTCAATGATTGCCTTGTTGGCCCAAAGGGCCTAACAGATAAGAAGAACATCACTTTAATTTGGTTAAGGATTCACGTCGGGTTCACCATTTTTGTTTCGCGCGGAATCCGGGGATGACCTCCTGGACGGGAGATTCAAACGTTCCGATCGATTTCTAACGGGTTTATTCGTAGAACCGGAAACATCCAATGATTCCATATCCGTTGGGACCTACTTTCCAAAGGCAGGCGCTCATTAGCTTGTGGGCTAATGAGGCTTAGGAATTTGCATTGGTCGAGAGGATGGGAGGTCGGACTCATCACACCTTTTTGAGGGGAATTATTGTCTACTCCGGGACTCTCTTTATAGATTTAAGTTAAGTTCGTGAATCCTTATTACATTACCAAGTATAAAATGAGCTTTCCTTTAGTTTCAACAATCAATGATTAAATATGCAAGAAATTTAGAGAATCTTTTATATGTATTCGAGGTTCTTCATCAATATAGAATCATCTATATTTGTTTAGAGATTCTTGGTCAATGGTATCCTTCAAAACATTTATATAAAAGTCTCTTGGTCATTTTGATGACCAGGATGGTTTTAAAGCCACTCAGTGGGGCACTTGAAGTTTATCATCATTCAGAAGGACAGAGATTATTTCAATGTTGGTATCGAACCCATGAATGGGCTACCTACGTATCCTTTGTTTTGAAAAAGGAATCAGAACCCACGTAGTTCGAAGAATGGGGTATGATGTTTATGATTGATGGCTCAAAGATGAATGTCATAATTACTTTTACACTCTAAGCTTACGTGAGTCATGCTCGGTGTGAGAAACAAGAGGTTTTGGTAAAATTTAGACAATTGTGCCGTAAAAGATGCAATCATAAGAATTTTGTTTTGGGGCTTATGTATAGATGACTGCCCAGATAGACGAAGGTTTAGGATTTACTTTTAAGGAGAAAATCCAAGAACAGGGTCCACAAAGTTATATGTGCTTCATGGAGATTTGAATACTCTAATCTTCGGGCTTACTCCTAAGGAAGATGCCCAAGTTAGGAGGGGACTTATGATTGGGTTTTATTCCTAAAGAGGAAACCCAAATCAAAGGAAATTTATGACTGGTTAAGAGAAATTTTAAGAGACTTGGGGCTTACTCTTAAGAAGGATGCCCAAGATTTATGACTAGGACTTATTCCTGAGAAGGAAGCCTAGGTTAGGGGACTTGGGGCTTACTCCTGAAAAGGAAGCCCAAAGTTATGACTGAGTCTTATTCCTGAAAAGGAGACCCAGGTTAGGGATTAAGGTTTGGGGCTTACTCCTGAGGAGGATGCCCAAGATTAAAGGACTTGATTGGGGCTTATTCTTAAGAAAGATGCCCATATCAAAGGTTTTATAACTGGGGATTATTCCTGAAAAGGAGACCCAGGTTAGGATTCTCTCATCTTAAAGGATGAGGTTTGAAATGAATGAACTCTCAATCTTTGGTGATATGAAGATGTTTAAATCACTAGGTTTTGAGAGATATTTCACAGAATTCCTTTCAGATAAGGATGTCAAATCAAGATATCATGCCATAAATGGCTTTGAAGAGTATCTTGAAGACTGAATCTTGAATAGGAAGGGTGAAATGGCTTAAGAGGGGTAAAAATGGGCAAGATGGGCACCCAAAAAGATAGGGGCGCGCAAGTCTTGAAGGTCGCGCAAGTCCTGCGTCGGCGCGCAAGTGTTGGTCGCGCAAGTATACTTGCGCGACATGAGGGATACTTGCGCGATTTTCAACCAGAGTTAAAATACTTGAGCGACTCTTTATTAAACCCTTTAAAATCCTCTTGGAGTTCTTCCAGAGAAGGGACGCGCAAGTTATATTGAAGGAATTAAGTTGGCGCGCAAGTGTTTGATAAGTTTCAACACTTGGGCCTTCCTTCTTCTCTTTAGATCTTCCGTTCTAGGTAAGAGATTACCTTAGAAGTGTTCCGGAAGCTTTGAGAAGAGACTTGGGCGTCGGGAGCTTTGATCCGAGTTTCTGGAAAAAGATCCTCCCGAATGGGGGGCCCACAGGGTCTATTTATAGGCAAAAGAAGACCCCGGGCGGTTACTGGGCGGTTACCAGATCTGTCGCGCAAGTCCCTTGCACGACCATGAGGGGTCGCGCAAGTGTTGAGGCGGCGCGCAAGTGTACTTGCGCGACCAAGAGGGAACTTGCGCGACCTATGGGCAATGTTCTCCTTTTTCATCCCTTTGTCTATTTTTGATGTTTCTTCAAAGGATTAATCACTTTGAGCTCAGATATTCCCTTTTCCGAACTTTAGATTCCGTGACGAAAGGAGCGTCAACAACGTTCAACCGCCTCCCTCAAATTGAAGAATTTTAAATAGTACCCCTCTACCCATGAATTTTAATATTTATATCAGTTTTTCAAGTGGCACAATATTTAGGTGGAGATATGGATTTTGGATTATTCTAAGTGAAAAGGTGAAAATCTCTTTATGTTTGAGTTTATTGTTGAAGGGGGAGATAATAAAGTGAAATTTAATAAAAGATATAATGAGATTCTCTCATAAAGGGGACATTTATGGTATGCAAGTATATAAGATTGGGGAAGTTCTATAATGAGGTATGAAATGATCCATGTAATTATATATTTAACTCTTTTTTTAAACACCATGAAATTCCCAAGTAGACTTAGAGTGATAGATTATAATTTCAAATTTTTTTGGGAAAAAATCCCGTATGGAAACATTGAAATATTTTTAGGTTGATTGTGTTTGTTGAAAAAGTTGGTTTCTAAGGTATGTTGTGGATATGCATAGATATTTTTTACTATGTATGTCAACAAAGATTCAAGACAGAGGATTGGATGCCATAGAAGTAGTACATAAATTTTCACACATAAGGTGATGTCATTTCCCAGTGTTGGCCAATTTTTTGGGGTCCAAAATTTGGAGTTTGGATAGCATTGAGAAAAGTGGATATCCTTAAAGGGATTATTAAAATGTGGAAAAGGCATTAGTTTCATTAATATGGGATTTTTGAATTGTGTTCGTGAAGGCGCACAGATTCTGATGGTGAGCTGTGTGAGTACGACGAGCATCGCGAATGGAATAGGAAAAAATAATCATGAGTGGATCATAATAGTGGTGTGAAGTTGTGATGGAAAGACCTGTTACAATTATAGTAATCATGAATGGGGAATTTATTTGGAGCTTTTTGAAAAAGGTAGAATCGCAATGGAAATTAAGGGGATTTATGAAATTGTGCTGACATGGCTGGAATGTTTTGGAATCAGTGGGAAAGGCCTATAAATAGGCCTCTACCCGTTCAGAAGAGTAGAGAGACTTAATAAAGATCTTAAGGATCTAGGTTCACAAAGGTGGTTTTTGAAGGTGGTTTGTGAAGGAGTTTCATTCAAAGAAGTTTGCGAAGGCTATGATAGTCAACATAATGTTTAGATCATCACGAAAGTAAGGGAATTCACAAAGGCTAAGTAAGATTCACGAATGGAAGGAGCTTTGTGAAGGCTATTTGAGCTTCATGAAAGAGGTGTTCTTCGCAAAGGGTAAGTGATCTTTATGAAAGGTATGATATTCGTGAAAGTCTATTTGAGCTTTATGAAAGAGGAGCTTCATGAAGGCCGTGATCATCTCAGAAGTAGTTCAGAAGGTATTTCCCAACACATCTGTGGTAAAGTGGTTTTCATTAGTTGGATGAAAGTGGAAATTCAATAGAGAATCCATCTATAAATAAGGGTATAGTCATTAGAGGTATTTAGGATACCTACAATTCCATAAATTGTGAGTGAATCCCTTTTAAGAGCAGTGAGAAAAGGAATAGTAAGACGATGATCCTTTCCACCAATAGTGATCCAAAGAAAGATACATAGAGAGTGACCCTTGGGAATGCAGTTAGAAGACCCTAAACCTTGTAAAGGAAGTGATCCTGGGAAAATAATTTATCTAGCCCAAACATTTTAATTTATAAGTGAGATCTAGTGGATTTGGTACATCGGCACATTGCAGTTGTATGCTCATTGGACATAGCCCAATGAGGGTGAACCTAGTAAAATCATTGTGTCTCATACATGTTTTCATTTTAGTCCATACATTGTTATGGGACGAGGATAGAAGAGTGTTTGGTTTAATGAATAAACAAGATCCAAAGGGGCATTAGTTTTAATATATCATACCTTGATTCAACCCCCTCTCGGGGTGTTTGACCTAGTGGGCCTAAAAAAGTTTCTTATAGAATTTATGGAGAATGTGTGTGGTAGTGAATTTCACTTTGGATTTCAAAAAATCCAAATGGGTGAATGTTGGAACAAATGTGATTTAAGATAGAGATTGATAGTGTGTTATGTTTGTTATCAATTTGTTTCTAGGTTGATCAAGGAGTTTTCAAAAAACCATCCTAGAATAGGAATTGAAAATATTGGATAATAGATACATTTCATAGCATTTACCAAATTTTTGGGTCCAAAAATTTGCTTGGAAGTTTAAAGTTTATTCCAATTCTAATGAATGAATTTATTATAATTATGGGTGAATTCACATTATTAGAGGTGACATATTCATGTTGGTCAACATAAGCACTGTGTGATTTTATTTACCACTAATGGAAGAGGGTACTGTGTTTTTTTGACCTTGTTCTTGTGAAGTAGTGTTTTGGTAATTAAAAATTAATATGGATGTTGTGTGAAGGGTTGATCTGTGTGAGTGGAGAACCATGCTAAAGGGTTTCATTATAATTAGGCACTATGTGCAAGTTAATCTATGAAATCAATGTACTAAAAATTTCAGAGATTAGGGATGAGAAAAAATATGGGTTTTTTCCAATAAATATATTCTTATCTTCTCATTTAGGGTTAATTAAAATTTGGAGGATTATTAGAGGCTTATCCTTTATATAAGTTAAACATTTTGAATTGGACATAATAGAAGAATTTTATCAAATAAGGTAGATTGAAGGAACATGTGTGAACTTGGTTTTATTATTAGAATAAAGAAAAGATATTTGGGTGAAATCCTCTAAGTTAAGGGAGTTTCAAAAACAATACCTAAGTGAAGAACTTGTGTTAATGACATAGAATAAAGGTAGTTGTGTGAAGTATAATTGAGTGAAATGTACATGAGAAAACACTCTTGCATAGAGGGACCTGGTGGAATAAATTAGGGTGAGGTGACTTAAGTGAACCATATCTGAGTGAAGCTAGAGGCTGGAGTGTACGATACCTGATTAAATCCAAGGACCTGGGTAGAGCATACCCGGGTAAAGCTGGGGACTTGGGAAAAGGTGACTTGGGAGAATCTAGGGACTTGGAGGAACTACTCAAGAAAAATTGAGGGATTCATTAGAGAAAAAAAATTCTAGACCTTAATGATGTAGTTCTTAATTCACATCTATAAATATTTGAATCCGACATCCAAGACATTAAATTAACGAAGACTACCATCCAAAGTAGTGAGAAAGGAAGAGTCTATTGAGGTGATCTAAGGGAATCTGTGCACTATCATTGAATAATTTGTAAATGTTGCGTGCCAAGAATGGTGTGACCATGAAAAAAACTCTAATCCACAAAAAATAGTGAATCATAGTGTATTTTGGTATGACTAACGCATCATTGGTGTGTACTCCATGGATTATCTCTTAGAGGTGAACCAAGTAATATTTCTATCTTTTCTTTTTATTTTTTTCAATTGTTAATATGGTGGATGTGTGGATAACTTAGATTGATTTAATGAGTTCCTAATAATGTGGATACAAGATCCTAAGAATCAAAAGATAAATTTAACACCATGATTCACCCTATCCTCTGAGAGTGAATAGGGTTACAACACCAAACCTAGGGATAAAGCCCACTATTTAGAGGGGAATACATCCATTAATAGGACAATAAACACATCATGGTCTCTTTAACATCACATAAAAATCCATATCATCATCACTCTAGAGGGATGAGCTAAAATCCATATCCCACCTTAGATCATCTTAGGTTACCCCTCTCATACAAAACATGTTGGGCAAAAATCCCCCAAGGTAACATTGCAGTTTTTTTGGTTTGATTGTGTTTGTTGACAAAGCAGGTTTTCATGGATATTTTTCAAGTTCCCAAGAAGTTGTTGACAATCCTTGTTGACAAAGAACGATGACAAAGGAAAGGACGATCTGGAGGCGGTACAAAAAGAGAAGTACAAGGTGGCGCCGTTTCCCAGTGTTTGCCAAATTTTTGGGGTCCAAAATTTGGAGTTTGGTGAGAATCACGAAAATAGGATTTCCATGAAGAGAATAATTTAATATGGCAAAGGCATGACTTTCGAGAAGATAGGATTCATGGTTTGAAAATCGCGAAGACCAGAAGAATGGAGGTGGTGATGCTTCGCGATTACGTCAAGCTTCGCGAACGGCAGAGACTGAAGCGCATCGCGGCGGTGAAGGGCTTTGCGAGGGAGCTTCACGGGGAAGGCGCGAAGGTATGTTGGGCTTCGCGAGGGAGCTTCGCGGTGAAGTCGCGAATGTTGATGGTGATTTTTCGCGATTATGTCAAGATTCGCGAATGGAAAATTACCTTGGTGCTTCGCGATTTGGACAGAATTCCGGCGGAAACTTTTGAGCTTCGCGATATGAGATGACATGGTGTTGACTTCATGCGAAAAGGTCGAGGGTCGGTGGAATCGCCTATAAATAGAGGCCGACCCCCTCGAGAGAAGCAGAGAGAATTTTTCAGAGAAGATCATTTGCTCTCGATTTGCGAAGGTAGTTCGCGGAGCCAGTGTGCTTCGCGAAAGAGGAGCTTCGTGGTGGCTATTGTAGCTCCGCAAAAGTTGTGTGCTCCGTGTTGGCTTAGTGAGCTTCATGAGAGAAGTTTCTTTCCAATGAGTTGAGATTCTTAGGATTTCTTCACGAGTGAGCTTCATGAGAGAGCTTCGTGAAAAGGCAGGAGCTTCGCGAAGGCTTGTTTGAGCTTCACGAAATTGGGAGCCTAGCGAAGTAGGGTGCTTCGCGAAGGTCTTTCCAAAGGTAGTTTTCCCAGTGGATAGTGGCAAAGGGGTATTCATCTATGGGTGAAAGTTGAACTTCAACAGAGCATCTACATACAGAGAAAGATGCATTCCTTAATGGAAATGAAGAGACCTACAGGTCTTTAAACTATGAGTGAATCCCTTCACAGAGCAGTGAGCTTAGGAAGAGGAAGAAGGTGATCCTCTCCACTGGCAGTGAGCCAGAGAGAGAGAGAAATAGGGAGTGACCCTTGGGAAAGCAGTGAGCTGACCCTAAACTTTGTATAGGCAGTGAGCCTGGGCATAGAAGTGATATATCCCGAACATTGTAATCCACAGCTAGTGAAGTCTAGTGGAATTTGGTACGAACCGACAACTTGTCGGCGTATGCTCCTTGGACGTAGCCCTTAGCGGTGAACCAAGTAAAATTGCTGTGTCCTATGCTTGCTTTACTTTCTGTTTATATTGTGTAGCAGGAAAGAGAGAGAAGAGTATTTTTCTTAACAGCAAAACAAGATCAGAACGGGCGTTATTTTTTAATTAGTCATACCCTGATTCACCCCCCCTCTCAAGGTATTTAGCCTAGTGGACCTAACAAAACCTCTAAAAATATTACCTAAGGTATACCCCCCTGGGTACTGATATACTAGTGGGGAAGGAACACTCACCCCATGCCCTTATAAACTAGCCTAAATACTATAAGGTATCGTAATGGTCTCAAATGGTTGATCCCAAGGTAAATTCTCATAAACTAGCCTGGGTACCTTGGTAAACCAATAACCACTCCTCCCCTGATATAGCCAGAAGGGAATTCCCAATCCCCATGGGTCAATTACTAGCACCTATAATCATACAAAAATAAATTGGGAATGTTTTTTACACAAGACTCGTGGAAGAAAAAGAAACACGACAGTATGCATAATAAAAGAAACTCCTATAATGACCCACTTATTCTCATTGGCTCGATAATACAATGAATAATTACACAACCTTAAAATACACCCCCAAGATGCCAAAGGATGGAAATAAATGATGAGTGGATTCAAATGCAAGTGGGGGATGATTTACCCTTTAAGAACAAAACCATTAACTAAACAAACCACAACCAAAAAACTAACTATATGATGCATGAACAAATGAAAGACAACTCAACCATATCATTCATATCAACCCTCTCTAAAGTTCAAACATTGGAAGACCAATCAACTATCAAAGTAAATATCATAAAAACAATTAAAGACTACAAGAATACCACAAGAATACATGCTTCAGAATATCCAAGCTCCAACATCACCAAATATTCCAAGTATCATGAGGTGGTGCTAAATACGTGTGATAATTTACCTTTTCCCAAGTCCTAGAAGATAATATATACAAAAGAACTAAAGTTCCAAAGAAAAGGTGAGTATAAAACTCAGTAAGGTTTCCCCAAAAAATTCCCCACTCACACCACAAGGATAGAAATGTTAGAAATATTTATATAAAACAATTTATATAAAACATTTCCCCAAAACAATTTATAACTAAATATAAACAAACTTCAAAAGCATTTAAAACCAAAAGTGCACAAGTTATATTTCAATAATTTTACAGAAAGTCATATTTCTAGAAAAATAACAAAAAAATGCTTTAAAACCATTTCTCATTCACATTTTGGCATAACTATTACATTCCAATTATTCACACATTTAACCACACATGCTTCGTTATGAGAATTCATTACTCATGAATGGTTTCTCATAGATCTACCATGTCATGACAAGGTAATTATATCCTGTGTTCCATTACACCTTTGGCATTGAACATAAGTTCATATTTTATCCAAGACCTAGAAATTCAATATAAACACCCATCACTATTATGCCAAAACCATTTCAACCATTTCAATAAAACCATTATTTTATCGAAAACCATTTAAACAAGCCAATTCCAAAAACCAATTTCATTTCAATAAAATTAGTCCTTTTATTGAAAACCCTTTGTAGAAATACATTTACCATTATTCTAGAAAACATCCTATTTTAAAATCCACATTTTAAAATCAATAATAAAACACTTTAATCAAAAGAACCAATTTTGAAGATTTTCCACAACCACTACTAAAGAGGTTTTCTAGCCATCATAAATCAGCCAATTAAAAATCAAATCTACATGAAGAAATCAATTTTAAACCATGCCATTCTGTTCTAGTAAAATGTGTTGAGAGTGAATCCACCTACCTCAACCGTTTTGATGAAAACTAACAACAGATGAAGAACTCTCAAGAAAACGAGCTGATTCTCCACGAAATAGCCTTAGATTTCTTCACCTACCAACAAAAAGAGAAAATATAATCATATTTGGAATAAAAAATATTATATATACCCATAATGGTCATATATATGAGATAATGTGAGGAGAGGAGAAGTATATCTATATAGATCTAAGAAAATGTGATAAGAACGACAAAGAACGACACTTACCGCAATAATTAGGCTTAAAAACACCAAGGGAGGGATTCAGATTGATTCTAAATCACTTATGAGAGGTTATACTACCTTAAATGGAGAGGAATACCAAGTTAGGACTGTTTAGTAGCAAATAATGAGGGAATTAGAGGCAAAACGAGTGAGATATTATTTTTTAGGATCTAGATTTGACTCTGCGTACAGTTAGACAACACGATTAGACAAGCCAACACTAATCATGAATTATCTACTTCATTAAGGAAACCATTTCATATTCTCATCATATAGTATCTATAACCATGAACCCATAAAGATGAAGCTACTACCTCAGTACTGCTACTACATAAGGTTTCTTCTAGGATTTCCACATGGTTTAGACTCACCGTGCACATCCCCTTTCCCTTCAAAACATATTGAAAGTTCACCCAAATCTCCCATCCTTCACCCTTAAAATTTATAAACATAAAAATAATAAATTAAGGGTTACATACTAGAAAACTGGGGTACTATATTCTACCCACCATTGGTCTTTCCGTCCCCAGAAAGTAGAAATCCATCCTTGCCCTGAAAGAGTTATGACCACTGCTCTTTCATTTCCTTCTCATGTTCCCATGTTTCTTCCTGAATCTGACCATGTTTCCATAAAAACCTCACTAGACTGATTATTTTTCCACACAATACTTTCTATTGCCTATCCACAATCTACACCGGGATATATACCAATGAATCATCCGACTCTAGGTTAAAATGATCCTGTATGATCACATGGTTAGGATCAGGATGACACTTTTTCAACTGAGATATGTGGAACAAATTATGACCTAAACTGAACCATGGTGGAAATGATAACCAATATTCTACTTCTCCTACTAATTCCAGTATCTCAAAGGGCCCAATATATCTTGTAGATAACTTTCCCTGATTTCTAAAATGAACATTTTCAAGCCTTGGAGAAATCTGCAAGAACACATTGTCACTCACGACAAATGACAATGTCCATCGATGATGATCTGCATAATATTTATAACAATTTTGATCAGTCTCCATCCTATTTCTGATCAATTGAATCTTCTTCATCATTTCTTGGACAAGTCTTGGTCTAACTAGTGATATGTCACCTATTTCCACCTAACATAGTTGAGAACGACAAGAACTCCCATACAATGATTCGAAAGGTGCCATATGTATCGAGTCCTAATAACTGTTATTATTTGAGAAAACCACTAATGGCATGTGATATTCCCATTAGCCACAAAAATAAATTAAAAAATCCCTCAATATGTCTTCCAATGTCTGTATCATCTGTTTGGTTTGGCCTTCCGTCTGAGGATGACATGCCGTAATTATAGTCAACTAAGTCCTAAGGTATTTCTATAAGGATTTCCAAAAACGATACAGGAACCTTAGATATCTATATAAGACTATCAATACTGGTATTCCATTTATCTTTAACACTTCTTGGATATAGATTTTGGACATATCCTCCATCGTATGAGTTTCACAAATAGGGATAAAATGGGAAGACTTTATGAGCCGATCCACTATCACCCATATGGAATTGTGCTTCCGAACCATTATTGGTAGAACTATAACAAAATACATCACTATCTTCTTCCATTTCGACACTGGAATTGGTAATGACTGCAACATACCTACTGGTCACTAATGATCTGCCTTAACTTGTTGACATGTTAATCACTTTGAAACGAACTCATCTACTTTCCTTTTCATGCTGCTCCATCAAAAATACGGCTTCAATGCCTTATACATCTTCTGTATTCTTGGATGTACATCCCATATCAAATGGTTTTAATCATGAAGAAGTTTCTCCTAATAAGCCATAGGTACAACCATCCAATATCTGAACCACAAAACTGAACTCCCATCATGGTTCCATCCCTCAATGGTTTCCCCACCATTGAGTTTTGAACTCATAACAAGACATTCTTTATTAGATGTTTGTACCTCTTTGAGCATATTTACCAACTTAGGAACCATAAAGAATGAAAATAAAACCATAACACCACCTTGGTATTCACATTCCACATGCATGTCAGCTAGGACCGACATTAACTTCCACTCCTCTAAAGCTTCCTTTTCCATTTACGCATATGACTTTTTTCTTAATGTATCATCCACCGAATTGAATTTTCCTGGTGTATACATTAAGTCAAATTCAAACATCTGGAGATACTCCATCCTTCTCCTTTGCCTCAGATTCAAATCTTATTGAGAGAAAATATATTTCTAGATTTTTTGGTTTGTGAACACAGTAAATTTCTCACCAAAAAGATAGTGTCTCCCAGTCTTCAAAGCATGGAAAACCATATCTAACTACAAGTAATGTGTTGGGTAATTATTCTCATGCACTATCAACTACCTTGAACCATAAGAAACCACATGGTCTCATTGCATGAGAACACATACCAACCTAGATCACAAAGCATCACAGTACACTACATACCCCTATCCCGATTGTAGAAAAATCAAGATAGGTGTTTATGTAAGGATAACTTTTAGTTCTTGAAAAGACTTCTGACATTCCTCAATCCATTGTAGTGGAACATTCTTCTTTGTCAAATCTGTCATTGGTGAGGCTAGTCATGAGAATTCACACAAAAATAATCAGTAATAACTAGTTAGACCAAGAAAACTTCAAATCTTAAAGACATTTTTCAGAGGATTCTATGAGATAAAAACTTTAATATTCTATGGATCCACAAAAATGCCACTTTTAGTTATGACATGGCCATGGAAGCATACCTCTTATATCCAAAAATCACACTAATAGTTTGACATAAAAATAATGGTCTCTCAATATTCCCAACACTTTTCCAAGTGTTTCTTATGCTCATATTTTGTCCCTGAGTACACCAATATTTCGTCAACAAACACCATAACAAAAGAATCCAGATATTTCTAAAATATCCGATTCATCAATTCCATAAATAATGTTAGTGCATTCGTGAGACCGAAAGGAATTACTACATACTCGTAGTGGCCATATCTATTTTTGAAAGCTGTTTTTGGAATATATTCCTTCTAAACTTTCAATTGATGATATCCTGATCACAAGTCAATTTTTAAGAACTATTGGACTCCACTCAATTGATCAAACAAATCATCAATTCATGGAAGCAGATGTCTTTTCTTTATCATTAATTAGTTAAGATTACGATAATCAACGCATAGTTGAAGAGTTCCATATGCTTTCTTTATGAACAAGACTGGTGCTTCCTACAAAGACATACTTGAAAAAATGAATCCTTTACTTTAGAGCTCATCCAACCACACTTTCAACTCCCTTAATTATACTAGTTCCATCCTATAAGATGGAATGGAAATAAGATTGGTCCCTAGAAGGTGATCAATCGTAAACTCCACTTCCCTTATAGGTGGTAATCCTAAGAAGTTATTGGGAAAGACATCTATAAATTGATCACAACTTCTATATAAATGGTATCATCGATCTCTTCTATCGATTCCAGAGTCAACACTGCCAACTAGTAAGAGATCATTCCCATCGCTAGTGTCGACAATCCTGTTGCACCTATCTTCACAACCATTTGTCCTCTAAATAGATGCTCAACATCGTCCTCTATTTTGAAACTAACCGTTATAATATAATACTCAATGTGAGCCTTGAATGTTTTCAATAAATACATACCTAGGATTACATTATAGAAATCCATCTCCAACACTGAGAAGTCCCACTTTAGCTTAAATCCATCAACGATTATAGAATATGCTCTACACACAAAGGCTCGACACTAT
This sequence comes from Viscum album, assembly GCA_963277665.1. Taxonomy (NCBI): domain Eukaryota; kingdom Viridiplantae; phylum Streptophyta; class Magnoliopsida; order Santalales; family Viscaceae; genus Viscum; species Viscum album. The sequence continues at coordinate 887,038,687 of OY728135.1, read as the reverse complement.
CTTTCACCAATAGGGGTTTGATGTTTTAACATGAAATGCATAATTCAAATTTTAAACTTATAAAATCAATAGAATTAGAATAAATAAATGAATGTGATGCACTAGTATCAAACAACACTTGCATAAGGGTAGAATTCAATAGAATCATACCTATCACTATAGATGGTCTAGCCTGATCATCTACAACCATCTACTTAGCTTCATACAATTGCTTTATTGTTACACTATGCTACTTATTATATTGATAATATTGATCTTTTTTATGAGTCATGGTGTTCCTAGCATCACCATGGCTAGCTATGCCTTACTGACAAGACTGATTCTTCTTTCCTTGTTTGGTCGAAGCATATGATGCCTGTGACATTTGAGAAGTGTCTCGAGGAATTGACCTCGAATAACTTTGACAATAGCACTTAATATGTCTATATTGTTGAAATTATGGAATTATCTTAGTTTTTTAATATAGTATCAGTTCATGTGATCGAAAGAACCACATTGGAAACATCCCTCTTGGATATTTGGTCATGGAGAAAGGTTCACTGATCAAGCTATTTGATTCTGCATCCCGCTTCCACCTTGGAAATAGGTTTCTCTCTTATGATTTCTCCCAACATTATAGTTCCCACCATTTCTTATAGGTATCACCATGATTCCTCCTCCCATACCTCCTATGATGTCCAGTTCATCCACTTTCACTCTGTTCACCATCTCTGTATAATTTGTAATACAAAGTAATAAAATATTCAAGCTAATATCCTAAATTAGCCCTAATTCCAAGATGTGTTCCATCAAGGATGAACTATTCATAAAATATAGTGAAAATAATAATAAATACATGAATTTAGCTACATATTATGTGAAAATGATATTTTTCTACTTTAGGATGAATAATTCCATCATTCTCTGGATCCTAAATGTGCAAGGATATAATGTTTTGTTAAAAAATTCCCCAAAATTCTTCAAAGTAAGGCCTTTATCCAGTTTAAACTACACTTCTAAATCCCACCACTGGTGTATGTGATCCTTGATAATATAAGTTTCTATATTTACTTTCAGATTTTATGGTGTGTAGATGAAATCAAAAATATGATTCATCCTATTCAACCAAACCTCCACATTTTTGTGTTTAGAATAACCCAGAAAGATGGGTGGATTCTGCTTCATGAACTGGATGGAATGATCCACATGCCTTGGATCATCCCTCTTGTTCCCAATATCCATATCTTGGAACACTTGGACTATACTCATAACTAGCTCTTGGTTCACCTATGGCTCAGGTGAAACCACATTCTCTCAAGTTTATTTCAGTTTGTTTCTATGATGCCTATCGGGTTCCATTTTCTAAACAGACAACAAAATCTGTAAGTCTCACTCACTAGAAACTGATGGATTAATATTTTAAATTCTATCACATCAACTATAATAACATTTATTTCCAAAATTTCCTCTTCAGGGTTTAACCATTTTTGAAAAATTATATTCTTGCTTTTGAAAATTAAACTATTTTTGAAATTCATCAACCATGATCTTTTCAAAATCTTTCATTTGAAATCAATTGCATCATTTTTCAAAAAAATTCACCTTTGTAAAAAATCATAAATCATTACTCAAAATGAAATATTCAATCCTAGTGGGAATTCATTCCTCTAAAATTCATTTCATTCTCATCTCATTGGATAAACCCATGACAATGAGATTCCAAGATCCTATAGGTGTCTCCAAAACACTTATGTATCCAACTCCATGGTAACTTGAAGTTCAATATAAAAAGGATAGATAAATATTTTTATTTAATACATTTCAAGTCCCAATAATCCTACTCCTTTCTAAGATCATAACCCAAGGAATAGACAGGAATGACTTTCAAATCCAAGACCAAGAAAACTGATGACTACTTGTTCCACAAGGGAAGGAACTAGATGATACCATGTATATCGAAGAAACGTTTTAGATCAATCAAACTGATACCATTTGTAATGACCCACTTATTCTCATTGTCTTGAGAATACAATGAATCATTACATGGATTTAAGTGACATCCCAAAGATTCTAAAGGTTGGAAATAAATACTGAATGGATTCAAATGCAAGTGGGGGATGTTTTACCCTTTTATAACAAAACCATTAACTCAACAAAACATAACCAAACAACTCACTATATGATGCATTAAAAAAATGAAAGACAACTAAACCATTACATTCATATCAAACCAATATAAATTATAAAATAGTGGAAGACCAATAAAATATCAAAGTAAATAGTTAAAAAACAAATAAAGACTCCAAGAATACCAAAAGACTCCATTATCCACAAGCTTCAAGCTATAGCATCCCCAAACAATCCAAGTGTCATGAGGTGGTGCAAAATACATGTGATACTTTACCTTTTCCCATGTCCCAGAAGATAAAATCTACAAAATCACCAAAGTGCCAAATAAGAGGTGAGTATAAAACTCAATAGGATTTCTACAATTACTTCCCTACTCATGCCTCTAGGATATAAAGGTCAACAACATTTATATAAAATAGTTTATATTAAACAACTTCCCAAAATATTTTATAGCTATATATTAACAATCATCGAAACCATTTAAAACCAAAAGTGCACAAGTGATATTTCAAAAATTTTCTAGCATGTCAAATTTCTAGAAAAAAACCAAACAAAGATTTAAAACTATTTCTTGTTCACGTTTTGGCATAACCATTCCATTACACTTATTCACATATTCAACCACACATGATTTGTTATGACAAGTCTAAACTCATGGGAGTTTTCTCATCGATCTACCAAATCATCACAAGGTAATTATATCTTATGTGAAATTACACCTTTGGAACTAATCACAAGGTTATATTTCAACCAAGCCCTATAAATGCAATATAAACACCCGTCACTATTATTCCAAAACCATATCAACCATTTCAATAAAACTGTTCTTTTATTGAAAACCATTTAAACATGAAAATTATAAACACCCATTTTATTTAAATAAAATCAGTCCTTTTATTGAAAACCCTTTAATCAAATCCATTTAGCATCATTCCAAAAAACTCCCATTTTAAAATCCACATTTTAAAATAAAGAATCAAACACTTTAATGAAAAGCACCAATTTTCTATATTTTCCATAACCATTACCAAGGAGGGTTTCTAGCCATCATAAAGTAGTCAATTAAAAATCCTATACACAAAAATCGATCAATTTCAAACCATTATATTTAGTTATAATTAGAGGATTTGAGATTGAAGCCACATACCTCGACCGTTTTGAAGAAAACTGACAACGGACGAAGAACACTTAAGAAACCAGGTTGATTCTCCACGAAACTTCCTTAGATATCTTATAATACCAACAAAAAGAAAAAATATCACCACATTTGGCATCTAAAATCTTATATCTACCCATAATGGGTGTAAATATGAGAAACCAAGAGGATAGGAGAAGTAGATCTAAGTAGATATAAGAAAATGTGACAAGAACAGTGAATAACAACACTTACCGCAAGAATCGGGCTTGAAGACACCAAGGGAGGGATCCAGATTTATTCCAAATCAATTGAGAGAAGTTATACTACCTTCAATGGAGAGGAATATCAAGTTATGGCCCTTTATGAGAATGAATTATGGAGTTATAGGCAAAATGAGTGAGATCCTATTTTTTAGGATTTAGATTTGACTCTACACATGATTAGACCGTACTGTTAGAAAAATTGTGCCGTAACTTTGAATTAGATTCTACCTTAAGGAAAACCTTTCATGGACTCCTCACATGGTCTCCCTAACTATTCACCCACCATGCTGAAGCTACTACCTAAAAAATTCTATTGTGCACAGTTTCTTTTAGGATTTCCACATGGTTTATACACACTGTGCACAACCCATACACATACTGTTTTCCCTAAAAACATATAAAAAGTTCACCCAACTCTCCCATCCTTCAACCTTACACTTTATACACATAAAAAGCACAAAGTAAGGGTTACATAAAAGAAAATGGGTGTCCTAAAAATCCACTGGGATTAAAGTACCAGAATACAACAAGGTATAAACAGGCCCAGAGTAATACAACCGAAGTACCAAAATAGAGGAAAAAAACCAAGTCCCTAAGGATGCAACTGACTAACCGAGGTTCAACAGCTAGATCCACCTCTAAGAGATCCTTTCCCCTTTCTCTAAACTGGAAGAAAAAAATCTAAAAACACCCAAAGGAATAAGTAGGGTGTGCGATAAAAATCCCAATAGGGTATCACTAAGGATTCCATAATAGATGTTAAAAATAGATTAACCAAATTAATTATTTCAATTTTTAAAATAAAAAAGTTTGAAATTTTCAAATAATATTAAAAGAATCATGATATATAGTTAAAATAATGGAAAAAATAATTTAATAAATGGCTTTACAAGTGATGGAATATTTCTAAAATAATGGCTTAGATAAAACATTTATATAAAATAGTTTATATAAATTCAGAAGGCATTCAATGTAGTTTTTACAACATTGGTATAAATTTATATCTTAAATATAAATAACAAGATAGCAACAGGGTCATCTGCCAAATAGGTACATATTTTCTGAGCTATAGGACACTAAAATCTCTAAGTGATCTCAACAATATGTGTATACACACATCCCCCTAACAATGGCCAAAGGCGACTCATCACCATCCCATCAGGGATGTGACCCACTACATGTATGTTTTAGAACGTTTTAATATTGTAGAGTGTATCCAAATAACTTACAAACTACTTATGTCTTGCAAGTTCTCTTATACAATAAATTATGGGATTTTTTTTAAACTTATAAAAATAAAATTAAATCCCATTCTTCCATTTCAATACAAATTTTCCATTAAAAACTAAAATAGGTTTTAATAAAAAACATTTCTCTTTAACAAGATAAAACTACTGGGTTTCTATCAAAACATTTTAAGACATTTTCACCAATTTTAAATCCTTTCAAAACCAATTCCAAAAATTTCACAATTCATTTACACAATTATATTTAACAATTTAATTGAAATCATTTCCATCAAAATCCAATTGAAATTAAACAATTTAAATCAACCAATTTCCATAAACCCACCTTAATTCAATGGGATTGGGGGTTTTACCAAATTTACATGAAAAAACCATTTAAAATCTCCTAATTCACTTGAATTTTATTTTATTACATCAATTGAAAGAAATTTTGAGCAATTGAACTCAAATAAATAGTTGAAATAAATCATGAAATTCAAAGTTAATAAATTTGGATAAACATGATGGAATTACCTACCTTTTCCGAAAGCTCAACACTCACAATGACACCCGTCAACAAGAACAAAGATGTGGAAGACCTCAAAACAAAAACTAGAGATGAGATCCAAAAACATGGAGTATAGATCCATCAATTTCATGATGATCTATTGAAATCACAAAGGAGGAGAAAGAGAGAAAAATAAAGAACAAGGGAGAAAGCTTACCCAAGAATCACACCGCAAGCGCAACGATGATTGAATGCCAAACAAGAGGATATAGAAGGGTTGGAAAGCTTCAAGATCACTTGGGTAAGGCCTTAGTTTGAGAGATAAAAAACTGGAGTGGAGGATAAAGGAGGATCTCATCCACACTACCTATTTAAAAAATTGTAGTTGGGGTATTACACGACATGTAATACCAATACACATCACGAAACCTTTAATTTACATAACCACAAAAAAACACATCACCTTGAATAAAAAAACATTCATTCAATAAATAATGATGTGTAACCTTTCATGGTGTGAATCGTCTCACGATATTAATTTTCTCATGGTATTCTCCTAGCGACCATTGCACGTCGTGTAAGATGGTTACATGGTGTGCAACCCTCTTGATGCCTGCAGAAAAGGTTGGTTAAAGATGAGAGTCCTAAAAATATCTGACTTCACCATTATAAGTGTCCTCCTAACTCATTCTCATGCTTTCCCAGTAAATGAATTGGAAAAAAATGAGAAGGTTAAAGGCAAAACTATCAGATTGGTAACAGGATATTACAACCTCCCCTATATAAAAACTTTCTGTCCCTAGAAATCCTATGAAGAATCTTCCCAGAAAAAAAATTAAGTCCACTACACTCTCATCAGTGCCTCAAATTCCCGCATCACATGATTATCAGAACTATGCTACCATATCACATGAACCAAAGGTATTTTCCTCCCACAAAGTACCTTGGTCTCAGAATCATCTATCCTAACTGGCTGCTTAGTCAGAGATAAATCAAGTTCAATCTCAAGATCACTCTAGCTCAAAAAATGAGGTGGATTAGATAAAAACTTTCTCAAATGCAATACATGGAACAATTTATGTATCAACGTCCGATTAAATAGAAGTGGTAAATGGTATGAAACTTTCCCCACCTTTTCAACAACCTCAAAAGGTCCCACAAAACAAGAAGCAAGCTACCCTTACCTCCCATGCTGTCAATGACAAACTGTGGTGAAACTTCAAGAACACCTAGTCACCAACTGAGAAATTCAAAGGTCTATGATGAAGATCAGAATAAGACATATATAGGCTCTTTGTTTTCAACATTATTTGATAAATCATCTAAATCTTCGCTGTTGTCTCTTGCACCCAGATTGGCCCAACTAGGAAACTTTCACCAATATCCAAACAACACAATGAATATTTAAAAGTCCGACCATATAAGGCCTCAAAAAGTGAATTTATAATCATGAACTAATAACTGTTATTATAAGAAAACTCAAAAAACCCCAAGTGATCATCCCAAGACCCACCAAATTCAATAACACAGGCACATAGAATATCCTCAAGAATCTGTATAGCTCTCTCTATATGGCTATCTAACTGCGGATGGTAGGCCATGATCAAATAGACCTGAGATCCCAGTTACTCCTTATGGCCTCTACAAAATTGATAAGTGAATCAGGAATCCCTATTAGAGACTATAGCAGATGGAGTTACGTGAAAACTAACAATCTCTTTCACATTGATATTTCCCAACTCCTCAACTTTGGTTGTATCTCAAATGGGTATAAAGTGAGCCGAATTGGTTAGCCTGTCGATAAAAACCCATATCACATTCTTCTTATTTGGGTACGAGGCACCCCAAACACAAAGTCAATAGATATTTCATCCCACTTTCAATTAGGGATTGGAAGTGGTTAAAGAAAAACTGAAGGTTTCTATTGCTCATATTTCACCTGTTGGCATGTACAACAACAAGAAAAAAACTCAAAAATTCCCCATCTCATCCCTATCCACCAAAACTTATGCTATATGTCATAAAACATCTTAGTGGTTCCTGGGTGCATAAACTACTAGGAATTGTTGAAATCCCCCATTTTATGCTTCCTTGCCACTAACGACACAACATAATGGATCTGATAACATATAAAACCCTCTTTGGAGAACGAACACTAGGCACCAATCTCCCCACCGTAAATAAAGTAACTAATGCTACATAATTCGTCATCAAGACCTTGATCCTAAAGAATCATCTCGAGAAGCACATATTTCAACTGAACACTGGATAAGGAAACTTTAGCCCCTTTCTCCCAAACTCCAATATGCAACCATGCAAAGAGAGCCATCAAATTCCACTCTTCTAAAGATTCTTTTACTGCTTGGGTTGGAAGTTTCTGTCTTAACACATCTTCAATGAAATTCCATCTCCTCAGGGTGTAGGCGATGTCAAAGTTGAAAGATTATAGGTAATCCACCAAATTACTCAGGAAGAGATTCAAATAATTTTAAGATAAGATATATCTCAAGATTTTGTGGTCTGAATATATGTTGAACCTTTATTTGAAAAGGTAGTGTCACCAACACTTAAGCGTGTGCATCACAACTACAAGTTCAAGGTCACGGGAAGGATAATTCTTCTCATGAGGCCTAAGATGATGAGATCCATAGGTAACAACATGATTACCTTGAATAAGAATGCAACCTAAGCCTAAAATTAATGCATCACAAAAGACCACATATCCCTGCTTATTCTCTGGAAGTGTCAACACTGGTGCGGTAGTCAACAGAAATTTCAGCTCGATAAAAGAATCTTGACATTTATCATTCCAAGAAAACTTCACCCCATTTCGAGTTAGAGCAGTCATCAGAGAAGATAACATTAAGAATTCCTTCACAAACCAGGGATAATATCCGACTATGCCCAAGAATCTTTGAATCTCAAAGAAATTTAGTGGTTTCTACCAAGTCACAACAACTTTCAATTTCTCAGGATCAACTGATATACCCTGTTCAGACACCACATGTCCAAAGAATTTCACTTCCTGAATCCAGAAATAACACTTTTAAAGGCCCAGTTATTAGGTTGCTATGGTACCCGGGATGGTTCATGACAAAATGGTATCAAATGGTGTTTCTGATCCCCATGGGTCAATTACAATCACCTGACATCATACAAATTGAAAGTGGGAATGATTTTTCCACAAGCATTGTAGAAGAAAAAAAACAAGATAATATGCATAAAAAAAGAAACTCCACTAGGATTAAAGTACCAGAATAAAACAAGGCATAAAAAATCCCAAAGTACCACAACCCAAGTACCAAAATATAGAAAAATAACCCAAGTCCCTAAGGATGAAACTCACCAACCAAGGTTTAACAACTGGATCAACCTCCAAGAGATCCTTTCCCCTTACTCAAACCAGGAAGAAGAAAATCTACAAAAACCCGAAGGCACAAGTAGGGTATGAGGTAAAAATCCTAGTAGGGCCTCACCAAGGATTCCAAAGCTGAGGAAAAAAATATATTAACCAATGGAATTCTTTCATTTTAAAAATAAATAGGTTTGGCATTTTCAAATCAAATTTAAACAATCATACTATATAGTTTAAGTGATGGATTTTTTTAAGAAATGGTTTTATAAGTGATGGAATATTTATAAAATAATGGATTAGATAGAAAATTTATATAAAACACTTTATATAAATTCAAAAGGCATAAAAAGGAGTTTTTACAACATTTTCTTGCATTTATATCTCAAATATAAATAAAAAGAGAGCAATATATACATCTACCTAATAAATACGTATGTTACAGGCTATAGGGATCCAGAATATCTAAGTGATCTCAATAACATCTGTATAAACACATCCCACTGGAACTTTCCAAAAGAGACTCATCACCATCCCATCAGGGATGTGACCCTCTGTATGCATTCTTTAGAATGTTGTAACAGTGTAGAGTGTGTCTAAATTACTTACAAACTACTCAAGGATTGCACATGATCTTAGACAATCAATGATGGGAAATTAATTTTAAGACTTAGTAAAATACAATTAAATCCCATTGTTCTATTTATATTCCTATTTTCTATCTAAAACCAAAATGGGTTTTAATTAAAAACATGCCTCTTTAACAAGATAAAACCACTAGATTTCTATCAAAACATTTTAAGCCATTTTCACTAGTTTTAAATCCATTCAAAAATAAATCCATAAATTTCAAAATTAATTTACACAATTAAATTTAAAAATTTAATTGAAATAATTTCCATCAAACTAAAATTGAAATTAAACAATTTAAATCAATAAATTTCTACAAACCCACCCCAATTCAATGGGATTGAGGATTTTACCAAATTCTCATGCCAAAACCATTTAAAATCTCCCAATTCACTATAATTGGATTTTATTATATCAATTGAAATCAACTTTGAACAATTGAACTCAAATCACTATTTGAAATAAATAAATAAATTTAAAAGTTAATTAATTTGGATAAACAGGATAGAATCACCTACCTTTTCCCGAAACTCAACATTACCAACGACACCTATAAATGAGAATGAAGGTGTAGAAGACCTCTAAACAAAAAATAGAGATGAGATATAACAACAAAAAGAATATATCCCTTAATTTTAGGATTATCTATTGAAATCACAAAGGATAAGAAAAAGATAAAGATGAAGAATGAGGGAGAAATATTACATAGGAATCACACCGCAAGAACAACGATGATCAAACACAAAACAAGAGGATCCAAAAGGGTTTTAAAGCTTCAATATCAAATGGGGAAGGCCTTATGTTGAGGGAGAAGAAAATGGAGTGGAGGATAAAAGAGGATCTTATACTCACTACCTATTTAAAAAACTGTAGTCGGGGTATTACATGATGTGTAATACCAATTCACATCATGAAACAATTAATTTCTATAACCACTGAAAAATGAATTGCCTTGAATTAAAAAACATTCATTAAATAACTCATGATGTGTAACCTTTCAAAGTGTAAATATTTTTATGACATGAATCTTGTCACAGTATTTTCTTAGAGACCATTACACGTCGTATAACCTAGTTACACGGTGTGTAACCCTCTAGAAGCCTTCATAAAAGTTCTGTTAAAGTTGAGAGTCAAAAAAATATCTATCCTCACCATTATAGGTATCCTCCCAACTCCTTATCAACCCTATATAGTCAACAAAAAGTAAAAACCATGACAAGGTTGAAGGCAAACCTGTTAGATCAATAATGGGATATTACATCAATCATTCCCAACCTATCAATCACCCCTACTCAAGGTGACTAAGGGAACTTATATTAGGTCCATTTTATTCATTCCCATCTCATTGGTACCCCTATATATTCTACATATTCCATCACATATAATTTTAATCAATCCCTTAGCCTTAGGATCTCGAGGCATCCCACTTGTGTTAAGTTTCTATCATAGCCTAAGACACTCCATTTATTACAGATTTATTAACAAAAATGTAATTTAATTTTAAGGTTTATTTTTCATATGTAGAAAGGGAAAATATCACATGATGTATAATAACATTCATAAACCATAGGGTGATATTCAAGTACAAAATACCACATACAGAGTTATTCATCTTTTAAGAAAGCTCAATAATCACCCAAGATTATCCTTACCTCATCCAATAATATCAACTCCCAATCTCTTTTCCTTATACATTACTTTCAAAAAAAAAATAATTATAAAAAATTATAATTTATTTTTCAATTTAATTAAAATAGGTATAATTGATTAAAAAATCACTAGGTGATGTCTACTCATAAAAAAGTCACACAAAAATAGACCGACATCCCTTAGCATGCTCCCGATACACCAATGAACAAAATCACCATCATTCGGGAACCAATAGAGTGGTAATTATATTCCCAATGTAGTAAAACCCTATAAAAAATATATAAGTGAAATACCTTTAATGAAACAGTGAGGAATAGAATGTGATCATACTTTTGAGACATCATATTGCCATAATGGGAAAAATCCCCATCAAATTGGGATAATTATACTATTCACCATTGGATTAATCACTCAAATCCTTATCCAAGTCACACTAAACCATAGGCGATGAAGGGAGGATAAAGAAAAATGAAGAAAGAGAGGAAATAACCATATATTTGTGCAATGAAACTCTCTAAAAACACCCATATTGAAGGGAAATGAAGAGGGATAATAAGGCGGAATTAAGATCTCGATCCACCCACACTCTCATGTACTAATATAGAAATACGAAGGGGGTTTATATTTTAGAAACCCTAAAATGATTATTCTATTCCTTGTAAAAAAATGACAGCGTTTGGTCTTGGAATGACCATGGAGGGTATAGTGTGAAGCCTCCATGCCGAGCCCCATCACAACAAATCCCTCTATGGTTATAGTACAACCATCAATATATAGGGACATGACACCCCCACTTTCCCCATCATATTATATACCTGATGGGTTAAAACCATGACTTCCTAGGTAGAGGTCTCATCCCTTTACCAAAAACCATCACACTGAGACCTCTATAAGTCATGACATGACACGCATCTCCCAAGTGAGGCCTAGACCTTCACGGTGTGAATATACTTTATGCATTTAGCCATGAAACCCCATGAAAATGGCTATCAAATCATGAACATGAGGGCCAAAACATGTCCTAATTTTTTAACATGAAAAATCCCAAATAGTATATAGGATTTTCCAATTCCATATATAATAAATACCCTCATAGTTTAATGAACTCCTTCATTGCATGAAGTATCTATATAATATTTTTTCTTTTTACTAAAAATCTACACAAAATAAACATCATGATGTAAATGAATCAGTTATAGTGAAATCTTCAAAATAGAAGTTTTTTTTTTACTTTGAAAAAATTAAGACCAATCACCCATCATAGTGTGATTATCATCCTTCACTGTGCGGCAACCACCTATAGTAGAATTGAACAAAGGGGTTGTTCCAACACCATTACAACATTCACTCAAGCACTAAATACACTTACTATTACAATATCCATACCTAAAAACATTTACTTGAGATTTATAAACCATTATAATTTTTATGTAAACCCCAATTACCAAAATATCCATTGTTCCAGGACCAAAAATTCAAATTCCATTTGGATTTCCCAACCCATAACAACACCGGTTATTATAACCCAAAATTTGCATTTCTCAACCAAATATAGAAGCCAAAAATATTCACACATATCTAGATGCATCATATGTATAACCTTAATTAATTATTTATGAAAGGGATTAAGATTATATGAGAATGATAATCTCTACATGAGTAAGTTTGGATCCAAAAAGAATAAGCCTCTAGAAAATTGAGAAGTCCAATCAAAATCCCCTCTACCCAAGGATAATTTACTCAAGATAGAATCCAATTCATCATAATTTTAAAATGTAATATGTATAAACTATGTTGAATAATTAAATTCCAGATAATAACTTTAATTATAGACCTAGGTCAAGGTATATGAAAACTAATTTTCATGTTATCATACCTATCATATAATACATGAGTTATCAATTTATAATAAGTAATTTATCACCTAAATTCAGCATACACAATATTCATATTTCATGACATTTTTATAAAAACAAACATTATAAAATAATGAATAAATAAATAGGCACCTATTTATTTTCTATAACATGAGATACACATATGAAATTTTAATATTTAATTTAGGTAACAAAAATATAATTTTACAATGCCCAACACTCATAAATTATATATATTTTTTAAAAGAAAATTTGTCAAAATATTAAAATCTCAAATATTTTATCTTAAAACATAGATTATGACTAATAATGGTAATTATAAATCATGTTCAATGATTGATAAATAATATTTACAACATCAAAACATATATATCAATAGTATCTTATCATATATAACTAATTAATTGTTTTGATTAATATCACAACATACAACTAGACATATTGTAAAACCCCATTAATATTTGACAATATCACCTATATCATCCATACAATTTTATTACATGTTCTAAAAAATACACGGGTCATTCATAGATTATAATATCATATATCATATCCTATGATATAGAATAAATCCATGGATTTTTGATATATGAAACCCTATAATATATAAAAATTGTACACTATGGTTAAACCTGACAACATCGAATCTTTATATTTTATGTTATTATATAACCCAAAAATGCATTATGATAGGAATTTTCCTCGAAAAAAATATGAAAAATATGTTGATATATTTAAGAACAATGCTCTAATACCACTGATGGGTTATAGTTTGTTAATTATATGAACTTTAGAAGAAAAAAAACTTATATATTCTCTGATCTATCTTCAATACATTCAACATGATAAATATTTAGAACATAAATAAACATACCTTAATAGAAACATTCTATATATTTTACTCATAAAATGAGTATACTTGATTGGGATCATGGAAGAAATAGAAAAATTTCTCATACATCCAAGGGATTACATGCTTCTTTGGATCCACATTTATAATTTGAGGATCTTGAGTCACCAATGGGGTGTTAAAATCTTATTCTAATAATAAATGGTGATATGGTAATGAAGAGAGTATTTTTTATTTTTTAATTCATTGATTTTACCTTCAATTGGAGGGATCACATTAATCATATAGACTCTCTTTATTAAATGATGAAAGTCATAACATTGGAGCGTTAGTTTTAATCTCATGGTAACTGATGTGATACTTCCTATTGGAGTATTACAACTTGTTTAAACTATTTAAAGGAGTTAATCACACATGAATCAGCATAAATGAATAAGTACTATTAATTCATAACCATTAGTAATCAAGGGATGACATAGTAGTGATGCATACATGAGATATCATATATCACATGCCCTGAAATATCATATATTTCATGCCCCACTATATACTGTGATAAAAATATAATTATAAGTTACTATATAGGAAATAATTTTCCTGTATCAGCTGCTATGATTCATGGATATTATAAAATATGATATCCCTATTTTTAGTGCATCTCCAACAATATACTCTGTAAATTAAAAAACTTATGGGTGGTAGTGTGCTCTATAATATTAGTAGAGAGATACACTGTAGGTGGATACATGATCATGGTGGTGATTGGGATCACCATTCAAGTGTGTGATGCTTTTCATGTACAAGAGATATGTTAGACCTGATTGGTTGGGCTTGGTGAAGGCCAAAATTTTTCATGCCTTGGGTTTCATTAGGCCATTGAGTCGTAGGTTGGAAAAATGGGTTAGATGACCATGGAAGTTGTAATATGATATAAGAATATTCCTTTTGAATTGGGAATGGTACAAAATGGTTTCATGGTTTGTTGTATCTATCTAATTTGATGTGATTTGAACTAGGTTTGATGGATGAGGGTTCTTCGAGTATAATTGACTATGGGTACTTTATCCCACTCCAACACTAGTCGAATTAGTTAAATACTCACTTTTGGTTGGTAAATCATGGGTGGAGCAGGTTGATTAGCTTTCATTGGTTTCTATATATTCCAATTTTTATACACTTGTATATCTGTAGATATTAAATATGTACCCCATTGGTGGTGGCATGATTATTTCATAATAACACACTTAAATGTACCTTCAAGATGCATGCATAATCATGACATGGGAAAGGGTAAGAGCATGGAATATAGAGCTTTGTAGTTCTAGGAGAAGTTTTTCAATGGATTAGATGCCAATGATTGGACCTAAAATGGGTGAATCCTTAGTACTTAGCTCTGAGTTCTCTTTTACCATTTTGAAATGTCAACATGTGATTGAACAATGATCAGTCTATCTATGTGTTGTGTGACTGGTATGATCTTGATTTTTTTGTTCCTACCATGCATTTGTTTTGAATTTCAATATTGACTGTTTATTGAAATTTATTCCAATTTCATTTTTTTATTTCTAGTGGGTATAATCTCACCACTATCATCCCTTAAACCCACACTACTATTCAGTAATCTCGGGTGTAAAATTCCTGCCTAAGGTTAGTGGGTATTTTTCTTAGGTTTCGTTTGGGTAATCTAGTTTGGGAGTGTTAAAAAATGGAATCAGATATGGTTGAGATAAAATGATTCCCAATGGGACTTTATTTTTATTAGGGTTGTTTCATACTAGAGCTTTAGGTTTTTTTGGGTTTGTGGTGAACATTGTGTTTTCTTCTTGGCTATAATATCTTCGGACTGAAGTCTAATTTACCAAAGAAAATGAAATTTTTGTTTTTTTGGTTATAGTTAATTTATTTGATTGGGATAAATTTTTATTTAATATTAATGGTTTTTTTCACACTCTTGGACCTAGAATATAAGAGGTGGTACTTAGGTATCATTTTAAGCATGTAGGAATGACATGATATGCACGTTCATACTTGTAGTTACCATTTTAGTTTTTGTTATAGAAATTTAAAGGGTTTGGATATTTAAGGTGTCAATGATAACCTATATAGTTTTTTCCTATATATATTTTTTTGGAATTTCACTCAGACTAACTAGATTTGTGATTCCTGGTGTGATTGGATATATGGATCCTATGTGTGTGTGTCACTAAACCCTAAGAAGTGATAGGTTATGCCACGATTCTAAATGACATAAGATTTGGTTGTGGGTAGGGATGTGCATGATAGAATGTGATTCACTACATATTTCAACTTTCCCTATTAGTTATATCTAGACCATTATAGGTTTATTGATCATGGTATTTGGTTCTTAGCTAGATTCCAGCTCCACGGTATTCATTGGAGTATTAGGAGGGTGAATATTTAGGGACATCAAGGCATGAGAAGGTTAAGAATCATGAGGATTAAGGTGTGAATGAGATATAGGCAGCGGTTATGAGTTCAATAGGATATCCAGAGAGGCTGTAGGAGCTATGTAGTGGAATTAGGTAAAATATATAGTGTAGATATAGGTATTTGGAATTAGAAAGATGAATAGACCAAGAATGATAGTTAGAGAAGGGGATCAATGATGCCATGATGGAGTGATTCATTAGGTATGTGTTTCCAGTGTAGGAAGAAATTCCATGTTTAATCCCAATGTGATCAATCATAGAAGGAGTGATTAGATTTTGGTGAAATGGGGGCATTTGGAGGGGGTAATATAGATAAGATCATAGTCATCCTAAGGTAGCCATCATGGTCAGACTAAGGCATTTAATCTACGAGTGAGAGATTTTCTAGGAGGAATAATACATAATTCATCTATGTAAACATATCATGTTAGTGGATAGGATACCTAGTAGTGGGGTAGTGGATGATAGTGAGTGTGACTCAACAGTGAAGAATAACATTGGGAAGTTGGGATTTAGGTTAGCTACATAAGATAATGCCAACGTATTTCTAGTAGGATGGTGAGTTATTGATAATTAGTGGTATACCGTGAGCATGTTTGTTCTGTTTTCTTCATAGTGAATACTAGTGCACATGGTGCATTATGTATAACTAGGTTGACCATGTGATGATTTTGGTATGGGAATCATGTATTATGCATGATGGATATGTTTATAACTATTTTCTATGTGTGGATCACCAGTTCTTAATAGATTCAAGATAATGGTTGATGTAGTACCATTGGTATATTGGGAAATTTGTTTATGATGTGACCAGGTAGGTGATTCCTATGGTGTAGATTTTCCGTATAAGGTATTGTTTTGTTATGATTTAGTTGATAATTTATTATAAACCATCATATTTTTTAAAAAGTATAGTGATCCGGCTTTCTAGGTTTCAGTGTAGTTTGTCTAGTTTATGAACCAAGACAACTCATGGATGAGCTGTTATATAGGAGGGCAGTTTTAATGGCCCGATTACTTGGGTGTGATAATTTGGGTCTAATATTGGAATTATTATGTGTGTTTTGGTTTGTTTTAGGTTTCATAGGTTTCAAAATCAGTTGAGATTCAGCCTTCAAGAAGTCAATATGAGCTTAGGGTAGAAATTTTATACCAGTCAAGAAACCACACCACAATGTAGATTATTATAGAACGTAAATGAGTGTGTTAGATTAAAAATTTTGGTGTATATTTATGGTCATGAAAAATATAAGGGAACCACAATGTGATGAGTTCCATATATTATTAGATTTTGGGGTTGGTTGAGGACCATGTCATTACCAAGGGAGTTACAACATGGTGAGGGTTTACAAAAAAATAAATAGTTTCTACATCAGATTAATTTTATTAGATGGAATTGGTTCACACTAAAACCTATATGGTTATTCCTTGAAGGTCTATTTAATGGGATCTATATATTGTATCCATGATGTTTCACCATGAATTTTGGATAAGGGGAGGAACATTTCACTATAATGAGGTAGATCACGCCACAACATGATATGAGTAGTGTAGTCAAGTTTTTGAGGTTATGGATAGGGGATTTGAGTCATTCCATGACTCAAAGGGTCATACTATGAGGTGCGTCTAGTAGGGAATTATGCCATGAGACCTCTAGGTCAATCCATAATAGTCTATCTGGGATTTTTTTAACTTTTAATTAAATGATTTAATTAATTTTATAAAGTGAGGGGAGTCCTCATTTAAGGCCTTATGACTAGGGAGAATTCCGAAACAATATTCTCTTATTATATTATATTTAACAAGGGAATTTGTCCCATTTAATATCTGTTATTTGTGCTTGTCATCCTATTGGATGAAAATGTGAAATTATAGCTATCATTGGGGGTCTATTTTTGGTTTCTATCACTATTTATTCATTATTATTTTTGGTTATTCCCTAAATCAATGAGTTTTATAGGTTATCTAATTTCTTTCAATCAGATGATAATCAGCTCAAGGTTTTTTGTGAGTGGTGTCATACAAAATATAGATAGATGGTGTTATCCATTTTCTGTGTTACATGTGTGCTTACACATTATTTTTAATGTGATAATGGGTAGGTTTTTGTGGGTGATAGAAACCAAAAATAGTTATGGTTTTTGGGGTTCATAGGGTGGCCTAGGGATGGCACACTTGGCTATGGGCTTGGTTACATCGACGACATGTGATATGGAACAATGAATCATTTAGGAAGATTTGAATGTATTGATTGGATAAGATTATACACTTTTCATTGGCATGGTGTATTGATATGGGTAGAAATGTAGTGTGTTCGTATGGTGTGGGTGATGTTGATCACCAATTATGGGGTGAAAAGAAGAATTGGTATGAAATGGGTGGTGATGAACAATGTTGTTAGTTAGAAAATATTGTGATCATTGAGTGTGTTGTGGACATAGGTTATTGGTGATATCTACTCATATGGGGAATTCCTACTGGGTTCTTCTACACACAAGATATGGCCAATTGTGTAGTTTTAATCGTTGTTTATTGATAATATTCTCTATAGACTGATCATATTACATGTGTTGGTTTTGACCAATTTCTTAGAGGAGGGATACACTATAGGTGGACATGAGATATTTGGGATGATAGAGATCATTGGTTGTGGGTGAGATTATTTCCTTGTATGGGGGATATTTTGTGGCTAATGGACTGATCTTAGTGATATTATTCTTTATGCCTTGGGTTTCATTACGTTATTGATTTGGTGGCTGGAAAAAAGGATTGGATGATCATGGAACTTGTGATATAATACAAAGATATTCTTGGGAATCATGAATTGTTTATAATGGTTTTTCATGTCATGTTTTGTGTGTAACACCATTTGATATGAAATTTATTGAAAGAACAAGGGATCTTCTAATATGACTGACTGTGGGTACCTTTCCCCACTCACGCATTGGCTGAAGTAGGTAAAGGCTCACCCATGGCCGGTCAAGAATAAGGAGAGCAAGATGAGTGGTTTGAATTAGTTATCATACCTTTAACTTATTATAAACTTGTATATATATATATATTGATATTAACTAGGGACACTATTATTGATGACCTACTGAGTTCATACCCAAATCTTGAATGTGAGTTTTGGGATGTGTGCGAACTTTATGTCTCATGACACAAGAAAAGGTAGGAGCTCAGTAGATTGAGATGCAATGTATGCATGGGTTGGATATTGATTGTTGGAGATGGACAGGTTGAATCCTTGGTTCTAATATGGTAGCTTTATTTTTCTATCTTGGACATGTCTATATGTGATCGGCCGAGGGGTGATCTAGTCATGTCTTGTGTTATTAGTATGGCATCATAGATTTTTTCCTACTTTGTTTATGTTATAAATTGTTGTATTTATTTTTTAATGAAATTTATTTTACAACTATGAGATTTTTTCATGTATTTCAAGAGGGAATAGTATCCCTAAAATTACCCCTTATACCCTCACTATAAGTTGATAGCCTATTGTGTACGAGGAGGTGAGCCTAATGTATGTGGTTCTCCATCTTGGGTTCCATTTTAGTGATATGACATTGGGATTTTTATGATATCAACCAAGTTTTAAAATACAAACTCATTTTTAACATGATTTGAGCTATCCCATGGGTAACATATTTTTTCAACAAGAAAAACTATAGTTAATACAAAGGAATGAGTTAGAATAAGGGTAGAGAAACTTTGGAAATGAGTTATCAAGATTGGAGATTTAATAAGATAATGGAAGAAAACAAAAACTATCATAAACTAGATTATATCACATCTAAATTGAATTTAGTAGACCTGATTTAGATAAAAACATCAATAAAATTAATAATTTGTCGAACAAAGACCAACATAATTTACCATAATAAGAAAGATTCAAGGAGGGGTTTAGTTCATAAATACACATCATGAAAACCTTTGAGATTATTTTAGAAAGAAAAAATTCCATCCAATTGATTTCAAGGAACAAGATACAACTTCAAGTGAAAAAAATGATCAATAATCCATATAAAGGGATATTGAGTAGGGAGGATATCATACAATAGAGTAGTAAAACCATCTTCAGAATCATGGGAGATTGGTCCATTATCTTCTTTGATTCTTGGGGAGAGGGAAATTGGCTGGAATATTCTTTGAGAAAAATAGAGGATGGTTGGGGATAAAGAGAGAGAATGAAAAGGACAAATTAGGAAGGAATATATGGATAGTGAGAGAATAAATTTTATTTTAGAAGTTGTAAGTGATCTTTTGGAGGGAAGATATAAACAGAGACATGGGAGGGGAGAAGAGAGAAGAGGATTGAGGATGAGGTGATGAGTATGGTGAATAGATGTCATAGGGATGGTGGTCATTGAATTGGATGCAATAAAATAGACATCTCAATGAGACATTTAGAATATGGGGGTGATTGATAGATTCTAGATGAGCTGGGACATCATCACAAGGGAATGCATGCATGAATCGAGGCCATGGGTGGGTTGTAACAAAAATAAACAAATATCATTATCCTATGGGATCACTAATGAATGTGCATACATATCTTCATTGATATGAGATTTATTTAATATTAATGTTCAATTACATTTAAAAAATGGGTAAAAACATCCAAGCTCGTACCACAACATATTCTTGGGTTAGCCTGAAAATCTATTTTGGAATCCCTATCCACACCCAGGTCTAACATTTTTTTTATAATATAACATCTCTAAATATAAAATCATTTACATGTACAGATTCAAGAGAAAATACACATCTCCAAGGATAAATATGTATGTGTGTATTCTAGAGGAAATATAGATCTCCATAACTACATTTTTATATATGGTACTCTTAATCCTAGAGTAGGGAGAAAGGAGTACAGAAAGTATCAAGTACATCATTATCCACCTTGACCTAGAGCCATGTGTAAGTAATGATGTTACCACTCAGGTGGAATACCATCCATCACATTCTAATATTTGGGATTCTAGAAGGATTACCGATATACACCTATTTTATTCATCATTCTCACACATTGGGGATACTAGAGGAATTACCCATATCCATCCATCTCACTCCGGAGATGTTGAATGAAATACTCACCCTCAACTATCTCCTAGAATCATCCCATTTTTCTCAATCATAAGCCTTTGGTGAGTTTAACTAGATCCATGTATAAGTTATCATCAACATCTACCAAGATTAGAGGGTATGATAGGTTATGGTTTGTATCACTGCACATTAACCCTATATGAAGGGTAAGTGTAAAGGAGATCCACTTCCATATATTTTCATTGCTGATTTACACTCTGTGTAGGCTATATCACATATCATAGTATATAAGTAAACACAACTAATAAAGATTAAGGATCCCCACCTCCCAGACTCATAGGGATTGAAATAATATTTCAAAACAAATAGATATTAGTTATTCAATTATAATGATATTCAAATCATAATAATGAAGATAATAATTTCCATCTGATCAAAAATATATACCAAAATATCCTCAATGGGTTCCCACATTATTATTTATTTGCATACTATTGATAATAATTTAATAAAAATAAGATGTTATTAATTTATTTAATCGAGTATACTGATGTCCTTACATTTTCATGCAATTGTTTTTGAAATTTTAATAAGGAATTGTAAAGTTTTTAATCATTTTACCCATGTAATTAGTTATTTTATTAAAATGTATTGTTTTTCATTTGAATATTTAATTAGGAGAAAAAATAATTGAAAAATTTTAATTTGGAAGATAAATTTTGAGAATAAAAATTTGGAAGTTTTTT
Source organism: Viscum album (assembly GCA_963277665.1). NCBI lineage: Eukaryota > Viridiplantae > Streptophyta > Magnoliopsida > Santalales > Viscaceae > Viscum > Viscum album. The sequence continues at coordinate 887,016,839 of OY728135.1, read as the reverse complement.
CTTACCCTTACACATGGAATATGGCCTATGTTAGAGTAAAATTTGTTCTACATATACAAAGGAAGGATTTTAAAAGATACATTTTGGAAAACCATTTCTTTTATGCACTACGTAAAGGTACCAAAGGTTGTGTAATGGAAAGATATAAATTTCATAAAGGCAACCAGAGGATTTTCAAGTGATTTATAAAGGTGAAAATGTTTTTATTAAAGTTACATGAGGGATAGACAAGCTATGTAAAGGTAGTATTGAGCATTTCAAGTGATGTGTAAAGTAACATTGTTTTTCTTAAGGTTAGGTAATTGAAAACCAAAGTTAAATATTGATAATACAAGGTTGTGTAAGGGTCACTGGATCACTGCCACCACCAAGCGCTATATCCTACAACCAAATTCCACGACCTAGTTCCACCATCAATGAACTTATACCACCATCCACTACCGGCTCTTGGCATCAGGATGCTACTTCCATGTTCCAAATTCACCTCCTTTCACCACTTTTGACCACTGGAGTTATACCACTACAATTGTTCTTCCACTGTGAATTCGTGATTGCCAATCCTACATATGTGATCCTCTATCCTTAATGACATCTTTGTTGAGCCGAAGCTGATGCAATCCCATTTGAGAAGAAGGGTTGATGCCACCCAGGACTTATAAATTGAATAGGTAGGGATATGCTCACATTTTTTACTAAAAAGGGCTTGAAGCCCATGTTTCACACATAATCTAGGGTTTGTAAATAGAATAATGTAATAGAGATTCCCTCATCATGGAAAGTGAATCTAAGGGTTACAAAGGAAGTAAATATTTCTAGGAATGAAGCTAATCTTTTGACCCATCTATGTGGAGACCAATGAATATATTGTAGCAATTTCCTACATCACACATTTTCGGAGTAGGTTACCTATATAGGTAAAACAACTATGTGGATCAACTATGTGAACTTTTATTTCCTAAATTCAACTACGTGAATATGGAAAATTATAGGATTCACTCAAACTCAATCAGAACCACTTTAGTTGGCCTCCACCCCTTCTCAAGAAACACCTATGAGAAACCCACTCCCTTGTATGGGATCCTGATTTAATGATTAAGGAATTTCCAAAAGGGTATTACATGCCAATGGTATTGAACAAGATTCCACATGGATGAAGGATTTATTTTGAAAGAAGGATGAATGCAGATTTAAATTGAGATATAGTTGAAGATGAATATATGAAAATATGAGAGGTCAAAATAACATATTATCTCTTTGAAATAATAATTTAAATGGATATCTTCATGTTGATTAAAAAAGAGAATACATTGATCGATTCCATGGTATAAAGATTAAAATATTTTTAGGAGAATATTTTTTGATATTCAAAGACCAAATTTTGGGGTACCAATATCTATAAATTTAGAGTCCATGCTTGTGTATAGGGTAGAAATAGATCCACATAGAGAAGGATAATGGAAGAATCATCCTGCTATCCGAGTTTATTACTATTTTCTTTCTACTTTATTTTTTTTAATATATATTATATAACATCCTGTTACTAGTTTTCAGGTACTCCTCAAACCTCATTTTTGATCATTCTTAGGTTGGGGTTTTTCTCGGGTTGTTTTGGGTGGAAAGTTTAAATTTTATAGAAGTTTCTGGGATGTGTATTGTTTGTGCATGATTTTTCCAAAATGTGCACCCACCCATTTACAAGAACCCAGATCTTTGTTTTAGTTATGTTTTTCCTTTTCTGGTCGTTTTGAGAAAAAGAGGAAAATCTGGAAATCTTTTAAGTTCACGCCGTGTACTTTATAAGTACACGCCATGTACTTTGATGCAATGCTAGGTAGTGTGCTGGCCATGTCCAGGCCACACACACGGTTTGTAGGGATGATGTGGAGGCTACTTAAAGTGGAGTACGAAAAGGCCAAGTTCACAGCAAGTACCCCAGAAGTACATGCCATGTACTTTTTTTTTTCATTAAATGGATTGGGGTCATGCCTGATGGACAAATCTCACTTCTTCTTTAGGTTCTTTGTCCGAGAGAACCCGTACGACCACAGAACTTCTCTAAGCCCTCGAGCCTCCGTCCATTCTCTGAATCAACCACCGTCGATTGCGTTGCAACCACAGAAGTAAGCCCTTACTTCTCTTAGAGCTTTGTTTTCCAATTCCTCCTCTTTCTCAAGATATCGTGGGTTGAGAATTTTGTGCATTTTTGTAGATCTATGCCATTATAAGGAGAATCAATCCTCTTGGTTCAAGTATATCGATCTCCTAGGATCGAGGTAGGTGGTTTGTGCCTTTCTGTAGGAAGTCTTTGAATATTTTGTGCAATTCCACCAATTCCCTTGAACGGGGTATTGTGTGTTTCCTATTTTTTCCCTTGTTGTTTGCCTGCATTGCTTGATTGCTTTAGTAGAGGTCAATACTTTTTAATAGGGTAATTTTTACTGTTCTCTGGATGTTTTTCCATGCATGTTTTTCTCTTAGTCATTTTTCTAGTTGCCATGCCTAGTTATAGGATAGTTGAACGGTTGTACTTTTATGCTGTTGTGCCTTAGAATGATATTCAAGTAGTTCTTGAGGTTTACTTAGGGTGATTCACGCGCTATGTATGTTTGTTTTACACAGGGATGTGAGAACCTAGTGTAGTGGACCATAGGGAGAATGGACATAAGGGCTTCTATAGAGTGTCTTATTAATTCGATGTAGACCAAAGGGGGAATTGATGATGAGTGCTTCCTCAGAGAGCCTGTAGTTCCTCGACGCGGGACACAGGGGGAATGAGATGTTGAGTGATTCCCTAGAGAGCCTTTAATATGATACGAGACCACAGGTGGAATTGATGGTGAGTGCTTCCTCAGAGAGTCTATTCTTCAGCTGAACCAGAGGGGCGAGACTGTGTGTGCCTCCCAGAGGGTTGATAGTTCTTATAGGTTGAACTATAGGGATTAGACTATGAGAGATACCTAGGGGGTTACCTGTTGTTCTACTTGTTGATTGGATATTACTTGTGTACTTTATATTCTAGACACCGTGGATTGTAGCTGCTATGTGCTTCCCTGTTTACTGCTTCCTATACTTTTACTTGCCATGTATTCATTGACTATTAGGCAGAGATATTTGGGTGGTTGACTACTGGGAACTTGTCTCACACCCTGTTTGGTCCATGATTTTAGACTCAAAAAGACTATATTGTTGCAGGTATAGATAAGGGAAAGCGCCCTTCTACTTAAGGTACTTGACTTGCTGTGGAGTTAGAGAGCATGGGGCCAAGCTATGGCTTGCGATGCTGAGGAGTTTACCTGTTTTTATTTTTCACTTTGGTTCAATATTTTATTCAGAATTGTGACTTGTTTGGCTACTTTCCTAGACATGTGTATCATGCATCATTTTATATATATGTGTGTGCTCCAGTTGTTTACTATTAGTTTTCCGCTGCTTATCATTTACTCTTGTATGAATGGTTACGGTTTCTGTTTTTGTCTATTTTCTTTTCTTCCACTGTGTACTCTGCCAATGAGGTCATAGTTTCCCCATTATCACACCCAAGGCCCTCGATTCTAGTCGGCAACCTCTGGCATTTTGGGAAATGTGCTTGAGGCCATGTGACCAACCCGGTACGAGGCGCCTCTGGGTGGCTTCCAGAATCGAGACATTACAAAGTGGTATCAGAGTGTTTCTTTTCTCTTGATTTACTATTTGGAGCCTTTAGCCAGGGATAGGACAGATTTGATACTTGGTATTAAGCTGTGCTCGGGAGTAGCTAGCCCGTGTACAGGGAAAAACCAATCTACCTCGCTTATTATAGTTTTCTGGTTTTGCTATTTTACAGTTGATCTGATTTCACCTAGAGTGATTCACATGCTTTGTGGTATTATTTTTGTTGATATTGTGGTTCTATTTCTGTCGCAACCCGATGAGATGAGGGTATGCCATCTCATGCATCATATAGGCACTTGTTAGAAATCACATGCCATGCATTCTTACCATGCCATCTAGGGTGAATTAGTAATTTCATGTTGTTGTGATAGACGTTGTGTAGATTATGCATGCTGTTGTGATAGATGCTTTGATAGAATCCCTGCAGTTTGATAGAGAGGTTGTTTGTATTGTACCTTGCTTAAATGAACGCCAAATTTTGGTTCTTGAGGTGTTATGGGCCCTCATGAATCGGAAATTGGTGGATCATTGACTTGTTCCCCTTATATATGATATGTAGGAGATGCCAGGGTTTGATCCACAGGGAGTATGGGCCCTCAAGGATTAGAATTTGGCAACTTCATGCTTGTTTTTGAGTGTTTTCTAGGCTTCGGTGCAGTTTCAGAGCTACTGCTCAGAAAAACATAGAATACACAGCGTGTACTTTATATATACACACCGTGTAGTTTTTAAACTGTGTCACTGACTGTGTGAGCAGAAACACGGGTTGTGAAAACTCTCCTGGAACACGCTGTGTATGGTAGGTAAACACTGTGTAGTAGTGAGTCGTGCCACTAACAACACGGGTCAGGGAAGCTCGTGTAATACACACCGTGTTTTGTATGAACACGCCATGTAGTCTTGTTCTAGGTACCCGACCATGTCATGAACAACATGGGGCAGTGTTATCTCCTTCTATACATGCCGTGTTTGTTCGGAACACACTGTGTAGCCTCAGCTGTGTACCTGACTGTGTCTCCAACAAAATGGGTCGGGAAACATCTTCAAGTACATGCTGTGTTTGTTCGGAACATGCCATGTAGCCTCAGCCATGTAACCGGCCATGTAACTAATAACACAGGTCATTGAAACCTTGTCCACTACACGCTGTGTCCACAGGGAACACACCATGTAGTCTCAGTTTAAGAAGACCATGTGGGTTAGCCATGCAAGGGGAATCGGGCAACGGAATAGAGTTAAGTACATGCCGTGTAGAGTTTATACACACCGTGTAGTCATGTTTTGTAAAACTTGAGTGCTTCCTTCTCCTATTTCTGTTTTTTAATCCTTGTTCTCTGTCCTTGATATCCCTGATCTAAGGTATGATTTTGTTCTTTTAGAGATATGCCTCCGAGACGTCCTCCGGTTGTGCGTTAGTTACAAGATAGTGATTAGACGCCAGATATGGCTGATCAAGGACTTCCTGCCGATCCTACAGTCGTTCCAGCCTTAGCACTAGCTGTTGTACCAGTTGCATGCGCTGTTGCGTAGTTTAGGGAAGGCTTTATGAGGATTATGTAGACCTTTCAGGGAGAACTGCCTCCTACCACGACTATGGAAGTATTGACGTGGGTTTTCCAGCAACATCATCCTCTTACTTTCTTGGGGGAAAGAGGACCACAGGCTGTAGAGTCATGGCTGTAAGCCATGCTGACTATCTTTGAGCATCTAGAAACACCTCTAGAGAGGTGGGTCAAGCTCGATACCTATATGCTACGAGACTCCACCAAGAGGTTGTGGGACGTGATCTCATAGGCGGGTCATCAGCAGGTTATGGCTTGGGAGGAGTTCCAGCGCATGTTTTATGACTACTTCTACCCAGAGACCCTGAGGGACAATTGAGCCCGGGAGTTCATGAGTCTAGAGCAGGGTACTCTTTCTGTTATAGAGTATTCCTCTTGTTTCACCGAGCTGCAGAGTTTCACACCCATCTGGGGTGGAGATGGGATGTTCTTATCAAGGAAGTTTGAGGATGGTCTCATGCGGGATATTCACTCGCAGATGAATATATTTCAGTTGACTTCCATCACTTTCATCGTCAACCAGGCACTGATTGCGGAGCACAATCTGAGAGACTCTGAATCTGCGAGCTTGGGCAGTTCTACTTCTAGAGCTATTATTCCTCTAGTTGACAGTAGGAAGCACCGTAGGGAGTCTACACGTGGTGATCCGAGGAGGCGAGATACATCTTCAAGTATCCAGGTAGTATGCTACCAGTGTGGAAGGGTAGGGTACAAGAGGCCGTAGGGCCAGAGAGACCCAATGGAGTGCCGATTTTGTGGCAAGATGGGTCACCTTCAACGTTTCTTCCAGGTATTCGCACCAGTAGCTGGTGACGTGGGTTCTTCCATGACTCCTCATTCAGGAGCAGCACCACCGGTTTCTCACCAATCGGGGAACTGGAGTTCTTTCGGCCATTTGGGCAGAGGTGGAGGTCGAGGCCGTGAAGGTTAGTCACCAGTCTTTCAGTATCAGTAGGGAGGATCAGCTCATAGTGGTCAGGCAGGGTCATAGGGCCGCAGGGTAGGCCAGACTTTTGCGGTGAAGCAGACCTATTAGGAGAAGAATCTGGGACCTTCTACAATTCGAGGTATGATCTTAGTAGCCTCAGTTTTATCTTCCACTCTTTTCAATACTGGTGCTACACATAGATTTATCTCTATTGCTGTTGTGGAGAGCCTTTGGCTCTGTATCTTTTCTTCTGCCGACTTGTTGACACTAGACACACCTTTGGGGACGATGACATCTAGTGTACGTCAGTGCAGAGAGTTCCCCCTCGAGGTTGCAGGGTATCGTTTCTAGTGGGATATCTATGTCCTAGAGATGATAGGCTATGATTTCATTATCAGGATAGACTGGTTGGTTCCCTTCCACCCAGTCATCGACTGTTATCACCAGAGGGTGAGTTTCATTTCACCAGAGGGTGAATCCTTTCTTCATAGAGGCAAATGGGATGTTTGGATGAGTCGAGCAGGACTCAAGCATCATGGCCTAGGAAGGGTTATGACCCATATTGCTAGTCTTTATCTAGATGATCATGGGAAATCACCGTTGGACTTTCCTCCAGTGGTGGATTGTTTAAGAGATGTCTTTCTGGAGGATTTCTCAGGTTTTCCTCTAGAGCGTTAGGTATACTTATCTATTGAGCTCATGCTAGGAGCGGCACCGGTGTCCATTCCTCCTTGTAGGATGGCTACACCTGAGTTTCAGGAGCTCAAGAAGTAGTTGGAGGAGTTGCAAAAAATGGGTTTCATCTGACCCCGTACTTCTCCTTAGGGTTCGCCTGTCCTGTTTGCAAAGAAGGAAAAAAGTACCCTTAGGCTCTGTGTGGATTATCGGACGCTGAACCAGTTGATGATCAAGAACCGATATCCCTTGACAAGGATTGATAATATTTTCAATCATCTTCATGGAGTATGGGTGTTCTCAAAGATCTATTTGAGGTTCAGTTATCATCAGTTGCGTGTTAGATCATCAGATATACCTATGACAGCCTTCAGGAGTAGGTATGGTCTCTACGAGTATACAGTTATGCCATTCGGTCTCACAAATGCGCCAACAGTTTTCATGGAACTGATGAACCGAGTGTTCCATCCTTACTTGTATTCCTTCATCGTGGTCTTCATGGATGATATCTTGGTGTACTATCACCCTCGACACGATCGTGCTACCCATCTTGAGATCGTTTTGAGTACACTAATAGAGCATTGAATTTATGCTAAAATCTTGAAGTGCCACTTTTGGATGGATCAGATTCACTTCTTAGGTCACGTCATCTCAGAGACAGGAGTATCTGTGGACCCAGAGAAAGTGAGAGCTGTTGTTTCCTTGGAAAAGCCGAAGAACGTTTTTGAGGTACGGAGTTTCCTAGGGCTGGCTGGATACTACAAACACTTCATTCAAAAATTTTCATGCCTAGTAGCACCATTGACAGATCTGACCAAGAAGGGGGTGAAGTTCTTATGGTTAGATTCTTGGGAGTCATCCTTTTAGGAGATGAAGGGAAGGTTGATGTCAGCACCGATACTAGTCTTTCCAGATCCAGGAAAGAGATATACTCTTTATTGTGATGCTTCAAGTATCGGTCTGGGAATTGTGCTTATATAGGGAGATGGATTCATTGCATATGGGTATCGACAGTTGAGGCCACATGAGAGGAACTACCCGACGCATGATCTGGATTTGGCAGCTGTTGTTCATGCATTGCACTGTTGGAGACATTACCTTCTAGGAGAAAACTTTTTGATTTTCACCGACCACAAGAGTCTCAAGTACATCTTCACTCAGCGTGATCTGAATCTGATACAACATAGGTGGGTCGATTATCTTCAGTCTTTTGATTTCGAGCTTGCCTATACGCCGGGAAAGGGTAACGTAGTGGCTGATGCATTGAGCAGGAGAACTCTGATTCGGGCAGTTCAAGTGGCTAGACGTGAGTGGAATCTTATGGATCTATTCTATGAGATGCATCTGGAGGTGCACGATGGACAGGGAAAGAATTTCCTATATTCTATAGCGGTTACCTCTAACCTTCTTGATCGAGTGCAGATGAGGCAGCTATCAGACTCAGAAGGCCTAGTCCTGCGGGAGAGTGTGTCAGGAGAGGATCCTCTTCCTGGGTGGACAATGGGAAAGGATTAAGTCTTGCATTTACATAGACGCGTATGGGTTCCAGTAGACATACACAAGGAACTGATGAGGGATTTTCATTCCTCAGTTTGGGAAGTTCATCCTAGTGTCACCAAGATGTATCGAGATCTTCATCGCCAGTACTGGTGGCCAGGTATGAAGAGGGATGTTGCTGGGTTCGTCATGAGATGTTCTACATGTCAGCAGGTAAAAGCGGAGCATCAGTGACCAGCAAGCCTTTTATAGTAGTTACCCATTCCAGAGTGGAAGTGGAACGATGCCATGATGAACTTTGTGACCGGATATCCGAGGTCACCCCTAGGGAATGATGCTATTTGGGTTGTCATCGACAGGCTTACAAAGGTTTCTCACTTATTACCGATCAAGGATACCTTCAGTGTTGATGATATGGGATGACTATACATATAAGAGATTGTACATCTGCATGGAGTTCCACATTCCATTGTTTCAGACAGGGATGTGCGGTTTACTTCTCAGTTCTGGCAGTGGCTTCAGAGGGCTTTGGGTACACATGTACTTTTGAGTACAACATACCATCCCCAGATAGATATCCAGTCTGAGCGTATGATCCAGGTGCTTGAGGATATGCTCCAAGCTTACATTCTAGACTTTGGCGGTTCTTGGGAGAATCATATCCCTCTTGTGGAGTTTTCCTATAATAGCAGTTTTTAGGAGACTATTCAGATGGCACCTTACGAGGCTTTGTACGGTAGGCCATGCCAATCACCTTTATGATAGATAGAGGTAGGAGATGTAGCTTTACTAGGACCTCATCTTGTTCAGAAGACCTCAGAGCAGATAGAGTTGATTTGGAAGAGGATGGCTACAGTACATTCTCGACAGAAGTCTTATGCTGATCAGTGAAGACGACCTCTAGAGTTCGAGGTTGGGGATCAGGTTTTCCTACGTGTCGCACCGAGGTTGGGACACAAGAGGATTCGAAGATAGGGTAATCTTTCACCATGGTATGTTGGGTCATTTGAGGTATTGGAGAGAGTTGGTCCGGTTTCCTATCAGTTGCAGTTACCTCAGAGGTACCGGGATATACACAATGTCTTCCACGTTTCTTAGCTCCGACGTTACTTTTCAGACCCGTCTCATGTCTTTCAACCCGAGGAGGTTGAGTTTGAAGTGGATGCGTCGTTTGAGGAGTATCCTATCTGGATTTTTGATCGTAGTATGAAGGTTCTCTGTGGCTGGTCTGTTCCTTTGGTACGAGTGCTGTGGCAGCACGAGCGAGAACAGGACGAGACCTAGGAGAGGGAGGCCGATGTACTGTCACAGTGGCTGGAGCTGTTCGGGGATTCTTCTTCTACGCCTCTTTAGGGAAATTGAAGGAAGAATTTCTTTAAGGGGAGAAGTTTTTAAGAACCAGTATCTTCATTTCAGGTATGTTTTTCCTTTTCTGTTCATTTTGACAAAAGGAGGAAAATCTTGAAATTTTCTAAGTACACGCTGTGTACTTTGATGCAGCGCCAGGCAGTGTGCTGGCTGTGTTCGGTCCACACACACAGTGTGTAGGAATGATGTGGAGGCCACTTAAAGCAGAGTTTGGAAAGGCCAAGTACATGCTGTGTACCCCATAAGTACATGCCGTGTACTTTTTTTTTCATTAAACGGACCGGGGTCACGCCTGACGGACCAAACTCGCTTCTTCTTTAGGTTCTTCATCTGAGAGAACTTGTATGACCGTAGAACTTCTCTGAGTCCCTGAGCCTCCATCCATTCTCCGAATCGACAGCCATCAATTGCGTTGGAACCAAAGCGATAAGCCCTTCCTTCTCCTAGAGTTTTGTATTCCAATTCCTCTTATTATTCAAGATATCGTGGGTTGAGAATTTTGTGCGTTTTCATAGATCTACACCATTCTAAGGAGAATCAAGCCTCGTGGTTCAAGTATATCGATCTCTTAGGATCGAGGTTGGTGGTTTGTGCCTTTCTGTAGGAATTATTTGAATATTTTGTGCAATTCCACCAATTCCCTTGAACGTGGTATTGTGTGTTTCCTATTTTTTACCTTGTTGTTTTCCTTGTTTACTTGATTGTTTAAGTAGAGGTCAATACTTGTGAATAGGGTAATTTTTACTATGCTCTGGATGTTTTTCCGTGCATTTTTTTCCTGTTATGAATTTTTCTAATTGCCATGCCTAGTAGTAGGATAGTGTAATGGTTGTACTGTTATGCTGTTGTGTCTTAGAATGATAGACAAGTAGTTCTTGAGGTTTACTTGGGGCGATTCGCACGCTATGCATGTTTGTTTCACACAGGGTTGTGAGAACCTAGTGTAGTGGACCATAGGGAGAATGGACGTAAGGGATTCTCCAGAGTGTATTATTAATTCGATGCAAGACCAAAGGGAGAATTGGCGATAAGTGATTCCTCAGAGAGTCTGTAGTTCCTTAACGTGGGCCACAGGGGGAATGAGACGTTGAGTGCTTCCCCAGAGAGCCTTTAGTATGATATGAGACCACATGGGGAATTGATGGTGAGTGCTTCCTCCGAGAGTCTATTCTTCAGCTGAACCAGAGGGGAAAGACTATGTGTGCCTCCCAGAGGGTTTCTAGTTCTTGTAGGTTGAACCATAGGGTTTAGGCTATGAGAGCTACCCAAGGGGTTACCTGTTGTTCTACTTGTTGATTGGCTGTTACTTGTGTAATTTATATGCTAGACACTGTGGATTGTAGCAGCTGTGTGCTTCCTTATTTACTACTTCCTGTACTTTTACATGCCATATATTCACTAACTGTTAGGCACAGATCTTTGGGTGGTTTCCTACTGGGAACTTGACTCACACCCTGTTTGGTCCCTACTTTTGGGCCCAAATAGACTATATTTTTGTAGGTATAGATAAGGGCAAGTTCCCTTCTACTTCAGGTACTTGACTTGCTGTGGAGCTGGAGTGCGTGGGACCAAGCTATGGCTTGCGATGATGAGGAGTTTACCTATTTTTATTTTACACTTTGGTTCAGTATTGTATTCAGCATTGTGACTTGTTTGTATTCTTTCTTATACATATGTATCATGCATTATTTTATATATATGTGTGTGTGATCCAGTTGTTTACTGTTAGTTTTCTACTGCTTATCGTTTAATCTTGTATGGATGGTTACCGTTTCTGTTGTTTTCTATTTGATTTTCTTCTACTATGTACTCTGCCAATGAGGGTATAATTTCCCCACTATCACAACCAAGGACCTCGCTGCTAGTCGGAAGCCTCTGGCATTTGGGGAAATGTGCTTGAGGCCATGTGACCAACCGGGTACGGGGCACCTCTGGGTGGCTTCCAGAACCAGGACATTACACTAATATAAACTGTGAAACCCTAGATAGTGGGGGTTTTCATGGTTGGAACATTGTTTGAAAAAACATTCTTATTCCCAGTAGAAAACATACACCCCAATAGAGGGGATCATGGTTAGGGTGCATAGTTTTTCTAACCGTGTGGCCTTTCCTAGATAACCAAGTGGAAAATGTTTTGTATTCCAAAAAATATTTTAAAAATACCCAAACCCCCATTTAACCTCCCTCTAGACCGTAAATGGTAAATCACGAATTATTATGTCTTGGAGGCTCTCAAGAACCCTTTTTATCTCCTCCAAAACCATTCCTAAGCGGATTGAAGTGTAGAGGATCTCGTTCAATCTCTATCAGGTAAGTGATTATCCCCTCATTTCTTTTATCCCGATCTCTCTTTTTATCCATAGGGTTTTTTATATCATCATGTGTTTGATGGATCTAAACACCATTGTTTTGGATCTTGAATTTAGGTTGGATTTATATATCTTCATTTCTATCTTTCTTCATTGGAAAATCTTGATGCAGGTATTGAGTTCTGATACTGTGATAAAGTGTTGGGGGTTCTGTTTGAGTTTCACCAAACAATTAAACATTAATTTTATTGAGTTGATTGAAATTTCTTTTAATTTAATTATTAAAAACTAATTCTACTTGAATTGGAATTTGAAATTGAATTGGTAATGTTTTTTGGAAAAAACCCCAATTTTAATGGAATCAGAAGTTGGGGCATATTTTAAAATTGATGGAAATTGTGAAATTATTTGAGGATTAATTTTTGAAAAATGGATTAAATTTAATTGTTAGAGAAACATATGATTGGTTTTATTTTTAAAATGTACAAATTGATGAAAAACCATGTTTTGGTTTAAAAGTGAATTGGCATTTTGAAAAGGAAAACTGGGAAATTGAACTAAGAATGATGATTGATTTGAAATGAAATTATTTTCCCATTTTCAATTGATTTATTTTTTGAGAACATGAAAGACTTGGTAGTTAGTGGTTTATTTTGTACAAGTATTCTAGGATGGTAATTTTGTAGCAATGGATTGACAATGAAAACATTAACAAAAATCTAGTTAGGAGGATCATATTATTGATGGAACATTGATGAGTCCTATTCATTCTGAGCCTAAGGGATGAGTGTAAACATATGCCACAATTACTCATATGAGAGTGTGAGGATCCTCTAAACTATTTTATATAAACTATTTTATAAAAAATGTTTGTTTAATCCATGTTAAAAATGTTTTCCATCATTCTGAAATTAAGCATGTCTTTTTTAAATTTTAAAATTTACCACCATGCCTATTTTTATTAAAAATAAAAGAATGATTTGGTTTATTATTTTGAAATATTATTATAGAACACTTGGTGAGACAACCCTTGTATTTTTAGCTCACATTCTATATTTTTCTTTGGGAATTTATAAATTTTCTTCTACTAGGTCTGAGAAAAGTGAAAGAACCTCTTAGAGGTGGTGGATGTTCTTGATCCTTTGGTATTGGAGTGAGGATTTCTTTAGGATGTCATGTTTATCTTTTCTTATTTTAATTACTTTGATGATACGTTTTTTGTGTTTTTGATATAACTGTTTGGTTTTTGATTCTATATACATTTCGAGTTTTTGATCATACTGATATGTATCCATATCTTTCACTTTTTTTAGAAAATTATTTCCCACATTAATATTATATGATTATAGGTTCTATTCAACAACCCATGGGGATCTAGAACACACTTTGAACCATGTCATTTTCAACATGGGTATCAGGGTACCTGGGTATCTGGTCTAGTTCATGAAAAAGTGGTATCATTGGTGAAGGTTTTTTATCTTTTCTTGATGTTAGTATGTAGTTGGAATATATTATTGAGACTTAGGAGTCACTTGAGAGTGATTGTGTAACCAGCTCTATAATGGATCGGATCGCTCTAGTCCATTCCATTGTAAAAATCTAGTGTTTGAGATTTTTTAGAAGGAAACAGTGACTCATTTCAAGAGTTTTCCAGTTTTCTATTTTTTTCCAACGGTGAGTGGCATTGGTGAGTGACATCAGTGAGTGGTGTCGGTGTGTGGTGTTAGTGAGTGGCATCGGTGAGTCAGGAATTAGTAGGTCACGTAAGTGAGTCACTGTCAATGGGTTGTATTGGTGACTTACTGTCGGTGGGTTGCATCGGTGACTCATGTCGGTAGGTGGCATCAGTGGCATGAGAGGGTCACGTTAGTGACTCACTATCGATGAGTCACATCAGTGAATCACGTTAGTAAGTGGCATCAGTGAGTCAGGTGTTAGTGGGTCACTTCAGTGACTCATTGTTGGTGAGTCATGTTGGTGACTCATGCCATCAGTGAATCACCTTGATGACTCACCCAATGGTGAATCATTACCGGTGTTTCCTAGTTTTTCCAGTTTTCCCCTATTACATTTTATTTGATGTAAATTGAGTTTAAAACATTGTTTGACCATTTATAAAGCAGTTTCAAAGGGTATTAATTATATCATTAATATCCTTATTCATCAAGACTTTAAAATATCCAAGACACATAGTATTTGACATAAACCAACTTTTAAGTACCTCAAAATCATCTCCCTTTCATTGATATAGGATCTGTACTTTTATAAATCCGAGATACTATCTTCCTTTAACCCTTTTATTTTATCTTGGTATACCCAGATCCTTTCTTCCCCATGGATTCATGTGCCTTGCTGTGCCCTTCAGATCTAGTTTTCCATAGAGGTTCCTCCGGCTATTTTTGCATCCCCTATTTTAGCATAAAGAGGATTTTCTCATCGACTGTTATTCGAGTTGGGGATCCATTTATCTCTCTTATTTCGTGTATCATGCAGGGTGGGTGTACTCATGTATTCTTGTGGGCACGACTGAAACCAATTTATTTTTAACCGAGATAAATGAGGGGATGGTAAGATGGTAATGACGATCATACTGTTTTATATGTTATCCTTGATCCGTGTTGTTATTGATATTAGCTGAATGCCTTCTGAAAATCGTGATCGTTGGTGGTCTCTATTTGTGAACCTATATGGATTAAGAATACTTGCTGTTGATTTAATTTTGAATGAATATTTATACAAAATTTATTAACCATGTATATTCTGTTATATAAATAGATGCCCCAGGATCAAAATTGTTCTTTTATAACCCCTATTTTATCAAAGTGGAATTATAGAATTAGTGTTTGTTAAATTTGAATAGACTTTGCCTTGTTTAGTTTGGCTGTGTGCTATGTGTAGTTTCATTATGTTTTGTACCTTATAAGACCGTGTGGTGATGCTATGCAAAGAGGATGTTAGTTTGGTTGTGATGAGGTGTGTTATGGGTTTTGGCTATAAGTTGGTGGTTTTATTATTGAGATAAAGGACAAGGTGACATGACTTTTAATAATGATAATGGAACTGGTTGCTTGGTTTATAAGTGGGGAAGAAGTGTGAAGTGGTTTGTTTAATCATAGTTTTTTCATCTATTTGGATTGGTTGTGAGCCTAGTTATGTGCTGTGATTGTTAGTTTCCTGTATAGGGATGGAATAAATGGTAAATACTTAATAAAATTGAACTGATTGTGTGTTAAGTGACTTTCTTTTATCAATTTCAGACGTGACCATCGTTCATCATGATGCATGCATTTAGAGGTAGCATAATAGGTAGTTTTATTCGCCGATTGTCTGTTTGAGAACCCATAGGTTGGGTTTGAGTGTTTGATACTATATATATGCACCTGTATTTTCCTTGTGTTTTATATACACACCCACCCTAGTTGAGAACTATGTGCCAAACACTCCCATTGTCATGGGGGAGGGTTTCTATCCCAAACATCCTGGTGGGAGGATGGATAGATGGAAACCTGCTCTTTCATACTCCCTCTTCCATGCGGTGATAAAACAATTCTCTTTAGACAGTTTGTGGTTTGTGAGGCCTAGGTGTGTGCAAGTGTGTTGTGCTTTCCAAGTGTCTTTAGGATGAGTTGTGTGGTGGTTCCCAAGTATCTTTGGGATGTGGTGTAGTTTGTAGACTACATGTTTGTGGGTGGGAAGAGATGCAGTTTTGAGGCCCATGTGTCTATGTGACAGATGAGACATAGTTGTGGGGGCCAAGTGTGTGTGTGCGGGTTGTGACATGGTTGTTCGGAAGAGGTGGGAGTGCTAGGACATCTGTCGTTAGGGTTTGAGAGTGACTAATCTGTGGTAAAGTGGTTTGGGGTACCCTATCATCGATGTGCTCTATATTGCTTTACTTGAATTGCATTATTTGGTGAGAATGCCTTCGATGAGGTTGGGGTGGCTAGTATACCTTCTTAGGTGATTTTGTTTTATTCTATTTTCTCACAGGGGAATTAGTATGCTTCTACACTTATGGATGAGAGATTTTGGTTTTCCTACTAAGTATACTTGTATACTCACCCTATGTTATAAAATAGATTTTAGGTTTCTAGGAAGATTACGTGGACTGTGCTGGACCATAGTAGCTCGGATCATAATAATTTCTGCATCACTACTTAGCTTTAATTTTGGTACTTTATTTGGAGACTTTTGTATTTGTATCACTATTCATTTTTGAACATGCACGTGGGATGGTTTGTCTTTTATTTAATATATATATATATATATATATGTCTTGGATTTGTTTGAGTTTGGTTCATCTTATCTTTCGATCTTTGTCACTATACAAAGGGTAATGCCTCCCATTTTGTGGGATTTATATACCCTTGGTGTTGGTCGCCACCTTGGGGCCTACTGGAGGTGGGACTCAGGGGTATTTATCTCTTTTTTCATTTCCTTCTCAGGAGGGGAATCTTTGGAGGGAGGGGGTCATAATAGAATGGTATCCTAGGTGATGGTTGAGATATAGTATGAAGTTTAAAGTTAGGAACAATGATTATTTCATGGTTTGGTAGGGAAATATTGTTAGGTTATCTTGGTTCATGGCATAGGCCAAGGGAGACAGGCTAGGACACGGTATTTTAGGTCCCCCCGTGATCTAACGCAAGGAATCTGAGCCTACCGAATGACCAAGTAAGGCTACAAAATTTGTAGGGTAGAGACCCTGGGAAAGGTACATTAATTATAATGACTTGTGCTCTTGTTTGAATTGGGAGTTACTAGGAATTTATATAAATAATGAGTTGAAATGAATCTTAAATAAAAATCCATACTACTCGGGCTTAGGAACTCCTTGTTTATATTTCATCTATGACACCCAGTCATCGTCTGTGTGTATTATAGGTAGTGGAGGATCATCATCCCAACTTGGTTGATCGACAGAGGATTGAACCAGCAGAGGAGGATGACTAGTAGCAGAAAATGCTATGTGATTTTTAGTAGCAGACCTTGGGAAAGTACGAGGTCAGTGTCTTAGACATGGAGAAGAAGAGTTAGATTGAGGAGTTTGTGATCACCTTCAACTTGATTCAGGCTCCAATGGAGTAGTAGGTTTCATTGGATGTTAGTCAGATGAGGGGAGTTGTGAATTATTGGTGGAAGTTGTACCTGGGGGAGAAAGAAGACTGATGTTCTATGGGATGATTTCAAGAAGGAGTTAAGGGCAAAATTCATTTCTTCGACCATGAAGTCTAAGAAGTGATAGTAGATAATCTCCCTATAGTATGGGAGTATGTTGGTATGGGATTTGGGGATCAAGTTCAAAGATCTCCTTTACTTCTCTCCATATCTCTTTCCAGATGAGGAGTCTTGGGCGAGACGCTTAGAGGAGACACTTCATGCTTCTCTTCAGTACACAATTACTCCCTTCCCCGTACCAATATACCTAGAGGTCCAAAACAAGTCATAAATAGTTGATAGAGTGCATTTGGTAGGAGGTATACTATGATAGGGTATCCATAAGGGTTATTCTAAGGTCAAGGATACTAGAGATAGGTCTCAAGCACCTAGGTCTTTCAGGTTTCAACTGTCAGGAAGACATCCTCAACACTTTCAGTTTCAACCATCTGGTCCTCTTTCCTATCATAAATACCAAGGGATAGTGTGTTTTATCTTTAGAGTTCATGGGAACCTTCATAGTTAATACTTGATGTCTGTTCAAGCTCAATATGATGGAGGTGGGTAGGTTCATTGCCCGCCTTATAAGCAGTTGTCAGACAGGCCATTTCAGCAGAAGGGACAACAGGCTCCAAATCCACCGGGGAGAGACATAGCAGATAGATAATAACCTTAGGTAATTCCTCAAGGATATCAACCTGAGTATGGTCAGGGAGGTAGTTGTTAGTATAGGGGAAAAGTATCTGGCCTTGGTAAGTTACACACCACAGAGGTAGTGGTTCCAGTAGGACCAGAGATTTTTCGAGGTACAATTAGATTGTTTAGTAGTGTTGCTTGTGATTTTTTTTTGATTTTGGATCTTCACACTCCTTTTTTTTCACTCATTCTATCCCATTATCTAGGACTAAAAGTAGAGAGGCTTCCCATCCCCTAGTGTTGATTACACCGGCAGTATGCGAGAACTTCTTGTTTGATATATGCCTGGGATTTAGACTGATGATGGGGCCGCATCAGCCCTATGGGGATCTTTTCATTCTATAGATGTACCCATACAACGTCATTCTCAGAATATAATAGTTTTTTTCCATGCATTCCATTATCAAATGCTTCCAGAGAAGAGTCATGTTTTTAAACATGGATGGAAAACGTGTGGATTTTGTTGGTGAGTAAAGTTTTTAGGTGGGAAACTGATGTGTAGAGCATCTTCTTTCCTTATTGGATGAGTTTTCAATGGGATCAATAGATGATGAGATGGTGGTGGCTCCAAGAGTGGTTGAGGAGTTATTGGATTTTTTCCCAAGGAGGTCGTGAATCTACCCCCTCAACATGACTATGAGTTTGAGATAGACATAAAAACCGGTGCTAGTCTGATTTTGATGTATCCCTATCAGATAGAATCTTCTATGTTATGGGAGCTGCAGATTCAGATCAACAACTTGATGAAGAAGGGATTTATCTGACCTAGTGTGTCGCCGTGGTGTGCTCTTGTCGTGTTCACAAAGAGGGTGGATGGTAGTGTGAGGCTATGCATATACTACCAGAGTTTGACTGAGGTGATGGTCAAGAACCGTTACCCTATCCTGAGGATAGATGATCTTTTAGACCATCTAAGGGGAGAAAGTTGGTTTTCTAAGATCAATCTATGGTCTGGGTATCACCAATTGAGGGTGAAGGAGTGTGACATCCCAAATACTGCTTTTGGGTGTAGGTATAGAAACTTTTAGTTCATGGTTGTGTCGTCCGGTGTGAGGAACACACTAGCCATGTTCATAGGACTTATGAACTCTATCTTTGGTGAGTTTCTAGACCGGTTCTTCATATTATTCACCGATGACATTATGATATACTTGAATTTAGAAGAGGAGCACACCAAGCATCTTAGGACCATATTAGAGGTTCTTCGACGACACCATCTCTACAAAAATCTTTCCAAGTGCATGTTTTGGACACAAGAGGTCCACTTCCTTGGACATTTGGTGTCTTAGAAGGGTGTAGAAGTGAACCCATTGAAGGTTTATGCAGTTTTTTCTTTGGATGCACCCATGAACGTGGCAGAGGATCACAATTTCCTTAGTTTAGTAGGATATTACCAGATATTTGTACCAAATTTCTATCGATTGGAAGATTAATTGATGGATTTGACTAGGAGGGGCTAGGACTTTGTGTGGAGTGAGAAGTGTTAGGAAGACTTCATCTATCTAAAGGGGAAGTTGGTCAGTGATCCAATGCTCCAGTTTCCAGAGAAAGGGGTGATGTTCGAGGTGTTTTTCAATGTTTTCTGTATGGGTTTGGGGTGTGTGATAATGCAATAGTGAGGAGTGATCTCTTATGGGTCTAGAAATTTACGTCCCCATGAACATAACTATGCCACCCCTGATCTATATCTAACAACGTTCGTGTTTTCACTAAAGTTGTGGTGGCATTACCTCATTAGGGATCACTTTATGGTCTTCACGAATCACAAGAGATTGAGGTATATATTTTCCCAGTGAGATCTAAACTTGTAAAAATAGATGTGGATGGAGTTTTCATAGGATTATGATTTTGATATCTTTTATACCTCTAGGAAAGGGAATGTTTTAGTTCATTCCTTGAGTAGAAAGTCAGAGAGAGGGGAAGTTTGGGAATCTACAGATGCTTGGAAGGTGATGGGGGAGTTGGCTGCCTTACACTTAGATGTAAGAATGGATGGAAGATTTTTTCTATTTCAGATGACAGTGCAGTCATCTCTGATGCAGCAGGTGGAGGATTTTCTGTGGGGAGGCTAAGATGCAGAGGTGATTCATGATCGCATTAACCAAGGTGACACTCTGGAAGGGTGGTCGGAGGATGGTTAGAATTAGATTATATTCCATGGGAGGCTATTTTTTCAAGTAGAAATTCTTGAGGGAGTCATCCATGAGTTTTATAAATCACCTTTAGAAGTGAATCCATGGGTTTCTAAGATGTTCCATGGCTTGAGGGAGCATTTTTGGTGGCCTGGGATGAAATGGGGAGTGGAAGAGTTTGTGGAAAAATGCTTGGTGTTCCATTAAGTGAAGGATGAGCACCGTGTTTCTGGTGGTTTGTTGTAGCCATTATATGTACCTGAGTGTAAGTTGGATGACATATCAATGTGTTTTATCATGGGGATACCTAGTGCTCAGATAGGTTATGATGAAATCTGGGTAGTAGTGGATCAACTAATGTAATCGGCACACTTCTTAGAAATTAAGGAGTTAGGCATAGTTAATAACTTAGCACAAAGGTATGTGAATGAGGTGGTGTGGATATATAGAGTTCTGAGATCCATTGTATTGGATTGTGATACGAGTTTTACCTCATCAGTATAGAAGGAATTGTATCATGTTTTTGTCACTCAGTTATGCCTTAGAAGTGCTTTTCACCCTCAAAAAGATGGGAAAACAGAATGGACAATCCAAATGTTGGAGGAAATGTTGTGATCAACATCTTAGACTTTAGAGGATCTTGGGTATGACACTTTCCTTTATTATAGTTTTCTTACAATTATAGCTATCACTCTTCCATTAGCATTACTCTATTTGAATATTTGTATGGAAGGTAGTGTCATTCACCTTTGTGTTGGACAGAGGTTGGGGAGAAAACTATTCTTGTATTTGAGTTAGTATAGAGTACAACAGACAAGGTTCAACTTGTTTGTGAGTGGATGAAGGTAGTACATGACTGGCATAAGTCATATGTTGATTGCAGGAGGAGTCCCTCAGAGTTCAAGTTGGGAACCACATGTTATTAAAGGTTTCCCCATGACATGGGTAGTGGAGGTTTGGTAGAGGGAAAAATATTTCTCTCAGGTTCAATGGACCCTTTGAGGTTTTGGGGTGAGTTTTTGAGGTGGAATACCAATTGTAACTACCACCGTAGTTCGAGAGGATCCATGGAATCTTTCAAATCTCCCATCTTCATCTGTATCTTCATGATGACTCCTATGTCATTGACTTGGGAGAGTTGGATATCAAGGACGACACAACGTTCATATAGTAGCCAATGGAGATCCAAGATCATTGGTATATGGCAATGCATTGGAAAACCATTCCTTTGGTTCATGTTTTGTGGAGGCATGGTAGCCTGGAAGAGAGTACCTGGGAGATAGAAGTGCAGATGCATGCCCAGTACTCAGAGTTGTTTTGAGTTTCACCTTGTTGTGTTTTTCTTTATAATGATTGAACCTGATTTTCTATGAAATGAGTTATTTACTCGTTCTATAATGTGTGAGAAATTCCTATCATATGAATAGGGGAGGATAAATCCCTAATCAAGATGAATTAATGCAGATGCAATTAAACCTATATGGGTGAGTCAGTGCCTCCCAATGTAGATAACATCTTGACATGGATGAAGGAATTCCTGGATTCATGTGTTTGAGAAGTGTGGATTTTGGTGCTAATGTGGGGTGTCTTGTGGTCGGTTGGGGTAGTATTTTTCAGAGGAAGTGTTCTTGAATGTTGGGGCTTCACTTCAACTTATGAGAAGGACAATGTGGTTTTTCTTTGAGAGGAATCTCACAAGGTGGTTGTTCAAACCCCTCTTTCTTCTAGGTTGGTTTTGAATTCTTGAGGGAAAGAATAGTTTGAGAGGTATATGATGTAATTACCCGGTCCCCTCCCGTCGATTAATTTTTGAAAATATTGAGTTTGAGGTGTTTTGGGAGGTAGTAGTGACTCATTTCAAGAGTTTTCTAGTTTTACAGTTTTTCAACAGTGAGTGGCGTCAGTGAATCAGGCATTGGTGGGTCACATCGGTGACTCACTATCGGTGGGTCATGTTAGTGACTAGCTTTTGGGGGTCATGTTTGTGACTCATGTTGATAGGCGACGCCCGATATTTAGGCATTAGTGGGTCACATTGGTGACTCACTGTCGGTGATCCGTGTTAGTGACTTGTGTCGGTAGGTGTCATTGGTGAGTCAGGCATAAGTGGTTAACATCAATGACTCACTGTAGGTGATTCCCATCGGTGACTCATGCCATCTTTAACTCACATTGGTTACTCACCCCAAGGTGAGTCATTTCCATTATTTCCCAATTTTTCCAGTTTCGCCCCTCTAACATTTTATTTGATGTAAATTGAGTTTAAAACCTTGTTTGACCATTTATAAAGTAGTTTCAAAGAGTATTAATTATATTTTTATTATCATAAAACCCCATGAATTTGAAATGGACAAGCCATATGGTCGTGGACATGAACCAACTTTTATGTACCTTGAAATATTCTACCTTCCATTGATATAGGATTTGGCCTTTTCTAAAGTCGAGATCCTCTCTACCTTTAACCCTTCTATTTTCTCTTGGTATTCCCAAATCCTTTATTACCCAGGGAGTTGTATGTTGTTATATATACTTCTAATCCAGTTTTCCCTAGAGGTTCCTCCTTCTATTTGTTCAACCCCTATTTTAGAATAAGGAGGCATTGCTGATCGACTGTTGTTCTAGGCAGGGATCCCCTCGCCTCTCGTATTTTATGTATCATGCGGGGTGGGTGTACTTCTGTCTTCTTGTGGGTATGGATGAAAACAATTTATTTTTAACAATAATAAATGAGTGTTTGAGAATATGATGATGATGATCATACCATTTTATATGTTATCCTTGATCCATGTTGTGATTGATATTGGCTGTATGCCTTCCAAAAATCCTAGCCGTTGCTGGTCTCTGTTTGTGAAACTATATGGATTATGAATACTTGCTATTGATTTCATGTTGAATGACTATATATATTCAGTTGATTAATAAAATATATTCAGTTAAATAAATGGATTCCCCAGGATCAAAATTGTTCTGTGATAACCCCTATTTTATCAAAGTGGAATTATATAATGAGTGTTTGCTAAATTTGAATATACTTTGTCTTATTTGGTGTAGCTATGTACTATGTGTGGTTTTGTTTTTTTTGTTCCTTTTAAGGATATGTGGTGTTTTTATATAGTAGGGATGTTAGGTTGGTTGTGATGAGGTGTGTTAAGGGGTTTGGCTATAAGTTGGGGGTTTTCTTGTTGATAGAATGGACAGGGAAACGTGAGTTTGAAGAATGATAATGGTAGCGGTTATCTTGGTTGCTAATTGGGGTGGAAGTGTGAATTGGGGTGTTTTATCATAGGTTTATTCCTCTTTTTGGCTTGGTTGTGAGGATGGTTGTGTGCTGTGGTTGTTTGTTTCTCAGGTAGGGATATAATTACTGGAAAATTCTTAATAACATCAAATTGATTGGGTGTTGAGCGAATTTCTTTTATCAATTCCAGAAGTGATAGTCATTCGTCCTAATACATGAATTTAGAGGTAGCAACAAAGGTATTTTTGTGGGATGGTTGTTCGTTTGAGAACACATTGGCTGGGATTGATTGTTTGATACTATATATACATACCTATATTTTCCCTGTATGTTATATATGCACCTCATCCTAGTTGAGCACTATGTGCCAAACACTCTCATTGTCATGGAAGAGGGTGTCTATACCAAAAATCCCAATGGGAGGATGGATGGTTGAACACCTGATCTTCCCTGATCCATCTTCTAGGTGGTGATAGCAGAAGAATCTTTAGGTAAGTTGTGTTTTGTGAGGATCGGGTGTGTGTGAGTGGCTTATGCTTCCCATGTGTCTTCAGGATGAGATGTGTGGTGGTTCCCAGGTGTATTCGGGATGTGGTGCGGTTTGTTTCCTAAGTGTCTGAAGGAGGGATGAAATGTGGTTGTGAGGCCTATGTGTTTGTGGTAGGGATGAGACATTGTTATGGGGCCTAGGTGTGTGTGTTTGGGTTGTGATGTGGTTGTTAGGAAGAGGTGGGATCACTAGGACGTCTTCTGTTAGGGCGTGAGAGTAGCTAATCAGTGGGAAAGTGGGGAGGGGTACCCTATCATTGATGTGATCTATATTACTTTACTTGACTTGTGTTATTTGGAGACTGTTCCTTTGGTGAGGATGGTATGGATAGTATACCTTCTTAGGTGCTTTTGGTTTCTGTTGTTTTCTCATTGGAGGAATTAGTATGCTTCTCCAATTGTGCATAAGAGACATTGGTTTTCCTACTAAGTATACTTGTATGATCACACTACATTATAAAAATACTTTCAGGTTTCTAAGAGGATTACATGTACTGTGATGAATCTTACTAGATCATATCGTAACAGTTTTTATATCACTGCTTAACTTTACATTTGGAATTTTCTTTGGATGCATTTTTATTTGTATCAGTATTATTTTTTGAACATTCATTTTGGATGGTTTGAATTTTATTTTATCTATATATATATATATATCTTGTCGTTTTTTGAGGTTGGTACATCTTATCTCTTGATCTTTGTTACTATAAAAAGGGTAATGCATCCCATTTTGTGAGATTTTTGATACCCTTGTTGTTGGTCGCCACCCCAGGGCCTACTGGAGGTGGGAATTGGGGTTCATTATCTCTCTTCCTTCATTACCAGCTTAGGAGGGGCATCTTTGGAGGGAGGGTTTCATTAGAATATCTCATCATAATGATCCATAATCCAGCATGGGTTGTTTGGGATTGACTTCTTATGGAATAATTGTAGTCTTTTCCCTACTATTGATTGGGACAAGTTGAGATCCAAATCTTGTTTTCTTATCTCCTGGGTTTTACTTCCCTATTTCTCTTGTTTGAGTATTGATTTGAGTAACACTATAATGACTTCAATGTTATTTATTGATGGTATGTAGCATCATTCCTTAGAGAAGATTTGTGAATAGGCTCTAGGAGGAAGATACAAATGTATCACAATGAGAAAATTCTCCTATAGACTAGAATCTCATTGAGATCATTGTACATGCTATCCAAGATCTGGGAAAAGCATCTACACCCATTCTCATTTAGGATCTAGTTGTGGAAAAATTGAGGGATGAATCTCAGAATTATTATTAGGAGTTACTTCTTTAAAATCCAACTTTTTTCTAATGCTCTAATGACCCTCAATAGGTTGAGGATAGGTTGAGAAGTATAGAGATTCTATATTATTTCTTGTAAACTCTTGAATCTATTAAGGTAAAGCATGATTCCTTTAAGCTATAGGGACCTAGAAAGAGGGTTCAGGACTCAATAGTTATGGAAAATAATCATAAGGGTTTAGAGTGGAGGGAATTTCAATATATTTTCACTAATCAATTCTATCTAGAGTCTATGGTGCCAGGTAAGGCTGTGGATTTTTTGAAACTTGTGCAGTATAGCTGGACCATGACAGAATATGAAAATATATTTACTAAGATTATGTAGTTTTCAACTAAGATTTTTTTTGAAATGATAAGATTAATACTTGACTATTTTAGATGGGACTTTGATCTGATATTCATTCTTAGGTTTTCTTTCTAAAGGTATCTTCTTATAATGAGTGCTGGATAGGGAATTGATGGTTGAAATTGATCTAGCTGGTAATTCAGTGTTTATGAGAGTTCCTTTTATACCAATGGTAGTTCTATGAGTTCCCATAAATAAAAGATAAAGTGTGAGGAGTCACATAGTGGATATTGATTGTAGGGGTTCTCAAGAACTCCTTCAGTTCTAGGAATAGGTCCTTTTATTTGCTTCTAGAGTGGAAATATTGGGAATTTGAAATGGGTTTGAACCAAGGTACCCAAGGTTTACAACACCTATGGAAGCTCAAGAAAATTTTATAAGTTATACTGTATATTTTTCCCCATATAGTGGCATGGTCTCATCATTACTAAAAATTACTTTGGTGAAATCATATTCTTAAATTTCTAAGGGTTCCATCCATAGGAATCTGGAATAAAGCTTCTTCACATAGTGTAAGAGTCTCCAGAGGAAGCAAAACCGGGTCTAGTGATTATGAGAGGTACCATCACTATAGCTTCATATTTATTGAGTATTTTATTTGATACTAGTGCATCTTATTTTCTTATATCGACTCATATTGTGAATGAACTAAATTTTCATTTCATGATTTTATCTTATGTGATGGATATTACTAAATTACTTGGAACAAATAGAGACCATAGTCTTCATTATCCTTCTTGTATCTTCTCTTTAGAAGAGATTGATCTTACTTGTGATTTTTTTGGTTCTTGAAATAAAACCTATTAAGGTCATTTTTGGGATGGATTGGATCATTTCTAATAAATATAGAATTGATTGTTATCATCAATGGGACTTCTTCACTGTGCCTGATGGGGTGAGCCATGTATTTAAAGGAGAGTGGGACCCAAGGTCAAGTAGTGCCATACCTTCTTATCCAAATTTGGGGAAAGTTATTTCAATGTTTACCTTTGATCCAGAGTGGGACACTTTGAGTGGTGGTCTATCTCTGATATTCTTTTTAGTTTCCCAAATTTTTTTACTTTTGAATTATCTGGTTTTCCACTAGTAAGGAAGGTAGAGTTTTATATTAATTTAGTTCCTGGTACTCAACCAGTGTCTATACCTTCTTAACATATGATACCAGCTGAAATGAATGATTTGAAGACTAATTTGAATGATCTGATAGAGAAAGGATTTATACGCCCTGAGTGTGTCAACTTGGGCATTGCCTATTCTATATGCTAATAAAGATGATGGAAAAAATTTCCTATGTGTTTATTACTAAAAATTAAACTGAATTATAGTAAATAAAAAAACATTTGTTTCCACATATTGATGATCAATTTGACCAATTGAAAGGGGAAAAGTGGTTTTTGTTGACTGATCTTTGATCTAGTTACCACCAATTGAGAATAAAGGAATCTTACATTAAGAAAATCACCATTCGAAGTAGTTTTTTCCATTATGAGTACCTTTTCATGTCATTTGGTCTAACCATTTATCCTACAGTATTTATGTCTATGATGAATAGGATCTTCCATGAGTATCTTGGTACTTTTTTGGTACTCTTTGTGGATGCCGTCCTAGTTTACTCTATGTTTGAGGAGGATCATGTGTGTGATCTGAGATCCGTTATGCAATTTTTGAGAAATAACCAACTTTATTATAAGCTATAAAAATTTGATTTATGGATTCAGGAAGTGAAGTTCTTGGGAAACACTGTCTTAGAACATGATATTTCAATTGATTCTGAAAAGGTGAAAGTTGTTATGACATGGGGGAAACCACATAATGTTTTCAATATTTGGAACTTCTTGGGATTAGGAGGATATTATTTTTAGTTCATAGATTATTTTATGGAGTAGGATTATCCTTTGAGCACTCTTACTTGGAAGGGAGTGATGTTTTATGGGATGAAACATGTCATACTTATTTTTTTGAGATTAAATGTATTTTGACTTATGTGAGGATGTTGACTCTTCCAGATGTTGTGAAGGGGTTTGTGTTCTTGTTTGATGCATCAATTTCATGTTTGGTTTGTGTTATTATGTAGGGTGATCACGTCATTGTCTATGGATCTCAGAATATTAGGCCACATGAGAAGAATTATCCAACCCATGACCTTGAAACCACAGCTGTGATGAACACAATTAAGAGTTGGCAACATTAACTTTTCTGAGAATGGTTTAACATGTATTCTGAACACAAGATCTTGAGTTATAACTTCTCTAAAAAATATTTGATTCTCTGCTAGATGCATTGGGTAAATCACCTAGAATCCTTTTATTTTGACATCATCTATACCCCGAGGAAAGAGAATATTGTTGTTATTACCTTGAGAAAGAAACATAAAACCCAAGCTATAAAAGTTTCATCATAATAGTGTAACTTTATGGATATTTTTAGATAGTTTCATATAGGAGTTTGGGAAATATGGGATGAGGTTGTCTTGGCCGGTGTTCAATTGACCTATTCTCTTCTCAAGATGAGTCTTCGGGAGAAAAATCTTGATGATAAATTCCATATAAATAGAGAATCTATTTATGGCAAGGAGACCATTGATGAGGGGTCTTTTTCCATGGAGGGTATTCTATGTTTTTTGTAATATTTTTTTGTGTCATTAGATATTAAGAAATATATTATGGTGGAATTACATAATTCTGAGTGGGTTGTGCACCCATGAACCAAAAATATGTTCCGTAATACATAAAGACAATTATGGTGGCTATGTATGAGACATGAAATAAATGACTTTGTTTCACACTACTATACTTGTCAAAAGGTCATGTCCGATAATCTTAAGACTTTAGGTTTGCTTCATTCACTTCCAGTTTTGACTTTGAAATGGGATGAGATCTCTATGGACCTTGTGGTTGGGTTTTTGTATACCTAGAGAAGAAATAATTCAAAATGGATTATGTTTGATCTGTTGACCAAATTAAATCACTTTATCCCCATTTGAGATATAACCTAACTTGAAGAGATGAGAAATATATATGTGGTAGAGTTTTTTCATTTTTATGGAGTTCCATCTGTTATAGTCTCTAATAGGCATCCCCATTTTACTTCCTTCTTTTGGAGAGGCCTCTAGGAGGCACTGGGATCTCAGGTTTGTTTGAGTATGGCATACCATCCATATATGCATGGACAGATAGAGAAGGATATATAGATTCTTGAAGATATGATTTTTCCTACATCCTTGATTTTAGTGGATCTTGGGATGAACATTTGGGACTAGTTGAGCTCACTTACAATAATAGATACCATTCTATGATCAGAATGGATCCTTTTGAGTCCTTGTATGGTTGACTATATAAATCTCTATTGTTTTGGTCAAAGATTATTGAAAGTTCCTTAGTTGGACTGAGCATGGTTTAAGATATGAAAAAATGATTTTGTTGAATCATTAGAAAATGTTGAGGTTATAGATTTGGTATAAATCTTATGATGATCATCACCGTAGATCATTGAAGTTTTCACTTGGTGACTAGGTGTTCTTGAAAGTTTCACATCATTTGGGTCATCGATGGCTTGGGAGGTAGCATAAGGTTCCTCCTTGTTTTGTGAGACATTTTGAGGTTGTTGAGAAGGTGGGGGAAGTGTATTACTGTTTATCACTTTCACCACTATTGATGAATATACATATCATGTTTCACGTATCTCAGGTACATAAATATCATGCTAATCCATCTCATGTTTTGAGTTGGATTGATCTTGATGTTGTGCCTAATTTATCTATGACTGATCATCAAGTTAGGTAGTTGATTATGAGACCAAGGTAATTTTTGGGAGGACAATACAATTTTTCTATGTGATATGGAAACATGGTTTTGATTTTCATGAGATGTGGTAGTGGGAGGCACTAATGAGATAAAAGTGGACTCATCTTTTTGATATGGAAACTTATTGAATGGATTTTTGGGATAGAAAGATTCTATGGGGGGGGGGAGTTTTAACATCTTGTTATTAGTTTTTTGGTACTCCTGAACCCTCCTTTTTTATCATGATTTGGTTGGGGTTTGTCTCAAGTTGTTTCAGGTGGAAAGTAGATTTTTTTGGATGTTTTTGGGCTATGCACGGTTGGTGCACAATTTTCCCAAATTGTGCACCCACCCAATGTTAACCATGAAACATTAGAAAATGGGGGTTTGCATTGTCAGTGAAACTTTTGAAAACACTTGTGGCCACCTAGTAGAGACCATGAACCCCAGTATAGGGGAACATGGTTAAGGCACAAAATTTGTCTAACCGTGCGATCCT
The DNA here is from genome assembly GCA_963277665.1 of Viscum album. Taxonomy (NCBI): domain Eukaryota; kingdom Viridiplantae; phylum Streptophyta; class Magnoliopsida; order Santalales; family Viscaceae; genus Viscum; species Viscum album. Next base: position 886,987,147 of record OY728135.1, on the reverse strand, counting down.
GCCAAGATAACCTTGCATGTGATGTTTTTTATTTCTAAAAAGATTTTAAAAATTCATGAACCCACTTCTAACCTCCTTATTGACCCTAACCATGGATATCATGAATTCCAAGGTCTTGGAGGCTTTAAAGAACCCTTTTTGGGTCCTCCAAACCCATTCCTAGGCGGAATTGTTCATGATGGATCTCATTAGATCCCTCTCTGGTAAGTGATTCTCCTATAATTCCTTCTCTCCCTCCCTATCTTTCTTCCCTCCATATATTTTATTATACCATCATGGATTTTATGGATATAAAATCTATTTTTTGTATCTTGAATCTTGGTTGGGTTTTTATATCTATGTTTTCTTCACTCATTACTGGAAAATCCCACTATGAGTATTGAGTTTCGATACCGTGATAAAAGTTATGTGGTTCCGTTTGAGTTTCACCATTTAATTAAACATTGATTTTATTTATTTTATTTAAATTTATCTTAATCAAATCATGAAAACCCAATTAATGGTGAATTTTAATTTTAAATTGAATTGGTATGGATTTTGGGAAAGAACCCAATTCCAATGGAATTGGAAGTTGGGGGTATTTTAAAATTGATGGAAATTGTGAAATGATTTGAGGATTGATTTTAGAAAAATGATTTAAATTGAATTATTAGAGAAACCAAAGATTGATATTATTTTGAAAATACATGAATTTATGAGAAACAATGTTTTAGTTTGAAAGTGAATTGGAATTGTAAAAAGGAAAAGTTGGAAATTAAATTGAGAATGATGATTGATTTGAAATGAAATGATATTCCCTTTTTAAATTTATTTATTTATTGATAACATGAGATACTAGGTAGTTAATGGATTATTTGGGACAAACAAATTTGGATGGTAATTCCATAGCAATATATTGAAGATGAAAATTCTAACAAAAATCTATTTAGGCAGATCATATTCCTGATGGAATGTTGATAAGTCCTATACGGTGTGTAAATATCTGCCATGATCACTCATATGAGAGTGATTAGTCACTGAAAGTGGCTAATATTAATTTTTAATATATTTATATTCATTTTTCCAAAGTCCATAAACATTGTTTTTAGTGCATTACATAAATAGAACTTCATTTCTCATCAAAAATGCAATTCATGTTTAAAATGAAAATTTGGGTCCAATCATTCATTTGTTTGTTGACAATATTATATTCATTTTATGAATTTTAAATTTTGGTATATTATTGATCAATTTGTTTATAACATTTTATCTTTTAGGTCCGATGGATGAATTCCAAAGGAAGATGGATAATTTTGCGCCTGAAGCCAGAAACTTGCTGGAAAAACCATAATGGGCCTAAGGCCCATCAAACAAATGTGGGGCCCAGAAAACAAGCCCAATAAAGCTCAAATTTATACATTAAAAAGATAAAAATATGAGGATCATTTTATTCAACTGTGGCCGGAGTTAATTCTGATTTTTTCATGATGATAAAGGGATCTGAAGTTGAGATTTAAATGGTGGACTCATCATTAATGCACAGAAATCCGTCCCACCATTTAGACCATAACTTCCAAACGGATGAGCCAAATTTCCTGAAATGTTGAGATATTCTATAAGACACATGGAAGAAGATATTTTATATTTATGACACCTTCGGATTCGGCCATAGGAAGTGTCAAACATACACGTCAAAATGGAGGACGAATCTGGACAGTTTTCCGGGTCAACTTCGAAACGTCAATTTCCTTTTGATTCTTCACCCTCCTTTTGACTCTCTTAATTGTTGGGGGGTGAATTTATTGTTGGGGGTGGACATAAGGCTCCTAATATGCCTATATAAGGATCTGGTGGTGAAGGGAATAATCATCTAACATTTTTCTTTGAATCCATGTTTTTCTTTCATCCATTGTATTTCTTTCAATTGTAATTTTCTGCTTTCAATTTGTAATCGCATCGTCAAGTTTTCCCATGTAAGTTTTTCTTTCACGTTTATTATTTTAATAAAATTTCTTCTTCTTATTCACTTTTTATTTTCCTTTTCTTCGCACGTTGATACCGTTGAATCATGGTTTGATATTTTTCACGCCAACACTTGTGATTTCAATCACACAACGGTGGAGTGTTCGTTCTTTTAATAATTTTCTTCTTCTTCAATTCCGCCCCCATAAGTCTACATCTCACTTCCATTGGTAGAATAGCATCAATGTAGGGCTAACCTCTTAAGGTTTGATCCAAGGGAGTAGCAAGGTCATGGATTGAATGTTATTTCATGTACTTAATATTTAAATCTATTCGTTATTTTAGGATTTCCATTTGATGAGTTACATTCTTTCTCATCTTTTCCAACATTAACGATGACACATTTTGAGTGATAGTATGATCTATTTCCTTTGAGTGCTCATTAAAGTGATCCTAAAAGTGAATTAGTGATTGGACTTGTAATTGTGTAGGTATTAAATTGGTGAATGATTTAGAAGAATTATCTCATTGTTTGGATATGTCTTGAATTAATGACATGAAATTTTCTAAGAAAAGAAATTCATCCAATCCACCCCAAGAAAAACCCTAAGATCAACCCACCATCAATAATTGTTTAGTTCACATAATTTTTTATTATATCTTATTTAAATTATATCTTTAGTTCTCCAATTAAAATCTACCTCAATGTTGGCCACTTCATAGCCAATCCATCAATAAATCATAGCGTCTCAAGGTTACTTCTTCGGTCCCTGTGGATTCGATCCCTACTTGTACTTCGATGACCGCTTTTACTAGTAGGGTAAATTTGGGCGCAACCAAATTTTGGCACCGTTTCCGGGGACCCAAGTAAGTACCTTAGACCCACATCTTCTTTTCTCACCCCAAATTCTCTATTCTCACCCTAATTTCTCTTCTCTTTTCCCCTTTCTATTCCTGTGTGTTCAAAAAAAACCCCAAAACCAATTTTCAATCAATTCCAATGGATTATCCTCCAAAATACCCCTTCATAAATCAATGCTGTAATCAATTCAGAAATCAATATTGGGAAACACCTCACATAGGGAATTTCATTGACCAATCCTTAATTGAATACACCACACCAGATGAGATGTACAATCAATGGGATGCTGAATGTTTACAAGATCAATTTCCATACCTATCAAAAATGATTGAAAAGATAAATAATGAGGAAGTCCATGATGTACAAACATATATCAACCATAATCCTGAAAAAATTCTTGAACAATTGTGTGAACAAATGGATAAAATGAATTCATAAGTTTCATCTTTCAGATTAGAATTACAAAGCTTTAATACTTTTGAGGAACCCGTTCCCACTCAAGATGTTCTTTCCTCATCATTGATAGATGAATATTTTATCCCAAAAACCTCCCATGAATTGAAAAAAGAACTAACCTTTGGATATGGGATAACTGAACAAGATCAAGGAAATGTTGAAGGGTATTTAAATCAGGAGGAAATTAATTTTTTTGATTCACTAGGGGAAAATTTGTCTTCATGGATTGAATGCCCAGAATATTTATCCAATGATAATTTTATAGAAACACCAATAATTTAACCATTAGGAGAAATTACAAACATCAAATCCATACCCATTCATGAAACTCATCTAGAAAACTTTGGGGTTGAATCTTCAATTCAAATGGAACCAATTGTGTTGGGAATGCTGAAAATGAAATTGATTTTGATTCTAATTCCTTATCTGTGTTTAAATGTCCTATCCAACCTGAACTCAAAATCAATGACCTTACTTCCCCACTGAGGCATCCCATCATAGGTGATAAACAAGAAATTTTAGTTGTCATTCATCCATATCATGAAATCAATAATGTAGGAATGGTCCTTGGTGTCTTAGGAAAGACTATAGAAACAACTCGATCAACCATTTTAGATATTCCTTGGATTTTACCAATCATTATAGAAAATATGATTTCATACAAAACAAATTTCAAAAAAACAATCAATCTCAATCTTTTTGAAGTGGAGAAAGATGGGTTCATTAAAATTTTGAAAGTTGGAATTTGATAAGTTGGGGGGTTCAAGTCGAGCTAACGACGTTAAACAAAAGCGCTGCATGGGAGGCAACCCATGGTTTTCATGTTTTCTAATCATTTTGAATCATTTTCTTTTTCATATAATAAATTACCATAGACTGTTGACCTATTCTTCTTTTATGAGTAAGGATGGTTATGAAAGGGGAGCTCCATATTCATCCGTATCACGTGGCGTGATCTCTGAGTAATACCTTACCCAGAAATCTAAAAAGAAGAAAATGTATCATCAGTTTATTTTGTTTTGTTTATTATTATGTTTTTATAGGTTAAAAAAATAAAAGGACATGTTTTAAGTCATATGGAGAATCCATTCACCACCATCCAATCCGCTGAGACTCAAATCCAAGAATGAAGGAAGACTATGGCATGCGCTATCATCATCAACCACCAGGTGACTTCATTCCATGATTATCATTTTAAATTTCTTCTTTGAACTCCTCTCCTACCCCCCTTCTAACTTTTCTATTCTTTAAACACTGGGGACAATGTTATTCTAAGTTGGGGGGAGGTGAAATAAAAAATGATTTTTTTTTTCAATAAGAACATGTATGGAAAGAAAAATTCCATTAACCTTGAACATGATAACACACATTGCAAACTTTGAAATTGGATATCGAAAAATTTGGATGCTTTGATTCTGATTTTAATGCAAGTTTAAGTTCATGAGCATAGTTTTTGGAAAGTGCGGTTGTCCGATGTGATTTTTCAATGTTTAAATTTTCATCCTCTTAATAAAAATGCCACAATGCACGTGTTCTGGATTGTGGGTGTAAATTTGAGTTCTTGGGTCCCTTTCATTATAGCATAGGGTTCTGGGGTCACTTTTAGTTTAATTTGAGTATCAAAAAAAAAAACAAAAAAAAAAACAAAAAACAAAAACAAAAAAATGACCACATAGAGCAATGTTTTGTCCAAATGCGTGGCATCCGGCACTTGGGGATCATGACTCCATAGTTGTCTTGCACAGAGTTAGGCTTTATATCTCTACTATAGAGCATGAAATTGACAATATGTGTGGCGTCCTGCACTTGGGGATCGTGACTCCATAGTTGTCTTGCCCAGAGTTAGTCTTTTCATATCTATTGTGGTTAAAAAAAATAAATAAATAAAAAAAAGGATACTAATCTTAAGGTTTAATGTGATTCCCACCTAGCGCTTCCATTTTTTTCCCCTTGAACAATAAAATGGGCCCCATATCTTTTATGATGCACAACACTTTATCATGCTTAATTGGAATTGTATGAAATGTGGCAATGAATTTGAACAAAGGAATGGGCTTGGGCTTGGGATATGCTTATGGACCTATATTGTTTTAAATTATTTTGATGGGTTCCATAATTTTTTTGGTATTAGATATTTGGGTGAGCAATGTGTATTAAAATGTTTTTGGAAAAGGGGATTTGAATTTCATATTTGTAATTTATTTTGCTCGGGACTAGCAAAACTCAAGTTGGGGGGTGTGATTAGTCACTGAAAGTGGCTAATATTAATTTTTAATATCTTTATATTCATTGTTCCAAAGTCCATAAACATTGTTTTTAGTGCATTATATAAATAGAACTTCATTTCTCATCAAAAATGCAATTCATGTTTAAAATGAAAATTTGGGCCCAACCATTCATTTGTTTTTTGACAATATTATATTCATTTTCTGAATTTTAAATTTGGTATATGATTGATCACTTTGTTTGGAACATTTTATCTTTTAGGTCCGATGGATGAATCCCAAAGGAAGATGGAGAATTTTGAGCCTGAAGCCAGAAACTTGCTGGAAAAAGCATAATGGGCCTAAGGCCCATCAAACAAATGTGGGGCCCAGAAACCAAGCCCAATGAATCCCAAATTTATACAGTAGAAAGATAAAAATATTAGGATCATTTTATTCAACTGTGGACAGAGCTAATTCTGACGTTTTCATGATTATAAAGGGATCTGAAGTTGAGATTTAAATGGTGGACTCGTCATTAATGCACAGAAATCCGTCCCACCATTGCAACCATAACTTCCAAAAGGCTGATAAAAATTTTCTGAAATTTTGAGAGATTCTAGAAGACACATGGAAGAAGATATTTTATATTTATGACACCTTCGGATTCGGCCATATGAAGTGTCAAACGTACACGTCAAAATGGAGGACGAATCTGGACAGTTTTCCGGGTCAACATCGAAACGTCAATTTCCTTTTGAATCTTCACCATCCTTTTGAATCTATTAATTGTTGGGGGGTGAATTTATTGTTGGGGGTGGACATAAGGCTCATAATATACCTATATAATGAGATGGTGGTGAAGGGAATAATCATCTAACATTTTTCTTTGAATCCATGTTTTTCTTTCATCCATTGTATTTCTTTCAATTGTAATTTTCTGCTTTCAATTTGTAATCGCATCGTCAAGTTTTCCCATGTAAGTTTTTCTTTCACGTTTATTATTTTAATAAAATTTCTTATTCTTCTTCACTTTTTATTTTCCTTTTCTTCGCACGTTGATACCGTTGAATCATGGTTTGATATTATTCACGCCAACACTTGTGATTTCAATCACACAACGGTGGAGTGTTCGTTCTTTTAATAATTTTCTTCTTCTTCAATTCCGCCCCCATAAGTCTACATCTCGCTTCCATTGGTAGAATAGAATCAATGGAGGGATGACCTCTTAAGGGTTGATCCAAGGGAGTATCAAGGTCATGGATTGAATATTATTTCATGTACTTAATATTTAAATCTATTCGTTATTTTAGGATTTCCATTTGATGAGTTACATTCTTTCTCATCTTTGCCAACATTAACGATGACACATTTTGAGTGCTAGTACGATCTATTTCCTTTGAGTGATCATTAAAGTGATCCTAAAAGTGAATTAGTGATTGGCCTTGGAATTGTGTAGGGATTAAATTGGTGAATGATTTGGAAGAATTATCTCATTGTTTGGATATGTCTTGAATTAATGACATTAAATTTTCTAAGAAAAGAAATTCATCCAATCCACCCCAAGCAAAACCCTAAGATCAACCCACCATCAATAATTGTTTAGTTCACATCATTTTTTATTATATCTTATTTAAATTATATCTTTAGTTCTCCAATTAAAATCTACCTCAAAGTTGGCCACTTTATATCCAATCCATCAATAAATCATAGCGTCTCAAGGTTACTTCTTTGGTCCCTGTGGATTCGATCCCTACTTATACTTCAACGAACGCTTTTAACAGTAGGGTAAATTTGGGTGCAACCAGAGAGTGTGAGGATCTGATAACTGGGAACTGTTGTACCATAGGGAAGATGACCATGGTTTTTATTATGACTCCTTTTATTAAAAATTCCATTGATTTTAAAGCTTATTTACTCATGTTTAGTAATTTATATAAACTATTTTATATAAAATGTTTGTTTAATCTATGTTTAAAATGTTTTACATCATTTTTAAATGGAGCATGTTTTGTTTTAAATATAAAAATGAATCGACATGCCTGTTTTTATTAAAATTGAATGCATGATTTTGTTTATTATTATAGAATATTATTATGAAATACTTGGTGATACCCTACTAGGACTTTTAGTTCACACCCATCCTTTTACTTTGGGCGTTTGTATACTTTCTTCTACTAAGTATGAGCAAAGTGAAATATCCTCTTATAGGAGGTGGATGTTCTTGATCCATTAGGCTTGGAGTGATGATTCATTTGGAATGTTGAGTTTATCTTGTCTGCTTTTGAGTACTTTGATGATGTATTTTTTGGGTTTTTTGATACGTCTATTTGGTTTATAATACTATACCATTTTTTAGTTTTTGAGAATATTGATTTGTATTTTTATCTTATACTATTTTTGTGGAAAATTTATTCCCACTTTTACCTTGTTTGATGCCAGGTTCTAGTCTCCAACCCATGGGGATCAGAAATTCCCTTTGGTCTATGTCAATTCTAGCTCAGGTATCAGGGTATCAGGGTATCAGTGATGGTTCATGACATCTTCTACCCCTCAAATCTTCAATGTTTCTTCTATATTAGAGGGGTATAAAATTAATGTTATTAGGGAAGGAGAGGTGAACCATTTGTGATGCTTGAGTCTAGAAGATTTATTTGTAAATATTAATATATTTTATTTCTTAATTATTTTCAATAATTTTTTTTTCTAATTTAATTTTAATACAATTGTGTTTATGATTAAATGTAATTGTTAATTTTCACCTTGACCAAGGAATTATTTTCTCCCTCTAATTAGTTTGGGATCACATTGATTTATTATTAAAAATCTAATTTTATAGTGTTTAGTGATTACTAAACACATTAAAAAGAGTTATTGATCAAAATTGATTTCTTGAGAATAACAATACTTGATTAGGTATTGACTTGGAAATTCAAGGGAGATTCATTATGGATTTCTCACATAAAAAGGAGAGTGGTCCAAAAAAAAGGAAATTGTTAGGACTATTCTCATCATTATAAAAATTGATAAAGGAAGAAAAGAGGAAGATTGGGAAACCTTTCATTAAATAAATTAACAAAGGATAGAGATTTTTTTTGAAAATACTATGGCAAAATTGAAAATGGGAATCCAAGCCTAACCTGACCACTTATCTCTCACATTGGTTTATTATATTTTCTTTCATTATTCAATGGTTTTATAAATCTTAATATACATAATTTATTTTTTCAACCATTGAAACTAGATTAAGGAAATAATCATTGATATGACTTAGGTTAATACTACTAGAATAACATTTAGGGGAATACTTTATCTTTTGACACACCCCATGAGTGGTGTTCATCAAAACTCAGCATCCCTACCAGGGATTGAGTTCCAATCTAACCTAGATTTTTTAGGACTATGACTTATAAAGAATAATTATTTTCTTTTGATCCTGATATATAAAGAACCTTTCTATATAGGTTTAATAATATTAATTTAGAGAATAATTTGATGAAATTAATATAGAGGACTCTATTGATACATTAATTATTCACCTGAGCCTAAAATCATGGAAATAAACCTAACCTAGACTTTAAGATACCTGTGTGACCCGCAATTTGTCAATTAACACAATAAATTATCTATGCCTACTTTTTAAAATGAATTTGAATTATATATTAATATGATTCCAGTGCTACCTAAATTCCATGGTCTTATAGGAGAATATCCAAACAAAAATATTCCAGAATTCATCTTTGTTTATTCATGTTTTAGGCCAAGAGGTGTGGTTAAAGATTAATTCAAGTGGATGTATACCCCTTTTCACTTGAAAAAGATTACAAGTAGTGGTTTTATTTATTATAACCCAAAGAGATACGTGACTGGGAAGACCTAAAAGTTTCATTAATGAAAATATTATTCCCATCTTTCCATAGCACAATAAAAAGAAAGGATTCCTATTCAATCCTACAATAATTCAAAGAAACTATTTATGAGTATTGTGAAATATTCATGAATATTTGCGAAATATTCTATCATCAAGTAGTAGAGGAACAATAATTTTTAGTCATATTCTATCAAGGCTCATTGGAAAATGAAATGAACCTCTTGGATGGACCATCCAAAGGATCTTTTATTAAAAAGTCCCCAATAGAGTCTAAGATCTTGATTGAAAATATAAAACAAAATTCTAAGTAATTTAAACAATAAGTATGGGTACATGAGTTATTCATGAGGTAAAGACTTCAAATTCATTATATTTTCATGAAACTAAAGTTAATGAAATAAAAAGTTTTGTGAGATTGGTAGTTTCAAATAAATTGAGTGAGTGAATGGTCCAACCTGAGATATGTAGTTTGTACTTATCACCCAACCACTTTAATAATCAATTTACAAAAATAAAAGGCATGGAGAGTTGTACAACAACATTCCAACTGATGAAATTTTAGTAGAATTATCCATAAAATAAAAGTTTACAACCCCAACTAGGATTTAGAATCAAATAGAACCATGTTAAACCCCTTTCAGAATCAGTACGCATCTTATCTGACATATCAACAACAATTCCATAACCTATCCCCATTCCAAAAACCATATAAATGACAATATCAATAGAATTATTATAAGTTACATCTTTCTATTACATCCCCAGATCCAAGACTCTCTCATGTGGATGAAACAAGTTGGTTATGAGACCTCAAGCATGCCTCCCTATATATTAGAGGATTCCAACTAGAAATAGGGGTGTGATAAGTATAGTGAGGATAATATACCCCTAGTTATAGAGTTACAAAATAATGAAAATAATAAATAAAAATAAATGAATAAATAACAAAGTGTAGAAACAATGGAAAAAACATAATATAGTGTAAAACCAATAATAAATCCAAATTAATTATCAAATATAGTTAATAGATAAATAATTTAATTACATGTGGGAATTTAACTAAATGTCATGCTCAAAGTAATACAAAATAAAATACTAGAATACTCATTTATAGTCTCAAAATTCCCCAGTCCGAAACCCCATGTCTGTCCCATCTCAAAACTCCATCCCATCCAACAGGCAAACAATCAAAAAAAAGACCCTTTTCACTTGTCCAATCTCACATCCATGTATTTTGATTGGGTACCAAATGGAGGCCTGAATAGGGTGTGAGTATAACTCAGTAAGTTGACGCCACTATTTCTAAATATAACCAGTATAATAATAATTGCATGAAATAATGTAATAAAAAAGAGTATTAGTTAATTAAACAATTAAATTAATACCACATCAACCCACTTCAAAACAGTGCTAGAATATCTCTCAAAATGTCTCACAACCATTCCAACCATAACCACATAAACATGGTTAAACATAATTTACCTCAACACCATGACAGAATGTATCTGAGTATGTCTCAAAACTATGTCAACCATCACTATATAAAAATGGTATAACACAACCTTATAACCAAGGTATAAATCACACTGATCTGGGTCAGAACTTGTTATATAATCATTTCATCATTTAATCAGGTCCAAGATCGATATATAAGAATTTCATCATTCAATCAAGGCCAAGAAAGGAATATAAGAATTATAGATTTTAATTAGGGAAAATCCCAGTAGATAATTATTTCAACATTTAATCTGTTCTAATCTTGATATATAAACATTTCAATATTTAATCAGGGCCAAGACCGATATATTAGCATTTCAAAAAGTCTCACAAAATAGTCTAGTATATAAAAATTTCTGTATGTAAATTAAGATAATTCCCTATATAATAATTACAATATAGAAAATCCCAACGCATGTCATAGAAACAAGAATATCATAAAATCACATCATATATCACAATTTTCAATTATGAAAATTATAATTAATCATTCAATTTCAAAATTTGTTTACCATTTGGTCCTAAACTAAAAACATGCTAATCATTTCAATAATAAGGCCAATACAAGGTGAATCTATATCAAGAAAAAAACCATATCACATATCATACTAAACAAACTTTAAGGCATTAATAAATTAATTTAATAACAAAGAGTTCACTCACCCAAATGGTAGTCACAAGCTTGGTTAATAACCAATCATATCCAAAGGGGATCCAAGGAATAATTAAATTCATTATTTTGAATTTATTCTGAAAATGATACGTTAGTTCTCATTTAATATTTCAAATACTTGAAAATTATCAAACCATAGTGTTAAGGTTTAGACCCCCTACCTTTAATTGGCAATCGACCAATGATTCCAACAAAAAACACCCACAATGAAGAATGTGCAAATGATCATAAGAATGATCCTTGATCAAAACCAATCAATATCAAAACCAAAAATTCACATAGTCAACAGATTACATTGCAACAGTTGTAGAACCAAGGGAATGAAGGAAAAACACAACAAAAACCACTTAACAAGGAACAAATTATTGATTGAGATGTATAAATTCTAGAGAGGCCCTTCAAAAAATCCTCGAAGGTGCTATAGGGTCGAGAGGAGAAAGATACAGGCAAGTTGGAAATAAAATTGAACCAAATGAAATAATTTAAAATAGTTGTTCGGGGATTCACACAACGTGTAATATAGTTACAAATGTGATATTATTTTTATAGGGATACATAAAAAAACCCATCACCTCATCAAATATAAAATTTAACCAAACATTTTATGATAAATAATTTATTTATATGATGTGTAATTCATTTACACTATGTTTAAATGTTATGAAGATGGTTTTTATCCCATTTCCCTATAAAAACAACCTAAAGCACATTTAAGGCTTCCCAAATGACCAAGAAACCATGGTAAAACTTGACCAATTTAACCCGACTCTATTAATTCAGAAAAACATACATCCTTAAAATTTATGTTATTTCCCCAAAAAAGCTCTCTGTGTGGATCCACATTGGTTTTATCAAGTTTCCTCACAACCTTATATTGATTTTATTCAAAAATATTTAATTTCATGATGAAAAAACACCCAAAAAAGTTCAAATATGATGAAAAACACAACAGAAGTATGTTTAATGAAAAAATTATAGAGAGATGTACCGAGAAAATAATGAGATATTACAACCTCCCCACCATATAACAGATCATACCTGAGCTTCTCAAAGCATCACTGTGGGTTTTTGGTGAACGAGTTTAGCCACTCTGCTCACATGTTAGAATCCCTCTCCCAAGTCTGCTCCTATAATCACCCATGCTGCCACTGCACCCAAATGAAAAGAATCTCCCTTCCCGAGAGATACTTCTCACTACAGTCCATAATCCATATCAGATACTCCTTAATGGATGCATCAACACTATGCTTGACATCCACTATTTGTATCACATGAGAAGGGTCTATATAATATCTGTAAAGTTGTGATACATGGAATACATCGTTCGTGGAACTCTTGTACTATGAAAGGGATAAATGTTACGCTAATGGACCAACCCTATCCACTATCTCAAATGGACCGAAAAAGCTTAGTGTTAGATTTCCCCATTTTTTGATATGCTGTTTCCCCAATCTATTTGAAACTTAAAGGAAAACATGATGACCAACCTCAAACTTAAGAGTTCATCTCTAATGGTTAGTATAAGACTTATTCCTTCTCTCCATAGTCACCAACCACTACGTGATCAATTGAACCAGGTCAGATGTCTCCTGTATGAGACTGGGCCCAACAAGTGTTGAATGAACTTCCTCCAACCAACAAAGAGGTGAAAGAAAAATCCTTCCATACAAAGCCTCTAAACGTGTCACTTAAATTGATGTATGGAAGCTGTTATTATATGAAAACTCCAACAGTTCCATTTGTTTCTCCCATGAACCACCAAAATCTAAAAAAAAATCTCATAACATATCCTACAAAACATGAATAGATTTCTTAGATTGACTATAAGTCAGAGGATGATAGGCCATACTCAAAATAACCTATGATCCTAGATCCCTATGAAGACCCATCCAGAATTGTGATGTGAAACAAGGATATCTATCTGAAATGACACTACATGGAACACCGTGAAGCCAAAATAACTTGTGCATGTAATTATTACCCATATTTTCAACTATAAAGGTATCAATGATAGGAAATAAGTGAAAACAATTCTCCATTTGATCCAAAATCACCCATAAAAAATCATTATTATGTGTTATCATAGGTAATTCTATAACAAAATCCATTGCAACATCATCCCATTTCCACTTTGGAATGAGAAAAAGATGAAAAATACCAATAGTATTTTGATGCTTAGATTTTACCTATTGACAAGTGAAAAATCTCACAAAAAATCCTACCACCTCCCTATTCATTCAAGATGACCAATATTTTTTATTGAGATCACAATACATCATTTTCAAACTAGGATGTACAACCCAACTAGAAGTACCAAACTCCTTCCTCATCTCTTCATGTAAGCCAGTAGGAACCCATACCCATCCACAAAATAAAAGAGAGTTATCATAGATAAGATACCATCCAGGTGGCATCTCCCAACCATATAATATATCTCTCAGATTTAATCCCTCTAATTCAAATAATTTCTCAGTCTTAATCCAATCTAAAATAACATGTATAAAAGATGTTGAAGTCAGATATATTCACCCCTAAAACTCCTAAACATCTAGATTAATGTTTGTAAAGAGAGCCATTATTCACCACTCATTTGAAGAATCCTATACTACCTCTCTCTGTGTCTTTCATCTTAATGAATTGGAAATGACTTTTCCATTTCTTTTTACATAAACCCACTCAAATTCGAAAGACTATAGTTACTATACCCACCTCATTTGAAGAAGTTTCTGGTCCCACTAAGAAAATATGTACCTGGGGCTCTTGTGGTCCATGTATACCAAAAACCTCCCACCCATGAGATAATTCCTCCAGCTTAGGGTATGTACCACTACTGCTAACTCTAAATTGTGAGTAGGGAAATTTCTCTCATATAGTCTCAACTATCTAGATCCAAAATAAACCACTCGATCCTCCAAAATCAAAACTACTCTGATTCCAACTTCAGATGCGTCATAGTACATGGTATATGAATTAAATAGAACACATAATGTGGGTATGGGAATTTAGGTCAAATTACCATTCATCTCATGAAAATATTTCTCACAATATTCTGACCAAACAAACGTGAGTCCCTTTTTGGTCAGTCTGGACATCGATTCTATCAAACGAGATAAGTCTTGGATAAAGTGATGATAATCACATACAAAACGTAGAAAGATATGAATTTCTAAGAAGTTATGGGATACTTCCAATATACCATGATTGAAACTTTCTTTAGGTCCACTAAAACCCCTGATTCTGAGATGAGATGGCCTAATAAGTGCACTTTACCAATCCCGAAAATATATTTGGTTAGATTTGTGTAAAGATAATTCTCTCTCAATATACTTAAGATGATGTAAATATTTTGGGCATGATTGTCTACTGGATGGGAGTATGCTAAGATTGTAAGAGTTGGTGTCCTAGAACCAACTAGTTGTACTTTGATTACATGGAAATGTATTGTATTTAAATATTAAACATCTTATTACATATTGTTTATTGTTATTCATGACTATGATGAAATAATTTCCTAGAGTATTTGTTGCATTGATAAGGTCATGACAGTTCCCCGCTCGGATTAGAACCTTGAAATGATATAACAATTTTCTTAAATATAGTTCTACAATTATATGACATACTATGATGGGACACATAGTGTGCATACCGTTAGGTGTGAGTACTCATAAGTAGACGAGACTTCCTCTCATGAAGTTCTCACTTGGTAATCTCCAAGATAGGAGATTCTGAGAAGAAACCCGTCAGTAGGAATTCCACATGTTTTTGTGTCAACAAATATTTCTATCTCCGAGTGTGTGTAATGATCCTTATACTTTAATATTATCATTAATACGTGTCACGACTTGTGCACTTTTATTTACTGATGAAAACCGTTATGCAGACAGTTGGTGATAAGTAGGGTACGTTTAATACATCACGAGTGGCATGTTATTAATGGATAAGTCGAGGAAAGATTTTCCCATCCATTTATGGAAGTTGATATCTTGGCCCATTGATTGAAATAGAACCATCCCACGAAATTCCATGGCCATGGTGTAACGATGAGTTTATTTCAAGTAGTCAAAGAATGACATATCAAGCATAAAAGTTGATGACACTATCAGGAAACCTACTTGATGAGATATTGCTACAAAGGTATTATATTACATAGTGAGAATTCATATGTGGATGTCATTGTTGTGACATTACGCTCTTTCTCTTGGGTGCCTTTACCCATTGGTAGGAAGTACTCTTGGACTTTAGGTAAGCCCGCCTGATGCCAATGAGAAAGAATCCCAGAGCGTCACACACCAAGTGTTTTTAGTGGTCTCTATTAAATTCTGTTTGAATTTAATTAATAGAAATAAATATTATTCTCAAGACTTGGAATAATTTTATTCAAGTTAAAATGATCAAATAAATTAAATAAAATATATTTATTTATTTTATTGAACATTTAAAAAATATTTATTTACTAGTTTGTAAAATAAAACATTTATTTAAGAGAATAAATTATTTATTTATTTATTTGGGTGTTCCATAAATGGAAGAGGTGTTCGATCAGAAAAAGGCCGGTTCGGTGGTAAAATAATTTTTTTCAAGATGATAAATAATTATTTATCTCATTGGAACAAGTTAAAATAATAATGACGCTGCTATTATTTTGTGATGCGGAATTTTATTTATAATTCTGTTTTGCACAAGTTGGTGCACCATAAATAATGTCACAATATTATTATTATGAGCATGAGTTTTCTCTAAGTTCATGAATGTATTTATTTTCTGTTATAAAATTAAATTTTTTAACTGAAGTTCCATGCATATAAATAGACAAGTACGCCTATTGTTCCATACACCACATGACACCGAATCGTACACCCGATGGATTGAGAATTGTTGAGCTAAAACATTTATCTCTCGAATCCTCTTCCTACCCCTCTCAAGAATGAGAGATGTTATTCAAGGGTGGAAAATAAGAAATCAAGAACTACTAACACAAGACACTCACTTCACGTCTCTATCACCTGAAGAATGAGCGGTGTCGATCAGAGGCCATTGGAGCACGTGTAGATCACCGCTAGAGGGATTCTAGTTTGGATCCTTAGAAGCACAATGAGATAATTCAGAAGGGTCATTCCAGATGATCAACATCATCAATGAAGAAAAATACCAAATATCCAGGTATTATTTTTAATTATGAAATTAATTAAATTAATTATAAACATGATGTAAAAGATTCTCTCTAAAGGTTTTGGGCCTCTTCCTTCTTTATGTAAATCATTTATTTTATTACCTGGAGACTGGCATTCATCGTTGTATTGATCTCAAAATAATCATCGATCATGGTAAAAATCAATTTTGGAATTGGTCCCAACCACGCTCCCGCTGCACCCAGAACCTACAAGTGGTATCAGAGTGGTTGTATCATAGTTTATAATTATTTAAATATTTCATTGATGACTTATGAATTTAATAATTTATTTGTTTCAATTAAAGTTAATCATTATGAAAATCTAAATCTCAAGATATGTTCCCCCTCTTTCATTTCTCATTCAACTTAAAGAAACAAACTTTTTTTTAATTTTGATTAAAATAAAATAGAGGATCTCATCTGGAGGTGCCAAATCTTCCTGGCCGTAGAACACCAGAATAAACAGCGTGTATTCAACAATACACACAATATAGTCAAGATTCAATGAATGAGACCGGTTTACCAAACCAAACCGTGTGTTGGAGTCTTTATATGTCTTAAATGACTTTGTTCATTCGCTAGGAACACGTGGAACACGGTTTCCAGATTACACACTGTGTAGTCCACTGGACATGACATGTAGTCCCTTCGGGTAAGGGTTTGACTGGGTACCCCATATATGGATTGACTGACTAGAAACCATGTAACATGAATACTATAGGGCATATGGCCCACTGAACCTGCCGTGTACTCTGAATATTTCTGAATTACACTCACGCGTCGTTTCCCTAGGCATATAATTCAGATGGATGGTGAAAAATAGTAAATTACATATAGTTGGAACTACACGCCATGAACTCATCTAAATTATGTAGATTTATTAAAATTTATTTTTATATTATACAAACCCTTGATACTTGTACCATCGTGTGGGAGTAAGGCTGAGGCACAACGCATGATAGGTGTTTTATATATATGTGTTTAATTTAATGTCTGCGTAATGGTCATTTATACTCATTGGGTAGTAATGAATAGGAATTCACAGGGTTTCCTCTAAGGTACCAGTTACATACAAAGATAATTTTAAATGAATTTATTTGTTTAAAATTATGATGGATGAGAATCTCAACGAAAATAAAAAAATGGGTTTAAGATAAAAGTGTTGATTAATTAAAGATGATAATTAATTGTTTCGAGTGTGATTTATCTTAAACAAGATCTAATAAAGAATTGAATTTTAGTTTTATTTATGCATAAACATAGTTGCATGTATGGATTATCATGTGCTAGACTAAGACCTTTGTATGCATATGTTTTCTTTTAATTAATTTATTTAAATTAAATTTGTTGTCCTGTGAGCCATCTATCCTCATTAATATGTAGGGCCTGCGTGCCCAAGGTTTCCTTTATGTAAAACCCATTTTTTCCCCTCACCTGGATGTGAGATAAAAAAAGGCATATATAATGGATGGAACTCGCAACTTAGTAGAGGCAGTTCAAGATGGAGCCGAGACTAAACCAATCCCAGGTGATATAGTGGTGGATAGGTGGAAAGCTATAAACATGAACCCAAAAGGTTCAAGATGTTTCTCCTCTAGGTCAGGGTTAGTTTATCAACCACTAGATAAACTAATAATTAGAAAATCTCATGTTCATTATCTTTATTTTATTTTTGTTAGTTTCGTGGTTTATCATTATGGATGTGTTGTCACGATCACACAATTAATGAATTAAACAAGCATGCAAGATAGAACTAAAATAAACTAAACTTATGCGTAAATATTATCAAGACATGGTTAATCACTTAAGTAAGTTCCACTTAATATTAAAAATAATGTGATAATGATAATAAGAAATTGACACATAAGAGAGAAAAATCCCACAAATAAAATATTAAGTCAGACCAAGCCTTCCGTTACTAGGTTAAGGGAAAAACTCAATAAAACTATGTGTTTGACCAACCCTTGTTGGGACACATACTTTTATACATGAATCCCTTATGAAAGATTTTAGGTTGACTTAACCGTATTACATCAAGAGGAGTATCCCTTTCTAGACTTGGTGTAATATTGGTGGCAATAATTGCGGAAATACAAAGTCATGATTTTAGGATTGGGGATTCCACTGAACAGATCAAGGAGCTACAAGCCCGCAGTTGGAAAAGACCCACCTACCTAAATACCTTTTAATAGTTTGACCAACCTTTGTTGGGGTTATGAAAAGGGGAATATAGATCCTTTCCACTAGAATTTCATGGAAATTGGGCATTCTGAGTTCAATGGTGAGGGCTATTGGGACTTGATAAAATAGTGAGAGACTTAATAAAATTTATTATTTCTTATAAAATGTAATCAAGAAGGTACTAATGATCTGCTCTTTTAATTGTAGATTAAAAATGAAAAACTCATCAACCACACTATCCCTATGATCAATTCCGGATAAAGACAAAACCTTCATAGGTAGTAACTTCCAGGAATGGTTTAGACACATTCGGGTTATCCTACACCATGAAAGGAAGTCTTATGTGCCAGAGTTAGCATTACCTGATCCGCCTGCCAAAGAGTTGAGTGATGAGGATTTCCTAGTCTATGAGAAACATATGAATTAAGTGGTCGATGTTCAATGTTTGATGATATCATCAATGTCTAGTGAGATCATGAAGTCTCATGAAAACATGGACGCTTATATCATGCTCGATAACCTCCTTGGTCTTTACTAGGAGGGAGAAAGAAAGGAAAGGTTTGATATCTATAAGGTACTCTTTCAGAGTAAGCTTGGAGAAGGTGACCTAGATTGGCCTCATGTAGTCAAGATCATTTGGTACATTGAACACTTGGAAGTTCTAGGGTTTAAACTCCCCAAAGAACTGGGAACCGATATCTTTCTCGCATCACTCCCTCAGATCTTCTTTAACTTTTTTGTCAATTTCAATATGAACAACATTGAGAAATCTCTATACGATCTTCTTATCCTCATTCTCCAAGTGGATAAAGATATGAAGCGTGAAAATCCATTTGTCCTTATAGTGAATAAGAGGAAAGGGAAGGAAAATATATTTTAGCCCAAATCTTATTCACGACCTTCCAAGAAAAGGAAGATCAAAGGGGAGGCAAGGGAACATGAGGTTGTTTATTTCACATGTGGCAAGAAGGGCTACTGGAAGAAGAACTGCACCCAGCCTAAGAAGCAAGGGGTAGATTCATGTGTGTTTGTTATATAATGCAATATATATGTTTCTAAAAATTTGGTATTAGATAGATCTTGTGGTGATCACATATATATCCATATATAGAAACCAAGTAGATCCAGGGAGATTGACCAAGGATAGGTAGATCTAAAAGCATCCAACAAAGCCAGAATTTCTGCTGTAGCTATTAGGGACTACCACCTCACATTTCCAACTGGGGTTATGTTGGTGTTAAAGGGTTGTTATTATGTATCTTCTGTTACTAAAAACATTATTTCTGTATCCAGATTAGATATAGATGGATTTTTTTTTCAAGTTTGGAAATTAATTTTGCTTCTTTTACAAAGATAGAATTTTTTTGGTAAGGCACATTTATACAACGATCTTTACATGTTGGATTACACAAACCAAGTAATGGCAATTGATAACAAAGATACTTCACATGAATCATACCACAACCAACTTTGGCATCACTGGCTAGGTCATGTAAATGAGAAATGCTTGACTAAGTTACATCAAGATAGATATTTTGATTCCTTCAAACTAAAACCACTTGGTTTATGTCATGAATGTTTACAAGGAAAAATGACCAAATCCCTATTTAGTGGGAAAGGTGAAAGGGCTAAAGAACTTCTTGAATTGGTTCATACCGATGTGTGCGGACCATTTCCAGTGGAAGCAAAGAGAGGGTACTCATACTTCATAACATTTACTGATGATTTTAGTAGATATGGATATATTTACTTAATGGGGTATAAGTTGGATTCTTTTGATAAGTTCAAAGAATACAAGAATGAAGTTGAGAATCAACTTGGTAAGAAGATTAAGAAACTATGCTCAGACTGAGGAGGATAATATCTTAATCAATACTTCATTGATTACTTAAAGGAGTTTGGGATCCTATCCCAACTCACTCCTCCATACACGCCCCCATGGAATGGTGTGAGTGAAAGGAGTAACTGAGCCCTGTTGGGCATGGCGTGATCAATGATGAGTCATGCGAGTCTTCCATTATCCTTTTTGGGATATGCGTTACAAATATAGGTGCATATACTATACCAAGTACCAAATAAATCGATAGATGGTATTCTATATGAGTTCTATATTGGAAAGAAAGCCATATTATCAAATTTACATGTGTGGGGAAGTGATGAGTTTTTTAAGGCCTCTTTGGGTAAAAAACTTACACCCTGAGGAACAAAGTGTACCTTTATAGGATACCCCAAGGAAACAATGTGATATTACCTATAAAACCCCTTAGACAAAAAGGTTATAGTGGAAAGACACTCCATATTCCTTGAGAGGGTGAACATCTCCAAAAGAGATAATGGGAGTGAGATATACTTCGAAGAAGTTAAGGCTCAAGGTATACAAGAGTTGGTAAAAGAATGGATCACACAAAGCCCTATGGAAGAAAGAACTGTTCTAGAGACATAAGATTTGCGGAGGAGTACAAGAGAGGTTAGAGAACTAGAATGGTACTATTTTCTAGTTACCAATGACGTTGACTCGTTATTAATTGATAATAATGATCCTCTAACCTACAAAAAAGAAGTAAGTGGCACAGATGTTTCCAAGAGGAAAGAAGCCATGACTTATGAAATGGATTCCATTTACCCGAACCAAGTCTAGATTTTGGTAGATCCTCTAGTTGATGTCAAGACTATTGGTTGAAAATGGGTATTCAAGAAGAAACTGAACATAGAAGGACAATTCAGGACTTATAAGGCACGACTGATTGCAAAAGGGTTCAAACAAGGTCAAGGAATTGACTATGATGAAACCTTTTCACCAGTTGCAATACTAAAATCCATCCGAATTTTATTGGTCATTGCTACTTACCATGTCTATGAGATTTGGAAAATGGATGTCAAAACATCCTTCCTTAACGTGAACCTGAAGGATTTATGACTCCAAAGGATTCCTATAAGGTCGACAAGTTGTAGAAATCCATTTATGGATTAAAGAAAGAATCCAGGTCATGGAACATTCATTTGGATGAAGCCATAGCGAAATTTGGTTTTATCAAGAATGAATGTGAGCCTTGTATCTACAAACAGTTTATTGAGAGTGAATTCATTTTCCTAATAGTATATGTTGATGACATATTACTTATTGGAAATAAGATACCAGTATTACAGTCTCTTAAGGCATGGTTGAATCAATTCTTCTCCATTAAGGACTTGGGAAAGTTAGCATATATTATTGGGATTAAGATCCATAGTGATAAATCCAAGAGATTGTTTTACCTAAGTCAAAGTACATACATTGATAAGATACTGAAGAGATTCAGTATGGAACAATCCAAGAGGGGATTGTTGCCATCATCACATGGTATTCATATTTCCAAGAAAATGTGTCCTCAGACACATGAGGAAATAAATATATTGGCAATGGATCTATAAACATCAATGATTGGGCCAGCCTTGTATTCCATGCTATGTACTAGGTTGGATTTCGCCTACGCATTGGGTGTGGTAGGCAGATATCAAGCTAACCCAGGTGAACACCAATGAATGGCAGTCAAGACTGTCCTAAAGTATCTGAGATGTACTAAGGATATGTTCCTAGTTTATGGAGGAGATGAGGAACTAGTCATCAGAGGATACGAAGATGCTAGTTTTTAGACTGATCAAGATGTAATAAAGTCATAAACAAGATAAATATTCACTTTGAATGGAGGTGTAGAGAGGTAAAAGTGCTCAAAGCAGAGTGTGTTCATAGATTCTATAGCAGAGTTTCAGTATATCACAACTTCTGAGGTAGATAAAGAGGCAGTTTTGATGCGAAGATTTGTTCAGAAGCTGGATGTGATACATAGTAGTAAAGATCCCATCACACTATACTGTGATAATACTATGGTAGAGGATCTCACAAAAGAGCTACGGTCACATCAGCAGACGAAGCACATACTTTGGAAGTATCATCTTTTGTGGTATTTTTCTTAGATAGGTGAAGCGTTAGTGAGCAGTATTTTCATTAATGACAATGTGGAAAACCCCTTGAATAACGCCTTGACATAGCATAAACATAATCATCATGTGAGGTCAAGTAGAATGAAAGTCATAGGCATTTGGCTCTAGTCCAAGTGGGAGTTTGTAAGATTTGGTGTCCTAGAACAAACTGGTTGTACTTTGATTACATGGACATTTAATGTATTTAAATATTAAACATATTATTAAATATTGTTCATTGTTCTACATGGTTATGATGTAATATTTTCCTAGAGTATTTGTTGCATTGATAAGGTCATGACAGTTCCCCGCTATGATGAGAACCATGAAATGATATAACAATATTCTTAAATAAAGTTCTACTATTGGATGACATACTATGATGTGACACATAGCATTCAAACCGTCTGGTATGAGTACTAATAAGCAGGTGAGACTTCCTCTCATGAAGTTATCACATGGTAATCTCCAAGATAGAAGATTATAAGAACAAACCCGTCAGTAGGAATTCTTCATGTTTTTGTGTCATTGGATATTTCTATCTGTGAGTGTGTGTATTGATCCTTCGACTTTAATATTATCATTAATATGTGTCATGACTCATGCACTTTTATTTACTAATGAAAACCATTTCACAGATAGTTGGTGGGAAGTATTGTACATTGGGTGCATCATGAGTGGCATGTTATTAATGGATAATTCGAGGAAGGATTTGTCCCATCCATTTATGGAAGTTGATATCTCGACCCTTTGATTGAAATAGATCCGTCACATGAAATTCCATGGCCATGGTGTAACGATGAGTTTATTTCAGGTAGTCAAAGAATGACCTATCAAGTATAAAAGTTGATGACACTATCATTTAACCTACTTGATGAGATATTGCGACAAAGGGATTATATTACACAGTGGGCGTTCGTATGTGGATGTCGTTGTTGAGACATTACATTCTTTCTCTTGGGTGTCGTGACCCATTGCTTGGAAGTACTCTTGGACTTTAGGAAAGCCCGCCTAATGCCAATGAGAAAGAATCCTAGATTGTCACACACTAAGTGTTTTTAGTGGTCTTGGTTAAATTCTATTTGAATTTAATTAATGAAATAAATACTATTCTCAAGACCATGGAATAATTTTATTCAAGTTAAAATGATCGCATAAATTAAATAAAATTTATTTATTTATTTTATTGAAGATTTAATAAAAATATTTATTTACTTGTTTGTAAATAAAATATTTATTTAAAAGAATAAATTATTTATTTATTTATTCAGGTCTTCAATAAATGGAAGTGGAGTTATATCAGGCCAAGGACGGTTCAGTGGTAAAATTATTATTTGTATAATGGTAATTAATCATCTAACTAGTTGGAACAAGTTAAAATAATAATGATGATGCTATTATTTTGTGAAGTGGAATTTTATTTATAATCCCGTTTTTCACAAGTTGGTGCTCCATAAATAATGATGCAGTATTATTATTATGAGCATGAGTTTTCTCTAAGTTCATGAATGTATTTATTTGCTATTATGAAATTAAATAATTTAATTAAAGTTACATTCATATAAATAGACAAGTATGCCTATTGTGCCATACACCACACGACACCGAATCATATACTCAGTGAATTGAGAATTGTTGAGCTAAAAATTTATCTCTCGAATCAGCTTCCCACCCTTATTAAGAATGAGATATTTTATCCAAGGATGAAGAACAAACGATCAAGAACTACCGACACAAGACACTCACTTCACAACACTATCCCTCAAAGAACGAGCAGTGTCGATTGGAGGCCATTAGAGCACGTGTGCATCACTGCTAGAGGAATTCTAGTTTGGATCCTTACAAGCGCAACGAGATAATCTAGAAGGGTTATTCCAGATGATCAACATCATCAAAGAAGAAAAATACCTAATATCCAGGTATTATTTTTCTTTATGAAATTAATTAAATTAATTATAAACATGATGTGCAATATCCTCTCTAAAGGTTTCGGGCCTCTTCCTTATTTATCTAAATATTTTATTATATTCCGCGGAGATTGAAGTTCATCGTTGTATTGATCCTGGAATAATAATTGATCATGGTAAAAATTGAAGTTGGGTTCGGTCCCAACCACACTTCCACTGTGCCCAGAACCTACCAAGATGTCATTGAAAAAACACCACATGGAAGAAAGATCCTATTCATCAAGGCCATGAATACCTCTAGTGCATTAGTCAATCCAAATAGTATCTCTTGAAACTCATACAAGCCATAGTTACTTCTAAAATTTTACCAAGGTATGTCTAATGGTCTCACCCTTAAAGAATGATATCTTTATCTAAAATTAATCTTTGATAATACCTTATAACCTCTCAGATGATCAAAGCGATTGTCAATGCATGGAAGAGGATATTAGTTCTTGATCTTCATCTGGTCGAATCTTGGATAATCCACACACAATCTCAAAAACCCATAAACGTTCTTGGTTAATAGAATTAGAGAACCAAAAGGAGATGTACTAAGCAGTATGAAACCTTTATCTTCCAGATCTTCCAACTATAATTTCAACTCCCGAAGCTCTCCTTGTTCTATTTTATAAGGTGGGATAAAACTAGAGCCGCTCCTGGTACCAGCTCAATTGTAAAATAAATCTCTTTATTAGGCAATAAACTATGGAAATCATCCTAAAAATAGTCTACCACTAGAGGAAAAGAATTTTGATACATTCCACTATTATATAGATGAATATCATCTATTTAAGATATTATATAGTCTAATAAGCACTGAATTGGTCCTGCATGAGCATCTTGAATATCTTACTCACCCTAGTGAAAATAACTGCCTCCTTCTAGTGATAAAAAGGTAACTCTCTTATGGTAAAAGTTAATATGATCCTAGTATAGAACTAACCAACCCATTCCAAGAATCTAATCGCATCATATAATTTATATCATGAATGATTCCCAAAATAAATGGTAACCACCAATATTTAGAGAACATTCCTCAAAAAGTTTGATATTATCTAAACACACTCCCAACGGAGTGTCGATAGCCAAAACTCCATCAAGGATCTCCATATAAAAGCCCAAACAATTTACAAAGAAATTTTGATAAACAGGAATATGATGCTCCTATATCAAACAAAATGCAAGAAAGGGTAGATGATATTAGATTTGTACCTCTAACAGTAGATGATTCTACATCCACAATAGATGGAGTAGTATGTATAGCATGCAGCTGAACAACCCCTCTTCCCTAGGATCCATCCTAACTCACCTGATCTATACCCTCTTCCTGATACTGAAGTTCCTTCATAGGGGTACCCCATCCCCTAGCTTGACCAAAATTTCGAGTAGAACTCCAACAACTTGTCTGATGAGGATTAGATAAGTCCTTTATAGACTCTTGTACTTGTCCTTTCTCCTTTCCACTTCTCTAATACTGTATTCCACTAATATGTATCATAGCCAATATTTTTAGAAGAAAAACACACCTAATTGGGGTATGGACATTGAGTCCATTTGTGGACCATCTTACCACACTGATAGCACTGGAACAGAACATGATCATGAGATGGATGCCCACTTCCATGACTGGTTCGACAACTATTTCCTTAGATAAATATATCATAATGAAGCTTATTTTCATTAGAAGAAGAGTTCACTATTTTACCTACTAAAACATCATGTCTATAACTTGGGGCCTCTATTAGGTTCCCTTCTGCGATGAGTTCCTAATTTATCTCATCTAGAAAATTGCCCAGATAGAACACATTAACATATGTCCTAATCTCATATTGAAGACCATGATAAAACGCCTCTCCATAAAGATATCATTAGTTTCCAAAATGGAACACAATACTATAGGTCGGTGAAATGTTCAACATAGTGCAATATTGACATTCCTACCAATGTATGGATGGTCCATAAATCATATCTAAAACAATATTTTTCCTCCTATCTGTGGGTGTCTCAAGATTCTTAAATATCATCTAGACTAACTCAATCTAGAACTCAACCTCTTGGGGGAATACCTCCCCAGTGAACGTAGGTGGATGCTATAATTATAAATTTATTGTTAGATATGACATTGAAGGCATGGCATGAATATTATCCCTTTCCATGGATCTCATGTCCCTCAAGAATCTATCGGGAAGTTGAACATCCATCTGATCCTCATGAACTATAGAAATTTATGGTTTGGTTGTGGTTGGAGCATGATGATTTCCACTCTCCTAAAGCTCAAATCAAATAAAAAGAAGTGGTATTTTCTCTATAAAAGAAACAAACTCCTTAGAACACTAGACATCAATAAGGTCAACCTCAACATGTGTCAATAATAGAGAACCATTGACTCATGGTCTCTGGAAACATGTCTTACAAGTGTTTTAGAATGAAATAAAAATTCAATTATTTATTTTCATTTAACAAATATAACACGTATCTGATATGATAGTTCAATGGGAAAGTATACATCAAATGAAATAAATATGTCCCTATCATAAACTGCACCATTAATAGTGAAGTTCCAAGGATCAAATAACAACTGAGAGGGGGGGGGGGGGGGTTGAATCAGTTGTTTAACTTTTTATAAGTTTCAGAACTTTAAGAAACTTAACCCTTGGAAACTGTTAGGATTTATTTCCTTATCAAAATTTAGCAAGAAACTCAAGCGTGCAAGAAAGTTAAATCAAGAAAGGCACACAAGATTTACAAGGTTCGACCTCAATAGGAGAACCTACGTCCTTACCATATCCACTCCCGTGGGTCTATGGAAATACACTATAATGAAGAAGTGAATACAGCTTGTTCCAACTCCCGTTGGACACCTTCTATCTCTCGATAGGTAATATTATACTGACTCCAACCAGTTTACAATGTTTTCTTAAAGAACAAATAATCCAAACACAAGAATAATAACTTTGTTAAGCTGCTCTACAAATGATCACTCTGAATCTTCAATCCGATTTCTTGAATCCGATTTTCTAAAACGAGTCTTATTAGCAAGATAAGATGATTCCGCACAAGTGCTCACGCTGAATCTTTAATCCAATTTCTTGAATCCGATTTTCTGAAACTGATATTCTCAGAAAGATAAGATAATTTTGATTCTCTTCTTCTCAAATACTCAAGGAAACTTCTTTAAGATGGTATGAAATTTTCACTTAGAATTACCCAGCACTCCACCTTTTCCGCATTTGTTAAAGTTGTATATGAGAGAATGATCTAAGCACATATTTATAGGGAACTCAGAAAACAAAGGTGGGAATATTGAAAATATTTCCTGCTTCCTCAAATCTAAAAAACTCCGCAAATCTCTCACATTTAATCTTTAATATTTGACTTCTTCAAATATTCTTAAATTTCTCTAAGATTTATGCAAAGTTGAAATTTGGGTTTTCCTGAACACTTAATATCTTCCAGAAAATGATAAGGCTGGATCTTGGTTCTGATTTTAGGTTTAGGAAAACAGGTTTAGGAAAACTAGTTCAGGAAACTGGTTCAGGAAAACTGGTTCAGGAAAACTGGTTCAGGAAAACTGGTTCAGGGAACAGGTTCCGAATTTTAGGTTCAAGAAACAGTCTTCAAATTTTAGGTTCAGGACGTAGACTCCGAATTTTAGGTTCAGGAAGTGGACTTCGAATTTCAAGTTCAAGAAGTAGACTCCAAATTTTTGGCTCAGGAAGTAGACTCCGAATTTATGGATCAGGAAGTAGACTCTGAATTTATGGCTCAGGAAGTAGACTCCGAATTTCTGGCTCAAGAAATAGACTTTGAATTTTAGGTTCAGGAAGTAGACTCCAAATTTATAGCTCAAGAAGTAGACTCTGAATTTATAGCTCAAAAAGTAGACTCTGAATTTCTAGCTCAGGAAGTAGACTCTGAATTTCTAGCTCAGGAAGTAGACTCCGAATTTCTGGCTCAGGAAGTAGACTCTGAATTTTTGGCTCAGGAAACAGATTCTGAATTTGAGGTTAAAGAAATAGATTCAAGAAACTAGTTTAGGAAAACTAGTTCAGAAAAATTGGTTCAGGAAAACAGGTTCAGAAAAATAGGTTCAGCAAATTAGGTTCAGGAAAACTAGTTCAGGAAAATTTGTTCTGAATTTCCTCAGAGTTTTTCTTATTAAAAAACCTAAATCCTCTTCACCATTTCTTCAACAGCTTTTATCATGAAGCTTTTCATGATCTATGAGAACTTTAAGATCAATAAAGCATAGTCTGATAGGAAATATTATACTAACTCTCATCAGTTTACTATGTTTCCTTAAAGAAAAAATGATCCAAACACAGGAATAACACCTTTGTTAAGATACTCCAAAAATGCTCACTCCTAATCTTCAATCCGATTTCTTGAATCTGATTTTTTGAAACCATTCTTATCAGCAAGGTAAGATGATTCTGGATGAGTTCTCACTCCGAATCTTCAATCCGATTCATTGAATCTGATTTTTGGAAACTGATCTTCTCAACAAGTTAAGATAATTTTTAATCTCTTCTTCTCAATCACTCAAGGAAACTTCTTCAAGATGGTAAAAACTTTTCACTTAGAATTCTCCAGCGCTCTGACTTGTCCGTGTTTTTTAAAGTTGTATATGAGTGAATGATCTGAGCTCATATTTTTAGGAAACTCAGAAAACAAAGATGAGAATCTTGAAAATCTTTCCCACTTCCTCAAATCTCAAAAACTCCGAAAATCTCTCGCATTTAATATTCAATCTTTGACTTCTTCAAATCTCCTTAAATTTCTCAAAGATTTATGCAAAGTAGAAATTCAGGTTTTCTTAAACTCTTCATATCTTCCTCAGAATGATAAGGCTGGATCTTGGTTCTGATTTTAGGATCAGGAAAACAGATTCAGGAAAACTAGTTCAGAAAAACTGGTTTAGGGAAACTGGCTCAGGAAAACAGGTTCAGGAAAACAAGTTCAGGAAACAGGTTCTGAATTTTAGGTTCAGGAAAAAGAATCTGAATTTTAGGTTCAGGAAGTAGACTCTGAATTACAGGTTCAAGAATTAGACTCTGAATTTCAGGTTCAGGAAGTAGACTCTGAATTTTTGACTTAGGAAGTAGACTCTAAATTTCTATCTTAGGAAGTATACAATGAATTTCAGGTTCAGGAAGTAGACTCAAAATTTCTGGATCAGGAAGTAGACTTCAAATTTCTGGCTCTGGAAGTAGACTCCAAAATTCTAGCTTAGGAAGTAGACTTCAAATTTATGGATCAGGAAGTAGACTCTAAATTTCTGGATCAGAAATTAGACTCTAAATTTCTAGCTCAGGAAGTAGACTACGATTTTATGGCTTAGGAAGTAGACTCTGAATTTCTGGCTCAGGAAGTAGTATCCAAATTTGTGGCTCAGAAAGTAGACTTCAAATTTTTGGCTCAGGAAACAGATTCTGAATTTTAGGATTAGGAAATAGATTCAGAAAACAAGTTTAGGAAAACTGGTTCAGGAAAAGTGGTTCAGGAATACAGGTTCAACAAAACTGCTTCAGGAAAACTAGTTCCGAATTTCCTTAGAATTTTTCTTAGTGAAAACCTCAATCCTCTTCGCCATTTCTTAAACAGATTTATCATGAAACATTTCAAGATTTGTGAGAACTTTAAGATCAGTAAAGAATCTTCTGATTATATTTAGAAAGTTTGAGACTGTTTCTTAACTTCTCACTTCTTATTCTTCAATATAATTTTCTTTAAGGAAATCTTCAGCAACCAGCAACTTCAACTTTCTGTAACTCAAAAACATTCTTCAACAAAAAGATTATTTTTCAAAAAATACCAAACTTTGTTAAAAAAACACAACAAAGGTTATTAAATCTCCCACATTGGACTTGGTGGCAACCCTTCTTAACAAGTTTTCAATACTCAAAAATTTTACATATTAAGTTCTTGAATTTTACCAAAACAAAGCCTTTCTCAAAAAGAGTGTCCTGACACCACACTACTAGATAAAGTAATGCTTTTGAAGGATTTCCATCACTCGGTGACAATAAAAATTTTCCACCATATAAAGATAAACTTCACCTTAATCAAACTCCCCCAAAACTTTTATCTTTCTATTTCTCACTTTTCTTTTCCTCTCTCATTTTTCTTTCTCTCTCCCCCATTATATGATAACCACAGCTTTAGATTCATAAATGAAAACTTACTCTCCACCTTTGTCAACACAATCCAAATCTCCGTGGGGGTTGAATTACTTATGAGTTTTGGTAAGTCTTCGGAGGAGGCTAAACATGGAGTTTTGGCCTCAGTTCAACAAACCTTTCCTTTGACCTTGCTTTTGTGAAAATATCAGCAATCTGATACTTTGTTGAAATATATTCCATCAAGACTTCTCCAGTAGCATATTTCTCTCTTAAAAAATGATACTTTATATCAATATGCTTTGATCTTTACTGTTGAACAAGAATCTTGGAAAGATCAATGGCACTTTGATTATCACATAGTATTTTCAAAGGTTTAGAAACTTTCACTTTCAAATATTCTAGCTGAACTTTCATCCACATAATTTGAGTACAAGACTGAGTAACTATAACATATTTGGACTTAGATGTACTTAAAGTTACTGAACTTTGTTTCTTGTTGTGCCAACTCACACAACATTCCCTTAATAAAAATGTTCCTCCTGATGTTGATTTTCTATCATTACAATCACCAGCCCAATCAGCATCAGTATAACCATGAAACGTCATCTCATTATTTCTCTTGTAGAACAACCCATGTGAAGTTGTTCCTTTAACATATCTTAGAATCCTCTTAACTGCCAACATATGTGATTCTTTTGGATTACTTTGATATTGGGAACAGAGATTCACAACATAAGCAATATCAGGCCTTGAGGCTGTAAGAAAAAGAAGACTCTTATCAACTTTCAAAAGTCTTTCTGAATCACTCTGTTCCCTGACTCATCTTTTCTCAACTTTGTGCTCACTGAGATTGGGGTAGAAAATTATTTTGATTATTCCATCCCAAACTTCTTTAATAATTCCTTAGAATACTTTTCTTGGGATAAGAAAATGTAGTTTTCTTGTTGTTTCACTTGTAGTCTAAGGAAGAAAGTTAATTATCCCAATATTGACATTTCAAAAATTTTCTTCATCTCTTCATCAAACTTTTCGCAGACCTTTTCTTCTTCTCTAGCAAAGATTATATCATCCATATAAATGATTACAATTAATGTGTCATAGTCGACATCTTTAACATAAAAGTTGCTATCAACCTTTCCTTTAGAAAAGTTCATCTTTCTCAAATAATTGTCAAGATTCGAATACCATGCTCGTGGAGCATGTTTCAGACCATACAAGGATTTCTTCAATTTGAAAACTGTATTTTCATTTTCATCAATTAAAAACCCACAAGGTTGTTCAATGTAAACTTCTTCCTCAATCTCACAATTTAAGAACGCTGACTTTACATCCATCTGATAAACCTTGTAATTCCGATGAGCAACTACTACAAGAAACATTCGAATAGTTTCCAATATTTCAATAGGGGAAAAGTTTAATCAAAATCCACACCTTCCACCTATGCATATCCTTTACACACAGTACTTTCTTTGTTTCTTGTAACTTCTCCATGCTCATTCAATTTATTTATGTAAACCCTCTTGGTTCTGATAACATTCTTCTTTTCTGGCCTTGAAATGAGCTCCCATGTTTCATTCTTCTCAATCTGATCCAGTTCTTCATTCATATCATCCACCCATTCTTTATGTTGAATAGATTCTGAAACTGATTCTGGTTCAACTTTTGAGATAAGGGAAGTCTGATTTTCTAATCTTAACTTCCTTCTTGTTTGAACTGGATACTTCTGATCCCCAATAATATTTTCAAATTCAACATGTTTTTGTAAGGTAGGAAAACTCACATTTCCTTTCCCAGCATCACTTTCTTCCCCATGTGGCTTATCTAAGTCACTTTAACTCTCGTGGGGATTCTTTAATTTATCTTCCTCAGTATTCTTAACAAATTTTGTGAAGGAACTTGGATTTTAAATTACCTTCACATCATATGAGTCCACCAACTTCTATAAATGTTGGATCCAGCATTTGTAACTTCTTCTATTCGGTGAATAACCTATAAATATTCCTTCTTCAGCTTTCTCATCAAACATTCCTAAGTCTGGATGTTTGATTTTGAACAAGCATGGACTTCCAAATACATTGAAGTAATTAAAAGGAATTTTTTTGTTATACCACATCTTGTAAGGAGTCATGTTGGTTTTCGATCACAACAAGCATCTTTTTTGAACATGTACAGTAATTCTAACAGCTTCTCTCCAAAATAATTTTGAATGTTTGAATTCTGATAACATACTTCTTCCCATTTCCACCAAGCTTCTATTTTTCATTTCTGATACTCCATTTTGTTGTGGAGTATAGGGAGAAATATACTAATGTTTGACCCCATGCTTCCTTAGAAAAGTTTCAAAAGCATTGCTTGTAAATTTGGTACCCTTATCTGTTCTCAACTTCTTTATGGAAGCTACAAACTCTTTCTCGACATCTCTTCTAAAGAATTTAAACGTTTCAATAACCTCTGACTTATGCTTCATGAACATGATGTTTGTCATCTGAGTTAAGTCATCAATAAAAGTGATAAATTATAAATCTACTTTTGTTGATTGATGTCTCATCAGCCGACATATATCAGAATAAATAAGCTCAAGTGGTCTGTGGGATTGAATCTCAACTCTTTTCTGACCTTTGTTAGTCATATTTCCTTTTTGTTAAGTAATACAAACACAATATTCTCTTCTTTTTAGTTTGGGAAAATTCTGAACAACATCAACTTTAGAAAGCTTATTCATGTTCTTCTGCCCAAGGCGGCCAAGTCTTCAGTGCCAAAACTTGTTTTCATCTTCAGAACTCAAATAACAAGAGTTATTTGATTCTCCAATTTGAAAGAGATTCCCACTGGTTCTTTCTCCCTTTGTAATCACTTTTCCATTTTTCACACTTTTGATAATACAATAATCCTTTCTGAAGATAACTTCTTTTCCATCATCATAAAGTTGACTTAGACTAAGTAAGTTATGTTTTAGTCCATCAAAAAGTAATACTTTCTTATATTTCAGTTTCTCTACTTTAATCTCTGCCATTCCAATTCCCTTAATTTTTAAGGAACCATCATTTCCAAAAGTAACTACTCCTCCATCATGAATTTCAACATGTTACAAGATTTTTATATCACCTTTCATGTATGAAGAAAAAACTCTACCAAGAATCCATGGTTTGTTCCTCTTACTTGCTTTCAAATCTATCTCAACAATAAAAGATCTCTCATCAACCTTCTTATTTTCAGCTCTCTTTTCTTTCTTATCATAAGAAACCTGTTCTGGAAGGAGTGTCATACATTGTTCAGCATGATGACTAGACTGATCAAATCTTCCACAAACTTCTTCTAAACATTCAAATTGATTATTTGTTGGAATGTTTCTGAAATCTTTAGAATTCATCTTTTCTGCTTTCTATGAGTACGGAAAGTTACTCATTCTTCTTTCACCATTTCTTCCACTTTGCACAAACCTTCTTTCAGGTAGAGATAAATTGTGCAAAAAATTATACACTCTATGGACATATATTTCAAACACCAACAATAGACCTCAAATCAAAATTTTCTATTAAATAATAATCTTTCTTTATAGAATTTTTTTTGAGGTTGATAACTTCTTTCAACTCTAGAAAACTCAGGATGTAGGTCATCTCTTCTTTTGAGTGAGTTTTCTAGTTTTGTAGGATTGATAAGTTTCTCTCATCCTTTATCTGACCAAGATTTATAAATGCTTTTTACATAACCTGAAATGTTAAAAGAATCAGATAAAAAATTATTTTTTATAGGAGAAGATTTCAACTGATTCTCATGGTAAGACTTTCCATCAATATTGGAAGTCTCAGCTTTTACTTCAGTGGCTTTGTGGAAGTTTTAATTCATCTTCCTTAGGGAATTTTCAGACTCAATAACTTTTTATTGCAACTTGTTAACCTCTTCTTCTTTAGTTTCTAGCTTCTTACTAAGATCTTCAATCATCTTTCCTTGTTCTGTGATTTTAATTTTGTGACATAAGATTTCTTGAATGTATTCATCTAACTTCTTTGTGACATATTTACGTCCATCATGAACTTATTTATGATTTTTCTTTATAACACGAATTTATTTCTTGAGAGATTTTTTTTAATCAGACATTCCAGAAATTTGGATCTTAGTTGATATTCTATGTAAGATTCTTCACCACCTTCTTCACTATCTGAGGAAACATTTGTTTTCTCAACTTTTATAATAAAGGTTCTGAATATTTCTTTGCTTTAATATTATAGGGAATCATTGTCAGATGTTTTGGATTCAACCTTCTTTCTCAACATACTTCTTTTATTTCCATAAAACTTCTTCTTGTGTTCTTTAGAAGTCTTCTCTTCTTTTTCATTCTTGTTATACTTCTTCCATCGAGGATTATCATTAGAAACATCTTGATATTATCCAACTTTCTTCTTAGGGAAATTCATAGCAAAGTGTCTGATTCCACCACACTCGAAACATTTGAGAGGACGTTTACCTCTATATTTTCTTCTTCCTCTTTGATAGTTATTGGATATGAGAGACATGATTTTTTCATTCAACTCTTCATCTTCCTTATCAATAGACTCACAAGGACCGGCTTCATCATAATCTAGGATTTTCATCTTTCTCATAGCTTCAAAATCCATTTAATCTTGTATCTTCTTCTTAAAGATTGGAGCTTTCCTCATTTCATAATCAACAATAAATTTATGTAGTTCATCAAGAGATAAATCATCCTTGTCTTCTAAAGCTGAAATTTTAGAACCAAACCTATCTGGAAGGTTTCTCATAAGTTTCTTCACAATTGTAGAATCTTCCAAGTCTTCCTTAAATCCTTTGATGTTTCATACAATTTCATTAAATCTGGTGAAGTATTCATCAACTGTTTCATCATCTCTCGTCATGATGTCTTCAAACTTACAACGTTAGATTTGTAGCTTGACCTCCTTGACTTTTGTGTTTCCTTCGAAAACACTTTCCAGCTTGTACCACATGATTTTTTATGTTGTGAGACACAACACCTTCTGATAAACATTTTCTGATAAAGACATGAGAATAGCACTTCTAGCCTTTCCATCAATTTATATGTTTCTCTTATCAGCAAACGTCATAGGATCATTTTTCTTAATAGGTGGAAAGCCAATAGTAGCAGTATCAACAACTTCAAGGCCAAGAGATAGGAGATAAAGAATCATCCTATTTTTTTATCCATTATAATTCTTTCCATCGAATTTAGGAATCCATATACTATTGATAGAATTGATATTCTCTATGATAAGGATTAAACAAGGGAACCTGCCTATGATAACACTTGAAGTCCCAAAGATCGAATAACAACTAAGAAGGGGGGGGGGGTTGAATCAGTTTTTTAACTTTTTATAAGTTTCAAAACATTAAGAAACTTAACCCTTGAAACCTGTTAGGATTTATTTCCTTATCAACCTTTAGCAAGAAAATCAAGCATGCAGGAAAGGTAAATCAAGAAAGGCACACAATATTTACAAGGTTCAGCCTAAATAAGAGAACCTACATCCTTTCCATAGCCACTCCCGTGGTTCTATGTAAATCCACTATAATGAAGAAGTGAATATAACTTGTGCTAACTCCCATTGGACACCTTCTATCTCCCGATAGAAAATATTATACTGACTCCCATCAGTTTACAATGTTTCTTTAAAGAAAAAATGAGCCAAACACATGAATAAGACCTTTGTTAAGTTGCTCCAAAAATGATCACTCCGAATCTTCAATCCGATTTCATGAATCTGATTTTCTGAAACCGTTCTTCTCAGCAAGATAAGATGATTCCGCACATGTGCTCACTTAGAATATTTAATCTGATTTCTTGAATCTGATTTTATGAAACCGATCTTCTCAGCAAGAAAAGATAATTCTGATTTTGTTCTTCTCAATCACTCAATGAAACTTCTTCAAGATGGTCAGAACTTTTCACTCATAATTCTCCAGCGCTTCCCCTTTTATGAGTTTTTTAAAGTTGTATATGAGCGAATTATCTGAGCACATATTTATAGGCAACTCAGAAAACAAAGGTAGGAATCTTGAAAATCTTTCCTATTTCCTCAAATCTCAAAAACTCCGTAAATATCTCGCATTTAATCTTCAATATTTGACTTCTTCAAATCTCTTTAAACTTCTATGAGATTTATGCAAAGTTGAAATTCAGGTTTTCTTGAACTCTTCATATCTTACTCAGAATGATAAGGATGGATCTTGGTTCTGATTTTAGGTTCAGCAAAACAGGTTTAGGAAAAAAGGTCCAGAAAAACCAGTTCAGAAAAACTAGTTTAGGAAAACAGGTTTAGGAAAACAGGTTTAGGAAAACTGGTTTAGGAAAACTGGTTCCAAATTTTAGGATCCGGAAATAGGATCCGAATTTCAGGTTTAGGAAGTAGACTCTGAATTTTAGGTTCAGGAAGTAGACTCCAAATTTTAGGTTCAGAAAGTAGACTCTGAATTTCTAGCTTAGTTAGTAGACTCAGAATTTCTGGGTCAGGAAGTAGACTCCAAATTTCTGGCTCAGGAAGTAGACTCCGAATTTTTGGCTCAGGAAGTAGACTTGGAATTCTAGGTTCAGGAAGTAGAATCCAAATTTCTAGCTCTGGAAGTAGACTCCAAATTTAAGGCATAGGAAGTAGACTCTGAATTTCAGGCTCTGGAAGTAGACTCCAAATTTATGGCTGAAGAAGTAGACTTTGAATTTTTGCCCAATAGGTAGACTCTGAATTTCTAGCTTAGGAAGTAGACTCTGAATTTTTGGCTCAGGAGGTAGACTCCGAATTTTTATCTTAGGAAACAAATTCCAAATTTTAGGTTCAGGAAATAGATTCAAGAAACTGGTTTAGGAAAAGTGGTTCAGGAAAACAGGTTCAGCAAAACTGGTTCAAGAAAACTGGTTCAGGAAAACTGGTTCCGAATTTCCTCAGAATTGTTCTTTGTGAAAAACCTCAATCCTGTTCACCATTTATTTAATAGCTTTAATCATGAATCTTTTCATGATTTGTGAGAAATTTAAAATCAGAAAAGCATCATCTTATTATCTTTAGAAAGTTTGAGACACTTTCTTAACTTCTGACTTCTTATTCTTCAACATAATCTTCTTTTTTGAAATTTTCAGCAACTTCAACTTTCTGTAACTCAAAAACATTCTTCAAAAAAAAGAGTAGTTGTCAACAAATATAAAACATTGTTAAACAAAACACCACAAAGGTTATTCAAATAGCCTTTTGAGGCTGTTTTTTTGCGGCGGTTTACTAAACCTTCACAATTATTTTATAAATGATTTAGGGGAAGTTTTTAATAAACCACCAGTAAACATTTTTTTTCAATCCCAAAAATTCTCCTCTTGACCCCTATGAGACCCCACTTATAACCCCAACCCTCGCAATACCCGCACCGATGACCCATGATTCCCTAGCCCCTTGTCGTCTCACCGGATCTCTGCCTCACTGATATTTTGGTAGGTTGGAGGTGCAATTTAATATTCTTTATTACATTTTTTGTATGATACTTATTGTGTGATTTTTTTGTGTTATCACCTAAAATACAGATGGGCATGACTAGTATTCTCTTATATATTAGTGTGTTGTAATTAATATATCCTAGTTTCAATTCTCATAATTCCTAAATCTAACTATGTACCATTGTATGTATTGGTATTTGGGAAACAATTTTCACACTCATGATTGTTTTGTAATGAGGAATTTTTTATGAGTGCTTATATGTTCATTGATGATTTTTGGGCTCTAAATATGGATTCTTTCTATTTATTATTTACTATATTCTTCTTGGATACATCAAACTACTTATAATTTTTGGTTCCATTAATTTTCTGGTGGATCTTCAATGTTCTGGGGCCCTATTATTATTCATTCATGATTCAAGTATGTCATTGGTATTTTTAAAACATTTCAGATAACAAATAAATATCAATGTTTTCTAAAAAAAGGTACAATATATCAATCATTGAATTTTGAATTAGATTAATTAACTCCTAACCAAGAAATATCATACTATCATTTACATTTATATTCTATGAAATAAATATACCTTCTATTATCCACTTCACTAATATTCCATGAAAAATGAATTTTATTAATCTTTCATTTTAGATGACTCTTCATTTATTCCTTAAATTATAAAAGTATTAAATTATAATGTATTATTAATACAAATTCATTGGCATAAATATAAGAAAAACATTAACTAACTTTTTTGTTTCATGTGATAAGGGGAATTGTTGAAACCTTGTTCCATTATATTAGTGGAAATATATGCGTACCAAGGAGAAAGTACCTTTTTTGACCTCATAATTATTTGTTATTAATTTAATTATTTACCCATTTGTAGTATAACTACGTTGATTCTTTAGAGAGATTTCTTATTTAAAACTAATTTTATATTTAATAGATAAAATTTTCATTGGATGTTAGTTTCAAGTAGTATGATCTTTTAGATGGTATCTATTATAAAAAATTGATTAAAATACCTCAAGATAATATTTGAAGCATTATTTAATGAGATATAAAATCATAAAATGTTTAATGATTTTAAATGAAATGATTTTAAAGTAAAGACATGAGTTTTTGATAAAAATCATTTGATATTGGTTTTGGAAATGAAATGCATGTTTTGAAACTTTAAATTGATGACTATTTATTTGATTGATTGAATTATTGATTGTATTGAATGATATCCCAAATTATGAATAATTTCCTTGAAGCACATGGTATTAGAGGTAGTTAGGATAAATAATATTCATGCTAGGTAAATTGATATCTTACATCGACTTGATGATGAAAATGAAACAAAACTACTTCAGGGAAGGCAATTCGTTCTTTGGGGTCTTATCATATTCCCCCTAATCTTGTGGATCTAAGGAGTGTGTGTACACCTAGAGGCATATTTCGCTGATATTTTTTGAATCCATATTACTGGTACTAACCCTAGATGTTATCACCATAGTTATATTTATGAAAATGATTTATACATGCCAATCATCGATTGAAATGATTTAATCATGTCTGTTTTGACAGAAATGCTTATTCATTATTATTTTAACATAGATGATTATGTCTCCCTAATTTTATGGAAATTCACTTTGAAACATGTTTTAACTTATAAATTGAAATATTTTATCAAGCATGTTTTTATTCAAATTGAAAAAATATTTCCATGCTAAATTTTATTTAAAAATATTAAAATTTGGTTTAGTTATTATAGATTGATTCTAAAATTCATGGTGATATCCTACTAATACTTTTTAACACACCATACCTTTTCCTTTAGAAATTTATAAATTTTACTATTTATGGTCCAATAATATAGAAATAGCCACTCAAAAGTGGTGGATGTTCTTAATTAGAGTGACCTGGGGAGTTAGTGGTGACTGGTGGAATGCACAATCCACTTGTTACATGGAGTTTTTGGGTTGTTATATTAATGGTTGAATTAATGATACATACCATTTTTTAGACTTGTATCTATTTACTTGTGCTTTTATCCCTTATGGAGTGTTTGGAATTCCAACTATTTTTCATTTTATATTCTCTAATTTTTATTGATTAGTTTTAATTATAGTGAAATCATTCCCTTAGGTTTGTTTTGATTCTTAGACACTAGTCCCCAGCCTTTGGGGATGGGGAACACCCACTAGGATATGTCAGAACTAGATTATGTGCCACTTAGGTAGGCTATCAAGGTTGGTTTGTGGAAAATTGGTATCAAAGGCATTCATGCATCTTCTTTGAAATTTCAATATAGTTTAGGATGTCTTGGTAGATATGAGATAATATTTTTGAGACTTAATAGGTATATTATGAGAATTTTCTTGGCCAGATATAATCTTAAAGTGCCGTAAGTTACCATGGGCTATTGGAAAAAGTGTCTTTGAGGATTTTTTGATCTAATCCTAGAAGTTTTCTGAATATTTAACATTTTTATATATTTTTTTCACTAGTATATATGAATATATTCCCCTATTTATTTATAGTCGTGTGTTTTAATTTTTTTTAATATTGTGTTGGCACATTGTGATATACATGGATAAAAGCTAGATCACATTACCGAGGAACAAACTTCAGTATGTTAATGGTTTGGAGGAGTTTTTAGATTTTGTAATTTCAAAATGATCCATTGAAGGGAGAATAAGATGTATATATCCTAAGTGAAAATCTAGAATATGGTTGAAGTGAGATGATGTTTATGAACATTTAATATTGAAGCAATTCCATGGTCAATATTTGTGTTGAATTTGGCACGGAGAATCGAACATTACAGAAAGGTTGAGCACTAATGTCAATCCATAGAATGAGCTCCCAACTTCGTTGACAATGGGAAATGAAATGAAAAACCTTATAAATTAGGAATTTGGAACTACAAGACACCACCATCAACATCAAAAGATATCAGAACAACCAGGTGAGGGTGCTACAAATATCAACGTGACAAGTGATATTTTTGAGACTTTAGGACAACTAGATTAAGATTTTAACATATCAGTGGATCCTTCACTTGATTATTTAGAGACTAATGTAAGAGAAAAATTCACTTAGGAAAATATGTTTCATGATTTAGTTGATGATTAAAATCAAGAGTTTTATAGTGGATGTTTGAAATATTCAAAACTTTCATTTTTGCTGAAGTTGTACCATATCATTTGTCTATGTGAAATTACAAATAAGGCTATGTGCATGATATTGGAATTTCTACATGATGTATTTCGTGAAGAAAACATCCTCAAGTCTTTTTATGATATGAAAAAAGTTGTTAACATGCTTGGTTTTAATTATAGAAAAATATATTTGTTTGCTAATGATTATACACTTTATTGGCGAGAGGATTCATGTAGACAGGATTGAAAAAAATGTTCTTTTTCTAGATGGAATTCAATGGGTGATGTTGGAAGTCTGAATCAACATACTACCATGAAGAAGAAGAAAAGGAACACACCTATAAAGGTTTTGCATTACTTTACTTTAAATCCTCGATTGGAAAGATTATTCATGTCATCGAAAACCACCGAACACATAAAGTGGCATTATGCAGATAATAAAAATGATGGGTTAATGTGACATCCACGAGATTATAAGCCTGATGAGGAAGATGAGAAAGTTGAGCAAGTGGAAGAAGAAGAAGCCGTTGCTGAAGGAAGTGGTGAAACTAGAGATCTGTTGAAAGAAGTAGAAGATTATAAGGGGTCACCTTTGGAACATTTATCGCTCCGAACTTCAGAAGCTGAATCTTCAAATCTAGTTACTCTAGCGATGGATAAGGAGAAAGGAGAAGAAGTAGCTTATCATGCAAAGGGAGAACAACTTCTACATGATATTTCTCAAATGGAGAATGTAGAGGTTGGTGCTCAGAAATTTCCTGATGAGGAAGACAATGTTGTTCAAGTTTCTGATAGTGAAAAGAGAACTCCGGAACAAGAATCCATTCCGAAAAAGGAAAAGGGAAAGCAACTTGTTGTTGATACCCTGAGCTCTGTGGTAGTAAAGAGAAGGGAAGTTGGTGACTCTTCTAAGAAGAAGCTTGAGAATTTTCAAGAATAATATTCTCCAAGAAAAGTTTCAGATTTGGAGTCATCTTCGTTGGGGCATGACTTTGTTGTTCAGTCTTTAAAGAAGTTGGTAGGTACTATTCCAACTGTCTCAAGTATTGATTCAAGATGCCAGATGCTCCAACACACTTTGAATTAGAAAATAGACTCTGTATCTATGGTTATGGACAAGTGTGTTGAAATAGAGACTCAGTTCAAAAAATTCTTTGTCGGCTATGAAGCCCACAAAAGATCTTCCAAGAGGATGACTAGTTGGTCGAGGAAGACTGTGGAAGAGATGATGCTTTTTGATGAATTACAATACAATGTGAAGGATGCCTTTGAGACCGAATAAAGGAAGATAAATGATCTTACTTCATCCTTTGAATAAAAGTTGACATATGAAAAGAACTTCCAGATTCAAGAAGTCAGAGATCTGAATGGGAAGCTGAATTCTGTTTCTCAAAACTGGAAGTTTGAAAGGGATCATCAGATTGAGTTTGAAGAAAAGTTGAAGGCTCAAGAAGAAAAGCTTAAAACTTAGGAATAAAAGCTTCAAGCATAGGAAGAAAATATTGAAGCTCAATCTGCAAGAATAGTGGTCTTAGAGAAGCAAGCTAAAGAAGACCATAAAGACCTAAAGAAGATCAAGACTATTCTTAAGAGTCTCATTGCGAAGGAAAAAGATCCAAAATAGATAGATCTGATCTCTTGTTGTATCTAATTTTCTTGTTTCCGAGCTTTCAAACTTAATAAAAACTGTTCTTGTCGTTTCTTTCGTTGTTGCTACTAATTTTCAGGTACTTTGTTATATTTTCCATTCCCTCAAATTCTTTTTGAAAATCACAAAGGGGGAGAAGGAAAAGATCCTTAAGAAAAAATAACTCTAATAAGAGTTTATCTAAGGGGGAGTTTTTCATTAAAGAAGAATTTATTATTCATAATGAAATGTCAGTCCAGAAATCTAGAATAAGATCCTTAGAGTTTCAAAGCCTAAGGGGGAGTTAGTTGTATTCATCAATATCCTTTAAAGCAAAGGGAGATTAGCCTTATTGTTTTTCTTTCTTAGAATTTCTTTTTCGTAAGGATGTTTGTGCTTTCCAAAAAGGGGGAGATTGTTGAGTCAATAAGGTTTTCCTTATGACTTTTCCATTCCTTCTTGTTTTGAAATTCACAAACACATTATCTTTAGGAAAATTGATTTTATAAGGAAAATTGATTTTTTTAAGGAAAATCACTTTTATTAGGAAAATTGCTTTTATAAGGAAAATCGCTTTTGTAAGAAAAATTATCCGTTTTATGTTTTCATCTAGATTTTTCTTTAGAATGAAGATTCCGATTCATTTCTATTTTCTCAGAATTGTTTGAAACTTTGATATGAAGTATTCTATTTTAGGATTCGAATTCGGGATAATAACTATAATAAAGTTTCACTCCGAATTCCAGAATGAGAACTGTGATAAAGTTTCATTCCGAATTCCGGATACGAACTCTGATTCAGTTCTACTCTAGATTCAGGATACGAATCCTTATGAAGTTCGACAACGAATTCTCATTATGAATTCTGATAATGAATTCTCATTACGAATTCTAATTCCGAATTATCATTACGAATTCACCTATTAAACCAAATTTGATCATCTTTGTTTTATTCACTCTGAAAAATTATTATTTTTTACACTCTGAAATTTCATTCCAAACTTTTGAGTTATATTTTAAACGGTGTCGTACATTCTGTTACACTTGTTTTGTTATAAAACGATGTTGTCTATTCTGTTATAAACTAACCGTTGGCTAAGTTACACGTGTACAGGTCCCTCCGAATTTCATGGAAAATATGACCGTTGGAAGAGGGAGTTGACCGTTGGAAATTTTCCTATAAATAGGAGCTCATTTGAAAGAGCTTTAGTGAGAAAAAGTTGATCAATCTAGAGACCACACGCTGCTAAGGTGATTGCTAGGGAGAGAAATCTTTTCATTCCTTGTGCGTACTGAATCTCTCGTTCAGTTTTTTCTTCGTGCGACTCCGAATGTTGGTGATTACATTCGAGGACTTCCGGGGATAGAAAGACAGAGGTGCCGACTACCTTGAAGTTCGAGGGATTCCTTGCTGAGGAAGACAGAGGTCTCCAACTACCTTGAAGTTGAGGACTTGCGGGTATAGCAAGACAGAGATTCCGATATTCATATTGAGGGCTTACCTTAGTGTGGGTAAGACAGACTTGCTTGAAAGTATAAATCAAGGGACCTTTATCCAAGGTTGTTGGATACCCATCTCTTTGGGTTAAAAGACTTATATCTTGTTACTTGTAGTTTTACTACTTGTTTATTTCCGCTGCATTTTGTATTATAAGGAAAGTATAACTTTCTTATACTTCCTTACTTATACTCTGTTATATTCTATACGCATTAAGGTAGAATCTCATATTGTAATCTTTTGTTAAGTTTCAATTTCTGGATCCATATTTCTGGAATTTTTTTTCGGAATCTCTTTCCAAGTTTTCATTCGGTGTTAGAGGTGTTGTGAATTTACTTATTTT
The DNA here is from genome assembly GCA_963277665.1 of Viscum album. Lineage (NCBI taxonomy): Eukaryota > Viridiplantae > Streptophyta > Magnoliopsida > Santalales > Viscaceae > Viscum > Viscum album. The sequence goes on along the minus strand of OY728135.1, from coordinate 886,942,194 downwards.
ATCTTTGTTAAACTTATCCATTTCCTTTGCTTAAGTAAAACACAGTTACTCATAACTAACTTTAAAGGTTCCAAAGGAATTTTTTAAAGTATACTATTCACCCCCCCTCTTGTATATTGAGCATCTACGTCATTATTTAGATCCTATAGCAACAAACATTTTTTATCATTTCAATGATTATTCCTAGAAAAATATTCCTAGAAATGATATTAATGTATATTTATAGCCTTTAATTGAAGAATTACAGGAGTTATGGAGCAACGGTGTTGAGGGATTTGATGCTTCTTCTAAAATAATGTTCAAAATGCAAGTTACTTTAATGTGGACCATTAGTGACTTCCCTAGGCCTAAGAATTTATCTGGGTGGAACACTTACAAGATTTTGGATTGTCCTATTTGTAACTTTTATTTTGAGCCCAAATGGCTACCTTATAGGAGAAAATGATTCTTATTGTGCCATCCAAGATTTCTCTATGCATCTCATAGATTTTGACCGAACAGATCAAAATTTAACAACTTTATTGATCGTAGACCACCTCTAAAGTTGTTAACTGGTTCTAAAATATTGATACAACTTGGAAAAGTTGAAAAATAATTTGGTATGGTTTATCATTTTAATGATACCGGGAAATGGGTTCGAAGTGCATCTTCAAGTGAAATCAGAACACAACAATGGAAGAAAAAAAGTATATTCTTCAAACTTCTGTATTGGGAATTTAATTTGTTGCGGCATAATCATGATGTGATTTATATTGAGAATAATTTCTGTGAAAATTTGATCTTCACACTACTTAATGATCATGGAAATTCAAAGGATCTTCTCAATGCTTGAAAAGACATACAAGTAATGAACATAAAACGTGATCTCTGGCCAGATGAGAATGAAAAGTATGCTCTGGAAAATTTTTCAAAAAAAAAAATAGGGATAAAGATACATTCCTTCAAATTTTAAAGCTTGTAAAAGTTTCTTATGGGTATTAAAGCAACATATCATGGTGTGTTGACTTAAATAATCATAAGTTATATGGATTGAAAAGTCACGATTCACATATTTTTTTATAGTAGTTACTATCCTTGGCATTACGTACATTATTACCTGAAAATGTTACTGCTGCTGTACTCCAATTCTGTACATTTTTCAGAAATCTATGTAAGAAATCTCTATATTAATTTGAGCTTGAAAACCTTCATGAGGGGTTTTTATTGACACTTTTTAAAATGGAGATAATATTTCCTTGTTCATTTTTTACTGTAATGATCCATTTAACTGTACATTTGGTTGAAGAAGCTAAATTAGGAGGCCCAGTTCATTATCGATGGATGTATCCAATTTAGAGTTACTTTATTTATATGTTTTTAGGTTAAGTAAATTTTTTTGGCACTTAATTAAAATCATAATTATGTTTGTTTATTTTATTTCACATATATCTTGGGCATTTGAAATCATACATGAGAAATAAAGCTCAACCAGAAGTCTCTATTGTAGAAGGCTATTTGGAAGAGGAGTGTCTTACATTTTATTATAAATACTTGGATGATATTGATACAATATTGAATCCAGTTGGACGTGTTGATGACACATCAAATCAATCTTAAATACATGGGAAATAAAAAATATTTACTGCTATTGGCCGATCAGTTGGGAGGACCTCAATTGTTACACAGACATAATTGAAATTATTACAAGAACATCGATATGTACTGCTGAATAGAGAAATTGTAGATCCATTTACTGAAGGGTTGATGATACAAACAAAGAGACGAATGAGTGACTTAACATTAAATGAGAAAGATATAACAAAAGATGTTAATAAAGAGATTTTATAATGGGTTTTATGATGTTTAAGTTCATAAATATTGCAATAAATATGAATATTAGGTTGACACATATATTTTTTAATTGTAATAAAGTATATTTCATTTGTAGAGTCATTTATTATCATTGTTATATATCTTTTGTTTGTTATTACTGTGCATATGTTATTTTTTTAATTTTTTTTTCTGCATAAATATTTTGAAATATATATTCTGAACTTAATTTTATTTGATTAAATGATAGGAATTCCAAGGAGGAAGTGTTATACTATTTCATCAACCACTACGACAGATGAGGATACATCTATCTCCCTCGCTACAACATTTGATCCACCATCTGCTTTCCCCTGTGCACCCTCCCCCTGAACCATCTCTCACACCCTTTTTGAGCATCCCTTCATCATCCCAGTTGTCGCCTCCCACTACAGGAGCCACAACAAAGGGGGAGCAGTGCGAAAATTCTAGTTCTTCATGGGGATACTATAGGGTAAAAATTATAGGTATAGATTTTAATATGAATAAATTTATTGCAATATTTTATACTAACTATTTTTTCATTAAAGATGGAAATAATGAAAGTGTGTATTAAAATATAAAAAGTTCATATGTATGGAATTTGACTAGAGAGAAGATACTTTCCCCATTTGATTCATATGGGGTCCCTACAGATGACAATGTAAGATTACTTGGCCAGATTTTAAGCTAGTTGGCCCCGATACCTGTTTCCCTACCTATTTCATATGATGATTGGAGACATATTCCTACAAGTTGAAAAAATAAAGTTTTTGATTCCCAAATAGAGGTAATTTTAATACACTACGTTGTAATTGAATTTCATACTATCAATAGTTTCAAAATTAATTTATATTTACATATGTTTTTCCACTTTATAGTTACTGATGTGATAGCAAAAAAGTGGAAATTGAAAAATCTTGGAAAAAAAATCAAAAGTATTTAAATGGATATTGTGGGGTTATGTCAACGATACTTCGTTGACCTCCCAATAGATGTATAAAAATCTACTCGATGGGGTACCCAAATAGAAATGGATTTTTTTTGTTGAAAGACATCGTGATGAGATGCAGATGGTATTTAAATATATTTTACTATAATAATATCGTTTTACATTTATACATGTATATGAAGAGTAGATGAAATTGAATAAATTACATTTAAATTTCATTTTATTTATTTTAGGATATTTCAAGAAGGAATGCCTCATGTCGTGCTAAGAAGGTCATCCCCCACGCCACGGAGTCAAAGATTTTTTCTAGAAGTCAACCTGCTCTGGTAATATTTTCATTAGTTTAAATATTTATAAGAAAATATTTTTTTTAATAAATTAAATTGTTGATTTATGTTTGTTTAATGCAGTCACAATGTTTAGGGCATGAAGCATCCTGAATATAAGTGTGGTTGAATGTTTACCAAAAATCTGATGGAAGTTTTGTTAATGAGCCTACTAAAGAAGTTGGGGTATGAACTAATATTTAATTATAATAACTTATTATCAGTTGTTACTATGTTAATATATATTGCTTCTAATATGACTACTATTTGATTTGTAGGTAAAAATTGAAGAACTATGGGATGTCAATCCTGCGCAGTCCTACTCAGTCTCCCAAGATGACCCGGTTACTAAAGTCCTTGGGAAGGAGCATCCTGGTAGAGTGCACGGGATGGGTTTGGGACCCGTACCGTCTGAAGACTTTGGAAGGCCACCAGAGATTGCAGCTGCATCTACTCCAGGTTGTATTCAGTCCATACCCCGAGATACTCAGAGAGAGATTGTCTCTCTATAAAACACAGTTCAAGACCAAGGGGCTCAGATATCAACTTTGTAGAATACATTGATTGATTTATATAATAAGATGACCGGATTTTCCCCCGGTGGTATTACATCAACTGGTGGTGACTAGGTAAATCACAAAAATTCAAAATCATTTAGTATGTAAACTTTTATTGGTTTTAAGTTTAAATAGAAATATACAACAATATTTAATTTTCAATATGATGTTCTTTCAAGTGGTTGCAGGAAGTAGAGATGGAGGTGGAAAGGGTGAAGAGCTGTGTTCATCATCAAACTATGATTAGTTGTTTTGTTGATATGATGGAAAAATATGGCAAAAGTTGGTTTGTTTATGTATCATGTATTTCACATAGTTGCCACCAACCATTTTCATGACCTAACATTTTCTTGATTTCTCATGTTTACTTTTATGTATTTTATTGATTTCTAATATTTCCTTTTATGTCTTTATCTCTCGAGTGTTGTATACACCATATATGCCGATAAATTATTTTCATGAATCATTTTTTATGATTTATTTTTCCTAAATTTATTAGGTTTGTTACCCAAGGATGAATGATCAAAAACATATCCTATAGTAACATGAATCAATCCATTCATAGTTCTTGGAAAAAGTCCTCTATTAAAAATTTTCTCCTGTATAGGAGGAGAAGGATGATATATATTGTAACCATTATTTTAGAATGAAATAAACAAATTGAGGTGAATGAGGAAGGGTCTCGCCTTTAGGGTATAACCAGTGTGATTATAATTTTCACCAAGGCCTATAATAGGAGATTCCAACATCATTACATATATTAAAACATCATGAATCAATATGCATATAGTTTTTATATAATACCCTTATTTATATTAGGCTCTTTCCTAGGGTAAGAGTCATTTTTTCATAACATATGTTTATGGATAAAGAACCACAAGCTAAGGATCCTTATGTAAATTTGGATAATATACAGAGGAAGACAAGTCTTATTAGTTAGACTGCTCTACGAAGTTTCAATTCTTACAAGATGGACTATGCATCACATAGTTTAACATCATATGAAAATGAATAAAATAATATATAGTTTAATATCATATTAAAAATACCATATTATATGAAATTTTATGTAGTTTAAACTCATGTTTAAAATGAAATGAACTAGTCTTGATTCCAACCCTATGGATGGAAAACAAATGTGAATAAAGAAACCCAGTCACTAAGATAATGTTGGGGATTTGATATTGGTTTTTTGGTTTGGATTGGGATAGGAGATCTAGGAATCACTGTATATCCCATGAAAATAAGAATCAATCCACACATAGTTCATATAATTTTGGGGAAAATATGATCACCTTGACTTAGAATTGAGAAATAATAGAGAAACCAAAATAAATAGAATGAGTGTAATGGTATATACCCATTATGAACTTCCCTTTTTGCATTATCAAGTCTTGGGGACTTTTAGGGAAGGTTTTATGTTGATTTTGAGGGTTGAGGTGGTGTTTTAGACTTTTGAAGGCCACCATGGCTTGTGCAATGACTTTTCTGGATATGAAGGAGGTAGTTTTATAATGGGTGCGCGCTTGTGTGAAATGGGATATATAACTGAGACTTAGGGATGACATGGTGCAATGCGTGTTGTCTTAGTGGTTTCCTTATGCACCATGAGAATCTTGAAATGCCCTTGGGTGGGCATGGAATCTCGGAGGACCACCTATCCAAAATAGGAAACCCTATCCCACCATATTATAACCTTGGGCATGGTGAGGGTAAAATGGTATGGAAATGGGAACTAGGTCATGGATTCTATTCATTAAAGAATATAGAAGAACCACTATGTCTTAGACCACTCCATGTTTTAAGATTTGTGGGAGGCCAAATTCCATTTTAAAATGGTGAAAAAGATAAAATGACAATGAGGGTTCTAGATCACACTTTTACCAAACCCACCACTTGAGTTTTGGATATTAACCATGTTTTGGTAGAGTCCAATGTATTTCACTTATAAATAGGTGTTTTATCACCTCATTGTTTTGAATTTTAGACTTTCCCTCAATTCTTGGTTGACCCTTACTCATCCTCCCCTTTCCCAGTCACCTCCCTTGGTGTTGCAAACCACTTGGATCACATTGGATCATTTATATTGAAGTTATTTGATTCATAATAGCCCTCACTTTCTCTATTACTCCTTTATTATCTTTCTATTATATTCAAGAGTTCATTATGGTGGTAATTCTCCTCTTTTTAGGGTGTTTTCTTGATGGAGTCTTATTATAAATTGTATTCAATAGTGATTCACTTAAGATTAGTGGTGGTTTATCCAGAGTTCTTGTTCATTTCTCCTTGAAGATTCAGTCAAGGTTGGGGATCCTTCATCTCCCCTTCATTATATGTACATTTGGAAATATCATGCTTTTGTATTTCTTTGGTTAGATGGTACATATCATCTAAATAAATATAATTAAAAAGCTTAATTGAATTTTAAGGTGAATGTAGAAATCACGTGATTTTTACTTATTCTTGTTATTTATTCTTATATGGAAATACTTACTCAGTTCTCCAATTATGACTTATTTGGAGATAGTATGTTGTTTTGATTTTTATAACACCTTTTATTTATATTTGTATAACCTCACCACATATGAAAACAACCAATAATATACGTCAAACTATTAAATTGGTTTCCCTTGAAATATTGTATTTCTGTGTGAATACCCTTCCTAATAATTTTTCAATTATGATAAAAACCCTTATTGAAACTAAATTATGCATCGTGGGTGTGATGTGTAGTGGTGATGATGTGTTGTGGTGGGGATGTGGGGTGGTTGTGATGTTGGGTGGTTGTGATGTGGGGTGGTTGTGATGTATTGTAGTTATTATGTGTGGTGGTGGTGATGTGGGGTGGTTGTGAAGTTAGTTTTTTGGAATGGATGGATGGTTTATTACATGTTTTGTTGTGCAGTTTCTCGATAACTATGAAAAAATATCATAATGTTAACATGGGTAATGAAATATAATGGGATGGAATGATTAATTAACTCATATAATTAAAGTAAGAAGTATGGTTAAAGTGATCATCTTTAAACATGAAATAAATGTTCTTGTTGAATGAATATGGTTGGTAATTATAATTTTTTTAAATTGGTTAGATTAAAAAGAAAGATGAAATGCAGATTGTGGGCATGTCTTGTTTATGAGGTGTAGTGAATTTATAGGTGGAAATGATAGTGGAGGCAATTGTGAAACCTTTTTGTGTTGTGGTGAGATATGTCAGTGTTCTTTATACAAAACCCTATAACTCTCATTTTTTATATTCCCTTGACTCAAATATCACAAACCATATTTATAAATCATCAGGTATCATTAGCCTCATCATTTAACATTCATATATAGATCATCTCATCTCAAATATCATAGTATCATCTTCATGTTATATGTTATATCAATTGGAATTGTTTTTTTAGGGCATTGGTAATGGACCTACAGTATCAGCTACTTGTTTTTTGTAAATATGGCTTTAGCGACAGTTTTAACTGAAGAAAAATAAATATAATATATTTAGTTGTGGTTTCAACCACCGCTACAATGACGATATTTTTATATCCATGGCATTTAAATCTACCAATACACAATTTTCATATTCCTTTATTATTTCACGGCGGTTAACTTGGTTTTAGCTGTGGTTTTTCCCAGAAAAACTGCTTTTTCTTTTAGTGGTGGTTATAACTGCCGCTAAAAAAACACTTTCACTGGGGAAACTGCTGCTAAATCCATAAAAAATGCCGCTAAATTCACCCACTATGACAGTTACCATAAAATGCTACTAAATCAAGGAAACCGCCGTGTATTGTATGCCGACACACACTTTAGTAGTGGTTTTTTTTGAAACCGTCGCAGAATTATATGGCTGCGCTTTAAACCACCGCTATTTTCATAAAAAAAACATTACTAAATGGTCATTTTCCTATAGTGCATGAAAAATTCATTTCAATATATATTTCTATATACCTATTATGATGCATGCAAACACATCTCTTTCCATACCGAGTCATCAGTATAACCTCAGAAATCAAAAACATCATAAAATAATAATCTCACACAACATGTGAATCACCCTAGCTGAAATAATATCAATTGTAACAAGAAAACATCATAAACAACAATCCATCCCCAGACACTCAGACTTCCCCCATTCATGAGTTAGATACTTCCATGAACAAGATTATTACCAAGTATTGAAACATTCTAGTCTTATTTATAACTTTCCAAAATAGTAAATAAACAGAAAATAAACTTGGTATTATCTGATACCACTTCGTAACATCCCCTGATCTATCACTCCCTCACATGGTCGAAACGGGTCAGTTATGAGACCTCATGTGCTCCTCCAAGTATACTAGAGGCTTCCAACTGGAAGTGGATGTGTGAGAAATATGGTGAGGTGACTATACCCCATGTTTTTAGATTTAAAACCCATCATAAATAAGTTATACAAATAAATGAATAAATATGAGAGTGTGGAAATAATGGAAATAATACAATATTGTAGAAAAACAATATTAAAGCCAACTGAATAATCTAATAAAATAAACAAATAAATAATGTAATTAAATTATGGAATGTAACTAAATTTCATGTTAAAAGTAATACAAAATAAAATAATAAAAGGCTCAATTAAAAACTCAAAAGGAACCCATCTTGAACCCCACATCGATCCAATCCCCAAACTCCAGCCCATGCATCAAGAAAATAATCAAAATCAAGGTCTTTTTAACTTTTCCAATTATGAATCCATGTAATCTGATTGAGTTCTAAATAGAATACCAAATATGGTGTGAGTATAACTCAGTAAGTTGACACCACCATGACTAAACACAACCATTATGATAATAGGTTGATGCAATAATGAAATAAATGAGTGTATTAATTAATTAAACAATTAAATTAATACAACATCAAACTTCTTTGGAACCACGTTGGAATATATCTGAGCATGTCTCAAAAACATTCCAACCACAAACATATAATCAAGGTAAAACATAACCTACCTCATTTCCATGCCAAAATGACTCTGATCATGTATCCCAACCTTGCTAATGATCACCATATAAACATAGTATAACACAACCTTATAAATGAGGTATAAATCACACAGGTCTAGGTTATAACCCATTATATAATAATTTCAGCATTTAATCAAGGCCAATCCCAATATATAAGCATTTATTCATTTAATTAAGGTCAATATTGATATATAAGAATTTAAACATTTAATTAGGGCCAGAAAAAGTATATAATAATTTCAACATTTTAGTAGGGACAAGTCCGATATATAAGCATTTCAACATGTCTTCGAACATATCCCAGAATATAAGCATTTCAGCATGTAAACTTGTCCAATGACACATATAATCATTACAAAATAGAGTCTCTCAACACATGTCATAACAACAAGGATATCACAATATCACATTATTCAACACAATGGTTAATTATGAAAATTAACATTCATCATTCAATTTCACATTTCATTTATCATTTTATCCTAAACCAAAAAACATGCTAATCATTTCAATAATCTTTCCAATCCAAGGTGAGTCTATATCAAGAAAAAACCCATATCACATGACATACTAAACACACATTAATCAATTAATCAATTCACTTAATAGTCATGTTCTTACTCACCTAACTGATAGCCACAAGCCTAATCAATAACCAATTGGATCCAAATGGACTCCAAGGATTAACTCAATCCATTATTTTCAATTTATTCAATGCATGATATATTGGAACAAATTCAATATTGCACATACTTGAAAATTATCAAACCATAGATTTAATGTTTATAAATCATACCTATAATGGATGATTAACCACCACTTCCAATGTAAAATTCCCATGAGGAAGAAGGTGTAGATGATCACAAGAAGGGTCCGGGATAAAAATCGATCCAGACAAAAACCATCAATGCATACGTTAAGAGATTACATTGAAGCAGCTAGATATCCAAGGGAAATAAGGGAATACCTAAAAAAACACACTTAACATAGATCATATATGTTATCAAACATATGAAATTTAGAGAGGCACTCCAAAATTTCCTGGAAGGTGGCCTAGGGTTGAGATAAGAAAGATGAAGGTGAGTTGGGATTAAAAATAAATTGGGTGATATAATTTAAAATAACAGGTCAAGGAATTACATGAAATATAATATTTTTATCCATAATGTAATTTCTTTATAGAGATACGTAAAAAACCCATTTCTTAGACTAAATATAAAATTCACCTGCACATTACACGAAATGTAATTCATTTACACAGATTTCAAATGTTCTGTAGATGGATTTTCTAGCAATTTTACTTATAAAAACTACCCTAAACCTTTTAAGTCTTCTCAACTTACCAATAACCTATAGTAACACTTGAACTATTTACCCAAACTTTATTAATTAAAATAAAAATACATCCCTGAACATTAAATCATTTCCCCCAAAGAATTTTCTCTAGGTGGATCTTATTTGGTTTTATCAAGTTTCCTCACAACTGAAGACTGTTCTTTTTCAAAAACAAATACTTTCAGGATGAAAACACACCCAAGAAGGTTTTAAGATGAGGAAAAACTCAACCAAAAGTAATTTAATGAAAATCTCAGAGAGAGACGTACCTGAAAAATGATGGGATCTTACACTTTTCTCCCAAAATACTTATAATAATATATTAACTAGTGAACCATAATTTGATAATAAATAGCTATAATCCAAGGTTGAAGTCATATAAGATATGATGGATAATCTAGAAAACCAATTCATAAGTCTTATGAACATACTGCCCAAACATTTTGGGAAAATTCCAGCCCAAATAATCCTGAATCCAAAATAGAGTGTAAGCATGAATTCAATAAGGAGAATGGTACATGCATCGCAATGCGTCCAATTTGAAAATTTTATAACATACTGGCTACTATAAAAGTAGCGAGTAGGGTCGAACCATAGAGAGCATGAAATCTATTTCACTAAAAATATTTTGTCAGAAAATATTTAAATGGACAAAAGTTGAGGGAATTTCTATTTGGTTTGTTTTTATTATTTTAATTAAATAGAAATATGAGAAGGTGAAATAAATAATGTAAACCACACTTAAAAAAATGATGATGAACTATAAATCAACCAAATGCGTCGAGGATGTTGATGTCGCAATTAAATTACTATGCAGCCATGCAAAGTATTCTTTTATGTGGTTAAATATTTATTCTGCCTAATTATCGCCAGTTTCAAAAATATAAGAATTTTTTATATGCTCATTTTAAATATTCTAATTTTTTAATGTCCTGTTCTCTAGTGTTATAAATAAATTAGGGGACTCGTTCAAGTACCAAACTACTCGATGAAATGACTCAACCCATTTCTCACGAAGTTGTACCACTAATTTGCACTCATAATCAGTCAACACGGTTTACCTTCTTAGAACCATCAAATCGACTTATTTAATAAAATATCCAATTTCAATTTCAACAGTTAATTCAGTGAAAAAATAATTTAAACAGATAAAAAGCCAATTTAAATAAATTTAATTGACAATTAATGACAAAATAGAAACATCACATGGCATCCACAATAACATTAATTACTTGACCAACATACGAACACTAAGAAAATTACCCCGACATCATGACTAAAATAATAATTGTTGTAATAAAATGATAAGTCATGTGAAATAAAAATGCGTTAAAAGACAAATAATCATGTCAGTCTTTACTTTCGCCGCGTGTAGTAATCGTTGTCCTTCGAAATTTGACTACACCCTTGGAACGTGATGACGTCGCACACAAACTATGCACCCACCAGAATGGAGGATGTTGGTGATGTAGTGGAGGATGGTCAGCTCCTGGTGTGGCCTGACGAAGAGGTATCTTGAGCGAGGGAGACACACCTTAGAGTGGTGATGTGTATTTGCAGCGGCTGCTCAGACATCGGTGGCTGCTGCTTGCTGTGGTGGCTGGTGTGCTGCAAGTGAGATCCTGGAGGGGGAGTTGGGCATGTAGGGGGAGAGGTGAAAAAGGGCAGTGGAGGTAGGGTAGTCATCCAGAGAGAGAGTGGGAGTGAGTGAGGTCGGCTGGCCTGAGCATCCTGGTGAGAGAGGGTGATTGGGGTGGGGGGGGGGGGTAGCGTGTCAGGCAGGGGAGATGGAGGGAGACCTGGGGAGAGAGGGGTGATGCAGCTGGGTGAGCAGGGGGAGGGAGGGAGGAGCAGAGTGGGGGTGGGGGTTGGGTGGAGGGGAATGGGGAGTGGGGTTAGGGGGTGCAACGGGGGGAATGGGGAGTAGGGTAAGTGGGTTTGGGTAGATAAGGGAGAGGCGGCTGATTGGAGAGAGAAATAGGGGGGTAGTTGAGAGATGGGAAGGGTGGCGCTGAGTGAGGCGGCTGGGTAGGGATTAGGGAGTTAGGGTGATTAGAGAGAGAGTGGCAGGTGAGTGAAAAGTGGGGAAAAGGGGGTGGATCAATAGGGGGATACATGGGAAAACCAAAAAAAAGTTAATATTCATAATTTAAAATGTAAAAATATAATTATCTAAAAGATTTAAAAAATAATAAAATAATAATAATAAATTAATAATAAATGTAATAATAACAAGTATAATTATATATATATATAATATTTACAAGTTAAATTAATATAATTAATTAGTAAACTAAATAAACCTAATATTAATTAAACTAAAAATAATAATAAAAGTTAAAGATAAAAATAATTAATATTATTATAAAATTAACTAGAAACTATGAAAACAAAAAATAAAATAAAGAAATAATACAAAAAGAACTTAAAAACAAAAGAAGTGGTTAAAAAATTAATTAAAACTAATATAAAATTATAAAAAATGTTAGTAAAATCTATGTACATCAGAGTGATAAGAAGATTCAGCCACCTAAACCCAAGGAAGTTCAAGTTGAACCTGAATAAATAAAGGTTGGGAATCTATTATGGATTCTTTAAGATCAACATAATAAATAAGGATAACAAAATAAAAAATAAGGGATTACATGGATTCAAAAGGAAATACCCTAAACACCCCTAAAAAGGAAACAAAGGTTGAACATGGATATTCCACCACCATTAAATTCTTGGTTTACTTTGTAAAATAAGATGGAAGAAGAAAAAATTCAAAGATAAATTCAAGAAACCATTCAAAAGGTCGAAATAAATACACCTCTCTTATAATCTATCCAAAAAAATTCCCACGTATTCTAATTTTCTCAAAGACATTTAAACCAATAAGAAGAGACTTGATGGGAATGAGTGTATAGACTCTGACCCCAGTTGCATAGATCCTATTCCTTTCTTCATTAAAATGGAATAATAATCAAGGAAGTTTAATCCCTAAGGACCGAATAGTTTAGTTGTTTGGAAAACAAGACACATACTTAAGTACTACATTACAAATTGAAAGGAAATACAATAAACAACTTCCTTTGTAAACATCCACAACTCAAAGACTAACCCTATATGTTATTCATACTATATTTATTTACATCCTAAAAAAAATAAAACATAATAAAGGGGTGATATCAGAAAAACAGTGAGGGTAATAGATAAAGTAGAAGATATCATAAAATTAAACATCAGGTGTGGTGAATAACTAAAAAGATATGCCTCTAAAAATAAATTTGAGCATAATATGGTATGATTAAAAGCTGAAAAAATGATTCCATAATAAAATATAACCATGGATATTATACTAGTAATAAAATCACATGGGATATGAATTACAAGTTTCATAATGATGGAACTCATAATGCTAGACATCATAATAATACAATCAAGGCCTCAACCAAGACACCATACATAATGGGTAAAAACCCAGGCTAGTTTGTCTCATGAGAACTACCGATTAATTGAGGGGATATAATGGTACCCACCTATCACTTAATAATCCAATGCATTCCTAATTTTAAAGGGGAGAAACATTATCAACATATACATTCATATTGAAACTAAAATATGAAATGTAAATAACTTCCCCAATCAGTAAACATAAATACTAACCATTCAGAGTAATATGGTGAATGGTATCAAGATAACACATCCATAGTCCAAATAATCATAAAACATTGAATAAAATATGGAAGATGATATCATAAAATATTAATCCTAATTAAATATAGGAATCAAAAGGAGTTTTTAAAGAGATGAAAATACACTTATAAAATCATCGAGTATTAATTGAGAGAAATACTCTTTTACTTTGAAAAGAAGTGTTATTTTAGAAAAATATTTGTATAAAACTAGATGTGAACTAATATTTTTTTATTAATAAAATGATTTATTTTAGAAAAATAATGTTGTATTAAAATAGATTATAGAGTGCACTTTAAAATAGGTTAGAATTTCAGAAGTTCCATAGAATCAAACTTGTTTATCAAGAAGAATTTGAGAAAGATCCTTTAAAAAAATATAACTCCCCATAAAAGAAATAAGAATTATGATTGATACATTTATATATAAAATTTCAATATAACTCATTATGAGTACATAAGAATAATAAATAATTTAATTGGGGTAAATATAAAAAAATAAACTGAAGAAATTGGAGGTTCATGTAGAAACCCTTATCTTATGTACGAATGTGTTCTGCACTTGACCTTATCATCCTGTAAAATAAAATTAAATCGATTAATTAATTAATCAATAACCTAATATACATGTATTTTATTTATTTAAATTTTATTAAGTTCATTTTTGGCCTTATTTAGGAGTTATAATATACAATTTTATTGCTTGGGATTGTTCGTTTCCTTGGATTTTATGATTGATAGACTTGTATATGAGTAATGAAGTTCATATAAAATGTGTATAATTCCCAAAAAATGTAATTAAATGTTATTAATGAATAAAAATAATCTTAATTGGTACTATTTATAATTTTTCTCCTTATATGAGGATGAATCATTAGATAATATGTTAATTATAATCATTTCGCATAATTTTAGCGGTTTTTCGATCACAATGAAGTAGTTTTGTTCTATTATTTAATATTTTGTATATAAAATGGTTCCATAACATCAAATAAGATATAATACATATTTTATAATATGATTTTACCATAAAAATGGTTTCATGACCAGCCTTAAAGGATAAATTAAATAATAAAAGTTCATCATCCATGAAAGTTGTAAATAAGCGCCTCCTTGATGATGATTTCATTTTTAAAATAAAATAGACAGGGAGTAAGGATATTGATAATATATATTTAATTAACATGATATAATTCCTGTATATAGATTACAGTAGAGTTATCATGATCATTTGTATAGAATAGGTAAGGAGAGGATAAGAAAAAAATAAATTTAAAGAAAAAGGAAGGGGATTTACCTCTTGAATTATCCTCCTTGAGAACCTATTTAAGGTAAGGGGTTTTGGTATTTTAGAAAGACCAAGATCTCTTGGACATGGGGATAGAATATGGAAGATTATTTGGGAACACTTTTGGTGGGAGGATAAGTGGTGGTGAGGGGATGATTTCTCATTATTTTATTCATTATTTTATTATTTTGCACAAGACAAGCAATAGTGTTGATTATTGTGAATAAATATAGTAATAAGTGCATGTGAGTTTGAACCATGGTTTCTTATATCATCCATGACTCATGTAATAGTGTAGTTATCTCATAATATATTTTTACTATAAATTACCATATTTTATTATTCACTAAAAATTCAAGTAGTTCAGAAAAATACCAAAAATCCACCCGAACCATTTTTCAATGTATAAAATTAAAAAGGAATTACATTTTATGAGAGTAATTTTCTAAATATGAGAAATTTAATTTTTAATTAAAATCATTATTTACTTGAAAAATATGGTTTTAAATTTATAACTAGTTTTATAATACTTTAAAAAAATTAAATAAGTTCTCATAAAATTATCCTAAAATCAAAAGATAAAAAAATATTGATTTAGGAATAATTTTTATGAAAATGAATTTTATTTTAAATCATTTTATTAATTATAATATAGTAATTAAATATTTATGACTTAAAAAAATACCAACACTTAAATATTAATTTTTAAAATATTAACTTACTTACACTATGATAAAATTATATCATAATTTCATTTATAAGATGAACAAAATTTATTTAAAATTTCATTAGAGAGGTTATTATTCTATTGGATGATTTACTATTCATAATGGACACATTACTATTACTAAGGGCATGTTATTATTTCATCAGTATAGGTTCCTTAACTTCTAGAAATTCCTCTTATTTCATTAATTCTTCATTTATGATGTTTTTATTGTGTTATATAAATGATTTTATATGATCTATACTATATGAAATAACCTATGTAGGAAAATTTCATTGATAGAGTTATGGGTCGTTACATTCTCCCCTCTAACAAATATCTCATCCTGAAAATTTCTAGATTATCACCCCATAAAATGATTTGGGTAGTTATTCATCATAAGATTCTCAGGATTCCACATCACCTCTCCAATTTTATTATTTTTCCAGAGTACCTTTACTAGATGATTCATCTAATTCCTTAACACCATTTCCTTCGTGTCCAAAATCCAAAATGGCTTTGTACAGTAAGGTATGTCATGTTCCAATTCTATTCCTTTAAAGTGAGTACATTTGTTGGGTATGGCGTGTACTTCTTTTACAAGGAGATGTGGAACACATTGTGTACCTTAGAAAGGCAAGGTGATATTTCCAAATGATAAGTCACAACACCTATTATCTCCAAAATTTAAAAAGGACCAATGTACC
Source organism: Viscum album (assembly GCA_963277665.1). NCBI lineage: Eukaryota > Viridiplantae > Streptophyta > Magnoliopsida > Santalales > Viscaceae > Viscum > Viscum album. The sequence goes on along the minus strand of OY728135.1, from coordinate 886,925,813 downwards.
TAGAGCTCTATTTCCTTTTCTTCCCAAATCTTATAACATCCTTCCATGGAGATACTTTAAAGAAAACATGATCTACCACTTGAAATTACAAATCCATCCTTTAACTATCGACATAGCTCTTTCTTATTCTTTGAGCTTCTTTGATATGGGTTTGAATATTCTTTACCTTTACTGTTCTTTCCTCCACAAGCCCTGAGATTATAAGCTTACTTTCACTAAATTCATCCCAACAAGTTGGCGTGAGTCATTTCTTTACTTATAATGCTTCATATATTGCCATTTGAATGCGTTAATGGAAACTGTTATTGTAGGAAAACTAAACTAATGGAAATAATGATCCCACATACCTTGAAAGTCAAGTGAGCATGATCTAAACATGCCTTCTAAAGTTTAGACCATCCATTCTAACTGACTGTCAGTTTGAGGGTGATATGTTGAACTCAAATGAAGCTAAGTATCCAATGATTTTTGGATACTTTTCCAGAATTTCGATGTAAATTGTGGACTATGATAAAAAAATTGAGGGAGGTTCTCCATGAAGTCTTAAAACATCTTTAATATAGAATCATGCAAGGTTATCTAGTAGAAAATCCTCCCTTAGAGTGAGGAAATGTGAAGATTTGGTAAGTCAATCCAAAATCACCCATATTACATAATTGTTTATTGTGGTTTTTGGTAATACAGAGAAAAAATTCATAGTGATGAAATCCTATTTCCATGTAAGAATAGGTAGGGGTTTCATGAAACCTCTACGATGTTGTATTTCAGCCTTCACTTGTTGACAGACTAAACACCTTGATACATAATCACCAATTTCCCACTTAATATTATCCCACTAGAAATGTTCCTTCAGATCTCAATACATCTTAGTTCTACCAGGGTGTATAGAGAAATTTAATCTATGTAAATCACCCAATAACTCACTTTTTAGCATGGGTATAGAGGGAACACGTATCCTCCTACCAAATTTCAGAATATTATCATCACACACAAAGTCTAGAAACTTCCATCATTCACAGCCTAAATTTTATTTTCAATATTCTAATCATTACATTGAGAAATTTTAATTTTTTTCCATTAAAGATGGTTGTGTAACCATTTGAGAAAGTAATAAAATTTCTCCTTTCTTGATAATTACAATATCCATATTTTCTATATCCATATACACAATATCTTTTTCAATCCTCATTTTGTTGAAAACTCTATAATCTTTCCTACTCAAATAATATTTTACCTTATTTTCATTCCCTGGGTGGTAGTGTATTGAACAATAATAATCCATGAGTATCTTGAGCCATTGAAATTGCCTCATATTGAGTTATTTCTTTGAGAAGATTTATTTCAAGATCTTGTGATCTGTATATATCTTATATCTTTCACCATAGAGATATTGTATCCATATCTTCAGAGAAAAAATTATAGCTTCTAACTCAAGATCATGATTTGGATAGTTTTGTTCATTAGTTTGTGGATGCCTTGATGAATAAGAAATAGCTCTTTCATTCTACACAAGGACACATCCAAGGCCTTTCTTTAATGCAACACTATAAATCACAAACCCACCATTTACCGATGGTAGAGTATAGATCAGAGCATTCACCAATATACTATTTAATTATTCAAAAAAATTCTACACATTATTTTGTCTCTTCAAACTTAACTCCTTTATGAGTAAGATTGGTTAATGGGTTATCTAATTAGGTGAAGTTATGAATGAAATTCCAATAATAACCTAATAATACAATATAACTATGCACCTCAGTTATGTTCTTTGGTGTATGCCATTCCTAAAATGCATTTTTATTCACAAGATCAACTATGATTCCATCCTTAGAGACAATATGTATAAGAAAAGAAACTATTTGAAGATAGAATTTACACTTGTTAAACTTATCATATAACTCATTAATTATAAGACTCTTCAGAACAATGATCAAATGATTCTCATGATCTTTATGGAATTTATTGTATACTAATATTTCATAAATAAATACCAAACAATTTCAAAAAGATATTCCTTGAAAACCCAATTCATTATATCCATGAAAATAGAGGGTGAATTAGTCAATCTAAAAGGAATTACTATAAACTCATAATGCCTATATCTAGTTCAAAATGAATTCTTTGGAATATCTTCCTTCCTCACACACAACTGATTACATCCAGATCGAAGGTTAATCTTTGAAAATTATTGGTCTCCATTAAGTTGATAAAATAAATCATCAATGAGAGGCTAGAGATACTTGTTCTTTATGGTAATATAATTGATTCCTCTATAATCAATTCATATAGTCATGGATCTGTCTTTAATATTGACAAAGAGAACTAGGGCTCCCCATGGAGAAACACTAAGGTGGATTAATCCTTTATCACTCAATTCCTCTAGTTGTTTCTTCATTTTTAATAATTCCACAATGGATATTCTATAAATATTCTTTAATATAGGTATTGAACTATAAATTAAACTAATAGAGAACTAAACTTCCCTCTCTTGAGGATGTCTAGGTATACCCTCTAGAAATACATCGATATATTTGTTCATAATAGGTACATACTCAATTTTAAGATTTATTTCCTCACCCATAGATACCACATTCTCATCCTCCATAAGAACTGAATTCAGTAGAGCTACTGGGGGTGGATCTATATAAGAATTAGATGGCGAGGTTTCCTTCTATGAAGATACGAGATTTTACATTGTTCTCAAAAATTGTAACTTCCTTCTTCTTACAAAAGATTTTCACATCAAAATTTGAAATCCAATCCATAATGATTATTATATCAAAATCAATTACAATTATGATGATAATTTCAGCAACTAAATCATGTTTTTGTTTCATAAAGGGGACCGATCAACACATCGTGGTTGCAATGATAATTCCTTTATGATTTTTTACTGAAAACTCCTTTATTAAATCAAAAGGAAAATGTATAATTTTCTTAGTAAAATAGGAATATATAAAAGAATGAGATGATCCCAAATCAAATAAATCGTTGTCTAAGTTTGAGAAAATGATCAAATTGCCCTCCACCACATTATTTGGAACTCCAACATCAGCAACTGTGACTGCATAAGCCTGGACTTGTTCCCTTTGCCTTCTTTGGGGAAATTTTCCTTGAAACTTTGGACAATAATTTTAATAATGTCTAATATCTTCAAAATTGTATCATTGAACATTGTTAGCTTCTTTATTTTCCTTGAAATCATGGTCTTTGGGGCCTTTTCCTCCATACTGGTAACAAAAAACCATACCCTTCAGGAAAGTAATTGTATTTTTCTTACCATAATTATCACAGGATGGAAAATAAATTCTTCCCTCATTACCCTTTTACTTATTTCCTTTTCTAGAGTGTTCAACAACCCTCTTCTTCTCTTGAATTCCTTTAAATTCACAAGATTTAGAGATTTTTTTCTATCTTGATAACACATGATACTATATCTTCATATGATGAAAAATTTTGGGAGACTAGTGCCCTTCAGGGGAATGGTTTTAAACCATCAAAGAATAAATTATCCTTTATACTTGGATTATTTATGTTTTCCACAACATGCATTTATAATCATGTAAAGTTGTCTTTATAATTGGAAACATTTTCATCCTCTTTTTATTTTAGACTAAATAATTTCCTCTCCATATCTGCTCACTATTCACGAGGAAAATATTTTTATAGGAAAGTTTCCTCAAAATCATTAAACTCCATATTTGATATTTCATCCTCCTCCATTGTGTTTTGAATTAATGAACACCAGTGATCTGTATCTCTCAAGAGATGATAAAATTACATGATAACCTTCTTCCTTTCATTACTTCCCAAAGCAAGAAATATAATCTCCATGTAACTTATCTACTTCTTCATTATGAATGGTTTTGTAGTCCCATTGAATGATGGGGGATATTTTCACATAAAGTGTTATAACATTTCTCCTCCATGTTGTGGACTGTGATGCTTCATATGGGTAAGGTTAATGTTCATAACTTGAGTGAGCTATCCCAGTATAGTTATAAGTTTCTTATCACCAATCACAGCTCCGATACTAAAATCATTATCTTGTATAGGAGGGAAAGTCATAAAAGGGATACGTGCATTCATGCAGTTTTTATTCCTTACACCAGGATCCATTTCTAAATAATTGTATACTCTAAATTTGGTTATTAATCATATTGTATAATATCAAACTAGAAAAACACTTAACATAAATTGAAAATTAATGCATGTCTAATATCGTAATCATAAGTATGGTTTCTTTGGGGACATATTTACATTTAAATCCTTCATAATGATTTGTAAAGAAAATACAAATTATCCTAATCATATCTCCCTAGAGTGTCAAACAAGGTGCTTAGTAAGGCCCATTTTTGTGTGCTAGGTTACCCCAAGTCAGGCCTCATACACCTTGTCAGATCTGTTACCCCTAGGTACATCTCTACGAGAACCATGTCTACTTGTAGTAGCCAGATACATTTGTATTTCTAAGAAGATCCAAATAATCTATTCATTACCAAAATTCAAGGATGTTCTTCTATTCTTAACCTCAAATACTCTATTAGGGTTATGTTTCTTAATCTAGGTTTTTTAAATCTAGTTTCCAAGGTTTCTATTAAAATTTATCTGATACCAACTATAAAGACCCCGATCCTAGTTTCCTAGAGCTGACACCTTACTTCATTAAATTTTTATAATAGTCAAGGAAGTTTCATCCTAGAGGACTAACTAGTTTATTATTTTGGAAAACTAGATATAAACATAAGTTTTACATTACAACTTGAAAGGGGATACAATAAACAAATGTCTTTTGAAACATCCACAACTCACTAATTATTCCGCTAGGTAATTCATAATATAATTCATTTCATCATAGGGAAAAATAAAACATAAGAAAGGGGTGAGATCAAATTCTTAGTATGGGTAAGAGATACATTAGAAGATATCATTAACATAAAAATTAGGCATGGTGTATAACTAAAAACACTTTCCTTTAAAAATAAACTTGAGAAAAATATGGAGGGAATAAAAGCTGATCAAAATATTTCCATAATAAAACATAACCATGGATTTTATACTAGTCAAAAAATCACATTGACTATCAATTATAGATTTAATAATGAGGTAATTAATAATTATAGACATCATAATTATACCATCAAGGCCTCATCTAAGATATCATACATAATGGGTAAAAAACCATTCCAGTTTATCTCATGAGACCTACTAATGAATTGAGGGGCTATAGAGGTCCTAAATCATCACTTAATAATTACAATTCATTCTTAACATGAAAGGTGAGAAACATAATCAACATATACATTAATATTGAAACAAACATATAAAATGTAAATAACTTTTCCCAACCAGTAAACATAAACACTAACCATTCAGAGTAATATGGTGAATGATATTAAGATAGAATATCCACAGTTAAACTAATCATAAACCATTCAATAAAATATTTTATATGATATCATGAAATATTAATCCCCATTAAACATAATAATCAACAGGATTATTGAAATATATTAAAAACTCTTATAAAATCCTTGAGTAATAAGAGAGAGAAATTATCTTTTACTTTGAAAAGAAGATTTCTTTTGGAAAAATAATTTTTTAAAACCAAATGTGAACTAATAATTTTTTTTCATAATAAAATGATTTATTTTAGAAAAATAATGGTGGATTAAAATAGATTATAGAGTGCACTTGAAAATAGGTAAGAATTCGAGAAATTCCCTTGAATAAGACATGTTTATTAGGAAGAACTTGAGAAAGATCCTTTAAAACATGTAACACACCATAAAATAGAGAAGGACTATGATTGGTACATATATATATAAAATTAAAATATAAGTCATGATGATTACATAATAAGAATTAAGAATTTAATTGGAGTAAAGAGAGGATAAGAGTAACCTGAAGAAATTGGTGGTTTGGGTAAAAAACCCATAACTTATGTCCGAATGTGTTATGCACTTGACCTTAACATCCTGGATAATCAATTTAAATCCATCAATAATTTACTTGGTTTTCATTATTGTTATACTTGTATATGAGTAATGAAGTTCATATAAAATGGGTATAATTCTCCAGAATTTGAAGTACTTGTTATTAATGAACAACCATGAGTGTAATTGGTATTATTTATCATTTTTTAAATATATGAGGATGAATCATTAGATAAAATTTTAATGATAATACTTTAGCTTAATTTTAGTGGTTTTTTGATCACAATGAACTATTTTCGGTATATTATTTAATATTATGTATATATAATGGATCCATAACCTTAAATAAGATATAATATATATTTTATAATCTATTTCAACCATAAAATGGTTTCATGACCATTTTTAAATGAGAAATTAAAGAAAAAAAGTTTGTCATCGCTGAAGGTTGTAAATCAGAACCACTCAGATGATGATTCCATTTTTAATATAAAATAGAGAGAGAGTAAAGAGATTTATAATTTATATTCTGTTAACATGATATAATTCCATTATATAGATTATTATAGAGTTATCATGATAATTTGGATAGAGGAGGTGAGGAGAGGATAAGAAAATAAAATAAAATGAAATGAAATTAAAAGAAAAAGGAAGAGGATTTACCTCTTGAATTATCCTCCTTGAGAACATCCTTAAGGAAATGAGTGATTTCTCATTATTTTATTCATTATTTTATTATTTTTCTCAAGATAAGCAATAATATTGATTCTTGCTACTAAATATAGTAATAAGTGAATGTGAGTTCGAACCAAGGTTGTTTATATCTACTATTATATAGGGAATAGTGTATTTATCTTATAATGTATTTATACTGTAAATTTCCGCATTTTACAATTCACTAAAAATTCAAGTATTTTTGAAAAATTCCAAAACATTCACCCTAACAATTTTTCAATGTGTATAATTCAAAAATTAACACCATTTTATGACAATAAATTTCTAAATATGAGAAATTTAATTTTTAATTAAAATCATTATTTACTTGAAAAATATAGTTTTAAATTTATAACTGATTTTATAACCCTTTCAAAAATTAACTAAGGTCTTACAAAATTATACTAAAATAATAATAGAAAAAAATATTTATTTATGAATAATTTTTCTGAAAATGAGTGTTCTTTTAAACCATTTTTTAATTATACTATTCTAATTAAATATTTATGACTTACATAAATACTAGCACATAAATATTAATTTTTAAAATATTCATTTACTTACACTATTATATCATTATATAATAATTTAATTAATAATATAGGAAAATTTTATTTATAATTTCATTGGTTAGGTTATAATTCTATCGACAGGTTTACTATTCATAAGTGTCACATTATTATTCCTAAGGGCATGTTAGTATTTCATCGACATAGGTTCTTTAACTTCTTGAAATACCTCTTATTTAATTTATTCATCATTTATGATGTTTATGTTGTGTTTTATAAGTTATTTTATATGATCTATACTTTTTTAAATAAACATAAGAAGGGAAATGTCATTGTTATTGTTTTGGGTTGTTACAATGAGAGAATCTGTCTTTTTAGGAGTGTCTCAAAATCGATCATGACACCATTTTTAAAAACGTTTTAAGATATTGGGATGTTTTCTATTCCCTACACCGTTTATTTGTTAAATTTTTCTAATGATTTTTTCGATTTCTACACTTCTATAAATTTTATTCCTCACTAATTGATTTCATATATGAAAATAAAAGAAATAAATCCCAGAAGTGTGGTGATCCAACTTGAAAATAGATCCAATATTTTTACAGTGGTATTCTTCGAATATTTTCTCATTGGAGTGAAATGACTAATCTTTACAACCTACTTCTATGTTCTTGCTATGGAGGAAGATAAAGAACTGGTTTATTTACCCATTATTTTTGGGAATACTATTCTTGAAGACGACCAAGACAATCATCAAGGTTCAAATTGAACCCTTTACATAGTTCTTAGAGATAGAATGATGCACTTCAGTATTCATTACTTCATCAATTAACCTTCATAAAAACATACACTCTTTGAAATTTCCCATGAATACAATATTGAACCTATCAAAAATTCATGTATTCCATTTGAATTATTTTCCATATGAGATCACTTTCCCATTAAAAATACCCCTGAAATGGTGAGTTCCCAAAAATATAGAAATTTTTATTTGAAATTTTAATAAGAGATAAAATAAAATTTCTTAGTTGAATTATTAAATGATGTAGAAGTGGATATTATTTATTTTACCCAACTAATTAAATCTTTGGAAGCGGGGAAGTTAAATTCAATCACATATCTTGAACAAACCAGAAATATATAATTAAAACCACTCTCATGTGATTTGAAATATGTATATATTATGTAAGGAGATATATTTACATTAATAATTAATAATGGACTTTCTATAACCAAAATATAAAACCTCAATTGAACTTTTGAAAAGAAACATATGAGACATAGGGTTTATCTTAGGAGGCATCCCTAGAATTTACCCTAAAATCTACTATTTTTTTTTCTAGAGGGGGTATTATAAAACTTTTAGGCATCCCAAAAGGATTATAAATACCACCATAATGGATTTAGTAAAGGAGTTGTAAGAGAAGTTTTTAATTTTTTTTGCCATATATTCAATTTGTAACTCTCAATGGGACATAACTATCCATGTTTTTCCAAGAAAACTAGCTTGAACATTGTGAAAAATGAGAATAATGAATTGATTCCCCTGAGAATTCAGAATATTTGGAGAGTGTGTATTGATTATATGAAGTTGAACCAAGTCACTAGAAAATACCAATTTTATAGAGACCCAAAGCTTGATGTACATAGAAATTACACTAATTTTTTGGAATACTTAATACATAATAAAGAACAGACACAAAGGACCGTAATAGTTTAGTGTCTTTGGAAACTTGGAAGAAAATCTTCTAATCATGGTGAAAGATCTTCAACATCTCCTATAAAGATCTTCCCCTTTTGTTTTCTTACCTAAAACCTTTCTTTATATCCGTGGGAAACGAAAACATATAAAGGGTGATATCAAATGCTCTGTAACGGTAATCATGGATAAAATAAAACAAACCATATACATTTGAATATAAAAACATGAACATAATGTTTAAACATCAAAATCTTGAGCAATGACATAAAACATGGTAGTATGTAAGGCATTGATCATAATGTAACATCAATCATGAAAAAATAGCTTGGAAATAATACTTGTAATTGTGGAAAAACATTAAGCACATGATATGATTTCCATGGTATACAAGGCATTGCTGCCAAGACCATCTTAGTGGAAAAAGACCCTTTCTGAATCGAGTTCACTCCACATTTCAGTCCTGTAGCACTGAACCAAATTAACTTACCATTCCAGCCATGTCTATCTCATGAGATATAAATCTTTACCCAATGTATTGGAGGGAGATATAGGTCCCACACATCTCATAATGAAATCATTCTTTCATGTGCCACAAAATCATAAATCATACATCATAGCATAACTAATGTAATATAATGGGATTCTTAAACATCATGCCATCATAACATAATCCACATAAAAAAATGGATATCATTTCATCATATGAAGAATCAAAACATGTAAATAATAGAGACATTATACTTGAAACATACACATATGAAATAATTTCATTTTGGATGGAAAATGGTTTTGACAAAGCACTTGAAATGAAATCTTGAGGAAAATATCCTTTCTTCTTCAAAATTATTTTCTTTTTACAAAAAAGCTATGAAATTTTAAAAGAAAAATATTTTGTTGAAAATAGTCAAGAAATATTATATAGTAATCTTCTTGAAAATAAGGAGTTATGAAACTGTAAAAATCCATTCATGCCGTATAAGTTTTAAAAAAACATTCTCCTCGTACTTTTGTCAGAAAAGTCAAAAAGCACCTCGTATGGTAAACAAAAGAAAGATTCCTTCCAAAAATTGTGGTAAAAGTCATAAAACAGTAAAAATTACTTTAAACATATATGGAATATTACTAAACATTTTATGAAAACATTTTTAGAAAACATGGACATGGAAGATAAACGTAACCCCAGTAAATACTTACGAATAAACAATCTCAGATAAGAATGAGATTGGAATAATTATCCCTTACCTTAGGTCTGATATGCTTCATACGTATCCGAACCTCCTGTATAATGATTTAAATAATTTCATTGACTTATTAAAAAATCATATTCATTATTATGATATCATATATAGTTTACTTATGACTTTATATAACCCGCTCTTTTGTAAATTCGATGTAAAAGCAGCGATTTGGGTAAAATCGTTTTATTTATTGTACATGTTTCGACTTTTTGTTCTTGATATTATTACTCATATACTGATTTAATTAATTAAAAAATGTAAAACATGATTTATATATAATATATATTCAGCATATACATATATATATGATAGATCTATAAATGGAATGAAATACACCGTTCATGGTGACGGTAGGCCGTACGTACACATGAACGCTGTTTTTGTTTCCTTATTAAATTGAATGGAATTAAGTAGTTGAAATACATATATATATATATAAATAAATACAGTATCATTATTATGTCATTTATATCATTATTATTCATTATATATACTTTATAATCATTCATGAATGGTCAACATAGAGATTGAATCCCATCACGTCGTGGAGACGGTAATCCGTACGTATGCACGAGCGATGATATCATTCCCATATTTTTTTTGAATTTAATTGGAGTGGAAGATATAATATTTCATAATTAGTATTATGTTATAATAACCATATATAGTGATTTTTTACACCATTATACCCATCCAATTAAGGTGGTGGTGGAAAAACTGATTACACCACGGTGTGGAGACGGTATTCTGTACGTACGCACGTGCGGTGACTTCATTTTTTGTATGATGGATAGAAGGTGAAATGGGGTTGTTTCATATTTATAATAAAATATCAGTATATAAGTAATACTTATGTTGTTACTTTATAATGGAACAACTAAAGAAGAAGAAGTTGAAGAAGAAATAAATTTGAAAGAATCGGTAGAAGAGATTACCTATTCTTCGACGCACCTTCTTTAAGCTTGCTCTTAAGGGACTAGAGTTGGTATTTTGAGAAGACCAGAACCTCTATAATGTTTCTAGGGAAGTGGAGAAGCGAAATGGGTAGGGTTTGGCTGAGCTTCAAGGCTAAAAATGGTGTGAGTAGGAGAGGGAGGAGGTTCCCTTTTGTAAGGGAGGAGAGGGGCACCTTTGAAAAAACTCAAATATTATTTTATTATAAAGTCATATTCAGTTTTTAATAGCTCCAAATTGATTTATTTAGATTATAAGGCGGGGATGGGTTAAAATCCTATCATCTAATAGAATTGGGACAAGTTTTGGTTACTATTTTAACCTTATCATTTAGATTTAACTCTATGTTAAATAATTTAACTTTTACCATGTCTTTTTGTTTTCTAACAATATATGGTTAATAAACTTACTATAACAAGCCAAAAGAACCCCAAGTGGTTCATTATTAATATATATATCCTTATCTAAGTCATTTGGCCGAACCTTTGATTTTTTGGAATAAAATAACAATTAATAATATAATAGTTGTTTTAAAAACTATTAAATGTCAATTTTGACACTATTTGGTAATTTATTTTTGTGAAAATCATAAAAACCTGGTTAGTTCAAAAACAGTGAATTAAATCAAAACTAACATGTAATATTAACCTAGAAAATTAGTTTAATTCATAAAAAGTTTCAAATTACATTTATTTGGGTATTTATAACATCAATTATGCCAACATTTCATTAATAAGATAATTACTGCATCATCATTGTGTCAAAAATAAATTAAATTATTTAATGTCTAAAAATTATAAATAAAATACCATTATTTAGGAATTATTTTTATACTTATAATTAATATCTATAGTCTAATTTATATTATGTATAACCTATATTAAAAATGTTTTAGTTATTAAACTTTGATTTTAACAATTTTAACTCTTTTTTAAATAAAATAATAATAAGTGTTCTAATCTTATCCAAGTGTACCTAAAAGGTCATATTTTATTCATAAGGTTGTTTTTGGTAGAATTAAACTTATCCAATAGAATTAGGACATGTGTTCGGGTAATATTAATATCATTTTTACCCTTAGTTACCTTATTTACTTTTAACCGTGGTAAATTAAAGTAAAAAGTTACTATTCACCAAAAATTATTTTTATCTCATTGAACCATATTTTACTTACTAAAATCAACCACATCTCTCTGATTTTTTAAAGTCCATTCACAGAAGCGGTAAAATTAAGTTTTATGTAAATTTGTAAATTCTCTTTGGAGGTGGGTAAAAGAATGTGAAAAGTTCAATAAAATTTTTATATATCTAGAATTATTATAAAATGACTGCAATGAATTACATTGAACTTATATTGGTATTATGTATCAATTTTTACCTAAAATAAATTTAAATAAAATAAATAATTATTTAAATAAAATGTCGGTTTTTAAATAGTAACCCAGTGTTTTCACTATTCATCAAAAAATTGAAAGTTTTCAGAAAAATACCAAAATTTCCCCCTAAGATAATTTGGATATTCTGAATCCAAAAATGATGTCCATTTTGAAAGATAAAATTTCAAAAAGTGGGTATTACTATTCATAACGGCTAGTTCATAATAAAATTATAATAATATCTTGTCTAGTGAAACATGGTATTGCGTACTACACACGCTATCGAAGAAGGTCTTGATTGCATGCAATGCAAGCCAAGTCAGAGATGTGTGTAGTGAAATCTCTGTTTGGTGTTGCGTATAACATAATCTTAACTTATTTAATTTATACATTAAACAAAATCTATACTTAATGTTGCGTAGAATAATTTCCACAAAACGAACTTGAAATTGTGTGTAACACGAGCCAAGAATAGTGTTGCGTATACTGTAAGCTAATATAGTGTTGTGCATAGTATAAGATAATCTTGGTGTAGCGTACAACACCAGACATCAAAGTAATTTAAAATAATATTTCTCATAAAATCTCGGGCTGTTACATTCTACCCCCCTTAAAATGAATTTCTCCCTCAAAATTCGTCAGGGTTATAAATGGTTTACTACTTGAAAGTTTCTTTCATAGGAACCCACATCATAAAAAGGAATACTAAAAATTCATTTTAAAAAATAATGTTAGAAATGTAACGGTTACCCAGATTAACTCATCACTGGGTTTCCACATAGGAGAACATAGGTGGAAATATGGATATGGAAGAAAAATCTAACCATCATGTTCTGATAGAGAGTGGTAGAAAACATGGCTATGAAAAATCCAACAATCACAAAGCCATAGATTTGTGATGATCTAAGGTACCATCTGATTCATCGGATATAAGGGCACTAGGACAACATTTTTGGTTTCCAAGATCATTTCCCTAAAGTTGAATAATTTTTGAATTAAAAGAAATACTTACTTGATTTTGGTACAATCTTTCCGTTGCTCGTGCCTTGAACAATTTCCACTTCATATCTTAAAGAAATGAAGTTGAATTTGTCTTTTGCGAATTTGTAGCATATCATGCAATAGAATGATAGGTCATTCCATCTGTCTCAAACATAAGATTAGCAAAAGTTATATACATAAGTCCATCTTATGGTGAGATTAATCGTATATGGTTCCAAAATTGGACTTATACTTCATCTTTCATACCTATTAATAAAATAAAACTAGTTTCTACTAACTAGGGACTTCCTGTAGGCCAATGGTAGGCAATAAAGGCCTGTCACACTTTAGTTGTGTGTTCAATTCCCACAGCCTTGTCCGACGCGGTGGGTTGTCTCCCGTCCTGTAGGTTGTCCTTTTTCTAAAACTACATTATTATAACATTCCATAAATAATATCAAAAAATGTTCTAGCCTAAAACAATTCTATCTGATGTCCAAATTAATCCATTCCAACCTTTAAGCTTATCGAAAATAATTCTGTCCAATCTTATAGTATAAAGAAAACAATTACTAGAAAGGTCACATAACAAGAACATGAATACCATCATTTATCATTCGATATATATTGTTGGTCACATTCCAAACATGTGAATTCCTTAATCATGTATTCTCTTGAAAAATGAATACACATTCATCCTTTGTGAAAACATGAATGTAGTTAAAAGTTAACTCTTTGCACATACCAAAGTCCCAAAAATTCTATATACTCAAACCATGATATAAATATTTCCTTATATCAGTCATGAGCTCATGAATACTGTCAAACATTTCATTATCTATTTATCCCTTCATTATGCGCGTATTATCTTCTTTCCAAAAATATCTGAATAACATTTCATTGTTACCGGTACCATTAAACATATACTTTCAAATACTTTAGAAAAAACAATAGTGTTACAATCCTTAGATGTGTCTTTATTCCATAGTACCATTACCTATACAACATTACTCTTGATAAACATAAAATCATTCCACTACCTTCTTAAACCATTGACTGAGATTCCATAGTTCTTTCATCTCACATATCATTTGTAGTGTCTTTATCATCATCAATATAAATACTACCCATACGACCTTTCTGATTCTCTTCATGAGACTTTCCCTTAGGTCATTGGTTTGCATAATTCCCATACATTCTACATTGAAAACATTTAATCATTATTGATGTCGTAGCAATACCATTATCATAAAACTCCATATTTCTCTTATTATCTGAGTCAGGAAACTTACCAAAGTTGAGATTATTGATCATATTATGAGATTTCTGATTAGGCATAATAATGATATGTCAACTTCCATATCCAATTTCATTTGGTTTCTCATGAAGAATATCATTCCATTGTCTATCATATCGTCCATTATCGTGAATCTTCTTGTTTCCATCCATTTTCTAAAACCCAAAAAGAATAGTGCGAGAGGCTAAAATCATAATCAAGGGGTAGTAAATTCAATATCTAACATCTTAGGTTTAATTCTAATATCGTTACCATAATTCTAGGACTATAACGTATACTTATACTTAACATTAGGGACATCCCTAGACATACCTTATAAATATCTATTGGGATCTCACTAAAGTTTTTGCATCCTAGTTTCCAAAGGTTAACTAAACCTTTCCTTTGATACCAAATGTAGAGACCCAAATCTTGATGTACATAGAAATTACATTAATTTTGTGGAATACTTAATACGTAATAAAAAATAGACACCGAAGGACCGTAATAGTTTAGTGTCTTTGGAAACTTGGAAGAAAATCTTCTAATCGTGGTGAAAGATCTTCAATATCTCCTATAAAGATCTTCTCCTTTTGTTTTCTTACCTAAATCCTTGATTTATATCCTGGGGGAAAGAAAACATATAAAGGGTGATCTCAAATGCTCAGTAAGGGTAATCATGGATAAAATAAAACAAACCATTTACATTTGAACATAAAAACATAAACATAATGTTTAAACATCGAAATCTTGAGAAATGACATAAAACATGGCAGTACGTAAGGCATAGATCATAATGAAACATCAATAATGATAAAATATCTTGGAAATAAAGCTTTTAATTGTGGAAAAAAATTATGCACATGATATGATTTCCATGGTAGCCAAGGCATTGCTGGCAAGACCATCTTAGTGGACAAAGTCCCTTTCTAAATCGAGTTCACTCCTCATTTCAGTCCTGTAACACTGAACCAGATTAACTTACCATTCTAGCCACGTCTATCTCATGAGATATAAATCTTTACACAATGCATTAGAGGGAGATATAGGTCCCAACCATCTCATAATGAAATCATTCTTTCGTGTGCCACAAAATCATAAATTATACATCATAGCATAACCAATGTAATATAATGGGATTCTTAAACATAATGCCATCATAACATAATCCATATAAAAAAATGGATATGATTTCATCATAAGAGGAATCAAACCATGTAAATAATAGAGACATTATACTTGAAACATACACATATGAAATAATTTCATCTTGGATGGAAAATGGTTTTGATAAAACACTTGAAATGAATTCTTGAGGAAAATATCCTTTCTTCTTCAAAATAATTTTCTTTTTACAAAATGCTATGAAATTTTAAAAGAAAAAGATTTTGTTGGAAATAGTAATTAAATCATGTATAGTAATATTCTTGAAAATAAGGAGTTATGAAACTATAAAAATCTATTCATGCCGTATAAGTTTAAAAAAAACATTCTCCTCATACTTTTTTCGGAAAAGTCAAAAAGTACCTTGTATGGTAAAAAAAGAAATATTCCTTTAAAACATTGTGGTAAAAGTCATAAAAGGGTAAAAATAACTTTAAACATATATGTAAGAATACTAAACATTTTATGAAAACATTTTTAGAAAACATGGACACGGAAGATAAACATAACCCCAGTAAATACTTATGAATAAACAATCTCAGATAAGAATGAGATTGGAATAATTATCCCTTACCTTAGGTCCAATATGCTTCGTACATATCCAAACCTCCTGTATAATGATTTAAATATTTTAATTTACTTATTACAGAATCATATTCATTTTTATGATATCATATATAGTTTACTTATGACTTTATATTACCCGTTCTTTTGTAAATTCGATGTAAAAGCAGCGATTTGGGTAAAATCTTTTTATTTATTGTACATGTTTCAACTTGTTGTTCTTGATATTATTACTTATATCCTGATTTAATTAATTACATAATGTAAAACATGATTTATATATAATATATATTCAGCATATACATCTATATATGATAGATCGATAAATGGAATGAAATACACCGTTCATGGAGACGGTAGGCCGTACGTACGCATGGACACTGTTTTCGTTTCCTTATTGAATTGAATGGAATTAAGTAGATGAAATACATATATATAAATAAATACAGTATCATTATTATTTCATACATCTAATTATTATTAATTATATATACTTTATAATCATTCATGAATGGTTAACATGGAGATTGAATCTCATCATGCCGTGGAGACTGTAATCTGTACGTACGTACGAGCGATGATATCATTCCCATAATTTTTTTTGAATGGAATTGGAGTGGATGATATAATATCTCATAATCATTATTATGTTATAATAACCATATATAGTTATTTTTTATACCATTATACCCATCCAGGTATGGTTGTGGTGGAAAAACAGATTACAACATGGCGTGGAGACGGTATTCTGTACGTACGCACGCGCGATGATTTCATTTTCCATAGGATGGATAGAAGGTGAAATGGTGTTGTTTCATATTTATAATAAAATATCAGTATATAATTACTACTGATGTTATTAATTTACAATTAAACAAGTAAAGAAGAATAAGTTGACGAAGAAAGAAATTTGAAAGAATCGGTAGAAGAGATTACCTCTTCTTCGACGCACCTTCTTTAAGATTTCTCTTAAGGGACTATAGTTGGTCTTTTGAGATGACCAGAACCGCCAGAATGTTTCTAGGAAAGTGGAGAAGAGAAATGGTCAGGGTTTTTCTGAGCTTCAAGGCTCAAAATGGTGTGAGGAGGAGAGGGAGGAGGTGCCCTTTTATAAGGGAGGAGAGCGGCACCTTTGGAAAAACTCAAAATATTATTTTATTATAAAGTCATATTCGGTTTTTAATAGCTCCAAATTGATTTCTTTCAATGATATGGTGGGGTTGGGTTGCAATACTCTCATCCAATAGAAATTTGACACTTTTTGGTCACAATTTTAACCTTATAATTTAGATTTAACTCTAAGTTAAATAATTTAACTTTTACCGGGTCTTTGTTTTCTTACACTATATGGTTAATAAACTTACAACACAAGACATAAAAGTAATTAAAAATGATATTTCTCATAAAATATCGGGCTGTTACAAATTTCCTATTCCATTACTTGAAAAAATGCTACAAATTTTATAAGGAAAAACATATTATTGATTCTTGTATGAATTTTCAAGATATTTTTAGCTACCCATTGCCCTATAAGACCAGGAGAAGACAACCTTCACATTTACTTATAGAAAATTTACCTAAAAATGATTCCTTAAATGTTTTTCAATTTCATAGTTAAATTCAAAAGGTTATTGGTAATAATATTTTCATATAATATTTAATATTTATTAGTGGTATTTCTCAATTAATTTACTTTTTGTAGAAATTACTTTGATCATTGATTTGGAAAACTAAAGAGTGTCTTGAAACCTTGAATTGAAATGGATCTAGTTTTTAATTTTGAAATTTTTAACTTCATGGTTGAGAAAGGGATAGTATAAGGACACATAATTTCTTAAAAAAACATTAAGGTAGATAGATCCATGGTTGAAGTGATATATTATTTTCTCTATATAACTTGTGTAAAGCATAATAAATATTTCTTAAGTGATGCATGATTCTATAGAATATTTTTCATGGATTTTAGCAAGAGTTATCTTCCTCTTTATACATGAGTTTTAAAATAATATGAATTTTATTTTAATGATTATTATATAAAATCATTTGATGAGCTGAAGAAAAGGCTGATTACCCTACAATAATACAACCACCATATTAGGGATACCCATTTGAGATAATTTTTTGATGCATTAAACCTAGATTTAGGAGTATCCATCACTCAAAAAGTTAAAGTAAAACCACAAGTGGTAGATTGTTACTCAAGGATGATGGATTCTATTAAGCTCAATTTAAAAACTATTGTAAATGAGTTTGTTGTAGTTTCTATTACATTATATATATTTAGAACTTATTTTGTTCAAACAAAAGTAGTTCTCTTTTTCGACCATGAACCCCTAAGGTACTTGATGAAGGAATATAATTCCAAGTTAAGGTTGGTTTTATGGATAATACTATTTAAAGGTTTCAAATTTGAGATCAAAGACAAGAAGGGAGTTAAAAATAAGGTTGCATTCTCCTTAGTAGTATTCACAACACTTCTATAGAATAAATTCTAGAACAAGACCCACTTAATGATCAAATTATTAGATAAATAATTTTCAATATGGAAGGTGAAGCACCATGGTATATGGACATAGTGGATTATTTGGCCATTTGTTAAGTACCATCTCATCTCAACTCCCATAAAAAACAAAAACAAAATTGGAGTCCCAATTTTATATTTGGGAGAATCCATTCCTCTATAAAATTTATAATGACCAAATTATAATAATACGATTTCTATACTATGAAATTTTATAAGATTTTCTATTATAACACATAATAGAATATGGAGGCCACTTTGGACAAAAAATAATTGAAATAAAAGTTTTAAAATCTAGTATCTATTGAAAAACATTGTTTAAGTAAGATCTTGAATTTTTACATAATTTGTAAAAAATTCAATTTACTATAAATATTTTAAAAAGAAATGAAATAATCAAAACCCATCATATTCTATGATTTTTTTGAATTTTGTGTCATATAATTTATGGGCCCTATTATTATGTCATATGGAATATCCTATATGATACTTCCTATTGATTATGTCTCAAAATAGGTGGAATATAAGAGTACCAAAACTAATAATTCAAAAGTTGCGCTTGATCTTTTCTGGTCCAACATTTTTTATAAGTTTGGAGGTACAAGAGACATCATAAATGACTAAGGGACCCAATTTTATAATAGAATAATACATGGAATTCTTTAAAAGTATGAGGTGCATAATAATACATCTACACATGTCTATCCCTAAAAAAATATCCAAGATAAAGTATCTAACCAATAGATTAAAGGTAGCATAAAGAAAATAGTTAAAACAAAATGGAAGGATTGGATCCACTTTATTGTTAATACATTATGGGAATATCAAAAATCCTACAAGAAACCTATAATAATGATACCCTATAGGTTGATTTATGGAAAAATTTTAATCTACTGGTGGAGTTGGAGTACCATGTTTAGTAGGATATCAAAAAAATTACTTTGGAATTTTAAAGTGGTGGAAAAAATAGGAAACTCTAGTTATAAGTGTTGGAATAAATTCACATAAGATTTTGAAAATTATATAATTTATAAATAGGGAACTTGAGTTTCTCATGAAAAGCTGATCCAACCAAAAATATTCTAACCTATAGAATAAATGAATCTTTATAATTATATAAGGAATCTTAGGCTATGTAAATTTAATTCTAGGTAAGAATAAACCTTTATAGTAAATAATATATCCTTTTGGTGGTATGAAGATTAATAAATAATGTTATGGGAACCCATTAATTATCAATTGTAAAAGGTGGAAAAATTTATGTGAAAATATACCCCCAGAACTTATAGGGGAGTTCAAACTTCTCCAACCAGTCTATTGATCACTACTCATAGGGTTTGATTTATATAATGATGGTAAAAAAGAGTGATTCTAGGAGGAAACCTGAGTATTAATGATTTATTAGGATTTGTGTGTTTATGATGTAATCACTTCTCCCATTTACACCTTTGATCTTTAGTGTAATGGTTCTTACACTTTCATGAGTTGTTTTCTTTTTATAGGACTATCTTAAAAGGTAGTCACCATGTAGACCTGTAAATTAAAAAAGAGATAGAAAAGTGAGAAAGCACATCATGTGGAAAGTGGAGTTCACTATAAAATAAATTTTATAATCTTCTTCCCAAAATCTTTGTTGTAAAATATATTTTTGAAATAAAAAGGCAAATTTCATAACCACACCTAGAATTTTTTTCTTTACTCAACCAAAATAAGAGACATATATTTCTTAAGAATCCCAATATTCCATGTTTTATATTTCAAAGTTAATGATATTGAATGATTACCATGGGAAATTTAATTAATAGAGTTAAGTATATGTATGCATTTGATGAATATGATTTGATGGAATTGGTTTATTCATGCTAATAAAACGTTCTTTCCATTTTACATACTTTGAATTTCTAGAATTCATTTGGATTGGTTGGTTATTATTACTAAATTCCAAGAGTGATTTTCTAATTCTATTTTTCATTATTTAAAGAACTTATAAACCTAATAATTTCCATTCTATCCTAAGAATATTTCATGTCTCATCTTGTGGAATGAAACCTAATTGAACTTTCCTTAGAACTTGTCAAAGGTATGATTATACATGGTCAAATTTAATATTTGTTGGGGATTTTTTTATGGATTTATCCATTATACTTGTTACAAAATTTTAAATTAAACATTTTTTATCCCATAGATTCCATGAATTAAATTTTTAGGAATGAAATATGTTACGAGAACAATTTATCCATTCCTACCCTCCTCTAGGTGTTTTAATGATATTTTAATGTCAAAGTGTTGGGGTGAGGGAAGTCATGGTGGAAGGGATACACAATATTGAAATTAGTAATTGTGGTGGTACCCTTTTGGGTACCAGGAGAGGATAATTATTCATTCTTAATTCTTTTATTTTTTAAATTCTTGAAAAGAAAATAAAAAAATAAAAAAATAAGAATGAGTTATGACCTAGGAGAATTAAAATACACTTTTATCTAATTGATGATTTTTTCATATGGGGTTAAGTTGTGGATGTGAGGTTCATTATAAGCAAAAATTTTTAAATATTAAAAAAAGATATGAAAAATTTGTCTATATTGAGAAAAAGTAAAAAAATTATTTGGGAAAAATTCAAGAGGGTGTAATTCATTTATAATGCTTTCATTCTTCATGTCCTTTACTTTAATCTTGGGGATAAAATGATTTCACTATTTGAAGGGGGATTTCCATTTAACTTTACTTTTTATATAATGCATTATTATTTAGTGTTAAACTCCTATTTGAGCCTTTAATGTTTCCATATAATTACCTACCTACCTTATGCCTTGGAGGTGTATAATCCTTAATTCCATGTCCGCATGATTTTATGTGTTTTTTCCTTATAAAGGGGACAATGTAGATCCTTTGAATGCTTATATAAAGAAGAACATACTCATGGTATGGGAAAAACGTTAGATGAATTTATACAATGCTTAACGAGAGATGAAAAAACTTTTGTCTGAGGTAGATCATAACTTTTCATGTTTATTAATAATTAATTGAGATTTATAAATAAAAGGTCAGAGATGACATCTCATTATAAAATGGGGAAAAGTAATATACTTGGGTTTTTTTCTTCAAAAAATAAAAAGTTTAATTGATATTTTATTTATAATTTAAAATTTTGTCTTCCATTTTTTGATCCATTTGATTTATAACTTTTAAATTTAAACATTGTTAGCAATGGTTCCCTCTGATATTTCTTGGTAAGATTAATTGATTGAGGACACACATAGTTCCAGTGTGAGGGTATTTGGTGCCCTTATTTTTTTTTAATTTTTTTGAAATTTTAATAATGGATTATATTGTTTTTACTCATTTTTTCTATATGATTACTTTTTTATTATAATGTCCATGATTTTCATTCTAATAATTAATTTTCAGAAAAAGAAATTGAAAATGTTTTATTTAGAAGTTTAATTTTTATAATTAATGTTTGATGTTTTTATTACCATTATATATTCCCAATGATATATATAAGGGTAAAATGTGTTCTACCTATATGAATAAAAGATTTTAGAAGCTATGTAAATGTAACTCATGGATTTAAAAAGTTATGTAAGGGTAATGCATTACTTTCAATCATTTCTTAAAGGTATAAATGGTTGTGTAAAGGTATGAAAATGATGATTAAAGGTAACGTTGAAAGTGTGTAAAGGTAAGAAAAAAGTTGTGTAAGGGTTAGAGATCTATTTCATGAATTGTTTAAGGTTAAATCCAAATTAATACATAATACCTAAATATAATATAAGGTTGTGTAAAGTTAATATATAAATTGTGTAAAGGTAACCTCAATATTTTCAATTGATGTGTAAAGGTAAAATTGTTTTTATTAATGTTACATAAGGGTGTGATAGGCCATGTAAAGGTAGTCCCAAGTATTTAAAGTGATGCATAAAGGTAAAATTGCTTCTATTAAGGTTATGTAAGGGTAATACAATGTTATGTAAGGGTAAAACAAGGATTTTTAAGGGTCATCAAACTACAACTACCAGTAAGTTCCACATTTTATTGCAAAATTCAACCACTAGGTTTTGCAATCGATGCACTTCCACCATATTTTACCACCAGATCATACCATTGGGATGCTATCACTATGTTCCACCATCACCAACTTCAACCAATTTCTATTGTTAGATTGCTATCTCCAGAATTGCTGCACCACCATCATTCTGCCACTACCGGTTATGCATCCATGATTATTTGTTCTTGAATAGATCTCCATCAAGATAAGGATAAGGAAATCCAAATTGAATATAGGGGTTAATTCCACTTTATAATTAGACATTGATGAGATGGGACTAAGGTAGAAGTGTGTTCTAGAACAGGCTTGAATCCCCTATTGCACATGAGTTCTAGGGTTTACAAATAGAATAATAAAATAAGGGTTCCCTCATCAAGGAAAGTGATGATGAGGTTTACAAGGGAAGTCCGAATTTCTTTGAATTTAGTGAAACATATGAATTATACATAGAGAGAAAACTGACTTTGTGATAGAAAAAAATTACCTCACAAATCATCTACGTAGGTTTCCTATGTCGGAAAAATGACTACATAGATCAACTACGTGAACAAGAATTTAAAACATTTGGCAATGTGGATATGAGAAATTATAGGATTCACTCAAACCCAATTAAAACAACTTCATATGACCACCATCCATTATAATAAAAAATTTAAAGACACACTCTCTCATGAATGTGAGATTTATTTGAATATTAATGGAATTTACACCTGGAGATTATTTTCTAATGTGATTGAAGAAGATGACACATGGACAATGAATTTGTTTTAAATAAAGGATGATAATGGATTTGAATTGATATATGAACAAAGATAAAGATATGAAAATATAAGATGTCAAAATAGTATATTATATCTCTTTAATATAAGAATTGAAAAGGAGATATTCAAATGGATTAAGAAAGATAAGACATTGACCAATTCAAGGAGTGAGTGACTCAATGATTTGAAAAAAATGATTTTTTTGAGATTCAATGACCTGACCTTGGGCTACCGATTCCTATAAATTTATAGGACATTCTAGTGTATGAGGAAGATATAAACACAAAGAGTATAAGATCATGGAAGACATTTCTTACAGACCATTATTTATTCTATTTCTATTATAATTTAATTTATTTCAACATGTATTCCACACCTCAAAACTCTATTGTTTCCTCCATATTAGAGTGGTAAAGACTTAAAGTGATTAAGGAATGGGAGGTGACCCATTTGTGTTGCTTGAGTCAAGGAGATTTATTTGTAAAAATTAATCTATTTTCATTATAAATAGATCTCAATATTTAATTTTAGAATTTGATTTGAATATGATTTTGTTTTTCATTATATAGAATTATTAATTATTCCTTTTATTATATAATGATTTTCTGCCTAAAATTGATTTTGGATCTTGATTGGTTTGTCCAAAGATAGGTGGTGACTATTTAGTGGTTACTAAATATATGAGGAATATGTAGTGATAAATACTAGTTGACTAGGAATAATAATAACTAATTGGGTATTGCCTATGAAATTCTAGTGGCATTCATTGTGGGGTTTTCACATATGAAGGAATGTAGTCCAAGAAAGGAAATCGTTAGGACTATTCTCATCATTATCAAACGTGATCAATGATTAAAAGGGGAATAAATTGTAAAAACTTTCATTAAATCAATTAAAAAATTAAATAGATTTATTTTGAAAATAGTATAAAAACATTAAGAATGGGAAGACGAGCCTAACCTGATCACTTATCTCTCACATTGGTTTACTATGTTTTATTTCACTGTTCACTGGTCTTAGAAATATTTATATTATTAATTGAATTTTTCACCCATGTAAACTATATTAGATCACTTATCTTTGGAGATTAATTTGGTTACTACTATTACTACTACTACTATGACTACTATAGACATAAGTGTAATAATTTATCTTTTTTCTACACCCCACGATAGGTGTGCATCACATACTAGAACTAGGTTGGTACCAATTTCTCCATGTGTGGTTTCCCACCTATTATCTCATGGAACCATTGTTTTTATATTATATAATAAAAAAATAATCATAAATATTTTCCAAAAATATTCCTCTACCTTAATCCTTATGGTTCTCATCACCAATCATGACTATTTCCCTACCATTTTTTGGAAAATCATTAATAAATTCAATTTATTTTGTGCTTATGTCACATCATTGATGGAGTACCGATCATCATAGTTATATTATTATTTAATTCCCATTTATAAAATTATTTATTAGTATCACCTTTTATAATTCATTCAAATTATCCACTTTTATTATCATGATAAATCTCATTCCATACTTCGATATAAACGATTTTATCTGTTTTAGTCAGTCAAATCTATGGAGTTTCATCCTTGAGATCACCATAAAGGAATAAAATAATTATTATTAATAATAATTTTTTCATTTATGTAGTTAGATAGAGGAATTAATGCTTTATTAAACTCCGTGATAAATAACTTTCATGGATTTAGTAAATTCAAATGATCCTTCTTACTTCAATGTTATATTCTAATCCATTTCATTTTCATATGATCAACATCTAAAATTCATTAAGCATGAATGATTTTTTTGAGACTCATTCAGGTTCCCATCATTTTCTAAGTGAAATAATTAAATAATTAAATGATTATTTCTGCTTATCTATAACATCATTCCATATCCATTGAGTTTTAAATAATATAAATTCACAATCTATTGTTGTTAAGCAATTCATCCAATTCCATATTTAATGTTTATATTATTAATATCAATAACATCGTACTAAATATTATTATTATAAAATAATAATATTTTAAATATATAACACAAGGAAATACTAACATCACAACCAAATATTTCTTATTTTTATGATATAATTTATCTGATAACTCATTTATCGATATTTAGTGGCCATTTTCTTCTTAATTATTTTAATCAAGTTAAATTATTATTATATTTATACTAATACTGTTAAAATTCATTAAATAAAAATTCACTTATTAAAACCTTCATTTTATCAAAAAATTACCCAAAAATGTTTCCATTGTATTTGAGATGTCATAAGGAGTCCAAAAAAACTTTTGGAGTCCAATTTGGATATCCCACATGCCCTCATGTGCCACATATGAATCTGGAAAATTAATCATGGTAGTTATGCATGGTCGCACTCCACATCACATTTTATGGGATTCATGTCTTGACCATTAGTCATTTGATCTATTCATCAGATCACTAGGAGAATTCCCACAACCCCTACTAATTTCCACTACATCAAGTAAGTAAGAAGGAAAAGTATAAAGTTATCAGCTATCTAATCGATGATCATACATTCTACATTACTACTATTGGGTTTAATGTGAGAATTTATTTATTGGTAATGTGTCAAAGATCTTAATGATAATACAAAAAACTAACACTTGGGAGAACCTATAAGGAGGTATAACACTTTCACCATGGAGGTATGTATTTAGGAATCCTAAGTCAGTTCATTATATGTTCTAGAGGCAGATGAACTAGTTCACTAGATATAACTTCACCAATTTAATTAAAGTTCAAAAATGGCCTTAGGCATCAGGTTAGTGTAAGAAATTTCATGATGTGAGTTCACTGAGACCAGTGAAACAAATTGGATTGGTTATGTTCATCGGATGGAGCATAGTTTAATTTTGATTATGGAAATTACATGGAGTATTATCTGATGCATGTACTCATGGATACAATCATATTTGGGAGGATATATTGAGATAGATATAATGGGAAACTTTTGACATCCAAATGAAATTTTGGAGTTGGTGATCCAATGTGTAAATGGTACATGACTTCTATAAATTCATTGACGATAGGATGTATAAGTCTTACCTCAAGAATACAGAAAAGGGAAAATTCATCAAATCCATCTATGTAGAGTATAATAATGATGCTCACTATTCATTAGAGGTTGGTGAAAAATGAATTAAATTATAAAGGATAAAAAAATATATAGTCTAATATATGGTCTCCCACACAAGTTTGATGGTGGTGTTAACTGATTAATCGGATGAGACAACTTCAAATGGCGAGATTATTATATGAGAGCTATATGATCTAATAAAAATTGATACTGATTTTGATAGGGCTTTAACTAAAGGTAGAGGTGGATTAGGGGTAAGCACACCTAGGAACATATAGGTACCAAAGGACAATATGCCAAAGGCATAATACCAGGAGGATGAGCACTAAAAGTTGGAGTCTTCTTCCGATGGTCTGGGTAGGGTTTTTAGAAGGTGAAATCCCTTACAACATAGATTTATTACTATTGTTGATGAAATAAAAGGCATTATATTATTATCTTATGGATTTTGGGAACAATATACAAACCAAATAATTATTACATGCACTGTTTTTTGTAATTTGTTCTTTCATATGTGTGTTTTTATAATGTGCTTGATTGCCTATGCATTTTTGGAAAGGAGGATCATGTGGTAACCAGAACCAGATGTTGGAGGAGGACTTGATGAAATGGCTGGGGTTCTTGGTCTTCTCATTTCTATTATTCAAATTCATAGGGTATTATTTGATAAAATATGGTGTGATTCTAGTAGATGAAGTTTCTATAAATCAGATAATCAAAAATGATAACTTCTAATGATTAGATAATGTACTTCACATACCCAACAACTCTAGTCATCCTTTATCATGTTACTCCCCACCGACCACTGTTAGTGATATTTGAATGAAATTAACCAAAACCTAGCATTAAAATATTTCACACCTTAGGTTATTCTGGTCTTTGATTCGAGATCTTGTCTCTATTTCATAAAATTTTTATCTCTAAGACACTCAAAATGAGGAGAGATTTCAAAAAGCTGTAAATATTTTCTCAAATATTTATTCTATACAAAAACTCTAATTGGTGTAACTCCAAAAGGGTTAAATTATTCTTGATGAGACCATTATAATGATGTAAGATATATTTAGTAAAAAATTAAAATACAAACATTTTCAATAGGTTTCCAAAACATCCCTATGAAATTTTCTGTAATATAACATGAAATACATCTTTCATACTTCATAAAATAAAAAGGTAGTGGATTATTTATGAATCAGGGAATATCTTGAAAAAATTTATAATAAAATTATAGTATTTAGTCATATAACATATAAAGAGTTGTTTTAGGTATTAAAATGACCATTGGATAATTGAAAAATACTTTCAACAACAATCCGGTGATCGTCTTACTAAGATTTCATATCTTTGATGTAGGATCTCCCTCCCTGGTGGTTACCCCTTTCCATAAACCCCAAAACCCCCATCCATGTTATATAAAATTTTACAAAATATTTAGAATGTTGGTCCAAAAAATAATTATTATTTACTTTATAATTCATTAGAAACTATTTTTCCATAGTTGTGCATGACCACGACAATGCCTAAAAATTATCCAACTACAAATCCTAAGGAAGGCATCTCATTCCGGATACAACAAAATAATTTGTTTCCCAATATGAAATCCCAATCACGTTGAATTTATAATTTCTATATTTTTAATCAAATATTAATAATTTTTCTAAAAAATCTTGTATTGATATATTATTCCCTTAAATATCTCCATTTAAATTTAAATGAGTGATAATATATTAAATGGAATTGAATTAAGTATCAAAATCCAATCACATTAAAAGATATTTTAGACTGTGGACCCATACAGTTACATACTCACCACGGTAAAACATTTTTTCTGTGAAAATAAATAAAACATAAATATTCATTCTCCCTAATACCATATTGGAAGAAGGAAATCCCCAAGCCATTATTCTATAATAAATGGAAAACAATGAACCAACCAATAGTTAATTAGGACTATCTCATATCCATTCAATATCTCAAGAGAGAATAAAAACCTGTCTCCCCTCACCAGATATCTAACTTAAGGGTTCCTTTAAAGACCAATTTAGTTTCCCATAGAATTTTAGATAAGATTGAAACCCCCCCAAAACCACGGTCACAATAGAGCATATCCATCACAAGTATCAAACACTTCAGTACCATGAAACAAATAAAAAAGAATATATTTATGCACATAATAAGTCATAAGGATTTAAGATATTATTTATATCATTTATCTATAGTGTGTGAATTTATCAATACACCCATTCCCATTCTTTACACGTTCTCCATCATTCCTTGGAAGAGTATTAATCTCACCACATTAAATAAGAGGTCAAGGATTTGAGACTAATATATTTAAACTCAATCCACCTAATCACAAACCACTTATCAAAAGTTAACATTAAACTCAAAGAATCATCAATACTCAATGATGAATGGACAAAAATATCCATTTAATATCTATAACTGGATGACTCATAGGAAACTAACAATCGCATCAAACTATCCATCATTCGTTGGCTAATACAACTATAAATTGAAATTTCACACGATATCAATTATAGTCCCACATAAAATCATAGAAAAATCAATTATATATGGTGATGATTAATAATATATTCACAAAATTATACTTAGACTATATTACCATCACCTTTTACCCCATGAGAGAACTTATCCCAACATAGTTATTCACTCAAACCAATGAAATTCTCTACCAATTCAATATCAAACCTATGAGGAATTACCCTATTACTTTAATAATTTCAATTGCACTAGTATCTTTTTAACCCCTAGAAAGTAATTTCCAACCACCAATAACCCCTCACGGCCATAATACACATGCATTACTCAATAATGGAAAATATTCTCCTTTCAGCAACTATCCCTTTAAGAATGATGATCATACCACATCTTGGAATTCCCTGTAAGGAGAAAATTCTGATAACCACTTTTTTAGTTTCATTACATTTACATTATATGACTATAATCTCTCCACAAAATTATCCATTATTACTTTCAATATAATTTATTCACCATATACTTTTTCGAGTGATGTTTTTTTCAATTTTTATAGAAAAAAGGGTGGTCCAAGATCTAATATAACACTTGACTAAAATAGAGTGACTATAATGTTGCTATCAGAAGACTCAACTTGTGTCTCCAAATTATCATCACACTATTCCCCCATCATACATTCACAATATATGTAAAAATACTAACACTATATAAAGTATCATCCTTAATGATAAGAATCACAATGCATTACTATGTGGTGTACCATTAAATGGAAATTGGGAATAAATTTACTATTTAATAAACCCCATAGAATTATGAATGTGTATAAACCATGTGAAATTTTATTATAGATGAAACTCATCATAAGTGCATGAATCACTACTAGAGAAGTCTAGAATCACCTCGCACTTCTCTTATGCTACTTTGAAACCAAGGATCCAAAATGATAAAACTCCCTTTGGTGAAACTATAATCAATGAAAAATCTGTGTCCTAACCCCCAAATTTACATAGTATTCCATAGAATCTCATATATCACATAATAATAAATTAGAAATCCCAATAATATAATTATATAAAAGATAAATGTTCATCAAAACACCAAATAAATTCTCTACTATTATCTATAAAATTTATACCACCACATAGTGAGACTACTATATGAGTCTTTTTAGGGTTTTCATATTCTTTATTCATTGCTACTCCACAATGAACTATCTTCTGTATCTAGCTTAGCTCATAATAACCACCATCATTTCATAATAAAAATATCCCAATCTCATTAATTCCAAACCACTATATCCCAAAGAACATATCGACCTCATACTCATAGAAAATCATATGGATATTTATATAACTCTCTCAAATTTGTCCAAAATACACTATTAATAGGTCCAAATAGATCAAAAATTAAATAAAAAACCGTGACCTAGATATACATGATTAATGACCCCCTTTAAATCCATAGTTTATACACTAAGGTATCTATCTTGTGTCATCAATAAGATTTATTGTTAATAATATTCCAATCATAATTTCATTTATAAATTCTTTTATTGTGGCAACATGTAGAAAAGAATCTTAGTAAGACTCATTCTTACTATCCTAGCTAGTCCTCAAATGTCTATAACACCACAATATTTAATATGACACAAAAACTAATCAATCATGTTCAAAATCACTGGTAAGTGAACCCCCAATCCCACCTCCACTAGGATAGGGCATAATGACTATAACTGAGGTATCCACATAGTCATGGGATCCATTAACTCTAATAATAATGTCACTTTCTATCATACATACACATACACTATATGAAGTATGAAATATATAGCTAAATAATTTTAAAAATAAATAAATAAATAAATAAATAAATATATAAATATACTTAATAAAATGTTAGATAATAAAAATGTAATCACTAGGTATTGACATTTCACCCCAAACAGATCCCATCTTGACACTAATGACATGACAATAGCTATAATAAAAATATATCCACTCCACCAGATATCCTCAGTAGCCATCCGTATCTAGGCTCAATGATCATCCATCCCTAGGATTAGCTGATCTACATGTAAATAAAGAAAAAAATATGCAAGTGTGCATATAGAGGTGAGTATATAAATACCAGGTATGGCCATCCAAAGTAGTGATTCAACTCCATAAATAATTAATACATATTTTTATAAAAAAAATAAAGTGTATGAAATCTTTCATCACCTAACATCAATAATTGGAAAAACCATGATTCATCCAGACCAATAAATCTATCACTCACTTTCATTATACTCATCAAATAAATACATTTCTCAATAAAGAGAAACAATCATATCTCACAACCCATTATAAAATTTTCACTAAAAAATTCACCCATATAAACTAAATGTGACATACTAGAGAAAATGCATGTCTCTACAAATCTCAAAAGTATAGTTGAAACCACACATCTCAATCTCTCTATGAAGTGCTAAAGAAAATACACATATATAGATATAGGAAATACACACCTCCAATGCTAACAATGTATACATGTTTGGATTCCATATAAAATAAAGATCTCTAAAGATAAATCTATATATAGGAATACTATAGGAAATATGCATCTACGGGGTTGCAACTATATATAAGGTTCTATGAGTCTTTGAGTACCAGGTAAGGAGTTAATATTGTACCAGGTGAATCCTCATCCACCTTGACCCTAGAGCTATGGGTAAGGAAGGTAATCCCTAATTTGGTGAATTATAATTTATTTTATTCTCATATTTTAGATTCTTGAGAAATTAACCATCTCCACCTATCCCGTACATCATGTTCGTATATTAGGGATATTGGAGGAATTACTCATCTCCATCTATCCCACTCCAAAAATATGGGGGGAAATTCTCATCCTTGATAATCTCTTAAAAAATTCTCAGCTATCTTAACCCATATTTGTTGGTGAGTATAAGTAAATACAAGTATAAGAGATTGTCTATATCTACCTTTATTAGCATGTCAGATAGTTCATAGTCACTATCATCCCACTCCAACCTTAAAATGTGTACATGTAATCAATCATAATAAAGGTTCCCAACCTCACAGACTCATTGTTAGTGAAATTTTGTTTTAATAATTATTAGATTTTAGTTATTTACTTATCCTTAGAATCACCTTATAGTATAAAAGATATTAATTTTCACTAATTCTCCATTGTATGTACCCACATCCTCAATGGAATCCCATATTCTTAGTTGAATGAAAATTGAAAAGTTTAATATAAAACAGAAAGTAAATAAATAAATTTAGGAGGGATGAAATTTTTATAATTTGTTATTGAATTATTCAACTAATCACACCAAAACAAGGTTGTGAAACCATTATTTACTTAGGGTTTCATACATATCATCTATTGAATCTAAGATATTTTTAGAAGATGTAATATACATAGGGAAATTTGTACTACTATAAAAAATTATACGAAATGAATAATTTCCCCCTAAAATATTGAATTTTAATAGAGAAAACGTTATTAAAAGCATTGATGTTGATGTGATTCTTGTTTTGAATTTTTTTTACAACACATAAATCATGTTTAAAATGAAGTGATGTTTGGTGATTCATTTTAGGAGAAGGTTATCCAAAGTTTATAGTGTGTTTGATGTTGATTGGAATTTTTTTCTTAGAGTTTTAAAGAAATTTAGTGATATTTGAAGTAATTATATGATTTTATGATTAAATATATAATGTAGAATTCATAGATAGAAATTGAAAAGGCACGAAGTCATGTACACCTTTATGCCATCATATGAATTTGTAAGTCATAGGTAGTAGACTTTATGTCTACACATAAGAATTTAGGGATAGTTTAAGTCTTGTCTAAAAAGTCTTCAATTCAACTATATTTTAATTTTGTGGCCACATATGGATTGAATCATAGGAATTTATATACACAATGTATTACATTGAATATATGTAATAATTTCAGTGTATGAAATTACAAGGGTATATAACACATCAGCGAGTCATGTATGACTTTTTTGGAGCTATGTTTGTCATGTGATCCAGATAATTATATGGAAATAGTGATTTTTTGAACTATACTGTACAAAAATATGATTTTATAGAATATTTATTCTAAAGAAAATAATAATTGGAATGATTCCATAGTTCTTCGATCAAGTTTAAAACATCAAAATATTGTTTTTCTTATTCATTTAATTGAAGAAAAAGGTTCTCACTGTGAAGGAAAAGTCTTTGTGTATAAAGAAAAAGTAGTTACTTTTATTACTTATTTAATACACTAAAATAGGTTACACAAAAATATAGTGACTTCGAGAAGAGTTCCTAAATAAGAATAAGCGGTAATAAGAAGAAGAGGTTAGATAAATGTTGAAGTAATTCAATCATTTGCATTTAAATATCAAATTCAAATTTGAACATGATTGTTTTCCACTACTGGTGTGTGAAATATTTTTTTTATTGTGAATGCAAGAAGGGTTTTGTGATTGGAAGATGAGACTACTCTATACATAATTAATTTTGATTATTTTTTTGGTAAAGAAGAAGTAGAGGTGGGGAAATAATAAAATTAGTAGAACTAAAACAACACTTTGTAAGTATTATTCTTAAAAATGCATTATTATTATGGAAAGAGAATAATTGATCCTTATCAATAGCATGGGAAGAACATAAACCCTATCAGGATATGCATATCATGAGTAAAAGGATATTCCCTACTTGTTTATACCAACATGTTAATAATAACGTGTTTTATTATTTCAGTGAAATCTATATCATGATAATGATTTTATTTTTTTTGAAAGGAGAACCTTATAAATTTGTTATTACCTACATGTGTGTGTGTTTTGGAAGAGATATTTTTTCTATGTAATACGTTTCATGGATATTTCATGAAGGAAAATTAAATAGATTTTAAATTACTGATCTATCAAATTCTCAATGATTTCGAAGGATATATGGGTGTCTTTTAAAACAATATTGTTGATAAAATGTCCCATGTATGTGATATACTATTTTAAGTTTGTTGGATTAGATTTTCTCATTGGTTGAAGTGCTTTACACTGATTTTTTTGGTGTATATTGTAACGACCCATTCTAGTTCACTATATAAATAGTAACTAGATCGGTTCACCACATGACCTAATGAACGCCTTCCCATACACCAGAGGTGACCGACGAGGAGCAGGGGTCTAAGGTGGTACCTTGGGGATACTTTACCCCATGGATTAGAGTGCACAATAATAGATGGATAACAAAATATTAAACACGAAAAACTAAACTAAATGTGTAATTAGATAAATATAGACATGATTGAATAAAATATAATGTTGTATGTTTCGAACAACCATTCCATACAAAAAACAGACCGATCATTAGGCCGATTACATAAATTGGTAAAAATGGAATAAAATAATGAAATAAAGGAAAAAGTGGATCAATCATATCTCCAATACTTTCATTAACCTTGTTTTAGTGATTAACCTAGAAGAAACTACTTTGTAATTTATATTATTTCTACATTAAAATAATTTAATATTAATTTATATATCTTATGATATTTTTTTATTCTTTTGCATAACATTTATGTGATAATATCATAGAGTATCTATTATAATGATAAGGTCAAAACAATTCCTTGCTATGATGATAACTTTGGTATGTTATGAAAATATCTCTTAAATATAGTTCTACATATAGATAACATACTATGATAGGGAACACAAAACCTAGACAATCTGGTGCAAGTACTCATAGGAGGATGCGGATTCTTCTCATGGAGTTTTCATTTAGAAATTTACAAGATAGGGGATTATGATAATATAACTACTAGTAGGAATTCCACATGTTTTGTTGTCATTGGATATTCCTATCTACGATCATGTGTAATTGAACTTAGAATCTAAGATTATTATTAATGCATGTTTTGACTCACACACTTAGATTTATTTTGTAAACCATGACAATCACAACTCATGGAGAAGTTTGATATGTTGGGTGTGTTACAAATGACCTATTTCTAATTAATAAATCAAGGAATGATTTGTCTCTTCCATTTTTATGGAAGCTAATATATCAATACTTTGGTTGAAATATAATTACTGCATTAAATTTCATATCCATATTGTAACAATGTATATTTTATATAGTCAAAGAAATACATATCGGGGACACATGTTGATGACAAGGATGTGCAACATGCTTGATGAGATATTTTGAAAAATGAATTATACAACACATGGAGTGATTGTATTTGGATTTTGTCATTTTAACATTTAGTTATTTATCTTGGGTGCCTTGAACCATTTCTAGATTGTAATCCAATATTTTAAATAAACCCACTGAAAATAACGATAAAAAACCAGAATTTAGAGATGTTTCCTAAAAACGTCACAAATTTAGCAACTTTTGAGGAAAAAATAAAAAATTTAGTGTTGTTTCCTGCAAAAATTTCTAATTTATTGAAATTTCTTAATAAAAGTCATTAATTTAACAGTGTTCCCTTAAAAAACATCCTGAATTTTGCCACATTTTTAAGGAATTGTCCCTAAATTAGAGACGTTTTCTGGAAAGGTTTCTAAAAATATATATATTTATACATCCCATTTCTCCACATCAATGTAAATATATATTTAGATATATATATATATATATAAACATAGACACACACTCACACACAATTATAAATATATAAATATATAAATATAAATATACATATATTTATATATAATAAACATAACTATTTTAAATTTACTCATGTTTTTAAAAAAATGTGGCTATTTTAGTGACATTTCAACCAGTCTTAAAACGTGACTAATTATATATATATATATAAATTTATAATTATATATATATATATGTATTCATACAAATATACATTTACACACACACACACTCATATATAAACACACACACACATATATATAAATAAATATATATATATTAATATAAAAATAAAAATAAAAATAAAAATATATATATATAAATACACACAGATATATATATATAATATAAACATATATACATATATGTAATACAATATAAACACATATATATAAAGATAAAAGATAAAATATAATAAAATATAGATATGAAATATATCCCTATACATTTGTAAAATATAAACACAAATATATATATATATATATTAATATATGTATATCAATATATAAATAAATAAATATATATATATATATATATTATGAAATTGTTAAATACTAAAATCTATTTATATATATATATATAAATATAACATATTACAATCATATGTTCAAAATTAAAATATGTGAGTTGGGAGGGTCTTTGGTCAGAATACTAGAGGTATATGGTTTGAATCCTTATAGTTTTCAATTTCCCTCTTAGTTCCTTTGGTATTTAGTGGTGGTCCATATGTTCAAGGTAATGTGTGGGGGTGTTCGGGCGAGCGATGCTGGACTGTACAAGTAAGGGGTGGGGAGAGGTTTCAGTGCACACATGGTTATTTATATGTGTGGAGGGGTGGGGGGTGTTTGGGATAGTGTGTGTGTGTTTAAAAAGGATTATTTTTTTATTGAATAAATATTATGATTTACAAAAATATTATTTTTTTGTAAAAATATTTTTTTTAAATTTACTGATGTTTTTTAGAAATATTGGTAAATGAGGTTTGATTTAACAATGTTTATAGAAAATGTCTATAAAATTATTTTAGTGATGATTATAAATGTTTCTAAATTAGCAACACCTCATTTACCAACATTTTTACAAAACATCAATAAATGTATTAACGATGTTTTAAAATTTCACTAATGAAAAAGACATCGTTAGTTTAAGTTTTTTTAGTGGTGTTCCAACAAGAAAGAATCCATTAGGGTTACACACTATGTGTTTCTTTTAATCACTGTTAAATTATATGTTAATTTAATTAATTGAATAAATATTATTCTCAAGACTGAGGAATAATTCTATTCAAGTTTTATTGATCGTATAAATAAAATAAATATTTATTAACAAGATTTTGAGTAAAATATTTTTTAAGGGAGGTGTCTTGGACTAATAGGATAACATACATTTATTAAAGTAAAAGAGGTTCATGAGTCAAAAGGTAGGGATTTTATTACGGTATTTCTCTAAGAGTGGATTCAAATATACAGGTAAATCCTCAAACCAGTTGATCTATTTGTTGATTCCTTTATTTGGAATTATATCTACCACGATGTTTAATTCCTGTTACACGTGTGTGATAATGTAATTGAGCTCTGAAATAATTTTGATTATAAAATATTTTATTTGGGTATTCAATAAATTTTGGAGAGTCCAAATGAACATAAACTGCATTTGGTGATAAATATCTATTTTCAAGCCAGTAAATAATATTCAAAACTTTGAAGGTTAGTGCATGCCACAAAATAATAATAATAATATTATTATTTTATGACATTGGGTTTTATGATGGTTATTATATTATTTAAGGGTCAATACACAATTAAATAATATATTTAACCTAAACCTTAGCTCTATAAATGGATGGTTGTTTCTATTGTGTAGGCTTAATAGATATATAAAGAATTATTGCACAAAATGAATTCACTCTAGAATTCATTTTTCTCACTCCCTCACAAGAATGATAAATTCAAGCGAGATTCCTTTAATATTGAAGGAATTGTGATCAACATGAACAAACCAATATAATTTATTCACAGTGCTAGTACCCAAAAATAAATTTTCATTGCTCAAAGATCAAAATATCATGTGTAGATCACTGATAGATGGATTCTACCATTGGATTCTCACATCGTAATGCTAAAAATCTTTAAAGGGCCTTTCAAAATATCAAAAAACACCATTTAAGAAATTATCATAAGATAATGTATTTATTTTCTTCAGATATAAATGAATTAATTATAAAATTTATATAAGAGATCCTCACTCAAGGTTTTGTGAAACTAAATATTATTGTTTTTAATATATAACTAACCAGAACATGATTCTGCTATTCTTGAAACCCTTAAGTGGTATTACAGGGGTCACATTTTTAATTTATAATTTTTTATTTGATTCTTGATCTATATGTCGTTGTGGCTGAATGTTTTTGTTTCATATTATTCATTCCTTAATAAAATTTGAATTAACATGTTATTGATATATTTATCATATTGTCTTAGTGTTTCAATTTCTTATAGGTATAAGAATAAATGAAGAATGAACAAAGATGCCATCAGGAAGTGCCAAAAAATTTTAGATGGTAAAACTAGGTTACATGAATTATAGTCGTAGTATACATTATGTACCCATGTGCACTACACCAGGATGTGTCGTGAGATACCTGACATGCTAAGTAGTTAATTACACACAGTTCATGTATTTCACACCGTGTGTAGATCGATCAAATCAGTGTGGTCATTATACATGGTTAAATTGTGTAATACTGAAAAAATGTAGAATTTATGTTATATATGATGTGTATACAGTGTAGAATCCATGTAGTTCATCATTTACCATGTCTGAAATACACATCGAGCCATTTAGTGCAAATAGTGAACACATGACATAAGGGATACTTGGCATGTTTCTGTCTTGTACACAGCATGTAGTACAACCAAGATACATGCCTAAGCCCAAACATTTATCCTTATAACACAACAAGTGCATACATGATGTGTAGTTGGAATGTGCATGTTGTGTAGTCTTGCTGAGTTAACACACCAAATCCCAAGGTGTGTGACACAAATATACAAAAAATGAGGTTCAGAAAGTATATTAAACAATACAAGATGTTTTGTCTTCCAATTAATGGGATAATCCAATTACATTAAATTGAAAATTTTAGTATTAAAACCTTATCTTTATTTATTGTAACTTGTTGTGTTTGAAAATTTAATAATAGTTTTAAAATAATTTTAAATTTTTAATTAATTTATCATAATAATATGCAATAATTTGTTCTGTTTTTTATTTTCCATTAATTTCTTAATGATGGTTATCTCTAGGAGGATTTGGATAGTCATTAAGTTGAAATGGAATTAATTAGATAATTAATACACGAGTTTTTATCTTAATAATAAATAATGAATAAGAAATTATTGTTAACTAATTTAATTTGGCATATGTGCTGCATGTGTAGCCATTCATGATCTAGACCAAGACCATTATATGTTTTTTCATTAATTTAATTTAATTTATTTCATAGGTTTGAAATATTAATTATAACTTAATTTTGATGTCCAATGAGTTATCCCTCTCTCCACTCTTATGTAGGACTCGTTTATCCATTGTTATTTATATAATACCCTTTAACCAATCCTTTGGTTCCCATCACAAGCACGTGAGTTATAAATACTTATAATTAATAGATTTTCTCAGTGTGTGGGGGTGGTTCAGGATGGAACCATAATGATGTGAACCCAGGTGATACATCGGTGTATAGGTGGAACACTATAACTCATGCCAAGATTGGAACAATGAATTTCCCCTCGGTGAAATGTTGATTTATTATCCTCTCATGAAATTAAAAATTAGTTATTCTCAATAACATGTCATTTAGTTATTTATTTATTTCTATCTAGGCATTATTTATTTTATATATTCATGACCATGATCAAATAAATAAATGAATTAAAGTGAAAATATGGAATTTAAATAAATGGATTATACATAATTGTCTTATCCAACATGGTTAATTAAATAAGTAAAATCCACTTAATATTAAAAAGTTATGAAAATTATTAAAGAATATAAAATTATGAATAATAATTAAAATTACATTAACTAAATATTAAGTCAAAATTGTCCTTCTATTACTTGATTAGTAATGAAACTCAATAGAACTAAGTGTTTGAACTACCCTTGTTGGGAAAATAAATTTTATAAAGGTAGTTATTATGAAGGTTTTGGGTTGAATTAACCATTTTACATCAAGAGGATTAGATCTTTCTAGTTTTGTTGTAATTTAGATAAAAGTGTTGAAGAAATCCATGTGAATACTTCAGGACTGGGGAGTCTACTCAATGGATCAAGGAGCTGCAAACCCATAGTTATAAAAGGCCTTCCCACCAAAATATCTGAAATTAGCTTGAAAAAATCTTTTTGTGGTTATGTGAAGGGGCATATGGATCCTTTCTACTAGAATTTCCTAGGAACTAGACATTTTGAGTTCAATGTGGAGGTTTATTGAGAATTGATAAAATAGTGGGATATTTAATAAAATTTAAATTATTATTATTTATCTCATAATTTTTTATCATGTAAAATACTAATAATGAATTTAAATTATTGATGAAAATGGAATGAAAAACAAAAAAAATAGTTTTATCATTCCTTATCTCTGTTTATGTCATTAAAAACACAAATATCTGGATATGGTTTTATATTTTATGTGATTTATTATAATCTTAAAGATCTTATTTTGTTTTGGAATCCCCTACTCCTATTCTACCACCCTATAAGGTGAGGAAAGGTGAAAAGGACGCCTACTAGAGATAGGTTGAGGATGCTTCTTTTGTCCATTGTATTATATTATCAACTATGTCTAGAGAGTTTATGATAAAACATAAATACATGGATGCTTAGAACATAATATATCATCTTCTTTATCCCGGGAAAGATAAATAAATGATCGAAATAAATAAGATCAAAAATTCAATATGTCACTATATGATGGAATAAGGAAATCAAGCTACTGATCTTTCTTCAAAAATTTGGGTTATATTGATGATTAATTAAAATTGGGATTCCACTTGGATAAGAAATTGTCCATTAATCTTACCTTATTATACTTTCCAAAAAAGTTATTCTTATTTTTCCAAGTGCGGATAAACTAAATGGATAAGTCACTTAGGAAATTGTTTTCCACAATTCACCAACTTAATAAGGATTGGTTGAAACCTATTTCTCTAACCATTTGGGTGAAATTTTTCGACACACAAGGATAAATATACCATGGATGATCTAAATCTAAAGTATCCTTTATAAATTCCTTCAAAGATAAAATATATTCAAAGGTAGAAGAATTAATATGAGACTTATTTCTTCTTATATAGAAAGAATATACACTAGAAAAAAATTGAAATAAATTAATGAATCAATCAATTTCACCCACTTCAGGTGTATTCATCATGATTTTATTAACCTATTGTGTATTAAATACAATATTCTTACATGATAGATATATTTAAATAGATGAAAAGAGAAATAATATAAAGGTTTTAGAGTGCATTGAAAAGGAGTTGATAAA
Source organism: Viscum album (assembly GCA_963277665.1). Lineage (NCBI taxonomy): Eukaryota > Viridiplantae > Streptophyta > Magnoliopsida > Santalales > Viscaceae > Viscum > Viscum album. The sequence goes on along the minus strand of OY728135.1, from coordinate 886,884,245 downwards.
GTTTTATTTCTATGTCAGCTAAGGAAAGCTCACTTTTTTTTATTTCTAGTTTGGATAGATTAAATTTTGAAAAAAGTGGTACCAAAAAAATTATATCTAATTCTAGCTTGTCACAATGAGACATTTTCTCTTATTGAAATAAATGTTTTATGGTACTATAATACTAAACTAATAGTTTATTAAATCTTGAATCATAAATATCCATTATGATGAATAATGAATATAAAGTACGAATCTTACCTAACTATGAAAATATAATTATTTTTCTAATAAAACCAAATGTATTTTAATTATTTATTTCCATTAAAGTATTTTGTTCTCAATTTATCTAAGACACTAGATATACAAATAAAATAATTTTCATGTTTTAGATAAAGAATCATTTTTTGATAACGTTATGTTATAAAACTTATAGTGTTAGTTTAACATATCCATTTGAACCATTCTAAAGCTAAAGGTAACCTCATATACTTCAAGATAAATTTTATAAATTCTCTGTAATGTAACTGAGTGCACTTGGTAAAAGGATTATATATTCTATCTTGTCTAAGTATATCTTATCAAAGTAATGATCGATCATATATGTAACACCCGACCCCAGTTACCTAGAGTCGGTGTATTATTTTAATAAATTAGCATGATTACAAGGAATAAAGTCCCGAAGGACCGATTAGTTTAGCAGTCTTGGAAAACAGATTACATACATGAACATTACATTACACATTAGAAAATAAAACAAAACATAATGATCCTTTGAGAATTCCATTAATCCCCAAGCTTAACCCTTCTTATCAATCATAATACACTTCTTTGAATCCTGGGAAAATAAAACATAAGAAAGGGGTGAGCTCAGATACTCAGTAAGGGTAAATAATTTAGCGGAAGCTATAAAATTTTAAGGCAAGATGTGTGATAAAAACAACAGCCTTTTTAAACATAAAATTTAACATAATATGGAAAAAATAAATCAAACATTACCATATAAACATGCACATAGATATTCTACTAGTTGAATAATCACATGTAATAACTAATTTCATAATGAGGGAATGCCAAACGCTGGACATCATTACCACACAGTCAAGGCCTCGTGCTAAGACTAAAAATAAACTTTTTGTCAAGGACTTGTGCCAAGACACTAGTTTTTCTCATGAGACCTACCGATGCATCAAGGAACTATAGCAGGCTCCACCCGCCACTTACTAAGTCTACTGCATTCCTCATATGAATAGTTGGAACAAAACTTAAACATTCGTATTAAAACTAGAATAAGAAATGTCAATACATTAACCATAAACAATGAATGGTATAAAAATAGCACATCCAAATTCAAACATATCATAACTCATTCAATACAATATGGAAGATTATATTATAATAAATCAACGTCAATAAAAAATAATATTCAGTAAAGGATGCTGACACAGTTGAAAATGATGAGTTAAACTTTTTGAGAGAAATATCCTTTTTGTAAAATCTTTTAAAAGTAAAACATTTATAAATGAAGTAATTTGAAAGAGATTTTTTTTGAATCAAAGTGTCCCATACCACTTTGTAATAGTTTAGAATAATTATCATTTCAAAACATTAATGTCCATATAAATAAATCCTTAAAATCATTCTAAATCATGGTCATTAATTAAAATTATTTAGAAAGATAAATCTTTAAAAAATTTAAAAATATGATCTTGATAAAGATTAAATTTCACAAATCCTTAAAATATTCATTTTAAAATCATTTTTATGAAAAATGGACATGGATTATAAAAATGTCTCAGTAAATACTTACACATAAAAAATCTCAGATAATAGTGTGATTGAGGAATTAACCCTTAACATGAACATTACTTTAGTCGAGGGTACATTTAACCTCCTGTATGAAGATCTTAGTATGTTATTAAATTATAAAAAAACCAAATTAATATTTATGATATCATACATGATTCATTTATGACTTTATACTACACATTTAATAATAATTTCCATGTTAAATTAACATTTCGGGTAATAATCGCTTTCTTTATCGTACGTGTTTTAACTTGTTATTTTTTATTGTATCAATTAGATCAAGATTTAAATAATTCCAATATATAAAAAATGATTTATATATCATATATATTTAGAATATAAATATGTATAATAGTCATATATATTAAATGAAAAACACCGTTTATGGAGACAGTAGTCCGTACGTACGCATAAACGCTATTTCTGTTTTCATATCGTATTGAACGAAACTAAGTGAATAAAATATATGTAAGTACAAACAAACAAACACACACACACACACATACACACACATATATATCTCCAGTAGCATTATTATTTCATATATTAAATAATTATTAGTAATATATTTTTTTTATAATTGTTGATGAATGGTGAATGTGGAAATGAATCTCATCACGTCGTGGAGACGATAATCCGTACGTACGCACAAGAGACGACATCATTTCCTTAAAGGTGTGGAATTGGATGGTATATTAATTTTAAATAGACATTATCATGTTATTTTCATTATTTATATACATATTACTGATCATTATATCCATCTAAATAACATAGTGTTGAATAACAAATTACACCACGGCGTGGAGACGGTAAGCCGTACGTACACACACATGGTGAAATTATCATTCATAAGATGGATAGAATAATTAATATAGTTGTTAGATATTTATAATAACATCATAGTATATATAATATACTGGATTTATTATTTTATAATGGAAACAACAAAGAAAGAGTAAGAGGAAGAATAAGAGAACTTGAAAGAGGGTGGTGAAATCATTACCTCTTCTTCTGGTTCTTCCTTTTGATTTGATCAAAATGGCTTCTTAGGTTGTATTTATGACCAGTGTAAGTAATCTAGGATGAAGTTATTATAGTTGGGGGGATATTTGGGTAGGGGATGGCCGAGCCAAATAGCTTTGGAGGTGTGAATTTTAGAGAAGGGGAAGTGCCCATTTATAAGAGGGGTGAGGGGCACCTTTGACAAAACTTAAAATATTATTTTATAATAAATTCATATTTGGTTTATAATGGCTCCAAAGTGACTTATTTCTAGGATAGGATGGGTATGGGTCGAAATAATCTCAACAAATAGGTTTTATACAAGTTTAGGTTACCATTTTAACCTTATAATTTATATTTAACTCTAAGTTAAGTAATTTAACTTTTATCATGTCTTCTTCTATTCTTACACTATATGGTTAATAAAATTACTATATACTACCAATAGAACCCCAATTGGTTCATTATATTCACATATATTATTAAATAAGCCTTTTTGGTCGATCCTTAGATTTTTTGGACCATTATATCAATTAATAATATAATATTTGTTTTAAAAACTATTTTATGTCAATTTTGACACTATTTTGTATTTTTTTGTTTAAATAATTACAACATTATTAATTCAAAAAAAAATTTGAATCAATAATAACATGTCATATTCACCTAAAAAATTCATGTATGTCATAAAAGCTTTGAAATTATATTTATTTTAATATTTATAATACCATTTATTTGATTCTTTCATTAATAAGGTAATTACTGCATCATCATTGTGTCATTAATAAATTTAATTATTTAATCTCTAAAAATTATAAATAAAATACCATTATGTATTAAATCTTTTTATATTTATAATTAATATTTATAGTTGAATTTATCCTATGTATAACCCCATATTAAAAATCGTATAGTTATTAAACTTTTATTTTAACTCTTTTAACTCTTCTTTAAATAAAATAATAATTAATGTCTCAATCTAATCCAAGTGGACCTAAAGGGTCATATTTTATTCCTCAGGTTATTTTTGGTCTAATTACACTTATAAAATAGATTTTGGACATGTGTTAGGGTAATAATAATATCATTTTTACCTTTAATTACCCTATTTACTTTTAACCATGGTAATTAAAAGCAATGAGTTATTATTCACCAAATACTATTTTTATCTTATTTAACCACATTTTACTTATTTATATCAACCATTTCTCACAGAGTTTTAAAATTCCACTCACAGAAGTGGTAGAATTATGTTTTATGTGAATTCAAAAATTCTCCTAGGAGGTGGGTAAAAGACGGTGAAAAATTCTATAAAACTTTTTATATATCTAAAATTATTTTAAATTGAATCCAATGAATTAAATTGAAATTATATAGGTATTATGTATATATTTTTACCTAAAATAAATTTAAATAAAATATATAATTATTTAATGAAAAATTCAGTTTTAAACGATAACTCAGTGTTTTTTCACTATTCATAAAAATCGAACATTTTCAGAAAAATACCAAAAATTTACCCTAGGATAATTTAGATATTATGAATCCAAAAATGAAGTCTATTTTACCAAATTCCAAACATAGAAGTTTCATTTATTAATTTAAAATTAATTCTCATTGTCAAAACAAATAGTCTGTATAAAGAAACAATAACTATCAAAAGATTGACACTTGTTTATTTATAATTTCAATGTTAAATTAATTCTAATAAACAACATTGGATTAAAGAATAAAAGTATAATATAATTATACTTAAAAAATATTAAAATTTATAATTAAACAGTATAAACTATTTGGATTAGAAAAGTTGTTTTCAGTTAAAATATAGTATTTTTCACTATTCACCCAAATATGAAAGTTATCAGAAAAACACTAAAAATTTATTGAAACTAAATTCTTATGTCCCAATTATAGAGAATATGTTTATTTTTTCAAATTGAATATATAAAAGTTTCAAATATTGTATTTAAAAGGGGTTCTCCATTAAAAGGCGGTAAAATTGCATTTTTGGAAAAATAATTCTTCTATCTGAAAAAAATGAATTTTTTACTACATTGTGTCTAAGAAACTCATAATATATATTCTAAAATTATAAGGATTATATAATGTTCAAAATTCAATTAATACTATTCATAACCACTTTTGAACGGCTAGTTTGGTTAGTCGTGATGCGCTTGAACTCAGTGTTGCGTATAGTGCAAGTTATTGACTTACTTTAAAAAAATAACATACAATGAAATCTTGAAATGTTAAAATATATGTGGATTAAAGGTTATCCATAACTCACATTTTAATATATACATCAACTTAGTGATGGTAGTAAATGGAAGATTAATGATGAGTCTTCTATATATTACAAATCTTCAATTATTTCTTCCAACACATATTGTTCAAATAGAAGTGAAAAAACTAAGCATATTCAAAATATATTATCTAATGTATATCATATAAATTTGATATGATAATAATATATCAATACCCTACCACAAGTTTCTTTTGAAAAAAGTTTATTAAAATTTGGCCTTAGCTATAAAATAACATCAAAACACTAAGGTGAATATAAGTTAATGATCCTATAGACACTAAGGATATCAATGAATAGAAAATATTAACTATATTTCCATAAAGGAATACTATGTCTTTGATGATAGTGGGAGAATATTTAAATTTTATAGGTGAAGTCTCTTGATGCACATAAGTTAGCATATATATAATGGACTCTACTGAGCTTAGTGGGTGGAGTAGTTCTAGGGACACATAATGTGTAGGAATTTATATCCAAATTTCTGGTTTATATTCCCCATTAATTTTTATACAAGTATTATTATTTTAGAATAATAATTCCTAAAAAGAACCAGTAAATTGTAATATTCTATGGTTGAAATGTATATATATAAATTCAAGAAATAGACTCCTTGTATCAAAATCTAGGGACTTAGTATTTTGAATATAACTATTACTTGATACTATTGGTGACTATTCAAAAGATATTGAACATGAATGGTAGAATATGGTACCAATAATTCATGATTGATTATTGAAAGTTTTATTCTATGAAAAAATTATTCACTAATACTCATGCCTAAAATCCTTTTTGAAATTCAACTTATCAAATCTTATTTCCATGATCATTATATTGGAAAAATTATTTTAAAGGACACATAATTTAGATGATTCCATATGAAATAATTCTGTACGATGATAAAAAAGGATAACCTATGGTATGTGTTTACTAGGTATAACTAAAAGGGTCAGCGACATCAATAATTTCCAATAATATATGCAGATTTTAAACATTGATTTATGAATAAATCATGTACAATGATAATAAAATATTTATTTAAAATAATGAGTGACATGTGTGTCTGACTGGTTAGTGGGATCAATATTAGTTTTCATGATAAATATGTTGATAAAATATGAAAAACACATTTTATGTCTTACTAGTTTATTTAGAATAAAAAATGATATTATTAGAAGTATGAATTAAAGTAGAAACAATGTTCTGGGGAATAAGATCTACAAAATGGGTCTATGAGTTTACTAAATCTAGTAATAATACATATAAAAAAATCATTAGAAAATAAAAGTTGAAATAGTTCAAGAAAAAATTGTTATTGGTAGATAATCTTTTCAGTAGACCAGGAATGGGAATTTGAAGATATTATAGAGATTAAAATATTTTCACAAACTAAAGTTCTAGGATTTTATCTCATGTTACAAGATATGTACTGATGTTTAATATAAATTATGTATAAATCCTAAAATGTTTATATCAAATAGATCCACCATAACTATATAGTCTCATAGTTAGAACAATCTGACTATACATAGAAAGTAAGAACTAGATGTGTTCATGGTATCTGGAGAAGTGGTGATTCTAGTGATTAGAGGGTATTAAAATCATGTATATAATTAATTTAATTTGATCGAGTATCATAAAAAATGGATAATGTAATATGTAGGATTTTTTTTGACTAGTGGTTTATATATCTACAGTATCTGAGTTCGTTGCGGCTTCTGATGAAACTTAAGAATTAGTTTGAAAACATCTTATTCCAAGATTGGGTTATACCAATGGAAATAGATTTATAATTTTATTATAATATTTTAATACGGGTTTAGTCAAGATTTCGACATGGTAACAAGAGAAGGATAATCAATTTTATCACTAGTTGAGATATTTTCTCGATATAATAATATATCTATAAATAAATTCAATGCATATACATGTGAATTTTCAAATCCTAGCCATGTATACATGGTAGGATTAATATCTATATCCCTACTCAGTAAAAGTATGTTTAACATGTGAGAACTAACCAGTTATTAGAAGTTGAATCTAGTGAAAATGGGAGTTTATTGGAGTTGGTTCCCTATAACCAACTACTTTATACTTATGATTACTTGTATATTAAAAAAAGTGAATATGAATTTAAATATATTATTACATATTTAATGTTATTTTATAAAAAATTTATGTGATAACGTCCCATAGTATCTATCGTTTTGATAAGGTCCTAGTAGTTCCCCACTATGATGAGAACTTTTAAAAGCTATGGTGATTTCTATTAAATATAGTTCTACAGTTGGATAGCATACTATGGTAGGGAACATAGCACATAGGCTTTTAGGTGAATGTTACATAAGTGGATGAGTCTCTTCAAATGAATTTCACATTTAGTAATATCCATGATGGGAGATTATTAGAATAAAACCGCCAGTAGGAATTACCCATGTTTTTGTACCATCAGATATTCTTATCTATGAACATAATGAATGGTCCTTATACATTACGATTATTATTGATTAATTTCATGACCCACACACTTATATTTATTTAGTAAAACATGATGATAATAGATCATGGTGATCTTGGATATATTGGGCACGTCATGAATGACATGCTGTTAATTAATTTATCAAGAAAGGATTTTTTATCTTTCATATTATAAAAGTTTAAATCTTGACCGTTTGGTTTAAATATAAGTGTCATATTAAATGGAGGATGGAGGAAAGGGAGAGGCGTCAATTAATACCCCCTGAAGAAGTTTCCCGACTTCATCTGAGAAGCCTCAATTTTCACTCCTTTGATGAAAATAATAGAATTAATTTGAAAAAATCATCCAATATTGATAGTGAAAATGAGCATGGAAAATATGTTTTTAAGAAGCTCTCAATGTTTTCAAGATTATCTGGTGGATCCTTTATTTTTCTCATGAATGGGGCACCACACCGCATTGTAAGATTAGGTTTGACTATGCATGTTTCCACCACTAATGATGCAATCTCAATTCAACCTAACTTATGAAAATAATCAATCATTTCTATAATTTTTCTATTGAAATGTATAAAACCATGTAATCTTACTGATTTCATTACACTTTTAGTGTAAATTTTGGGTTTTACGGACTTCAAATGTGTTTAACTTGGAAGAGGATTATTTTACATAATTTTTCCCTTTATAGAACAAAAGAGTCAGGTATGGAGTATTTTGTCTATCAACCTTAGACTAGGAACACTTTAAATTCATGATTGGAAGCTTAATTTCAAACTAGATTGCTTCAAGGATACTTGTTCATAGGTATGGATCAGAATTTTTTGACTTAGTTGGGTCTTATGGCATGTTGAGATATTTTTTGATATAGTATCTTTCATTGGTATACCTATAAGAATGGATTATGCTACGAAATCGGTCACTTATGGACATGTTTCACTCGTTTTGGTAGATTTAGATCTGTGTTATACAATAATAGACATGGTGATACTATCCAAACTATAGGATAAAATTTGTCTTTAGATTGAGTATGAGAAAACACGCCCTTTTTGTATGAATTGTCATGTTATAGGTCACTAAAATGAGACATAGAGAAGGGATTTAGTGTGTTCTAATTTATAAACCAAGGGAAATGATATGCAACACTGTCGAAGGACTATTAAACCAATGACTCCTGTCATTATCATAGAGGTAGACTGCAAATTAGTTCAATATACATTTGATCAAGCTCAAGGAAATGATATTAATCCTGATGAGGCCTCTAGTAAATTAGATACTAAGGATCCCTCTCTCAAGGATGGTCTTATTACTCATAAGGAGATTTATGTTATTAATCCTATTCATATGTTTAGTAAACCTCACTATAATTGGGAAGATCTTGATGGTGATGAGCAGTTGGCAATTAAAGTCACATTAACAATGCTATTTTGAATGAGGTTTATTTTAAAGACACGCTATCTAGGGGAATATCAAGTGAGGAGTAAGTGGAGTTAGTTGATAGTCAGGAATACGTGGACAATTTTTCACAAATGTTATCAAATTTTTACTTGCGACAATAGAAAATCATGGTGAATTCTAAGAATATAAAGGGTAAAAAAAGAGAGACACTGAAATATCAAACAAGGATATATCCAAAAGAGATGATCAATCCCACTATATGTATACTCCTTTATATTTTCCTACCTATTCAAAGAAATTGGATGGATTGGTAGGATTTTTGGATAGAGTAAGAAAATCAGAATTTGATGGTTCACCATTATCTTATATGAAGCGTACTTCTAATATTAACCTTTGAAGATATTTCTTTTGATGCTTCTCTTAGTGGAAATTTTCTTTAACTGAATTAGGAAAATCATGTATCTAAACATAAGGAGGTCATGAATTCTTCTATATATTCTCAGTTGAAGACTCTCACTTTTGAGGGTTCAGTTAAAATCACTTCTGCTTCCTTTAGTGAAAACATGGTTAATCTGAAATGGGGTAAGTTGGAGAAGATCCTGCCCTCTAATCAAGTAACCTCTAAAAGGGATCTACCCTTCATTTCTACCATATCCTCATGTCAATACAAATTCAATGTGAATAAGTCATTGGTAAATAACCATGTAGGATTATGTTGATTGCATCGACTACTGCAACACCTAGTAAGAGTATGCAAGGCTGCAAGGAGAAAACTGGACAACCCTCCAATGCATTGGAGGCACCTTTTCTTACTATCAAAAACATTTTTGGTGAAATTCATGGTAGCATGGTGAAACATAAATCAATTAGTCTCCCTAATATTGGAGAGAAATATGCTGTAAATGATGACACCAAACGTAGAGCAACGTCTTTTTGCTAAATCTAGTATTAAAGCCAAATCAAGAGTAGCTGGATCTACATGAAGCAACATCTCTTCTTAAACTCAGTTGTCTAAGGTAAATAGGGATGTGTGTATTCATCAATATTTTTAACTTCTTTCTTTTTCTAGTGGTGATGATGATGGGAAGAAAAGTGAGGGTGTGGATATAGCTAATACCATAAAGGCTGGTGTTGTTTCTGAACACATAAATGATGATGATGGTCTATGGGTCTTGGTCAAAACCTGGAGAAGGGGTTGTCACCCTCATAGAAGGGGTGGTTGCATCACTCCTCATTGTATGAGTACCGTCTCAAAAATTGATTGATGCCTTTTGTGTTTCTATTTTTTTGTCGATCCTACTAACTCTTTACCAACTTTTATTCTATTAAATAAACAGGCCATTGTGCCTCATATGCTTTAAAAAATAAACATCGCATTGAATTACAGGGCCATGATGTAATGATGTTTATTTCAAATATTTAAATAATGATGCATCAAGCACTTACGTTGATGAGATTGATGTGAAAATTTCTTGATGAGATATTGTAACAATGAGATTATATTACATAGAGAGAAATCATATGTGGATTTCATCATTGAAACATCAAGTTCTTTCTCTTGGGTGCCCAGACCATTACTAAAAAGTAATATTGGAATTTTGGAAAGTACGCCTAATGAGAATGAGAAAGAGTCCTAGAGGGTCACACACTAAGTGTTTTCTTTGATCTAAATTAAATTATATTGAATTTAATAGATTGAAGAAATATTATTCTTAATATTGAGGAGTAATTTTATTCATGTTTTATTGATTGTATCACTTAAATAAATATATATTCACCCGATTGTGAATAATATATATATATATATTTATTTTATTGATTATTTAATTAATATTTATTTACAATTTTGTGAATAAAATCATTATTTAATTGAATTAAATTTTTTATTCAGGTATTAAATAAATTCCTAGAAGTTTGAATGGACCAAGACCATATCCGATGATTAATATTTATTTGAATACTAGTAAATAATATTCATCACTGTGCAAGTGAGTGCACACCGTAAAATAATTATAGTGTTAATATTTTACGGCCTAATATTTTATGATTGTTATTATAATATTTATGGCCCATTATGTAATGAAATAATATTTTAACCAAAATTAGAGATATATTAATAGATGGTTGTATATATTATATTGGGTTAATCTAGATATAGAAGATAGATGTGTTCAACTAATTTTCTATCAAATTCCATTTTCTATCTCCCTCTCAATAATAAAAGACACAAGATATATTCCTTCAAGATCGAAGGATGAGCGATCAACACAAATGACCCAAGACAATTGATTCTCCGTGCTAGCTCTTAGAAATCAATTGGTGTTACTCAGAGATGAAAATATCATGTGTGGTTCACCGCTAGAGTGATTCTACCATTTGATCCTCACATCACAATGAAGGAAATCCTAAAGGGGTCTTTTAGAAGACCAACAATGTCCTCGAAGAAAGGATCCTAATACTAGGTATTTATTTTCTTCATATCTAAATAAATTATTTATAAATTCAATGTTAAATTTACTCACTCATGGTTTTAGACAAAAAAATATTAAATGGAATTTAAATATATCTCCAACCCAAACATGATTTCATTGTGCCCATAACCTACAAAACCCAGTCTAAAACCCCACATGAGCTACTCAAATCATTCGTCTACATCATACAAGATCATTTCCAAACATGTACCTGTGATCAATGAGAGGTCTACTCAGGTACCCAAGAGGAATGACCGTTCAAGTGGGGTGTGAATAAAACTTAGTAGTCCACCCAAAAGGGTGTCTAAATCCATAATAAATTTCAAAAATAGTGTATGAGGATACAAAATGGAATAATAGAAAATATATAAATGAAGGTATGGTTTTAAACATTCATTTATTAATTAACCATGCATCCCTTGGGTTCTAAAGTGAATCCTAGGCCAAAAAAATCGACTTCAGAAAATATATATCATATAATCCACAAATCACAGGTTGATACATAATCTAAGTAAAAGAAATTTATTTCATTAGTTATTTAATTCTTTGTGATAGGAATCATCAATCCCAGCTAGCTATACCATGCTTAGGTTCTATATTTACCCATTGCATCAGTCTAACACCTAAACCATGCATATTACATAATTCATATGGAATTAGTCTTACACCTAACCCATGGATGTAGGAAATCAATACAACATACCAAACTATATAGAATAATTTGGTTCTTAGAGTGTTAGTTAGACACCAAACCCCTGGATACAAAGTGTCAATCTAACTTCCCAAACCATACCAAATACTTCAGTTCTTAAACAGCTAGTGTGGCACCCAAAACATTCCATTATTTATCGAGGTACCAAAAGGCCTTTAACACCAACCCATGGCTCTAAATTCAAATCACTTTCACATATTATAAAATAAAAATACAAACACTATTTGGTTATCGATGGAAAACATACATTCGCTTGAATTTTTTTTTGAATCCACCCTTATCACGTGGGTCATCCTCTTTGACACTGAAAAGAAGGACAAACCTTCATTTCTATTAATAAATTTACAAGATAAATTGAGGAATATTTACCAATGTGAAACCACACACTCATTTGAAATCACAATTTGAAAAAAACCCCTTATTAAAGCACTCCGAGGTACACATGTTTTGTTAAAGAAATATACACTTCAAAACATGATTTTTCATCAATAAAAACCCAAAACTAGATTAAATTCCAATGCACACAATTATAAACCTTTAAAATGAATCATAATGATTTCACAAAAATCTTAACTCATAACAACATTTATCCCTAGTTATCCCAAGTATATCTTTAACCATTTTGTCAACCCAAATAATGAAAATAAGTGGGATAATATATTAATCCACCTATTTTATACTTCATAACCAACATTACCATTTTCAAGAATCGGGGCACCCCATGGGCTGTTGGGGGTTCAGTTTCATAATCACTAATGAATATAATGAGATCCATTGAAATTCAATGACATAATTATAAGGTACAAATATATTTTCATAAAATAAGGGAGAAACCGAACCCCACATTGAAATTATCTAACATACTATATACACCTGAAATTAAATTATCAAGACCATCATAAATAGTTCTCAGACCACCTACCTCATACAGAGCTTTACCAAACATTTCCAAGGCCCAATAACTCAATCAAAGCCCAAAAAACCTCATACAAGATATCTAAAGTCCCCATATCTAAAATAAACAACTATAAATAATTAATTATTATCAAATTATAATCAACAAATTAATGCCCACAATTTATAATTAATAAAACACTTTTATCCAAATAGAAATAATGAAAAATTCTCAGAGGATAATATTGTCATGGAATAACTATGACCAAATGCTCATAAAAAACACTTGGCATACCCCCAAACTCATGGTAATAAAAACTCAAAACCAATGGTTCCAACATAAATATTATTCAAGTTCAATTTAAAGGGAAATCACTTTCAAAAAACTTATGATGCAATATAACTCAACCAAAATGAAAAATCACCCCATGTAGATAGTGTCCCTGGCCACCCTATTCCTAGGTAAAGAGAATTACCTAAGAGAAATGGTTGATTACATATGATCTCATGGAATCACAAAAGAATTTATATATGGGTAAGATGTGAATTAGAATAAAGGGAAGATGGGACCAATGGGGGACGAATAACGGTGATACATACCTCTAATCGATGATTGGATCCACTAAAAATACCTCCTTCGTGATGTTTAAAGAAGGGAGGAAGTGGGAAGATGAATCCTTTGGTCCATGATTGTGAGGGAAAGATAAACGGTGGGGTAGAGTTAAAATATCATAATAAAAAATGGTAAAATCTATATTTTAATGAGAATTTGGATAGCCACGTGGTCTGGCTGCTTGGTTTCCCAAATTTTGCAAAACCATGATCCCTCCACTATCCAAGGCCAACCATTCATATGGCATCATACCTTTTTATTACATAAATTTTTATTACATTTTATAAATAGAGGATCTTTAAAGTCGAGTGTCTTGGAAATCAGGAACATAATACTTGAAAACAACATAAAGAATTATTCTAAACCACTCGTAAGGCTTCATAATAGGTTCATCATATGTAAAATTACTACATCTCATATCTTAGGGATATACATCCAAGGAAAGGGTGAGTAGAAGGCTCAGTAAAGAAAAATAAGTGAAATAGTTGACGTGTGATCTTGAGCAATATTAATAAGAACATGGTAAAAGTCATAAAGGCATAAGCAATGGAAGAATAGGAATATCATAATAAAATAACTTGAATCATAACATGAATATATGGCTAAAACATTTAATTTATACATTCATGAACATATCACCGAGGTTTATCCCTGAGATGTCAGAAAAATTACCAAGGTTATTTCCGAAGGTATCGTGAAACTTGTCATCTCTGAAGAATAATTTCTTTACCCAATGCATTGGAGCGCTATCAGGGTGCACCCTTAATATGTATTTATTTTCATTTGAGCCACATATATCATAATAAAACATTTCATAAATCACCCATAGATAATAAAGTAAATGGGTTCATTTCAAAATCGTGACATTTTAAAAGTTCTTGAAAATAAGATCATTATGTCAATTATAACACATGGAAATTGAGTGAGGGTTACACATATGTAAATTACAGAATAAAATATATCGTTTTTGTATAACTATTAACACCCATAGTAATGAAATAGGTATGGGTGTTCAGATATATAAAATAAGAGAATTTGATAAGAGAAAGAGAGAGAAATTTTGAGATGAAATTTATGCAGCATAACGACAATATAACTTGGTTTTAGAAAATAATAAAAATAGAGGGTACAGGAGTAGCCCACTCATAAATAACTTATAATAAAGTATAAACACATAATAGAATAGAGATAAGAACATGTTATGGAAATTTGAATGACATACCACATGAAAAGGAAACATGAAAGAAAAGAGAAGATGCCATTCCTTTTACGAAAAATTCGGCAGCCTAACGACGTCATATAAAAATTGAGAAAATCAGTTGATGGGAGAAAAAGGGTATAAAATAATTATGAAATGAAATTTAAAGTATTAATGTTATTTAAGAACAATCCCCCTGATAATAAAATGGAAATATAAGACATAACATAAAGGAATTCAGGACTTAAAAGAAGTGGGTGAAAGATTCCCTTAACTTGAAGAGTAACTTTGAATGCTTGAAGGTTAGAACCTTGAGAGGATTGAGAGAACTTTGGGAGGACTCTTTGGGAGGTAAGGAGACCAGAAGTAAGTTGAGGATGATTTTTGAATGAAATGAATGAGGGAAATGGCTTGGTATTTATTGAAAAATTGAGGGAATAAATTATTAATTTTCCAAGGGACACCTCATCAGTGGTATTTGCAAAACCATGGGCTTGCTCATGGTATTTGGGCATGGTATTGGCCACTTGGGACACCTAATATAATATCTCACAATTCATAAGTCTACCAGAAATCTTAACTTATTATTACCCTATTAATGATGTCATTAAACACCAAAAACTCAAAACAACATTTTTACTATTCACCGAAAATTCTACTGTTTCAGAAAAATCCCAAAAATTCACCCTATACTAATATTGATGCAATGAATAAAAAACTGAACTCCATTTTATGAAAATAATTTTATAAATACTTTTAATTTAATTTTTAAATAAACTCATTATTTATTCCAAAAATACTACTTTAAAACTATAACTCATTTTGTAAAACCTTAAAAAAGTAATCACAGTCCCATAAAATTATCGTATAACCATAATCTGATAAAGTAAAAATTTATGATTACATTTTATGAAAATAAATTTCCATTTTCAATTATTAAATTAATTATAAAATTGTAAATAAAATATTTATGACATATAAAAATACCAATACTTATACTATGATTGTTTTTTAACATTTAAGATGTATAAATTGAATTTATACATTGATGGGTAATGTTTGAATTTTTTTGGCCAATTTACTATTTATCACTATTCATTACTATTCATATGGGTGTGTTACTATTCATTCTTTACTATTCACTAAAAACAAGTTGATCTTATTAGACTCTAAATTTCACACTGATCATAACTATAGAAGACCATTTTTTGAAAATCATTTCACATTATTAATTATTTAAAGAATACAAAAATATTTTAAAAAACCCTTTTTTCATAAATTCATCAATAATACACATCCTATATTTATCTAGATATTTGAAATTCACAAACTTTTCCATAATAAGAAATAAAATTTTTATTTATATAAAATGATTACACAAAGCAGCTAAGGTAGCATTACATAGCCCCTTATAACACCAACATAAGACCTAAGTGTGAGGTTTGGTATTGTGATAGAATCTTGGGGTGGCTCAGACAACATTGCCCGAGTGGTGATTTCTATTAGCTTGAACTTATCCTTTAGGCAATTCCGTTCAAGCTTCATATGTTGATGTTCAGCTCGGGCTTGGTCCAGAGCAAAACCTAGTGATGCTACCTCCTTCCCAAGCTTCGACAGATGGGCTTCATATGGCCCGTGTCTATTGGAAGAGGCCATTTAATCTTCTTTTTGTATTAATTAACCAAGATAACTGTATTTATAAAAACGCAACATTAAGATTATAGTTTCCAACGGTCATATTGACCAAAGGTCATATAACATTCAAAACCCAATGGTTATATTTTAATTATACCCACTTCATTAATTAAAGGATATATTTTTGTTAAGTATGAAATAAAATAACACGCAAAATTAGGAAACAAATATAATTAAAAAGTTCGGGTCATTACATTCTTCCCCCCTTAAGAAATTTCATCCCCAAAATTTTATCTTGTACCCTTTGATGTGAAAATGTGTGGGTACTTTTGTCTCATAGACTCCTCTGGTTCCTATGTGCCTTCGTCGTATTTGTGGTTCCTTCACAACACCTTAACAAGGTGGGTGGTCTTGTTGCGTAGAACCCTATCTCTATGATCCATGATCTCCACCGGCTGCTGCTCATAAGAGAGGTTATGTTATTATTATACCATCTCTAGATTTAGTACACATGAAGGGTCAGGTATTTGCTTCCTGAAGAGGGATACGTGGAAGACATCACAAACTTGTGCTAGATTTTGAGGAAGTGCAAGCCGATAGGCCACTGCTCCCGCACGATCAAGGATTTCGTAGGGGCCAATGTCCCAAGGGATGAGCTTCCCTCTATTCCCAAACCTCATTACTTTCTTCCAAGTTGAAATATGAAGAAATAATTTTTCACCAACATCAAACTACATGTCCCTTCCACGGTTGTCGACATAGCTCTTTTGCCAACTCTGAGCAGCCTTAATGTGTTGCTGGATGGAATAGAACTTTTCGATCATATCTCACACAAGATCAGGCCCAAGAAGCTCTCTATCACTATCTTCATCCCAACTAGTTGGAGTTCTTCATAGCTTCCCATATAGAGATTCATAGGGTGCCATTTGAATGCTCGAGTGGAAGCTGTTGTTGAAAGAGTACTCAACTAAAGATAGATGTTGATCACATTCACCTTTAAATTCCATTGAGAAAGTTTTCAGCATGTCCTTGAGTGTTTTAATAGTCCTTTCATATTTATCCATTAGTTTTGGGGTGATAGGCCATAATGAAATTCAATTCAATGCTCATAGATTGTTGAATACTTCTCCATAATTTTGATGTGAACCTTGGATCACGATCAGATACGGTAGAAAGTAGAACTCCATGCAGCCTTACCACTTCCTTCACGTAAATCCTGGCAAGTTGATCAAGAGACAAATCTTCCCAAATAGAGATAAAATGGGAAGTCTTGGTGAGATGGTCCACAAAAACCCATATCTCATTGTTTCCTTGGTATGTTCTCAGGAGACCAGTGACCAAATCCCTTATGATATTGTCCCACTTCCATGCTGGTATGGGTAGTGGTTGCAATAACCCTTTACGATGTTGTCACTCCGCCTTCACTTTCTGACATACCAGGCACCTTGACATGTATTCAACAATCTCCTTTTTCATAGTATCCCACCAATAATGATCACGAAGGTCCCCATACATTTTCATGCTACCAAGATGTATAGAGAAAGTAGAGCTATGAGCTTCATCCATCAACTCCTTCTTTATTTTCGAAATAGATGGAACACATAGTCTTGTACAAAATTTCAATACACCTTCTTGATTAGTATTGAACTTTGGAAACTTTCCTTCCTTTACAGCCTCAAACTTCTTCTATAAAAAAGGATCTTCTTTCTGAGCTTTCTTGATCTTCTCTAGTAGTGACGGTTTAGAAATCATTTGGGTTAGGGTTGATGATGTCACTTCCTTTATAATTACTATGTCCAGTTTTACTTGGTCATTGATCAAAGGATCTCTATGAATTCTCATAATGGATAGAACAACTGGGTCTTTCCTTCTTAATGCATCAATGACTTTTTTTGCTCTTCCATGATGATAATGAATTGAAAAATCATAGTCTTTAAGGAGTTCGAACCATCTCATTTGTCTCATGTTCAATTACTTTTGTTTGAAAATATACTTCAAACATTGATGGTCTATGTATATATCACATTTCTACCCATAAAGATACTGCCTCCATATCTTCAGAGAAAAAATGACCGCAACCAGCTCCAGATCTTGCATAGGATAGTTCTGCTCATGAGTCTTCAACTGTCGAGATATATAAGAAATGACCTTGTCATTTTTCTTGAGGATGTACCCTAGCTATTTTAGAGACGCATAACTAAAAATAAAAAATCCTTCTCCACCTGAGGGCAGAGTTAACATGGGTGCAATAACCAATCTCTTCTTCAACCCTTGGAAACTTTCCTCACCCTCCATTGTCCAGATGAACTTGACACCTTTTCGAGTTAACATGGTTAATGGATTATAAGGTCGTGAATTATTTTCCCAAACATCCTATAATATCCTGCTAATTTAATGAAACTTTGAATCTCAGTTATTGTTGTAGGATGAGGCCACTCCTCTACAACTTTTGTCTTTGTAGGGTCAAATGTG
The DNA here is from genome assembly GCA_963277665.1 of Viscum album. Lineage (NCBI taxonomy): Eukaryota > Viridiplantae > Streptophyta > Magnoliopsida > Santalales > Viscaceae > Viscum > Viscum album. Next base: position 886,865,282 of record OY728135.1, on the reverse strand, counting down.
ATTCCTTCATTGGTAATAATTTTCACCAAGGAAGAAAGTTGTTGTTACCAGAATTCACATTTACTGAACTTTCAAAAAATCCTTTCCTTCCATAGAGTTTTCAAAATAACCCTTAGACGATCCTTATACTCCTCACTACTTTTGGAATACATCAGAATATCATCAATAAAAAACACCACAAAGTTATCTAGGTAGTACTTAAAGACTCTATTCATAAAATCCATAAAAATAGTAGGTTCATTAGTCAGTCCAAAAGGCAAAAAAACAAACTCATAATGCCCATATCTTGATTGGAAGGCAGTTTTTTAGAATATCACCTTTCTTCTCCCTCAATTAATGATAACCAGACTGAAGATCAATCTTAGATAAGAATTGATCCCCACAATGTTGGTAAAATATGTCATCAATTCTTGGAAGAGGGTATTTTTTCTTTATTTTGATCCCATTTGGTTCTCTATAATCAATGCATAGCCGCATCGATCCATCCCTCTTCCTCAAAAATAGAACAGGTTCTCCCCAATGAGACACACTTGGTTGGATAAACCCCTTCTTCAAAAGATCTTGGAGTTGTTTCTTTAATTCCTCAAGATCCACATTTTCCATCACATATTGTGTCTTTGATATCAGATGAGAACTTGGTATGAGTTCAATGGAGAACTCTTCCTCTCTTTCTGGGGAATGTCCAGACAACTCCTTAGAAAATATGTCAACGTATTCCTTAATGATGGGGATATTTTCTATCCTCAAACTCTCATTTCCTTCTTCTTATTCACTAATAAATTCCATAAAGAAGGATATAAGAGGTTCTTATAGGTTGATATATCTCTCATTGGAAATAACTACAGGTTTCCTATTCAAGGCTACTAGATTTCCTAAGTTTTACATTTGATATTTGCATTATGCTTTGAGATCTAGTCCATCCCTAGTATAATGTCGAATTCCAGCATAGGAATGACTACTAGATTTGAGATAAGATTGTTCTCGCCAAAGAAAATACTAGATTTTCTAAACACTGATGACGCTTGGATAATCCCACCCGGAGTTTTGATTGATAACTCTACTTTTAGAAAACTAGGAGTTGATTCTAAATTCTTTGCAAACTTGGAGGAAGTAAAAGAATGCGTAGAACCAGAATAAAAAAAAGTACTTGCTATCTTTGGGAGAACAGTATGAGTACCTTCTACCACATCATTTGATGCTTCAACTTCAGCTATTGTGATAGAAAAAGTATAACCTCACTCACTTGGCCTTTGCTGAGGCTGATGGTGGTTCCCCTCCACTGCCCTTGAATTTGGACAGTGATTGGAAAAGTGCCCAAGTTGTCCACACTTAAAGAACTAGACATTCGGAAGGGCCTGCACCATATTCCCCTTGTCATTAGTGTTTGTAAGTTGAGGTTTCACCTCACTATGAAAATTCCTTGCAATATGGCCATCTCTTCCACACTTGTAGCATTTTCCGATCCTGAGCAGGCAGTTCCCTGAATGATTCGTCCCACATTAATTACACGTGGGACATTGCACTTTCTTTCCTCCTCTTACTTGATCAAAGATCCTCCATAATATTGGCTCCATCAATCTCGTTTTGTCGTTGGATTTATGAGACCAATTCATCTCACCAAACTCCAGTTCGACTTACATCGCACTTCACAAGATCTTCTCATAGCTGTCATAATCTCAGTTGGCTAGATTCTTCTATAGAGCAGGGCTCAGTCTGCTGAAGAATCTATCAGACTTTCCATTTGGATCCACGAAAAAGCTAGAGGTGTAACATGATAGCCTTGTAAAGTTTATCTCGTAGCTTCCCACATATTCATTCTCCTTCTGCTTCAGCTCAAGAAACTCTTCCCCATTCCTGTTCTCATGGAATAGGGGAAATACTTACTGAAGAGGATCCCTATGAACTCTTCCCACTCCATAGATTCAACCTCTACTCTTTGACTAATGTTTTTAGTCAAGCCCCACCACTGATCAACTTCTTCTTCTAAGTGATAGACAGCTAGGGTGACCTTATCTTGTTCTAAACAATAGAGTAGAGAAAAGATCTTCTTGGTAGAGCTGACCCACTACTCAGCAATCAATCGTTCAGTCGATCCACTGAAGGTTGGTGGTCGTTGATGCATAAAGGACTCAATATAATGTTGGTCCCTTCTTGGTAATATTGTTCTCTTAGATCTATTCTAGTTATTTCCCATAACTTGAGTCAGTTGGTTCATCATTTGTACGAATGTTTCCATTCCGATGTCCATCAGAGGGCTGTCTGCGTATGGTCCATTGCGATCACCATTTTCACAGTTCCTCCTATTTCCCACCATTTTATAAATGAATAAAACCTTAGTGACAAATGTATTTTATTTATAAATCTTTTAACTAGAAAATATTTTATGTTTTAAAACTTCATGCTAAAATAATTACATTTCTCTATAATTCCTTCATAACGATTCATAAAAAGCTTATGATTAACCAAACATATCCCCCAAGAGTGTCGTAACCAAGAGTGCAGAAAGACACATTGTAATGTATTAGGATAACTCAAGTCTTGCCCAAAATTCCCTATTGGAGTTTTCACTCCTAGCTACCTTTGTGCCAGAGGCACCTCTTCCTGCTCATATCCAGACAAGGATGTATTTGCTTGATAAACCATTTACTCAACACTCACCAAAATACCAGGACGTTTTCCAATACTTAAACTTTTCTATAGGATTCTTCCTAAAGATTTCATAGCCTACTTTTCAAAAATATCTAAACTATCCTTTAATACCAATTATGGAATCCCTCCTTTTTATTACATAACTTTTCATTACATTTCACAAACAAAGGATCTTTCAATTCTAGTGTCTTGGAAATCAGGAACATAATACATGAAAACAACATAAAAAATTATTCTAAACCACTCGTAAGGATTCATCATAGGATAATCCTATGTAAAATTACTAAATCTCATATCCTGGAGACATACATCAAGGGAAAGGGTGAGAAGAATGCTCAGTAAGGTAATCAAGTGAAACAATTGACATATGATCTAGAGCAATATTAATAAAAACATGAAAAAAGTCATAAAGGCTTGGAAAATGGAAGAATAGGAATATAATAATAAAAATAACCTGAATCATAACATGAATATGTGGATAAAACATTTTATTTAGACATTAATGAACATATCTCCAAGGTTTATCTCTGAGGGGTCACAAAAATTACCAAGGTTATTCACCACGGTATCGTGAAACTTGTCATATTTGGAGATTAATTTCTTTATCCAATGCATTAGAGAGATATCAGGGAGAACCCTTAATATGTATTTATTTTCATGTGAGCCACATATATCATAATCAAACATTTCATAAATCACCAATAGATAATAAAATAAATGGGTTCACTTAAAAAACAGGATGTTTTAAAAGTTCTTAAAAATAAGATCGTTATGTCATTTATAACCCATGGAAAGGGAGTCAGGGTTGCATGTATGTCAATTCCAGAATCAAATATATTATTTTTTTATAAATATGAACACCCATTAAAATGAAATAGGTATGGGTATTCACATATATAAAATAAGATAATTTCTTGAGAGAAAGTGAGAGAAATGTTGAGATGAAATTTCTTCGGCATAACGACTATATAACTTGGTTTTAGAAAATAATAAAAAGAGAGGGTATAGGAGTAAACCATTCATAAATAACCAATAATATAGTATAAATACAAAATAAAATGGAGATAAGAATATGGTATGAAAATTTTAATGACATACCACATGAAAAGGAAACATGAAAGAAAAGAGAAGATGCGATTCCTTTTACGAAAAATTCGACAGCCTAACGACGTCACATAAAAATTCAGAAAATCAATTGATGAGCGAGGAAAGGGTCTCTCATCATTGGGAAATAAAATGGACAGTATTAAAGATATATAAGAACAAGTCCACTCATAATAAAATGGAACTATAAGGCGTAACATAAAGAAAGTCATGACTTAAAAGAGGAGGGTGAAATGTTCCCTTACCTTGAAGAGTAACTTTGAAAGATTGAAAGTCAGGACATTGAGAGGCTTGAGGGAACCTCGGTAGGACTCCTTGGGGGTTAATGAGGCTATAACTTCATTGAGAAGGATTTTGGAATTAAATGAATGAGGGAAATGGCTTGGTATTTATAGGGAAAGTGAGGGAATAAATTTTTAATTTCGAAGGGACACCTCATCGGTGGTATTTACAAAACCATGGGCTTGACCATGGTATCTTCCAATGGTATTGGACACTTGGGACACCTCATAGAATATCTCACAATTCATAAGTCGACCAGAAATCTTACATCCTTATTACACCATTAATGATGTCATTAAACACCAGAAACTCAAAACTGAATTTTTAATATTCACAAAAAATTATACTGATTCAGAAAAATCCCAAAAATTTACCCTAACTTAATATATAAGTTCAAAATTAAAAAATGAACTCTATTTTATGAAGATAATTTTCAAAATAGTTTTAATTAAATTTTTAATTAAAATCATTATTTATTCAAAAAATACAACTTTTAAACTTTAACTCATTTTATAACACCTTAAAAAAGTAATCAAGGTCCCATAAAATTATCATATAATAATAATAAGATAATGTAACAGTTTATGATTACATTTTATGAAAATAAATTTCCATTTTAAATTTTTAATTTAATTATAAAATTGTAAATAAAGTATCTATGACATATAAAAATACCAAAACATATACTATGATTGTTTGTTCACATTTATGATGTTTAAATTATATTTATACATTCAGGGGTGAAGATTCTATTTTTTTGGCCAATTTAATATTCATTACTATTCATATGGGTATGTCACTATTCATACATTACTATTCACTAAAAAACCAAGTTGATCTTATTAGACTCTAAATTTCTCACTAATCACAACTGTAAAAGACCACTTTTTGAAAATCATTTCACATTATTAATTATTTAAAGAAAATAAAAAATATTTTAAAATACCATTTTTTGCTAAATTCATCAATAATACACATCCTATAATTATCTGGATATTTGAAATTCACAAACTTTTCCATAATAAGAAATATAAATTTTATTTATATTAAAGGATTGCCCAAAGCAGCTAAGGTCTCGTTACATAGCCCCTTATAACACCATCATAGGACATAAGTGTAATGTATTCTATGGTGATAGAATCTTGGGGTGGCTTGGACAACATTTCCCGAGTGGTGATTTCTATCAACTTGAACTTCTCCCTTAGGCGATTCCGTTCAAGCTTCATATGTTGAAGTTCGACTTGGGCTTGGTCCAGAGCGATGCCTAGTGATTCTAATTCCTTACCAAGCTCTGATAAATGGGCTTCATAAGGATCGAGTCTAGTAGATGAGGCCATTCAATCTTCTTTCTGTATTAATTAACCAAGATAACTATTTTTATAAAACAAAAATTTAAGATTATAGTTTCCAATTGTCATATTGACCAACGGTCATATAACAGTCAAAACCCAATGGTCATATTTTAATTATTACCACTTCATTAATTAATGGATATAGTTTTGTTGAGTTTGAAATAAAATAACATAAAAAATTAGGAAACAAATATAATTAAAAAGTATGGGTCATCACAATTCCACATGGTTCAAAACATAGTTACACAAACCATACACCAACCATGAGGTATATTTTCCCTTTTTATTTGATCTTACATGGCTTTTAGGGATTTTTACATTTTTTTAATTTTTTTCCAATAAAATTTATGCCTCATGGTTGGGGTGCACCTTTAATACTAACCATTCACTAACCATATGCCCTTACCCCACACCCCCAAAACTTCTAAAACATAGCTTGAAGAACTACCCGTCCAATGTTCACTTGAGAACCTGAGCCATGTCCAAAGACTCAAACCTGGTCTAGATTAATCATAAAATTAAATTAATATCCTCATACTTTTATTTCTAATCCCTAATCAAAATTTAACCAATACTATAAATGAAAAAAATCAAATACCTTTTAATAATTTCAACACATTCAGGCACAGGGTCTTACATATATAATGGAAAACAATATTTTAGTGAAAATAAAGGGGATTTCTTAATTTTTAGAGAAATTTTATCATATATGGAATGAGATTATGTTTACTTTCCTATTATCTATTAGTTATGATGTCTTGGTAGCTATAACTGATGGTCTCCCACCTCTTTCTAAGAATGATTATTATTACAAAAATATATAAGGAGTCTTTTTAAAATTATGGATAAACTCGGAATACTATATTTTCTTCACTTTTAAATAGATAATTTCTAAAATTAAAAGGAATGAAAATGTAATAATTCATTTATTAAAAGATTTATAACATCTATATAGGCAATACCAAAGTGAAGCGGTCCTGGATATAGATTTATAGGTTGAAGAAAAAATACCATTAGATGTATGATGATAAAATTTATAATAGATTATTCACAAGGTAAAACGATATAATGATCTTGATCAGAGTATTTTGTAAGAATTTAAAAGATATAAAAGTTGTCGAAAAGATATTTCACAACATACTGGGAATGTTTGATGAAAAAGTCTCGACTTTGTAAGATAATGATCTAGAAACATTACCTATTTACATCATGCATAGAATTATATTTTCCTATGAGGTGGGAAAATATAATTTTTTCATGATGAAATTTAAAATTGAAAAATAAATCTCTTTTAAATCCTCTTTCCCTGAGAAGTTATAGAATAAGATTGATGAAGTTTAAGTTAGATGCTTTGATTTGGATTTATATATGGACATGAAGTCTAATAAAACAATTTCTCTTATTTCTAGAAAAGAGATAAAAGGACATGAATAGTTTTAGGTAAATATTCCTCTAAAATGTTTCAATTTGGGATTAATGAATCATTCTTATATAAATTTTCCAAGATTGAAAGAAGAAAAATCTAGTGAAGTGAAAGAAGAAAGACCAAGAAGAAATTTCAAGAAGAAAGAAATAAAGGATAACAAGTTTAATATTTTCTCTAAAGGTAAGGGAAATAATTTGTATAAATAAATTGTAAAATATTCCTATCCTAGTGAGAAGTTAGTGGAAGATATAATTCATAATATAAAGTTGAAACATCTTGTGAAATTAATAAAAATATTATTATTGGTAAGGTGAATGATGAAAATTTCAATTGTGTTGAAAGTAAAAATCCTGGAAGTGAAGAAGAAGAAAATTAGATGGATTTTATATTGATGAGATATTTGAAATAATGTTTTTAAAATATTTTAAATTTGGAAGTGTAGATTAGAATTAAGATTAAAGTCAACCAATTTTCTTTAATCAAGGAATCTATTCTCAGAGATGAAAAATCAAAATTTCTGAAAAAAATAATGATTCAAGGAACCAAATTGTTGGTAAGAAGACTTTGAGGATCAATATTGAATAAATAGTAAATATAAGTACAAATATATTGAATTTATTATATTAATTCTTATAGATGTTGAAAAAAGTAAGGAATTTCATATTAAAATACAAAAATTAATTACAGGAAGTTAGGGAAAGATCTAAAGGAAAAGTGAATAGGAAAGGTTTAAAGACATTTTAAAAAATTTATTAACAAAAAATATATAATAAATAGGAATTAAAATATATTAAAATTTCTATTGGAAGTCCTTATAAATAATGAGACTAAAGTAGATAAAGTTAGTGGAAAAATATAGTGGCTTTTATAAGTATTGAAATTCTGAGAATTACAAGTTGATGTCAAAAACTGCTTCAACTGGTGAATAGAAATGGATGAAAAGAAACCCATAGTAAATAAAACCCTTTTGTAGTCCAGATTTAAAAAAATACTATTATAGTGACTCAAATAAAGTTTTAATATAGGTATAATATTATAGACAATATGTTGGTTTCAAAGGAAAGTATGCTTTCTATGTATTCTGCTTGTATTGTAGAGGACTGGGGAATATATAAAATATGTGTTTGTTTAATTAAGAATATTATTATTATTCTAATAGGTTTTGCTGGAAAATTTAAATGTAGATTTGTCCCTCTCAAAAGAAAAATTATCAAAAATTTATTGTCAATCTTGGACAGAAAACATAGAAAATATTTGATGTTCTAGAAGAATTCCATGGATGATGTGAACATCCCTATCACCATGAAAATGAATTCATCATCTTTCTACCATCCCGATAATATATGATTTATAATACTCAAAATCCACATAAGAGGAAGATTAAAGGAATGGATAAAGATTTTTTTATTTAAGTGAAACTTAAAGCATCAAAACGGGATAATCCATGGATTACAAAGACTTGATATTCCTATCATATGAAAATGGATTTAAATATTATTTAAGATAAAGAAAATTGAAAACAGGGCTCAGTGAACTTTGGAAATTATGGGTCACTCAAAATAAAAGGCGTTGGATTAATTATGATTGAGAAATATCAAATAAATAGAAGAACACATTATTTAATAATGGATTGAAACACAATTTATAGAGTTTTTATTAGTTTTGTGATAAAGTAAATGAAGCGAAATTTGAAAAATATTTATATTTGGTGAAGATCTTGGAAGATATGTTAATTTTTAATAGATTTTTGTGAGAAAATTAAAATTATTTTCATGTCATTGTTTTTAGGAATTTATGTTATTAAGTGTGAAAGAAGAAAAAAAAACTATGTCTTTGAAGGCTTAGTCATTTTGGTTAAAAGAACATGAGTTAGATCACTTGGGGATAAAATTTCTATGATGTTACAATGATTAAAGGTAAAAGGAATTGGATGATCCAAACATGCAAAAAGGGAATGATTTTCAATTCTCCACATAAAGAAGGAGAGATTCAATCTACACATCCATCAAATAATATCCATTCAGAATTTTTTGGTCCAATGAGGAAGTAACAAAAAAAAGTGGTATTTTTTTTTATTTTCTTTTTTGATCAGTGTAATTATATTACTTATATTATTTATGAAACATAAATCAAAGGATCTAAATATGTTTTAAAAGTTCCAGAATAATTGAAGTGGTGTGTGGTTTCCCCTTAATGAAGAGTCAGGTAAATAATGGTACTGAATATGCAAGTAGAAGATTTTTTTCTTATAATATGAATCACGGTATTAATGATGAACATATCATAGCATATACCCCACAACAAAATTTTGTTTTTTAAAGGAAAAAAGATGATTAGTGGAGACGGCTCGAGAAACACTAATTGAGCCTGATAACTCTTATTATTTTTTTGAGATAGGGTATTGGTTCAAGGGTTCATATTAAAAATAATTTCATATACATTCTATATTCAAATATTTTCCCATATGATATGAATTTTTAATAATTCTACATGTATTAAGTATTTTATGTTTTTTTGGTAGCCCTTGTATAATCATGTTCAGAGGTGAAAATCTTGGAAAGTTTGAGAAGATAAGTGTTGATGAAATCATAATAAGATATCCTCCAAATGGAATAGTTTACCAATGATATAACAAGTATACAAGATGTATTATTGATAATATTGAGGAAAAGGATTTCTAACACACAAATAAATAAATAATATATGATGAAAAAAGTTTTATTATTGATGAAGATGCAGTAATTTTCAAGAAACTTGAAGAAGTTTTAGAAAATGATGGAAGTGTAGAAGATATATAGGAAGCAGAAAAAGATTTAGATATTTAAAGTAATGAGGATGAACCCTTTTTATCTCATCCAAGGCTATTAAAGCAAGTCTGGGTGCCTAATTTTATAGGATAACATGTAATACTCGTTCAAACAAGGAGGGATGTGTGGAAAGTATCGAATACCTAACTACTTTCTCATGCTAAAAAAGGATTTGTACAAGAAGCTATAGATCATTAAGTGTGGTTTGATTCTATGAATGAAGAGTTGGATTTTACTAATAATACTGAATCATGGGATTCTCTACACAATCTAATAAATAAAAATTCCATTAGAAGTAAGTGGTTATTTTGGAACAAGATTAATTAAAATGTTTAAGCTATGTGAAATAAAGAAAAAATTATCTGTAAAGGGTTTTCTCAAGTTTAAGGAGTACACTCTGGTGATAAATTTTCATCAATGAAAACTATAGAAACCATAAAGATATTTATTTCTACTATATCCCAAATATATGGCCAAATATTCCAAATATAGGTCAAGTCTTCCTTCCTCATTTGTGAGTTAGAGGAGGAGGTATACATTGAGATACGATATAGATTATTGATTTATGATGACGTGAATTATATTTTTACATTAATGTAATATTTATATTGGCTGAAATAAGCCCATAAATCTTGTTAATATAATATGAATACCTATTTTAAGAATTATAAATTTAGAAATGGAAGAGTAAAAAAACCTCTATGTCATATATGACAAAGATTTATCTCTCATTATCATTATTTATATAGATTATACCATTTTTATATAAATAATGAGGAACTTTTTTTTTAATTTTGAAGAGGAGATAAATATTATTTTTGGAACTTCTATTCTTGGTAATATGAATCACTTTCTTGGCTTAAAAATATCTAAATAGTGAGATAAAAAGTTTTCTTCTCAAGATAAGTATGTTATAAAAATTATAAATAGGTTTGTAATGGAGGATTTATACCTTTTTTACACCCCTAATTTTAGACAGAATTAAGTTTTCAATAATTGATGAAGGAAATGTAGTTAATCTATGAAAATTCTAGAAGTTATTGGGGGTTTTTAATGTATTCCTCGATTAAACTTAATGAAAATTAAATTAAATTTACTTGAAAACTTCAAAGATAGATTTATTTTATGTTATGATACTCTATTATATATAATAACGTTTAGAAAAATATTCACATTTCATGGATGGAAATAGTATTTTTAGGTACAAAGAAAATACCTTTGACTTTGGTTTGAAATATGGTTATAAAGGAAAACCTAATATGTTTGGATTTTTGGATATATATTGGGTTGGAAATCTTTATGATATGTGGTATATATATGATGAAGCTTTTTTCTTAGGATATAGGTGTGTATGTTGGCACACTAAGAATTAGAGTTCTACGAGTTTAAGTGCTTCTGATGTATATTATGTTTTTCCACTCAAGCTATAACTCAAGTTATGTGGATCCAAACTCGTTTTGATGATCTAAAAGTATTAGTTAAATTACCACTACTAAGGGGAGGTAATAATCAAAGTGATATTAATATTTCAATAAATATGGTTCAATATTAATGGTTAAGTAATATTGATATAAAACACCAGTTTATCAAAGATATTGTGTAAAATAATGAGTTGAAGTTGGAGTTTGTTCTCACTAATGATAAAGTGGAAGATATTTTTCTTAAACAATTTCAAAATGATGCATTTACAAAGTTGTGGTTGATGATAAAAGTTCAACTTCATTCCTCTAAAGGATAAGGTATGGTGTTTTCCCCTTCTCTCATATTATTCTTTGGATTATGATTGTGAAAGGGGGATACAAATTGAAAACATATATCTATTTATGTTTAATCTTTTACTTTATTCACAAAGGGGGATAAAAAACATATTGGGGGAGAAATTCATTGATACTTGTTTAACCTTATTAGGAGTTATTTCTTAATGTGGAAAATGTTTTTTAGAAAGAGTTATTAAAAGGTATTAGTTGTTTATTAATAATTTTATATGTTTGAATTATTCTAAGGGTTTTATTGAAGTTAATGTATGAATTTTTATTTTATATATTCCATGGAATGTTTTTTCAAAGTTGTTGGAATATTATATTGGATGATGAATTATTGAATATTGAATAAGTGACCCCTTCTCAGATGAATTTTCAAATTGCCTTATTTCATTAAGTTGAATGAAGAATATTCATGTTTGAAGAGGTATGAATATAAATCAAAATTTTATAGACAAAATGCCATTATTTTTTAATATTCTTCTTTCATACATTGAGTTCACTCAATTAGGATTAGAATTATTTAATGATGATTCATTTATAATATGTTTGACTTTGAAAGTGATTTATGTTCCTTGTTTCTATTAAAATATAAATGGGGATATTTTTGTGCCCAACTGATTTTTCGAAGATGTTGTGTACTTAAAGAAATTATTAGTCCCATGATGAAGTGTATTAAATGAATAAGTTCCCTCTGGAATGTGAAAATTTACTATAGAATAATGTATTTAAAGTGTTGAAGGTGTAGGGATTCATGTGTTTTCCTCTTTTTTCAACACATGAATATTTTCAAACTAAAATGATTTTTGGTGATTCAATTAAGGTTAAGTTAATTATGGATTTATAGAGTATTTGAAGTTAATTTTAATAATTTTCAGAGAGTTTTAAAGTGATATGGACATTTTTGAATTAATTATATGATTTTATGATTAAATTTGGAATTTAGGATTCATGGATTAAAAATTGAAAATAAGGATGTATCATATGAATTTAAACTAGTTTATTACTTTTTAGTTCACATGTGTCAGACTTTAATTCTTCCTGTAATACAATATGGTTCATGTAAGTATTATCATGGAAGTCCTTAATTCAAGTGGATTTTACTTTAGTGTCTATATATTTCTTACCTTATAGGACTTTATATACACGATGTATGATTTTGAAGCTACATTAGACTTTTCAAATATTATTTTTAAGGGAATATGATTTTTTTGAGTCATATTTAACTTTAATAGAGTCATATAAGTCTTTTGATCCATATATATCTTTAGATTTAGAATATTTGTAAGAATGTTTCTCTATAAAAATCATAATTTCTTGAGTATTTAATCTAAATTAAATATTAATTGACACGAATTTAAAGATATTAAACAAATATTAAAACATAACTAAATGGTATTATTGATTCAGGAAAATGATGAAAAAGAATTTCAGTATGGAAGAAGATTTGATTGGATGTAATAAGAAGAAATTACTTTTTAACTTCTTGGTCACACTATAACAGGTTTCATAACACTGTAGTGATATAGATAACTATTTTTAAAGGAATAAAAAAAGTGGAAATAAGAATAAGATGTTATAAAATATTTGATGTAAATTACTTACTTAAGTTTTAGTTTAAAAAAAATGAACATAAATTTTTATAACTACTATTATGATTTATAATTTTACTATCGTGCATGAAAGAAGGGAAATGTGAGTGAAAGAGGAGAATTATATCTAAAAAATTAACTACATATGTTTTTTGAGAGAAATAAGAAGTAAAATTGGATATATATTTTCCACGTAGAGAAAATAAGGAATATATGATAATATAAGTTGAATTAGAAGAAAAGAAGTCACACAAAAATAACACTTTTGAATCCCTCTTAAGTAAAAAAACCTTATATTTTTTGAATTAAAATAATTTATCCCTATAAATTGTGAGGTAAGAACCCAAACTCTATTGGGATACATGTACATTGAGGACTAAGATATTCCATTATCATTTATACCAAGTTATTGACACTAGTGGGACATATGGTCCTAGTGAAATCTAAATCATTCCATGTATTAGCCTTTTGTTTTGAAATACAAACCCTATAAAGCTTCTATGCCCTTTATGTGTGTGAGTATTTAAAACTGTCTTATTTCACTTTAATAGTAAGTTGGTTTTGTTTTTGTAAGGGAACTTTAAATGAATTTAATTCCCTAATTAACCCCCTATTAGTGATTTCCATTAATATGTAGGTGTATTTACATCATATCAAGTAACCATAATTACTATACTATATCATCCAACCATTCTCTTAGATCACATAAATATTTAATGAAAATATTCCTCTACCTTAGACTTTATGGTTATTTCAACCAATGATTTCTATTTCCCAGTCAATTACAAAACAATCAATAAACACTTCAAATTACTTTTTGGTTATTCACATCACTGAGGGAGTACCCCTCATTGATTCCATATAGTTATTTATTTCTCATTTATAACATTTTACACTATTATATCATTTTATAATTAATTCAAAACATCCACATTTATTATTAAAATAAATTTCAATCCATACATTGATATAAATGATTACATTTAAATTAATTAGTTAATTGTTAAGAGTTACATCCTTTAAAACACATTAAAAGAATCTAAAACTTCATATTAACACTAATTATTTATTTAAATAGTCATATCAAACTATTCATGCATTATTCAACTCTCTAATAAACCAATTTCATGAATTTAAAAAATTCAAAAGGTTCTTCTAATTTCACTGTACTATTATTATCTATTTCATTTTTATATGATCAACATCTAAAATTCATTAAGATGAAATTATTTTTTGAGTTTTATTTGAGTTTATAACATTTTTTAACAGAAATTATTATATAACTAAATAATTTGCTCCCATTTTATTAAAAAAATTCAACATCCACTGAGTTGTCAATAGTAACCATTCACTACCTCCTTTTTAAGAAATTTAACCGAATACTTATTTCAAGTTCATATTTTTATGTTCAGGAACACTATATACATATTATTATTATTATTAGTAAATCATAATGATTTATATATCTTTCAAAAGGAAATTCCAATATCTTAGAATTAAATTTATTATTTTAATGAGGTTATTTATTTTTTACTAAATTCTTGGTATATCCTAGAAATAATTTGAGAAATTATTTTATTTAACATGATAAGTTATTTTTATATTCCTAATAATAATTTTCAAATTAATTCAATCATTATTTAATAAATTAGTCCATCAAATGGTCAAAAATTTACCAAAACTTGGTTCCACTAGATCTAAGATGTCACATAGATTCAAATATAACATTCAAATCCGAATTTTAGTGTCCCACATTCCCTCACATGACATATAAATATTATGTTAATTCTAGGATGTAACATTAGACATTATGGATGACCATTCACCGCCTTGGCTTTAAAACCTTGTGATCCACATTGGACATCTGATATGTTTATGGGACAACCATTGTCCCACTAATTCTCCCCTACATATTTTTAACTATGTCCCACCCAGAATCGTTTGATTTATATAAGTGATGATTTTTGTTCATCATTACAGTGCCCCATAGTCACACATCACCTTAAACTTATAGGTTTAAATGGATTGACCCAGAACCATATAATCTATTTATCAAATGGTTGGTAGAATTTTATTATCCCATTATTACATATTCCTGATGAAAAAATAAAATTGATACATGTATTTTTCTTAGATATTTGACCCTATATTGGATGGACCATGTTACTCTAGAAAATATCCCCCATGATACCCACTAATGGTTTCTGTATGTAGAGGTTGACCATTGTTATGGTAGCACCTATATGTCATTGTTTTTTAAATATTATGTTAGTATGTTATAATTTAGAATTTTGGGAGTTTTTGAACAAAAATTTATAATTTCTAAAGATTTTTCTTTATCTTATGGTTACCATATGTTTAGGTGAAATCATACAAGATAACCATTCATAGTGTAACACTTTTTAACAATGAATTTTTCATGGTTGGTGCATGATTCATCTAACTATGTGGGGCTTTTTGGTAAACCATGAAACATGTTTTTGTGTGTGAAGGTGAATCAAGTAGTTTGGAGATAAGATGATAATGGGGGGGGGGTCATTTTTATTTATAAACTATTTTAAAATGAATCTATAAAATAAAATTTTTTATCATGTGAGCAATCAATTTAAGAATAAAAAAATCAAAGTAAAGGTAAGTATTGAATAAATTTAAAACCTTAATCATGTAAAAAATATATATTATAGAAATAAAAAACGAACACTTTGATAAAGGAGTTTGAGAATATATTAAAAATGATCACCTATATCTCCTCACCTCAAGAAGGCTTGGGAGGTTTATAATTATACCTTGGTTTTAATTAAAACCAAGAACTAAAGAATAAGAAACAAATTAATTACTTTTAATGGAAACCAAGAACCAAGAAGACGACCCATGTTTTTAAGGAAACCTTGTACCAAATTTCCAAACTCTAATGGTGATTTAAACCTAATAAAGAAGATGAAAAAGGGAGAGGTTTGTTTTTACAACCCCTATAAAAAATACCCAACTCTCTCTATAATATGTATAAGAATATTAAAGATAATTAGATAGATTGATGGTTTAATAATATCATTTAAGAACTTAAAAAGGGATTAAAATGGATCAAATATAAAAGAAAAAAAGAAATTTGATTGAATCCACTAAATACTAGTTTCCATTAGATAATATAAATTTTCTTATATATTTCTTCAGAAATGATGTATTGGATCAATCAATAATTGTTCTATGAAAACTAGAAATTATAGATTTCTTTAGTTTAGATCCAATTACTACTTGATGTTTATTTATCACCTTTATTGAAATTGGAGGTATCTTGTGTTGAGCTGAGCATTATACCAGCAAAGTCATGGATTTAAAGATTAACATTTAATTCCCTTAAATAATTATAGATTGAAGAAGTATATTAGGAGCCTGATGACACTTGATATCAAGTGACATTACTATAGCTCTCTAGGATTCTTACGACTTTACTAGCTAGATGGTGGGCTCTACTGGCTAGCCAGTGAGCCTGAGATAACATCAGGTCATACTCTACCCTTTACTAGAGAACTAGTGAACTCCTACCAACTGGATGATGTTTTTAGGTAGTGGGGTTCTTTAAATTTACCCTCCAAACTCATCTGGATCACTTATTTTTTTCCATTTTATTCCCTTGATTTTTTTTGGAACATATGGCTAAAAAAACTAATTTTTTTGAAAAATCTTTCTTAGTGGTGTAATAAAACAATTTGTGTTTTAAAAATATAAATATTTTTTAATTTCTAATATCACTCCCGTAATATTAAAAATAACTAATAAAGTATAAAAATAAAATAAAGATTAAAGCGAAAATAAGTAGGGGGAAAAGATAAATTATTTATAAATAATCTTTCTATGAAATCACATTTGTTTCCCTTGAAACAAGATCTTTCTTTAACTTTGAAAATATTTAATTCTAAAATAAATCTCTACCCACTTTTCAAAATTTTATTCCCATTCTTTATAATTTTCCACCACTTATACAATAAACTTATATCCCTCTTATAAATTAAAAAATTATTCCATTTCGGGATTATAAGAAGGTTATCAATATAGAAGGGTTATATAGATAAGATAGAAAACATGTGTAAGATAATCAAAGAGAATATGAAAATATTATTTTGAGATTTTTTTTATGATATTTTGAAAATATTAAAACAAAATATTTTTATAAAACAATCAATATTTGAAAAAAACATAAAAAATTAGAGATAAGAAAATGAATTAAAATAATTCTATCCAAAGGTCCAAATTAATAAAATTAAAACATTCTAAATTAAGGGTTTTCATAAAGATATCAACTAATTGAAGATCTGTGCTAATATATTCTAACATGGTATCTCCTTTTAGAAAGTGGTATCTCAAAAAAAGTGATTTTAAATGTCTATTTGATTAGTCTGTGCATGCTAAATATGATATATAATGATTCTTATGGAACTGGAACAATCAAATTTAATTGTAAAATGAATAGTTGTTAGCCCAAAATCTAAATGAATTTATTTTCTCTACATAATTTGGGTTTAATAAATCACTACATTGATATGTTATAATTTTATTGTAGAAAGAGAAACTAAATATTTCTTTTTACTACCCCAAGGGGTTATGAAATGTCCAAGAAGGGGACATGTCCCTCTTGTTCTTTTCACAGATAGTTGACACAATGAAAAATTGATATCAGAGAAACTAGAAAGATTATAATTCATTCCTTTAGAGTAAAATAAACCATTATTTTTGAAACAATTTAAGAAAATCATTTTATGTTATTTTAAATGTTATTATTTAGTATTGCCTTGAAAACTGGAACAAAGACAAACACTAAATATTACTTCATTTCAAGTCATAATAAGGTAAATAAGACTCCCAATCACACTTATATAAATCCTTTTGTCAACTATTTTACTGGTTTTATCCGACATTATTATAGAATTAGTACTCATTGGTTTTCTAATTTATTTAGCTTAATCTATTCCAAAATATTATAGAATTTTATTAGTGTATTTTATTTATCTTACAGAAGTTACATATTCATTTTGAGAGATTTTAAAACCAAGATATAATTTTAACTCACCCAAAATTCTCATTTCAAATTTTTTTCTCATAAGATTTGAAAATTCATTATAAATAAATTCATTTTTTAAATAAAAAAATTATGCCATTAACATAGATTTGAAAAATTAAAAGAACATTTAAAATAGTTTTTTAGAAATAACGTCAAATATGAATTTTCTATTTTAAAATCATTTGATAAAATTAAACTAGTTAAACTTTCATACCATTTCTAAGGGTCTTATTTTAAACCATATGAAACCTTGGTTAACATGAAAACAAAGTTTAGGAATTTAGGATTTTCAAAATCTTGTGGTTTTTCTAGATTTTTTTAGAAATAAAACTATTTAAAAAAAACTTTTAACATCCATTTTATTTTTTTTGAAATTTATATAGAAAGAAAATGTAAACATGATTCTATTGGATTCTATCTAAGAAATGATTGTAAAGGTTTAATTCTAGTCAATTACTTCTTCTTAATTATATCACTATCCTATGATTTTAGAATAGTTACGTGTGATGATACCTTTCCCATATAGTTTATTTCTAAAAATACATTTTGTAACAATATATAAATGAAAAATAGTTCTTTCAAAAATTGACCAAACCATACTGTGTTGGAATTGGTTTAAATATTTTTGCATAAAAAAACCCATTGTTCATCATTAATTACATCATCTATTTTTTTTGGTTCTAAAAAATAAATAAAAAAATGATGCCCAAATTCAGTTAAGTCAAAACTTATATTATGAGCATGAACAAGAAAATCACTGTTAATATTTTCCAAGGAATTGTATTTAGATATTTTGAATATTTAGGTAAATATATAGAATGATATTAATCTTTAATTTTATTTTTTGGAGAAAGTGGATCATTCAAAGTAAAATATTCATGGTCATCTACTACATATTTTATTTGGGATGATGAATTAGAATGGTTTTCATCAAATTGGATATGAATATATTTTTCAATGGTTTTAATTATTTCATTAAATATTCAACAGGATTTAATTGTGTTTGAGTACCCAATAATGATTCTTATGTTTGATATTGGATCAAAATTTCCCAGTATATCTTTAGTGTTAAGAATAAAACATTTACTTCTAAAGGATTTGAAAATTATAAATCTTTGATTTTTTTTCCAAATATCATAAGGATTAATTTAAAGGATTGGTCCTACAATAACAATATTTATGATAAAACAATTGGTATTGACCACATTGACCCAAAAGTATTAGTGGAGTTTGAAATAATTCAAGTGGGATGTTGAGATTACTTAAAGAGTCAAATTCCATATTTTGAATACCCCATTTTGTTGAGGTTTTGTAGGAGTGGACAAAGATGATTACAAAATCGTAAAGTATTATGTTTATCAAACTATTTTTTTGAAAAATCTCCCCCATTATCACTTTGAATAGATTTTTTATTTCTATTTTCCATTTTTAACCTCCTATGTAAATCTTGTGAAGGCTTTTTAATCTTAATTTTTTGATGACAAAAAAAAGTTCAAGAAAATATTGTATAATCGTTGACAATCACAAAAGGGTTTGACTTTATAAGATACTTTTGACATGATTCAGTGTAAAAATATCATGGTGAAAAATATCAAGGGATTTATAAGTATATAAATTTTGTTTCAACTTATAAGATGTTTTGTATTGATTAACATGTTTTCAATGTACACAAACAATACAATCATCGAAATGAAATTTTGGTAAATATTATACTAGTAGATCTCAATTCAATTTAAGAAGCATGTGTGTGTTAAATTGAAAAAGGAATCCATGATAAATACAAGACACAATATATTTAACACTAAAACATTTATCATTTTTCGAATAAATATATTTTAAATCAATAATATAAATATTTTGAAAATAAAATTGATAAACATAAGTTTTCATTTGAAATAATAAAACTTTTAAAAATCATTTTTGAAAGATATTTTAAAATAGGTATAAAAAATTGGATAGTTCTTAAAAA
Source organism: Viscum album (assembly GCA_963277665.1). Taxonomy (NCBI): domain Eukaryota; kingdom Viridiplantae; phylum Streptophyta; class Magnoliopsida; order Santalales; family Viscaceae; genus Viscum; species Viscum album. Next base: position 886,845,285 of record OY728135.1, on the reverse strand, counting down.
TATGTTTTTAAACGATCTTGGAATTTTTTTTATAAGTATTTAATTGAAAAAACCTATTGTATCTATACCGATGATTTTACTTCTTTAATTTTAATTGAAAGCCTTGTATCATCCATCATATTTTTCAATGTGGTTAAATTCAAAGTGTTCATCACAAATTCTCATAGAGAATCCACTATCCATATATGGTGTTGTTTTTTTGGATTTATTATTTTGTTGGATTTTCTATAAATTATAGATTTTATGTTTTTGATAAAAAAAGTTTTGGTCCAAAATTGTTTGTTAAGAGAGATTTTGGTTGCCAAAGTCAATTTTAAATATGATTTTTTGAGATAAGATTTGAAATTAAATATGTATATATTTTCATATACCATATCAGTCATTTTTCAATTACTTTCATGAATTATAATCCTAGTATTATGTTGATTTTTAAAAAACGTTTTTTTTCAATTACCTTTTTGTAAAATTCTTGTTTTTAGAAGGTTTGGAATTATTTCAAAAACCAAAACCAATTTTTTTATTTCCTTGAATTTTTAAACCATATATATTACAACGATTTTGAATGACTTGGTTGAATTTTGTGAGAGATATTTTGAGATTCTTTATAATCAATTATAACTGATTCAAATTCTATTGAGCATCCATTTTTTTTGATTATTTATCTTTTTTGATTGGAATTTGATCCTTTTATTTAAACATTATATTATACTTATTTTTTAAGTTCTTAATATATTGAATATTTTTCAAAAAAACCTTAATTAATTTTATCATAACTATATTTTGGGTAATCATAGATTATGTGATTAGAAGAATAATAGGAAAAAGTGGAATTTGAGGAAAAAGAAGAAATTGATTTAAAGTTTACTTGATTACAAACCTTGACCTCATCCATGAGACACATAATAGTTTCATCACTTAATTTGATTGATGAGAGGGAATCATCACATTAACTCCTGGTTGAAACTGTTAAGGTTTTATTTATTTTATTATTCTTTTCTTTGTACTTTTTTTATTAAGGGAAATTTTGACCTTATTCATCCATATTTTTGTATTCAAACCTTGTCACTTATTGATTAATTTGATTATCCTCCTTTTTGGAACATTGTTTATATTTATTCTTTTTTAATAATTTTTTCATATTTTAGTATAAATGATCCATTTCATCACCACCATAAGAGTAGGCACTGCATAATTTGAGATAAATATTCTTTTTATCCCTAAATTATATGGATCCCTTATTATCTTTTCACTTAATTGTTATCTCATCGGTCATGGGAGATCTGATTAGCTCCTTGACCGACATTTTGTTATTATGATTTTCTTCTTGGATTGATATCACATTATGCAAACCAATTTCATGATAAAAAAAAATGATTTTATAAACTAAAGTTTTTATAGTAATAGTATAACTAAAAAGACTTTATTCTATTTCATATGTCGTCAATTCACATAAAATATTAGAAATTGTTGTTGGGGTTTGGCTTAGTGGTAAGAACCCCTTAATTCTACATTAAAAATGGCGGTTCAAAACCTATTGGGCGCAAGTACTATAGAAGTACTGTAGGGTACTGTAGCAGTAGCGACACTGTAGCAAGGGCGGGCACTATAGTGGCGGCATGTCACTATAGCGGTGGCAGGGGCACTATAGCAGCAGTGGTACTACGCAGGACTGTAGCAGTGTGGGTACTATAGTAGTACTATTCACAGAATGGGCCTTGGGGAAAAAAATGGGCCTATAGGCCATGTAATGGGATAAATTCCCATTAGGCCTTCAGGCTATGTAATGGGTCTCCTTATACCCAGTGAAAGAGGTCTTTTCTTTACTTTAATAATAAATAAGGCTTCGACCCAAACCTTAAAAAAACATAAAATATTAGAAATAGATTTGTTAGGATACATACTAAAACTTCAAGGTATTGTCTATACATATAAGGTCTAGTATGTTTTATTTTATTTTCTCCATCATGAGTTAATTCTTTGAGTTTCAATATTTTGTGATAATTTTTTCATATATAAATAAGATTAAAATTATTTTGGTCTATACCCAAATGTGCAGTTTTTATAGTTTTTCCGTATAATTCAAAATAAATAACATCATTAGGTGACCATATTTCTTATTTCTCACTAGTAGAAATATAATCATCCATAAACATTTTCAATAAAGGATAACCAATAATTCTAATAAAGGTGGACATAAATGTCTTCGAATAACTAAAATTTGAACCATCAAAATAATTTTCAGGACCAATATATTTCCCTTCATGAGCACCATAGGTGTCTGAAAAAGATACCATCCATTAAGAAAATAAGGGCTTTGAAATTATTTAAGATATTAAAAAATCAAATTTTTAAACCTAGTATATTTTTATAAAAAGAGGAAAAATTAGCTAAAAAAGCCTCCCAATTGATACCAAATATAGGTCAGAGATAAAATAGAAAGAGGGTGGGGGTGGGGGAATTCTATTTAATTTTTTAAAAGTGATTCTATAAAATAAGGGTTATTATATTGTGTGTAACAAGTTTAAGAATAAACCAAAAAATGTAAAGGTGTGTGTTTGGGAAATTAAAAAATTTTAATCTTAGTGAAAAATAAATTATAGAAATTATAAAAGAACACTTTAAAAAATGTGTTAGGAAATATATCAAGAAGGATCCCATATGTTATAGTGACCCTAGCATTTTACACATATAATTACACTATTTTAATCATAATTAAACCTAAAATTACATGCTAAGGATGGTGAAATATATTGTCTTGGAAGACTAGGTACATAAAACTGAAACCATAGGATAAATAAATCATTTATTTATTTATAATCCAATATGATCTGCTAACTTCTTCTGAGCCCTTACATCTGCATAGGATAACCTAGGGATAACATGAAGAAAATGATGAGATAAAAATCCCACTACGGAAATAAACATTAAAATAAAGCTTAGCTCATGGGTTAGAAGGCATAACATAATGCTATTAAAAGGCATGAAACCTGAGTAAACATAAGGAGTAATAACATGGGATCATATAATAGTGGATTAATAGTAAGGTGGTAGAAACATAAAACATTGCTTAATAATGAGTTAATGTTCATTTCTAATAGAGTATCACGAGTCTAGGCTAACCACCAAGATCATTACACATGGAGCACGAGTCAAGGCTAACCACCAAGATAGTTGTACATAACATCTAACGAGACTAAACATTACACAATGAATTAGATCACTATCTGGGAACACCCATTAAAACTTGTTCATGAATATTTTTTTGACGTAAATAATCATACATAATCAATCATACATAAACAAAAGGGCACCCATGGAAAGAATTGGGCATCATAATCATGTCATAGAGCATAATAAATGGACAAATCATAGAAGTGTCCATGAAAGGAAGGTATTAAATCATAAATGGACATTAATTAAGCAAAATATACATATATCATGATTATTAATGTAAAAACTAAGTTATAACTTGTAAAAATTTTATTTATTAAACTTTATAATTAAAACATTTTTGTGCAGTTTAAGGAGAATATTAATGAGAATTTAAAGAAGAAAAATTAACAATCCTTTATATAAATCCATAAGTGGAAAAATAAATATTTCACAATAAAATTATTAATTTTAAAACAATGACAGTTTCTTAAAAATATATTATAAAGTTTACTTGAAATTGGTTAAGAATTTGGGTTGTTCCCATAAATCGAGCTTGCATATCAGGAAGAATTGGGTAGGGAACCTTTTAAAAACATGTATATCCCTAAAAATGAAGGATGAATAGGTCTTGAAACATGATTTAGGAAAATATTAAAAAAAATTAGAATATTTTCATAAAAATATAATTTCATTTGGGTAAAAATAAATAAAGAATAACCTGAAGGAATAATGGAGGTTCGAGTAGAATCCCTTTTTTTAAGTCTAAAGGTGTTATTCAATTGATCATAATGTCCTAGATAATAAAATTAGATTCATTAATTTATAAATAAAGAACCCCTTTATACATTTATTTTATTTATTATAACCTTATTAAGTTCATTTATGGCCTTTTTGATGGGTTAATAGGTCTAATTTCATTGTTTAGGAGCACTGGTTTCCATGGTTTTCACGATTGGTTTACTTTTATACATGTATGAATGGTTGTACAAGGTGGGGGTAATTATCCATAATTGAACTTATGAGTTATGAATGAAATTTAATAGGTTAAATTTTTCTTATATATCTTTTAGTTTTATTTCATGAAGATTAATCATTAGATAAATAGTTAATGATAATCATTTGGGTTTATTTTGGTGATTTTCGATCACAACAAACTCATTTTGTTTTATAAACTAATATGATGTTTAAAAAATGATTAAAAAACATTACAAAAGATATAATACATATATTATAATCTGGTTCAACCATTTAAATGGTTTCATGATCATCCTTAAAGGTGGAATTAAAAGATTAAAGTACATCGTCCATGAAGTTGGTAGATTGACACCTCACATATGATGGTTCCATTATTAAAATAAAATAGAGAGGAGATGAGATTTTATGAGGAATTATTCCATTAACATGATAAAATTCTAGTATATGTAAAATACTAGATTTTCATGCCACTTGGACAAGGGTAAGTTAGGAGAATATAATAAAATAAAGGAACTTGAAAAGAAATTAAAAGAAAAGGTAGAGGATTTTACCACTTGATTGCTTCTTCTTGAGAGCCTCCTTAAGGGATTGGTTTTGGTATTTTGTTAAGAAAAAAATACCCTAGATGTGGGGTAGATGTTTTGGATTTGTATTGGGTAAAATTTTAACAAGTCTTAGGGATTGAGAGGTGTGAGGAAAAGAGGTGGAAAGGGGTAATATTTATAGTGGGGGAGATGGGTGTTTTTTCAATATTTAATCTTTAGTTTATTATTTTGGAACACGAATATGAATAGTTTTATAATAAACACAAAAAATATTAAACTAAGGAAGGATAGTTTGAGATTTTGGGATTACATCATCCATACATCATCTATGACTCCATAAATCATGTATTTAACATTTATCGTAAATTATCATATTGTACTCTTCATAAAAATTTCAAGTATTTCAAAAAAATACCAATAAATCACCCTAACCATTTTTAAACATGTTGAATTAAGAAATAAACTTCATTTTATGAAAATAACTTTATTAATATGGTAAATTTTAATATTAATTTAAATATCATTTACATGGAAAATATAGAATTAAAAATTATAACATATTTTATAACACTTTGGAAAATTACTAAAGGTATCATAAAATTGTATTAATATAATAATACATACAAATATTAATTTATGAATTAATTTTATTCAAATAATTTTTCTTTAAAAATATTAAATTATTTATAAAACTATAATTAAATATTTATGAATTAAAAAAATAAAAAAATACTTAATTAATAATTTTTGAAATATTTATTTACTTATACTATCTGTCATTTATTATATGGATAAATTTTATTTGTACTTTAATTGGAGATGTTACTATTCAATTGGATGGTTTACTATTCATAAGGGTCATATTACTTTTCTAATGCCTGAGTTGCTATTTTATCGGTAAATGTTCCTTAACTTCTAGAAACAATTCTTGTTTATATAATTAATAATTTATAAATCTTGTATTATGTTCTCTTATGTGTTTATAACATATTAAATAATTATAAGAATAATATTTCTATAGATAAAACTTTCAGTCATTAAATTCTTCCCCCCTTATGAAATTTGACCCTCAAAATTTCATTTTCCTTTCTAAGGTGAAAACAGGTGTGGGTGATTTTGATTCTTCGGTTCCTCAAGTTCCCATGTTTCCTCTTCATACTAATGGTTCCACCATAGTACTTTGACTAGGTGAGTAGTCTTATTGTGCATAAGTTTATCTATATGATCCAAGATCTTCACGGGCTGCTCCTCATAAGAAAGATCATTATCCAACCATACCACCAGTGAATTTAGTACATGTAAAGTGTCCGATATATACTTCCATAATCGAGATTATTGGAATATATCGTGTACTTGAGACATGGTTAGTGGAAGTGATAGTCAATAGGCCATATCTCCAACATGATCAAGGATCTTGAAGGGTCTGATTTACTTGGGTCTTAGCTTCCCTTTCATCCTGAATCTCGTGATTATAGCGAGCCAGCCCCATATGGCCAAGATCTGGTGTCTACTGATAAAAAAATTGGCATGATTATAAGGAATCAATCCCCGAAGAACCAATTAGTTTATTAGTCTTGGTGAAATAGATAAATAAATTAGTATTTCATTACAAATGAATACTTTTATTACAATATAACTTTTTTCTTCTTTATAAATAAATAACTTCGAGGATAACTCTTATCCATCTAGTAAAATACAAGTATATCTTACAGAGAATTCTTCTTGGATTACTGGGGAAATAAACATAATAAGAGTGAGCTCAAATTCTTATAAAGGGAAAATTATTGTGGAAGAAATAATAAATCAATGAGAATAGTCAATATGAAAAGGTGAATAACTGAACGCACATGCCATGTAATCAATAAACTGAGTGGAAAGGTAATAACTAGAAGCAAACAACATTTAAATAACTAGATAATACAATATCAATATGAAATGTTACGAAACTGAAACACATGAATTTTATTCAATGAACCGAATATGAAATATATCCATAGATATCTCGATGCATTATATCATGGATGAATGATAACTGAATCATGAAAAATGAAATACATCCATAGATATGTCGATGAAAAATCTCATGGATGAATATTATTCGAATATAAATGATGTAAATTCTTAATTATTAGATTCCATGTATCCTATGTATATGGTAACTTTACCATCGAGAACTTTCACAAGACATTTTACAAAATGTAGGGTAAAAATCCATCTAAGGTGGATAACCAAACGACTTGTCCCATGAGACTTCCGATACATAAAGTGGATATCTATAACAAGGCCCCAGCCACTTCATATCATTCCAAAAAATTCCTCATTTATCAAATAATTGATTTAAAAATGTTACTTATCTGATATCTATATGGATTAGAAGAAACTGATTAATCAATAAACATTAAAAGTATACACTGTATGTAAAATGGTATACGGTTTAGGAAATATTAATATCCATGATAAATGAAGTAGATAATTTAGGGGAATTTCAATGTTCAATGATAACAAGATATTGGATATTTCAAGGGGACTAATAAATAAATCATGGAAGTGAATATGAATACCATCCTTGGACAAATAAATCATAAACCATCCAGAGAAAGATTAAGGATAGTATCAATATAAAAAAATACCATGTGGATTAAAAATAGAGGGTTTTTTCATTGATGAAATAAAATATTTTATTTTAAAACTATTCCTGTGGAAAATATCTTTTTCTTTTAAAAACCTTTTTGAAAATATTTTTCTTCAAAAATAAACCCTTTAAACTTGAAAAGGATTCTTTAAAGAAATGATGGCAGATGAATCCGTACATTTCATACGAGGTAAAAAGAATATTCCTTTTATATGAAAAAATGTTAGAAAATGTATCATTAGGAAAGTGACAAGAATATTCCATTGAAACATTAATAAAATAAAAAAAGTTAAAAATTTATTTACCAAATCACTTTAATATAATTTTTAAAACCTTTTAATAAAACACAGTTTTTTTGAAGACAAATATTTCTCTAATTAAAGAGAGAAATGATGTATGATTTTCTTTAAAACATTTTCTAAAAAAATTTGACTACCAAAGAGTGATAAATGGTAATAATTCTTGAAAATGGTCATTAATAACCACTGAATAGTGAAATGTATTATTGAAAAATGGTTTTATAATTTCCTCAATTGGAAATTCCATTTAAAGATCATTAAGATTAGTCTTGAGGAAAATAATCTTTAATCATTCCAAAGTGTCCCATAAAACTTTTAAATATTTTAAAAAATAATACTCATGTTGGCATAAAATTATATTATTTTTTACAATAAGATGAGAGTAATTATATTTATTATATATCATGTAAGTGGTAGTACACACACCATGTAAATGAAACTATGTGGATAATAGTAATTAATCCTTAATGGAATGTAAATTGAGGTGAAAATCTCTTATATATTAATCAAATGACCCAAAAGTGATAATCACCAAATGAAACATCTAAATACCATGAGGATAATTGGTTTAAAAATATTATATGTCAATGTAGAAGTATGTACACCATGTATAAGAAATTATGTGCACAATAATTATGTATACCTCACAGAATGAAAATGATACAAGAATCCCTTACCTTGCATTTCCTTTTAGGTGAACGTCCTTTAAATTCAGGTATAATTAACTTATGTTAATTTTATACCTGATTCATAACCATTTTCATGTTTATAATTACTTTTATTTCACTTATTAACATGTTGTGTACAACTACTCAAACAATTATGTTTACATCGGGTGTTTTTGTCAAAATTTGATTAATGTGTCAAAAACGACTATTGTTTTTCAACTCTGATCACAGGGTTAATTAGATAACATGTACAAAATAATAACCATAATATAATTATTATATTTATAAATAAATTATAATTTCAAAATCAATAATTAAATATATTTTTGAAAATGAGAATATGTTACAATCATGGAGACGACTGGTCATATGTATGCACGAGTAACGTTCCCATTTTAAGTGATTATTATGGGAAGATGGTGAGTAACACCATATCAATCCAAAATGATCATTATATATTAAATAACATATTATTTAATCATACATACTTATAAAATTGATTTATTTGGTGTAAAAGGAATCACATCATGTGAGGAGGCGGTGGTCCACTCGTCCACGAATAACGTTATCACTTTTTTAAATGTGTGAAAGGGTAATATAGAAAATGATATATATATATATATATATATTATATTTACAGAAATATAATTTTGTCACGAATATTATATAGACATTTTTTGTGTCTCATAAGTTTAATTAAAACCATTATTTATACATTCCATTCTATTGTGAACGAATCACTATGCTTTAAGGGGGCGGTAGTCCACACATCCTCAAACGATGTTATAATATTAACGTAAAGTGGAAATTAATAAAGGTATATGAAATTAAATTATTATAGAAGTATAAAGACACAATAACTATCATATATAATATATATAAATATATTTTTCATCATAATGGATTCCATGAGAGGTGGTAGAGAAAACATTGAATAATTATCGTTTCATGAGGTAGTAGTTCGCCACACACAGAAACATTATATTCGTTACCCATTAGATGGTGGTGTGTGTAAGTTTAGATATAAATATCAGTATAAAATAATCTTAGTATATTTAGGATACTATTTTTGTCACAAAATAACAAAATAGGGATATTTTAGGGGTTAGATAATGGAAATGAAACTAGAGAGATTGAGAAAAGACATTACCTTTTAATTGGGAAACTTTTTTTGTTTTATAAAAAGGCATCCATGGAAGGAAAAATTCCCAAAGGGTAGCTTCTAGGTAAAGGTGAGGGATTTTGGGAAGCCATTTGGGCATATATTGTCTGAAATTAAGTAATTGGAGAGGTGTGATGAATGGGTAGAGGTGGTGACCTTTTATAGTGAAGCAAAATGTCTCACATGGTATTCTTGAAAAGAAGTTAGGTGTACACTTGTTCCTACCTAAAAAAAGTAATAAAAACAAGAAAACTCATGAATGGAATGTTAATGTCTTAATTATATCTATAAAATCGGTTTTGGATAAGTATCTAGGTAATTTGGGCCCTTAAACATAGGGATTTAGTCCATTTTATGCCTAATTACACCTTAATCACTGTAATTAATTTTAATCACGTTCTGTAATATTTTTTGTCAAAAATTAAGTTGAACTTATTTGAAACAAAATATTATCTTGATTAAAATTATGTATATCAAATTTTCTAAATTAAAATTACAAAAGCATCATGATTTGGAATAAAGCTAATATCGTAGACATACAGATTAACTAGTTTTAGTAGAAAAATGTTCAAAATATTGTTATGTTTTTATATTCAATTTATAAAGTTAAATTGATTCTAATGAAATAAATTGTATTAATTGATATATAATTTATCAAATGTGACTTTAAAACAAATTTATTATATAATTTAACATTAATAATTATTTAAACAAAAATACGGGTTTAACTAAAATGCAGTATTTTCAACTATTCACTAAAAAATGATGTTTCTCTGAAAAATACAAAAAATTTATCCTAAGATAATTTTGACATTATTAATTGAAAAATAAACTTTATTTTATAAAAATAAATTCATAAAAGTGTCAAAATTAAGATTCAATATAGGTTAACTATTAAAAGGTGGTATAAATGCCTTAATAAAAGTATAGATTTTTATGTGAAATATTGGGTTTACTCCTATCTAATGCTTACCAAATCTATTGAATTAATATAAAAAATAATTGATTGAATTTGTAACATATTTATTATATTAAAATTATTAACTAACAATAATTACTTTTATTTATTATCGTAAAACAACTTCTTGAGCATAAAAAAAGTTTTCTATAAAAATATACTTTTAATATTCAATTGGTTCTTATATTCATTTATAATTTATTTGTAACCAATGAATTAGTTGTCTAAACCAAATATTTTCATAAGTTAGTTAATACTATTCATAATGGATAGTTTATATCTTATAATATTATAATAATATGTTGTTGTTTGTTGAAGCTGGGTCTTGCATATAACACAAGCTTTCGAGGAAGGTTGCTCTTATGTGTAATGCAAGCTATTGAGAAAGGTGGATCTTGCATGTAACACACGCTAATTTTGTGTTTCATGAATGAAATATATTATAAATAGTAAATATATTATAATGTATCTAGATGTTATATTATTTTATGTTCTTGCTATTGTGTGTCATACATACTATCGAATACAAGGTTATTACATAAGTTTTTTAGGGTGTCATAATGATCCTCTTCCATAGAGATATTCAGAGGAATATCATGTCACCATGTTTAAACTCAAGGTCTCATCGACGATTTTCTGCATATCTCTTTTGTCATTTTTGGGCTGCCTTGATGTTCTACTGAATTATTTCACCTTTTCCACTAATTATTCAACCATTTCAGGTCCTAGTATCTTACATTCAATGACTTCATCCTAGCATGTCAGTGTTCAACATAGTTTCCCATAAAGGTATTCATATAGAGCCATTTGGATGCTCGATTGCAGACTATTATTGTAATATAATTCAACTAGTGGAAGATGTTGGTCCCATCCTCCTTTGAAGTCAATATAAAATTCTCTTAACATATCATCCAGTATTTGAATAGTCTGCTCAGATTGACCATCTATTTGAGGAAGATAGGCCGTACTGAAATTTAGCTCAATTGTTAGAACAGTTTGGAGACTTTTATAGAACTATGAGGGGAATCTCGGTCTCAGTCACATACAATAGATATTTTTACTCCATACAGACTTATAAATTCTTTAATGTATATCTGTGAAAGTTGATCTAGTGATAATTCCTCTCTAAATGTGATAAATTTACTTGTCTTTGTAAGATGATCCACAATAACCCATATAGTATTGTTTCCTATGGATTTATTTTGGAGTCCAATGAAAAATTACACGGTGGTGCTTTCACATTTACATGTCGGTATGGGTAATGGTTTCATCATGCATTTATACCTTTTCCTTTCAACTTTTACTTTTAGAAATACCAGGCACTTTGATGTATATTTAGAAATCTCCATTTTGATATTGTCCCACCAAAAGTTGTCCCAAAAATATCGATACATCTTTGTGCTCCCTATGTGAATAGATAAGGTTGAGATATGTGCTTTATTAAGAAGATATTTATTTATCTTTTATGGTACACATATTCATGAAGAAAAGCTTACAACTCTATCCTCACCGATCTTAAACTTGGAGGATTTCCCATTATAGATAGCTTCCACCCTTTTCTCAATTTCCATATCATTTATTTGAGAATCCTTTATTTTCCCTATAAGGGGTGATTGATAAATCATTTGAAAAAGGATTGATGATGTTACACCATTAATGATTCCAATTTCCATCCTTTTTTAATAAAATAAGATTGGATCCTTCTCAATTTTCCTTATTGATAAAGATAGAGGATCCTTTCTACTTAGAGTATTTTCCACCTTATTTGGCATTCCTAGATGGTGGCAGATTAATCAGTCATAATCCTTGATAAGATCTAACCATATTCAATGGTAAATATTAATCTAATTATCTGTGAAAATATATTTTAGACTCAGTATATATCTCACACTTCCACCCATAGAGATAATGCCGCCAGATTTTCAATTCAATGATAAGAGATGCGAACTCCAGATCATGCATGGGATATTTTTTGTAATGGATTTTAAACTACCTTGAGACGCATGATATCACTTTATCATTTGGTATCAGTAAAAACCCAAATCCCTTTTTCGAAGCGTCTTTGTACACCACAAAGCGTTCTGCACTTTTCTTGAGTGTGTGTTGCAGTACATTGATAAGCCTCTTTTTGGGCTCCTTAATGATTTCCTCACATTCTTGAGTCTAGAAAAACATCACTACCTTCCGTGTTATATTGTTTATTTGTTTTTAAAATCATGATATGTTATTAAGAAAATCATCTATAATACCTAGCTAGGATATGGAAACTATAGATCTCTGTTATAGAAGTTGACATAGGACACTCATCATCTGCCATTATCTAGAAAGGGTCTACAAATATCCCTTTTTTGGTGATGACATACGCCAATAATGATACTTTATCCATAGAGAAGTCACATTTACTATACATTATATAGAGTTTCTCCCTTCGTAAAATCTTCAACTATGTATTCAAATTTCCCTAATGTTCCTCCTTTCTCTTATAGTGTATCAGAATATCAACGATATTGACTACCACAAATTTATCAAGGTAATACCTAGAGACTCTCTTCATTAAGTTCATGAATATTACTGGAGCATTAGTGTGTCTTTAGGGAATCACTATGAACTCATAATGTTCATACCCTTTTTGGAAGGAATTCTTGGTTATATCTTCCTTCCTCACCTTTAATTAGTGATATCTAACCGAAGGTCCACCTTTGAGAAATAACTGGTCCCACATAGATGATCTAACAAGTCATCAATCTATAGTTGGGGATACTTGTTCTTAATCATGATTTTATTTAATTCACGAGAGTCAATGAAGAGGTTCATTGATACATCATTCTTCTTGAGAAGGAAGTCCGGTGCACCTAATGGGGAAGCACTCGGGCATATAATACCCTTGTCTAGATTCTCCTGAAACTACTTTGTTAGTTATTCCAGTTCAGTAGTGGACATTGTATAAGGTGCCTTTGATATAGGCAGTGATCCAAGAATATGTTCAGTTGAGAGCACAACCTATTAGTTAAGCGTAAGATTAGAAAATTCTTTAGGGAATACATCAGTGTAATCCCTCACTATGGGAATATCTTCAAGCATGATCATCTCCTTTGTCTCAATCATTTGAGAAAGATATTCTTTCTCATAAAGAAATAATATCCATATTTAAGATAATGATTTTGAAAGAGTTTGGTCTTCCTACATACTCTTGTAATGAATTGGAGGATTCTTGAAGATGTGAAGAGCGATATACCTTTCCTAATAGTTGATGTTGACTTCATATAATGATTGGAAATCCATTGCCAAAATAGAACAAAACTCTACCAATGGGAGTATGAAAAGATTTTATGGAAGGTTTAGTCCAAAAACATTAACTGAGGAGGAGTTATGTACTTTTTATGCAATAATTTCCCTATTTTATATTCTCACAGATAAATCATCCTCCAATTTTTGAGGTGGTGTTTCAATAGTTATACTAAACTCGCATGATATAAAAGAATGCATTAATCCAGAATAAAATAATTTGTTTTCAATTCTTGACTGAATAACCAGCATACCTATCACCACATCATTTTGAGGTTCCATGTCTGTAGTAGTGATAACATATGTCCTTCCTTACTGCCTTGGAGGCTGTTGTTGATTTCCTCCAACAACCCCGGGCTTAGGAAACTAGTTTTCAAAATGACCATGTTCCTTGTAGTTGAACCACTACACTATAGGCTATGTGTTGATTTGAACATTCCATTATTATTTTAAATTAATGAAAATCTTAATATCCCATCATCATTTCATTGACAAATTCCCCATTCTTTCACATTTAAAAAAGTTTTTGGTTCCCTTTAGACAGTTCCCAAGATGCTTCTTCCCATAGTTTTAAGATGTGTGATATTCAGTCTTTTTTTCAATCATAGAATTTATTTGTAGATCCATCCATATTAGATCCAATTTTCATATTTTTTTTACAGAGATCAAGATACTATTGGGAGTCTCCGATCTCCTTTTCAACCTTGAGGGTACAATAGAAAATATTTTCTTAAAATTCAAACTATTGAATCTCCAATTATTATTTTTAGACTTGTCTCTAGTCAGCTAATGAAGTTATCCACATTTCATTTAGTGTTTATGAGAAATCCAGAGGTGTATATTGCTAAAATTGTAAAGTTTTCTTCATACAAACTGATAGACTAATCTTCCTTTTGTTTAAGTATATAGATGTCTCTTTCTATCTTGAGATGGAGGATTTAGGAAAAATATTTATTGAAAACCATTATCTTGAATTCCCCCTAATCCATGGAATCAATTTCCTCCTAGGAATTCATATTTTTTTGTCATTTTTCACCACTGATCAGCTTACCAATGAAGTTAATACACTATTCCATTAGGAGGGGAACATAAGATCCACTAAACATGGGAGACCTTTTTTTCATGAAGGATTCAAAGGAAATTTGCTCGTTCCTTGAAGACGGAGGGAATTACGTATGATTTAAATTATTATTCATAACTTGATCTAGCTTAGTAAGTACATTCATAATGTTTTGATCACTCATTCACATCATATTTTTCATATAATTAGGGAAATCCTCACATATCCTATCACATTGATTGTTGGCACATTTTCTTTTATTTCCCGTTATTACCTAAGAAAAATAAAGTACAATTAGGGGGCTTGAATACCTAGCTAATAAGTATAAAAAGTAAACTTGAAACAAAAAAGGATAAACACTTTTAAATAAAATTATATCCTAACTTTTAATTACCTAGGTTTCATTCTAGGTTGTCCATGATCAGTTTTCTGACATCTATTCTTATGGGATTTTTTATTCATTTAATAATGGTTCATAATGAGCTTATGAATGTACCAAAGCATATCCCCTAGGAGTGCCAAACTAGGTTTGCAGTAAGGCCCATTATTTTGTACCTGGTTACCCTAAGTTAGCCCCATAACACCTTATTGGAGTTGTTAATCCTTGGTAAATCTATTCCAGAACCACTTTCACTTGTATTATCTAGATAGGGATGTATTTTCTTGGTAAACCAATCACTCTATAATCACCAAAATTTTGGGTTGTTTTCTCATAACATGTCTTATCCATATGGTTCTAACTAAAATTATCTATTCATAGTCACAAAAAATAAGTACAATTTTCGTCTGATATGAACTATAGTGACCCTAGCCTTTTATTCATATCATTACATTTTTTAAGTATAATTAAACATCAAATGATAATCCTATGATCATGAATTATAGTGTCTTGGAAGACTACGTACATAAAACTGAAGACATGAGACTATATAAAACATTTCTATATTTATGATACAATAAGAGATCCTCACTTCCTTGGATACCTTACATCTATGTACGATAACCTGGGTATAACATGAATAAAGGGATGAGCTAAAAATCCGAGTGAGGAAATAAACATTAAAATAATGATTAACATATGGGTTAGAAGGCATAACATAATGACATAAAATGGAATAGAACATGATTAAACATAAGGAATAATAACATGGGATCATATAATGATGGATTCATAGTAATGTGTAAAAAACCTAAAACATTACTTGAACATGATTCAAGGATCATTTCATATAGATGATCATGTGTCAAGGCTAACCACCAAGAACGTTTCATACGAAGCATGAGTTAAGGCTTGCCACTAAGAATGTCGGATATAAGGTCTCATGAGACTAAACATTACCTAGTTCATTAGAGTGCTATCTTGGTGCACACCTCATAACATGTTCACAAATATGTTTTCCACATAGAGAATCATACATAATCAACCAAACATAAACATAAGGGGACCCATGGTAAGAATTAGGTATCATAATCATGTCATAGAGGATAATAAATGGGCATATTATAAAAGTATCCATAAAAGGAATTAATTAAATAATACATGAAAATTAATTAAGGAAAATAGGTATATATCTTGATTTTTTATGTCAAAATGAATTTATAACATGTAAAAATATTATTTAAGAAACTTTAGAATTAAAATATTTTACTGTGGTTTAAGGAACATATTAAAGGGAATTTAAAGAGGAAAAGTGATTAATATTTTATATAAAACAAGAAGTGAAACCGTGAAGTTTTCAGTATAAAATGATTTATTTTATTAAAATAATGGTGGCATAAAAAATTATATATTACACTTGAAATCATGTAAGAATTTTGGAAGTTTACTTAAACCAAGATTACTTATCGGGAAGAATTGAGTGTGGAACCTGTTGAAAACATGTATATCCCAGAAAAATAAGGATGAATTGATCCTGAAAAATGAGTTTTTAATATATAAAAAACTTTTATAAGATTTAAATAAAAATATAATTTCATTTGGGTGAAAAAAAGAAAGAGTAACATGAAGGAATAATGGAGGTTCGGGCAGAATCCCTTACCTTAAGTCTGAATGTGATCTTCAATTGATCTTAATGTCCTAGAAAATCAAATTATATTCATTAATTACTAATTAAATAACCATTTATACATTTATTTTATTTATTTATGTCCTTTTTGATGGGTCAAGAGGTGCAACTTCATCATTTAGGAGCATTGGTTTCCTTGGTTTTCATGATCGATTTACTTATATATATGCATGAAAGGTTGTATAAAGTGGGAGTAATTGTCTATAATTGAACTTATGTGTTATTAATGAAATTATAGAGGTTAAATTGGTATTATATATCATTTGGTTTTATGATATGAGGATGAATCATTAGATAAATAGTTAATGGTAATCATTTGGGTTTATTTTGGTGGTTTTTGATCACAATGAACTCATTTTGTTTTATAAATGAATATAATGTGTAAAAAATGATTCCATAACATTAAATAAGATATAATACATATATTTAAATATGGTTAAATCATAAAAATGATTTCATGACCAACCTTTAATGTGTAATTGAAATATGAAAGTACTTCATCTATGAAGGTGGTAGACCAGCCCCTCACGAATGATGTTTTCATTCGTAAAATAACCAAAAGAAGATATGAGATTTGATGAATAAAGATTCCATAAACATGATAAAATTAAATTATATGTAATATAATTGAGTTTTCATGCCACTTTTAGATGGTGAAGTGAGGAGAATATAAGAAAAGAACAGAACTTGAAAAGAAATTATAAGAAAAGGGAGAGGGTTTTACCTCTTGATTCCTTCTTCTTAAGATCCCCATTAATGTATTTTTTCCTGTTTAAGACAAAAAACTCTTAGTTTTGTGGGATAGGTTTGGAAATATTATTTTCCATAATTTTTACATGGCACAAGTCTTGATAAGTGCGAGGAAATTAGGTTGTTAGGGTGGTACTTACAGTAGATGAGAGGGGTGTTTTCTCGATACTAAAACAATTAGTTTAATATTTTGGCTAAATGTGAAAAATAATTTGAGAATTATCACCAAAAATATTAAAATAATGATGTATAGTTCAATATTTTGGTCTTACATCATCCATATATCATCTATGACTCCATAAATCTTGTATTTTTCATTTATCGTAAATTATAATATTTTACTATTCAAAAAAATTCAAGTTCTTCAAAAATATTCTAGATATTCAACCTAACCATTTTTTAAGTTTAGAATTAAAAAATTAACTCCATTTATGAAAATAATTTTTAAATATAGTACATTTTAATTTTTATTAAAATCATCATTTACTTAGAAAATACAGATTTAATTTTTTTATTGATTTTATAACACTTTAAAAAATTATTTAGGGTCTAATAAAATTCTCTTAAAATCATAATATATCATAATATTAATTTATCAATACATGTTATAAAAATATTTTTTTGAAATTATTAATTTTTTCATAAAATTGTAATTTAATATTTATGAATTACGGAAATACCAACACTTAATTAAATTTTTTAAATATTTATTTACATATACTATGATATAATAATATCATATTGTGGCTTATAAGATGGATAAATTTTATTTATACTTTCATTGGTGAGGTTTCTATTTAATTGGCTGATTTACTATTCATAATGGTCACATTAATATTCCAAATGTCAAGTTAATATTTCATCGGTAAAGGTTCCTTAACTTGTAAAAACACTTATTTAATTCATTAATCATTTATAAATCTTGTATTATCTTTTCAAATGTGTTTATAACATATGAAATAATCATAAGAAGGGTGTTTCTATATATAAAACTTTGGGTCATTACATACATCTCCTCCAGTCAAGAAGGATTGAGAGGGTTATATTTTTCCCTTGGATTTAATGGAAACTAAGAGAAAAATAATAATAAATAAATCCCTTTATTTTAATGAAAAAGTACAAATAAAGATACATTTGTTTTTAATAGAATTTAAGAACCAAAGACTCCCACCTTAATATTTTGAACACCTAAAGAAGAAGATGAAGAAGATATTGGATCATTTTAATAAATCCTTAAAAAAACTCAACTCTATCTAGGATATTTAGAAGAATATTAAATGTGTAGAGAGAAATAGAGATGATTGAACAATAGTCTTTAAAAATTAAAACAAGGGTGAAAAACTTCACTAAGAGAAAAGGAAAAAATAAATTTTATTTAAGCAATCGAACCCAATTTTCTTT
Source organism: Viscum album (assembly GCA_963277665.1). Lineage (NCBI taxonomy): Eukaryota > Viridiplantae > Streptophyta > Magnoliopsida > Santalales > Viscaceae > Viscum > Viscum album. The sequence goes on along the minus strand of OY728135.1, from coordinate 886,826,331 downwards.
TTGATAATGGAAGTTTTCTCTGATATTTCTCGCAAAATGGCATCATAGATCAATCATGGAATATATGGTGGAAAGTGGAGGTAAAATATGTACAAAAGTTATATCTAATACTACCCTAACATATATTTCTATCATTATTATGTTTTGGAGGTCTCTAGATTCAATCCCAGACTTAAATAACCCATGTCAAGGGTTTAAAGTGACATATTTAATTCTCTTTAACCATTCTAGATTGAAGACACCAACTAGACACTTGATGACACTAACTACTTAGTATTTTTTATCTCCACTATACTGTGTAGAATACTGTAACTATCTAGTAAGCTCTACCAGATATATGACAAGCTTAACAGAACTGTAGCTTCCGCTGTCTTCTTTAGCTCCTGGTCAGTACATTCCAACAGTCTGGTTGGTGCTTCTTGGTTGTGAGGGCCTTCAAATTGACCCTCCATTCTCCACTGGATTCCTTTATTTGGTCTATTTACTTATTTTAAGAATGTGTAATAAATATGACTGAAAAACCTTAAAATGGGTTTAGAAATACCTTTAGTGGTTATAATATTAAAAAAAATTAGAGGTTTAACACCCTGCACGGTTGGAACATGGTTAGGGGAAATCATTAAAACAAATTATGTGGGGTGTGGCTGTTTTGTTCAATGTATTCCACATGGTTTGTGTATGATTTAAAAAACTATGCAACGAAAACTTATTTCCTTCCCAATTTTACTTAAAAGGTGAAATGAACATTGTCCTTTATTTATTATAAGGGTTTTTATCCCCATCTCGACTCCTACTAATGTAGCTGATCACCTGTGGTTTGGAAGGAGAGATCCTTTTTATACCCTTAGAGTTTGGATTCCAATCTCTTGGTTCCAAGAGGTTCTCCAAGGTAATATCTTATTTGTTCCTCTATTCTCTTTACCTCTCTTTCCTCTTCCATTTTTCCTAGGTTTCCCTTTCTCCCTAGAACCCTAATTACTATTCAAGTGAGATATAAGTTTTGGGTTGGCTCTAACTGAGGGTTTTATTCATTTTGGGCATGTAGGGGGATATTATTTTCTTAATTGGATGTTTTCCATGGAAGGTGCAATGTTGTTATTGATTTCCACTTAGACTGAGGTGGGTGTTTCTATGAAACACTTTTATTTTTAAATTCATGATATTTTTGGTTCTAAATTTCATTTTCTGTAAAATTATAATTATATATGATATTTGTGATGAGTTTCCAAAATTATTCCCCTAATTTTGGGCTTGTGATAAAGGATTTTTAATGTTAATTGTAGATGGATTCCTTATAAAGGATAGTTTGGAACCATGCAAAATAAATTATTTGATTCTTTTTGAAATCCTCATTATTCCCTTTGTTTTTTTCTTCCCTTTATAGTTAATTCTTTTTTTATTATTTTAATATGATAAAATGGGTTTGTTTCCTCTAAGAGTGTTGGATGTGAGGTGAGATTTGATGTTATATTTTATTGATTTATATATTGTTAAATGCGTGTTTGATTTGTCAGCTTGTTTAGAGTTTTGTCATGGGAATCTAGGTAACTATGTCAGAGGTGTTGTTTTATGCTATAATAATTTATCACATGCTTTGGATAGTGTCCCTCCCATTGTGTGATTCATCAAAACCAGATGGTGATTCCCCATAAAAGGCCTGTGCATGATAGTTAGGTGACTTGGGGTTTATTTTTGGTGTGTGGTAGGCCCAAATTCAATCTTATGTTATTCTAATATAATTAATATTTTCTCATATTATTACCTAGGGTGTTTTCCTCATAAATTGTTACATGAACAATGGTTCCATGTGGTGGATTTTCTATTTGTTTGTATCCCATTTTTCTTATCTTATTTGTGTCACCATTCACATTATAATTATTATATCTTGTTATTATACCCATATAGAATGGTGAATGAATGGGTTGTGTAATTATACTTCTATTGTTGAGTATGTTTTATAGTAATGGTGTTTCTATAGTGGGTTTTTATGTATTTTTTCTAAAATGAAATGTGAAATTATTGGTTTTATGATTGAGATTTTATAATGGGTATGAAATTGGGACACTAAATTTGCCCCCTAAAATCAATGGCTTTCTTATTTGCGATGGGATTTCAGAACTATTTAATATAATGAAAATTATTCTTTACTTATTATTAAAAGAATATAGTTTAGATTTTGTTTGGAAAGTATTAAATTTAAAACCTTATCTTCTATTTTATTTTAGACTATAAATTACAATCTACTTTAAGAAAGGAATTTCATAAACTCTTTAGTGATATACTAATAGGCCTATTCACCCACAACCTTCATACAAATTTGTGTCTATTTGTGTGTGTATAAAACTATCATTTTATTTATAGGTTATAGATTTTTTATTATACTGGATATCACTCTATTAGGTATCTAATGGAAGAGATATGATATGGTGAGTGTTGCTAGGTTTTATTGAGATGCTCATGCTGTTTGGTTGAGGTTTAGTTTTATTTTGGGATTATATATGTATTAGATAAGCCAAAATCTTATCTTCTTTTTTTTAGTTTTCCATTTCATTACCCATTTTTTTTAATTTTTTAGATGAAGTCACATGTTGATATAAGTGAGTTTGATTATTTTTTATATTGGTTGTCACTCATTTTCTTCTTTTATTTATTTGTATTAGCTTATTATGTTTTTTAGGGATGTCTATCTTTTGGAGGAACCTAGATTCTAGTCAAGGATATTGTTGAAATTAAGTATTATTTTATGTTGAAATCATTCCCATATATTCTATCTTTAATGACCTTGAAATTTTTATAGGACTATAGGGATCGAGATTTCCCTTAAAGACTTGTTGTGGGATGAACAAGATGATGTGGAGAGTACACCAAAGATATTTTGTAAAAAAATGTTATCAGTGAACCCAGTTTTTATTTTTTGTTCATTTTTCAGTGAGTAGATAGAAATTTAAGGACTCGAGAGGTTGTTGTAAGTTTAGTTAAGTTATCTCTTACCCATTCCTAACATCGGGTTCTCATGGGTAGTCAATATATACATCTTGAATTTTTAATTTCTTTCACAAATTTTTTGATGTATTTAATTTTTTTGTATATAGTATTTGTATAAAAAACGAGTTATAAAAGTGGTTTTTATAGTTTTATTGAGTTTGGGGTGAATTTTGTGATGGATTAGTGTTGTATTGTTAGCCCACAAGACCTTTTAAACTACATGGAGCACATACATATGGTTATGTGGACTTCAGAGAGGCTCTTTAATAGTTGGTGCGTGGTCCATAAAACCATGTTTCCAAATCATGAATAACTATGATCTATTCTTGTTTTTTATTCAATCTATTTTATTTCTAAATTTCACCCAAAGTGTTTCCCACTTGTTGGAGAAAAAATAAAGAGGTATTTTATAAACATTGGATGTTGTTAAAGTGATTTTTTCTTGATTTATTATGTTATATTTTTTATGATCAATGTTTTAAAGGAATATTTTTAGTGTAAATGATAATTTCCCCAATATTTTGATTTAGATAAAGTTTTTATGGGATAATTTAAAAATAAATGAAAATTTTTTCATAAGGTGTTTTATTAAGTGGTTGATTTATTAATAGATTTTTGAGATATTTCAAAATCTATGTGGGTCTTTATGTAAATTTTTTGACTTATTTATGGATTAATTTAAAATTTAATTTATAATGAGACTGTTAAATAATATCATTTAATTTGAAATGTGGAATGGAGTGTTTTACTATGGTTGATTTTATTTTAAAATTAGGTGGTATATTGTTTGAGTACATTCACTGGTAATTTTTTTTTTCAAATTCCTTATTATAAATCAGTTGCTTTAAATAATATAAGTTTTTATGCTCTGTTGATGCTGTTAAAGTTGTGTTTGGTTATTGTTTTTGGTATATAATTATTTAGGTGGTTGGTATGAAATTTGGTTTTGTGTGAAAATTGGATTTTGTGAAATATTTTTCCTATTTGATATGAGGTCTTAGGGCATATTCGTATAATTAATTTTGTTTTCATAAAAGGTGTTGGAATTAAAACCAATTTTTTGGTTTATTTTTGAAATATTTTGAATCTCATGGATCATGTATCCATGAATTGTAGGGTTTAAAATGAAGACAAAAAAGTTATATTGAGTTATTTTAAAGGGTTAATCAGTTTGAAATTAAGTTGGTTTATTATTTTAGAAGGGAAAATTGGTTATTTTTAATGTTGAGATGAATGTTTTGAAATTACCTCACTGACTAACAATAGATATTTTTTATTAAAAGAGAAAAAAATGAAAGTAAACTAAAATTTAAAAATGGGATCATGGGGGACACAAATAGTGAAGTCTGAGGGAATACCCTAAGATAATACGAGCACAAAAGAAATGTATTTTTCATTGATTTTAGAAAAGACAAAGTATTGACTGGTTTTTGAAAAGTGAACTTGGCTTAATAAATTATTTTTTAGACTATTGTTAATAAGGGTTATGGTTTAGAAGGGATGTATAAATATGTCATTTAAAATTGACTTGTTTTAATGAATTGATCTTTTAGATTTATCCATTGGATGACATTGGGAAATTTTTTATTTTATTATAAAGCATGATTGGATTAGTTTTATATTTTATTCTATGTATATTATTCCTCTTTAAATGTTTAAATATAATGTGTAACATCTTTTTTAGGGAACAAAACTGAGAACGATTACTTTTTTATTCTAGGTGTAATTATATTAGTTTTTTCTCTACCTAGGCTCTAAGTAGAGTGGTGGATTTGGGATAATGTCTTCTAATATAATTGATAATGACTTTCTAAAAGGCCATTTCATTAAGAGATGCCTTTTTCCCATATATTAGTTATCAAGGTTTAGTATTCTTTAAGACTTATTATCTGTTATTAGTATAAGATAATTTTTGATTTAATCTGGGTATATGGGATCATTTGTTAGATTTATTCATGGGGAGCTAGATGTTAATAGATATTTTGAGGTAATTTTTTTAGATTTTTATTTTGGTTTCCTCATTGATTATTTTTTATGTAGATTTTTTTGTGGTTCTGTGTGATGTTGGTTTTCATGAGGATTGATTGTTGATTGGTGGGCATTTAAAGGACCTTGGGTGTGGGTTTTGGGTGACTAAGAATTAAAAAATAACAATTCCGGTTATTAAATAACTGGTGATTGGTTTAGATCTATTGAGTTCCCTATGAGATAATGTTCTGTGTGTGATGTATAACTTACCCATCTCTTTTATCTTATGGCCTAAGGTTCAAACTATGTATCTCCCTGTAATTATTGTTTTGATTTATTCAGTTCTGGTTAAAAATATATTGGCAGGTTAATTTATGGTACTAATGGGATCATATTGTAGATTTTGGGTTATCTCGTGGCTTTTCACACTTTTGTAATTTTATTAGTTTCTTTTTGATTGGTTACTTGTAGTTGGTGGAATATTTATATTTCTTTGGATGTTTTTGAGGGATATTTCTATATTTATGGTGGTTTTTTATAGGAGTGTTCCACTTGTTTTCAGTATCATAGACAAATTATAAATTTTGGGATACACATAAAACAAATCCATTATTTTGGGGCTATGGAATGGATGATCTTGGTTTAGTTGAACATAGAAAGGTTTGGTGATTTTTGGATATTAGTTTAGTTTCAATGAGGATATAAAATAGTGGGTATTAAATAGGGATTATGTTGGGTGTTTTCCTTTTGAAATGACCCTTTTGAGTTATACCAAACCCTCCCTCCTCTGGTATTGGGTGGTAGAGTATTTTTATGTCATATTTGTTTTTATCTCATGAACAATGACATACCTAGGGTAGAAAGTGGAATTGTGAGGTGAATTAAAGCACCCCCATGTCACTGTTATTATTAATTTTATTTAATTATTGTATATCTTTAGAGTTATGGACCTAAAATTTGGAATTTATAATGGTTTTCCACTATTATATATTTAGGGTCCATTGTGTGGGATAACCATGCATAGAGAAATAGTTTTTATTTGTGGGATTTTAATAGTTGGTTCATGATTAATCAGACTATGTGAGGCCTCCAAAAAATCCATAAACATTAGTTTTGTGTGTGGGGGTAACAAACATGATTGATCACTAATTATGGGGAATCGAAGCACCATGATATTTTATGAAAAGATTTTTTAAATAAATTTATTTTCTTTGACATCTTGTGTTACACAAAAAATTGAGTTTAAATGAAACGTGACATACTAATAAAATATTTTTTAACATGATAGTTATCAACTATCCATTCAATTGATAAGTATGAATATGATTAACTAAATTATTAAAATATATGGTTTATATATATATATAATTAATTTTTTTAACAAATTAATTATAAATGAAAATAAAACCATTTTAAAATAAAGGAAATGTTTAATCAGAAAACTATTTTTATGCGCAAAAATGAATTTTTGGTCAATAAATTAAATAAATCACTTTTGGGGAATTTTTTTAATAAATGCCTTATATTATATTTTCAATAAAATGTTCTAACATTCATCTTATATCTTTTTTTGTCATGGGATATGAAAACAATCCAATTTTACTCTTAAAGACTGTATTTTTCTAAAAAGAAGTTCTGTCACATTTTTCACACTTATTTAAAAGTTATTTTTTGACACTTCAAGAAAATATATTTTAAAAAATGAACTTATTTTCTTAAATAATAATTCCAAAACTATCTTAGATTGAATTTGTGAATTTGTATTGAAAAGCGAAATTTTCACAGTGAATAATGAAAGAATAAAGGTTTTTATTAATAATATTCTTTTAGTTTAAAGTGTTTAAAAACAAAAAATTGTTTTATAACGATTTAATAAGTAAAATTAGTAAAATTATATTTTTATTAATCCAATTTCAGTTATTTTATTATTTTTAATATTTAATTTTTACATTAAAACTCTTTATACTTATGAAAAGTTTCTCTTTGGAAAAAATCATTTTCACCTCATCTACATGATTAGTTTTAAATTATATTTTGAAACTTCTAGGATTGGATTTTGAAAAAATGGATTCTATATTTGGAATTATAATATTTAATATGATATTACTGTTTAAACTTAATTTTTGTAAAATTGTTTTAGTAAAAATAAGAAAAATTAATTTCTTTGACTATGGTTAAAATGAGTTTACCTGGCGGTTGAATTAAAAATATAAGAGATAAAATGACATAAAAGTATCCAAATACCATTGTATTTACATATTTAGACCTTATATCATATTATTTTCGATAAGGATCAATTTTTTTACTTTTATCATGTGAAGAGCATGATCAAACTTTATTATTTTAAAAACCTCCACATGTGTCCTCTCCCCCACTAATAAAATATCACCACCTCTCCTATCCTCTTCACACTTATAAAGCCAATTGTTTCAGATAATCCATGAAAAATTATTTTCAATAATTCCATTCTTTTATCCTATAGGTCTTGGGTTTATTAAGAATATAATTGAGGAAGGATTTTGGTTTAAATCTAAGTAGGTTATCCGAAGAGGAGGTATCGTTCTCAACCAAGCATTTTTATTTTATTTATTCTTTCGAATCCTTAAAATATTATTGAATTATAATGATATAATATTAAAATTATACAACATATAATTATATGTTTTTATGTTATTTTAGTCACATATATTCATATCCAATTCCATCAAATGGAGAATGAAACTGTCGATCATGGGTACAACGAACTACTGCATCATGAATTGATGTAGTTAATTCTTCATCACCACTACTCACATTTGGATATAATGATTCACTTTACATATTTATATGATATTTAGGAAATAATTATTCTTATTAACTTATAATATCACATATACCATCTTAAGTTTCATTTAGTGGGAATACAATAATGTCGCTCTTCTGTACGGTGATTTACCGGCTCACAAAGCGATGTGATTCACTTTAAATTTTTATTTACATGGAAGTTAGTAAGGATTTTTTAAGGAACATATATGATATAAATTAAATAAAAAGTCTTCTATAATGTTAATATATTATTTATATTTCTTTCATTTCATCAATTGATAAAATTTAAATAGCATTTATGCGTATATACGGTCTGCCGTCTCCATGAAAGGTGTAATTCATTTTCTATATCTAACTTTATTGGATTAATATAAATAAATATATTTTAAATATATATGATTTTTATATCATTTATAAAATTTTGGATATTATTTAACCATTATCAAATTAAAATTACTGAAAATACCAAACCAAAACATACATGAAAAACAATACAGTTACTACATAAAAAGTGATTTTAATAAGGATTATTTATAAAAGTGTTATAAAAGTTCCTAAGTAAATAATATATATAATGGAACATATTATTACAGTTATTTAATATTTTTATTATAAAATTATTTTTATTATACAGGATATTCAAACATGTATAAAGTGATTCAAGATTTAAGGTAAGGGAATATCGTCTCAAATTGTATTCTTTGGGTCATTTGTTATGTTATGAACCTATATTATTCTACAATATGAATATATAACCCATTTTAAATGATATATCATTAATTTATTAATTATTATGAAATTTTAATTTTTATATGATGTTATTCTTTCACGGGGCTTCTCATTCCAAAGTTACCAATGTGGGTAAGGGATTTCTGGCGACTCTTTTATTTCTCAGAGATATTTGCCATATTAACTTCTAAATTATTTTGAGAGGTTTATAAAAATAACATGAATATGTTTTATGATCAATATAATGATTATTATGGGATACAAATATCCACATAATGTTCTTAATTTAATGGGACTTATGATAAAAAATATACCAAAGTGGAAAATGTTTAATGTTATATTATAATTGTTTATTGGGATTATTTATAATATTCTTTCAATGACGAGATATGATGATCAAAATTTAAACTAAAATATGAATTTTTTTATCCTCTAGTTATTAGATTAAATTATACTTTTTAAATTCATTTTCCTCCCTTTATGTACTCAATTTTATAATATGTTGTTTTTATGTAAAAACCAAATTTACTTCTCTCTTCAATCAAAAACCCCTTTTAATCAATTTCCATGTTTTAAAAAAATGTTTTAATGAAATTTTTTCCACTTCCCTATGATTGTTAAACAAATTTCTACCCATGTTTTACTTTAAATTTTTTTAAAAGGAATATTCTTTCCATTTTTTGAATGATTTAATTTTGACTTTTTACCAAAAATGTGAGTGGAATATTTGTTTTAACATGTAAAACTTGAATAGAAGTTTCCACAATCATGACCACTGTATTATTTGAAGCTTCCCATATATGTTTTCAATTTTATTTTCAAAGAATTTGTTTCCATAATAATTGGTAAATTTTTGGTTTTTATATAAGTGATTTCAAATGAAAAAGGTTGTTCTCCTCCATAAAGTTTTGATGATTATTTATGAAATATCTATTCATCAATGCCAAAAATCTTTGGTGGTGATTATATGATACCAGGAATGTGATATAATTGTACCATGATTATTGTTTCTTTGGATGGATTATGTTTAATATTATTAATATAATATGTCAATAAACCCCATTACTTTTCCAAAATTTATGGTATAATGAATTGATGAAATTCTTATGAAACTAATTTATTTTCCTCAGGTTATTCTATGATGAAATTTTTACCTTTTTCATGAGTAATGGTATGATTAATGTTTTATGATCTCATTGCACACAAATGTCTAGATTATGTGATTTTTGGGACCTATATCTCCATCCAATGAATTTGTTAAAGCTTTATATCTGATGAGATAATAACAGGAAACAAGTCAACATGCTTGGTCAACTATATGAAAAGGCCAACATTCTTGATACACTATTGGAAATAAGTAATGATTCTTGATATATTATGAAATGAGAAATGGTAATTAATGATCGATCCTTTAATAATTCATTATCTCATTTTTTAACCTTGATATATGAAATGGGTTATAAACTTATGATAGTTCGAAGCCTATATGAAATTATCTTATGGTTCATGAATGATTTATAATGATCCATCAATCCTATGGTTCATGTATGTTTAAATGATAATGTTTTATTCCATGGATCATGTCTATGTTCCATGATATATTGGTTATTAAATTTTAAATTTATATTAATATTATCATATCCTTATTTTTTTTCTTATTTTTTAATATGATCATCAATTGTTAAATTCCATGTTTACCCTTAATTAGCATCTGAGCTCACAATTTTCTTAGTTTTCCTTTCACAAGGTTATAAAGAAATGTTTATGTTGGGTATGTCTATGAAGTGCACTATACTAGATTATATTTATAGGATAAGTTGAAGAAATTTCATGATATAAGAAGACTATGTATCTAGTTCCAAATACAAAAAAAAACATTTACAATTATTAGGTGTGTTTTTGGGAAATGTATTGAATATTCATCTAAAAATATTTGATATTTATATATAAAAATAAAAGGTCATTACATTTTGTATAATATCAATGGTTTATATTATCTTTGGAAACTAGGGTGAGAAAAATTTAGCGATTACTGTTACGATAATCCTAAGTATATGATGAAATCCCAAATTCTTGGTAAGGAAGATATTATATAGTTTTCCTAGAAATACATCTTTTTCTGGATAGTAGGAATGGATGTGGTTTTGGAAAATATGTACCTAGGGGCGATGACTCTAAAAAAGGGATGTTATACTTAATTGATACTTACCTAGTTCATGAAATGTGGATTATTGTGCACATGGTTTGACACTATTGGGGGATATTCCGTGGTTAATTCATTCACATTTTCTTTATGAACCATCATGAAAGATTGGAATAGATCATGATCAAGTATGACCTAGGTTGAAACTAAGGTGATATAGATTGAAAAGAATGGATTGTGATTTTGACATCATATAAAGGATGTTTGATGAACAGTCACTCTGATTAATAATGATTTATAGCCATGCTAACAATTTGGGTCATAGAATGGGATTAGGGATGGAATGATAATGTTTAGGTAAGTATTTATGCATGCTTTATAGTATAGTTAAATGGGTTCATGAATATCATCAAATATATCGGTGGTTTATTATTATTATCCTCAATAGTTAGATGTTGAATTAACTATGAATACCCCTAATGGAACATTATTCACATTTGAGTTCTATAATTCTTCTCCAGTTTTAATTTGTGGGAATTTTCTTGTTGAAAATCTCATTATTCTACACATAGTTGAATTTTATGTTATCATATGCATAGATTTTCGTTCTCTGTATAAATCCATCATTAATTACCATGGAAGGGAATTCATTACAAGTAACACTGGATTTAAATTAAATAAGACATAAAATTAAAATATCAGTATTTAATATGATATTTTTCACCTAGATATTAGAATATAAGATATGAATAATATTAATTAAATTATAAAAATATACAGTTTACAAATATATATAAAATTAATTATTTGGTTACAAGTTCTTTATAAATGAAGATAAAAATGATTTTTAAATAAATGAAATATTTTTCAGAAAAACTATTTTTATACACACAGAAATGTTTTATCTCAATAAATTAAATAAGTAAATTTTTTTGAATGGTTTTAATGAAATTGAATATTATGAATTTAATATTTTTTTTAAAAATAATCTTATTTTTTTTATTTTTGAGATAAGAATCAATCTAATTTTACGTTTAAAGACTGTATTTTTCTAAAAAATTATTTTGTCATATTTCATACAATTATTTTAAAATTAATTATTGAATCCTTTAGAAACTTTATTTTAACAAATGAACTAAATTTCTGAAATAATAATGGAAAAATTATTTGAGGGTGAAGTTTTGAGAATTCTATGAAAAGTTAATTTTTTTCAGGGAATATTGAAAAATACCCGTTCTTATTAAGAACTTTCTTTTCATTTAAAGAATTTAAAATATAAAAAATTGTCTTAAGATGGATTTAAAATTAAAATTAGTTCAATTATATATTTATTAATCCATTTTTTTCATTTTAATCATTTTTATATTTAATTTGTATATTATAACTTTCTATATATATAAAATTTTCTCTTTTGAAAACCACTTTTTTGATTGCGTCTATGAGATTAATTTTAAATTATAATTTTCTAATTATGTGAGTTTTATTTTAAAAAATGGAGTATATAATTGGAATAATAATATTTAATTTTGTATAATAAGGTTAACCTAATTTTTTGTCAAAATGTATAGTAGGATAAGTAACAATTAACTATGAAGTTTATGTTTAAAACATGTTTACCAAGGGTTAAGTAAGAAATAATGAGTAAAATGAACAAGAAAATTATAAAAATACAATTTTATAGACATATTCCATTCTTATATCATATATGTTTCAAGAATTAACAATTTAGAAGCCTTTTTTAATATGAAAAACTTGGTTACACATTAGTTTTTTCAAAAATTCCATATGTATCCTCTTCCACACATATAAAATGGAAACCCATATCACCTCCTCTTCACACTTATAAAACGTCTTGGTTCATCTAATACATGCCCAAATAATTTCCTTACTTCCCACACCACATCATATAGGTGTTGGTTTTATCAGGAATCTAACCTAGGAAGGATTTTGGTGTAAACCTAAGGAGGTTACTAGAAGAAAAGGAATCGTTCTCAATCGAGAATATCTATTTTATTTATTCTTCAAGTTACTTAAAATATTTTTAAATCATGATTTTAAATTAGAAACCATATCTACCATATGATATGATGTTATTATGTTAATTTAATAACCCATATTCTCCTCAGATTCCAAAAAATTGAGAAATAGACCATCAATAATGTGAATGGAGAACTACCACCTCACGAACCACTATAATTAGTTTTCCATCACCACCTCTTATAACTATATATAATAAAAAAGGTTGAAGTGCTAAGAAAAGATCATTCCTATAAGATTTATTAAAATACAAATAAATTATCATTGTGATTGGGTTTACATAACTGAGAATTAAAAACACCATGCACATCCAAATACATCGAATGAGAATAATAATTTGGGATAACAAAAGACTATCTTGAACTTGCCTCTGCAATTTCCTTATTTTATTGAGCATCCCCAACTTGGTTTTCCTTCCTATAGACATTAGTAATGTGATTCATTATTAAAATATCATGGAAGGTAACATGGATAAGTTTTATGAAAAATATATGATATATATGATATAGAAATAATTCTATAAAGGTAATATAAATTATTATTTTTTCTCTCATTTCATCCATCAATAAAATGGAAACACCTTTCATGCATACATATGACCTACCATCCCCATGAATGGTGTAATAATTATTCTATGTATAACATTAATTGATTACTATGAATTCATATATAAAGTATATATATGATATTTATACCATGATTAACATTCTGAAGATGATGGAACAATGATTAAATTAAACAGTACCAAAAATTCCAAACTGAAATATACATAAAAAACTGAGTAGATATTACCTGAAACATTATTATTTTTATACATATTTAATAAATGGAATTATACAAATAATATACGACATGAAACATATGATTACAATTCTATAATATATTTATAATAAACTTATATTAATTCTATAGTATATTTGAGTATGTAAGAAGGAAGTCAAGACTTAAGGTAATGAAATTTTATCCCAACTTAACTTCTTTGAGACATATGTTATTTTATGCACCTATTATCTTATATAAATATATATATAGACCATTTGACCTGTTTTATCAGGAATTTATTTATTATTTTGACAATTTCAGTTTCATTTAATGTTATTCTTTCATGGGTCTTATGTTTCAAAAGTTACTAGAGATGGTATGGGATTTGTTGAATGTCTATTATTTCTAGGATACATATGTCATATCCACTTATAATTTATTTTTATGGTTTATAATGTGGCCTTATTTTTAAAGAGTTTGACACATAATTTTTTTAGTTTTTAGTAATTTAATTAACTAATTTTACACTTTTTAGTAAATAATCACATTTTTGGATTTGTATAATTAATTATATTAATTTGTCAACTTTTATAACCAATTATGTATTTTTAGTCTTTCAAATAATTAATTTAATCTAACTAACTTATCTAAAATATTTTTCTCTTAATTTGTTATGTTAATCTTCTCAATTTTTAATAAATTTACATTAATATTAAATAATCTTTTAATCATCTTATTTTTGTATTAATTAACTTAGATTTTAATTTAGTACTATATGTTTTTAATTTAGATTGATTAAAATAACTGTACTTTATTAATTTAATTATTATATCAATTTATATATGTTAAGTTTCTTAGTTTTAATTTGTTAAACAAAATATGTTTTTAATTTTATGTCATATTTTAGTTAGTTAATTAATGAATTAAGGATTTAATAATTTAATTTCCTTATATTGTTAAATTAATGAAAGCAGTTTAAATTTTAAAATATTCAATTTTTGATGACTCATTTATTACATTGCCAATTTTTCTTTATTTCTTAACTCACCAATACCTTGTTGGTAAGTCATGTCTCACCGATAGTTCCACCCTTCTCACCCACCTACTGATAGTTGTATATATCAGTGTCCCTTTGAGTTGTAGTTTTAGTTATAAGTTTAAAATAGTTAATTAATTAATTGTATTAATCAATGTATTAATCTTGTTTCAATTTATTTATTGATTTAACTTTATTTTAAATTTTAATTTTAGTTTTTTTAATGCTTTATGTTATAATTAAGTTAATATGTTAATAATTTTAATTAATTTAAGTTTTATTTTAAGGTTATTTAATTTAATTCAGTTTAAATTTTGTTATTTATTAATTTATTAAGTTAATTTGATTAATTTTTTCATTTTATTATTGCAGATGTAATTTTATGACATCAGTGTCAAGGATACCGATATGCCTCATCAGTGCTTTTGATGATGGTAGTTTTATTTTAAGGAATCCATCTCTCATTCCATCAGCTTTCATCTAACCACTTATTAGCATCAGTTTCACCCTTCTCAAACTATTCTCCTTGGGTGGCACCATTTGTCATTGGTGCCACCGTTCATCCCCTTCTATCATTGTCACGACACACCGATGATTCACTCTACCACTTCCCTACTACAGATGCCAATATTTTCTCATACTGATACAGAGTCGGTCTCTCGTCATGCTACCAATGTTTCCACCTCTCCCTCGATTCCCCCAAATCATCAACTAACACCTCTGTCAGTGAGACATTTCTTCATACTGACGCTTCCACTCCACTCATGATGCAAACATCCCATCACCCTCTCCTGTTTCACTGGATTTACACTGACGCCGGGTCAGTGTCCTATTTTTTCTCCTCAAATCCACACAGTGTCGGTCTCTACCTCTTACCACCATCCATGATCCACCTGACACCATCGTGTCTCGTTCACCATATTCAGATCCACTGGAGAAATCTACGCGATTCAACCCCGTAAATCAACACAGTTCTTTCCAATTCAAAAGAAAATACTAATTTGAATACTTAAACATCACAGATCCATCTGAATTTTAAAAACAATGTTGCATATTTTGGTACCCAGCCTTGAACCTCACCACACTATGCTGGACCATGGAGGAACCACTGCTGCGTGAGGATTCAATGTCACTGTTGAAGGAGATAGGAGGATGAATCAGCCTCGCCATTGGACTCGAAGACCTGCTACCCATGATCTGATCCACCAGAAATCTGAACCGAGTGCTTCCAGTTGAGAAGTAGGGGTTGCCCGTGAAGCTATACTATGAGGAAGGGAGAGGTGTTATCACACCATTAGAGTTCTAAGAGCTAAGCCACCGGTTTCAGATGCTGCCACCACCACAGGAACCAAATGAATCCAGTGCCGCCATGGAAAGGGTCGTGTGCTGTTGTCTTGGACAGTGGAGGAACCACCACTACAACGGATGGTTCCAGAAGGTCCTAAAACCTCTCCCCCTACTGTGCCACGATTGGGGGGTGGAAGAAGGAAACATTAAAAAATAAAAATAAATTAAAAGAAAACTAAAATAAAAATGTAACTAAAAAATAACAGAACTAAAATATTAAATGATAATAATTATAAATAATTAAGAATTACACGATAATTAATTTTAATAAAACAGAATTATTTAATCAATTAACTAAAATAAAAATTTATTATACTAAATTATTTAATAATAACTTCTAAATTAAATTAAAATACATTAATTAAAATTTAATGTTGCATATTAAATAAATATAATTATTGAACAATAAAATTTATTGATAATGTAAAATTATAATAATTTATATAAAAAAATAAGATTACAATAATATAATTATTTTAATATAGTAAATGATTTAATATTCTAAATAATTACAAACTTAATAATTATAATTAATAATATTAATAAATAAAAATAATTAACTTAATAAATATAATATCATTAATATTAATAATAATTAAATTCAATTTAATAAAACTTTTTAAATTTAAATGTTAATATTGATTTATAAAATTATTTATTAACTAATTTAATCAACAAAATAATAATTTAATTTTTATTTCACAACATCTATAATAAGATTTAATAAATAAAGTAAAATAATTAATTCATAATAATCTAATTTTAAAATATAGTTATAATAACTTGTTATCAATAATACTAACAAAATAACTTAATAAATAACGTTAATTAGAATCTATTTAATTTTATTGAAGACTTTATAATAAATTAATACCTTTTATAATAAATATTCAATTTATTTCCTCGTACTTTTAGCTGTTTCATTTTGTTCTTTGTTGTGTAGGTTCATTCAAGAGGTGGAACCCCATCCAGGTTAATTCAAATAACTTGCACATTAGTTCTAGGGGTTTCTTAAGTGCGGAAGTGAAGCACCAAAGTATGAAGGTGGAAATTATCTGGTGACGATGCCGAAGATGACAGATGGTATATAGAGTAGTGAAATAGCTAAATTAGAGGATGAATTTGAACACGATTCGAACATTTGACAACTTCTTTCATGACAAGAGAAGAGCACTTCATGGAGACCCAGAGTACCTCTTCTTGGAGATCCTAGGAGCACTAAGAGTAGAAAAAGGTGACAATCATATTTCATAAGGGAGTTTTTAGTCTTCCCCTGTACTTTATCATTTTTTATATTCCTATAATTTAATGCTTTCTTTTCTGAAAAGGAGCATGATTGTTAGCTAAGTCTTAGTGTTTTGGGAATTTCAACTTTTACTAGTTTTCTTTAATACCTTCTCACAGTATCATTTTAATGTGTTCATAATTGATCGGTGAGATCGACTTTGATCACATTCAATTGCATCATACCACTAGCACCTAATTTAAAAACTCTATAATCATTCGAGACGTCTGATTGTGGATACATTTTCTAAGACATTTAACTCGAAATGAAAACTTCAAAACTAATGATGAGTCTGTTTTGTTGTATTTTTAAATTAAAATACCACAGTTGAACCTTTCTTAGAGTGGAGAACTTTGATATTGTTTCAACTGAGTGATTTATCTCTTAGTGAGAGAAATAAGTCACTCTTTTACAGTGGTAACAGTTTGAATCATTTTTGTGAGAATAAATAATTTTAAAACTATTAGAATAGACTATATTCCCTGACTATTTCATTTTTATTGTTTTTTTATCAGTGTTTTATGTTTTTGTTGATTCCTTCTTTCAAACTATTCCCTATTTCACTATAGTTTAGAAAAAAAATATAAAAAATGTGGTGTTACTTTACTACTTTAAAAAAATTAAAAATATAAAAAAATATAGAAACTTACCCCACTACTAACAATAGTGGGGGGTTACAAAAGTTTTAGGAAATAAATTTTTCCCAAGACTTCTCTGTTGGTATGATCCCACTTTCCACAAGATAGTAGTTTGTTGGAAAACATAAATTTTAATCTTTAACCAGCTTCATTGATGGTCATGTCAAGTTTTTTGGGTTGTTTCTAGGGAATGCACGAGCCATTTATTTTCAAAAAAGAAATTAAAAAAAATAAATATATAAAAAACCCCAAAAAAATTGAAAAATTTGAAGAATGTCAAAAAAAAATCAATTATGTCAAATTCTGTGGGTTACTATATTATTATTGATAATATATTTCAACTAACTATTACTTTTGTTATTATTTAGTTCTACTCTTTGCTACATTGAATTGTTATGCTGAATTCAATTGTCATTACCCATTTCATGAGCACAAGAGCATCTTATAGTAGTCTATAGCCTCTGAATTTTGAACATGAAAAACCTCTCACTACTCTTAGGAATAAAAAGAAATAGGAAATGGAAAATTTTGATAAGAGAGTTGAAGGTTTTAAAAATGAACATCTCTTCCAACAAGAACTCTTAGGAAATGAGTGGCCTAGGATGAGGGAGTTACAACTCCCTCAAGTTTCAGGTAACCCATCTTCCATTAGACTTATTCCTAAAGCTAGAAATTATGAGCTGAAATAGTCTCACATTTCACTACTTTCGGCATTTAATGGGATCTCTAATGTGGACTCTCTTGACTTCATTAGAGACTTCTACCACATTGTTCCGTAGTTACCTCTTTTAGGACTCATAGAAAATGAGGTGAGAATGAGCTTCTTTCACTTTTGTCTTAATGGGAATGATATGAAATAGTTTTGGACTCTAGATGAGAAGATTTTTGAGAATTGGGTTCAAGTATACAACTCATTAATAATGAAATTAAATCCCCAAATACTTAAAGGTGGATTGAGAACAAAAAACACTTATTTTTATCGAGAGGGTGATGAAACATTATATAAATCTTGGGATAGATTCAGGGACCTTCTTATGAAGGGTACCCAATATAAACTCCCATATAAACTTCTCATAGACACCTTCTATGAAGGGTTTTCCTCCTCTGGGTAGAATATAGTTGATCATGTTGCTGGGGGTAAATACAATGACAAGACAGATGAAGAACTAAGACAAATCATTAATAATCATTCCCTTAATTCTCAACATAAAAATTCAAGATGAAAAGAGTCAATAGAGATGTTGATGTAAAAAATGGTTCAATTAATGAAACTCAAGATCAACTTGATGAAATCACCAACTAAATTCAATCTTTAATGGACCAAAATCCAAAAAATCTGCTAACCAACTAGGCTATCAAAATACCAACCAATCACTTTGAGAACAATGTTCACAATATGGAATGTTTAAGAATACTAAAAAAATTTGTCCTAACATTGATATGACATACCAACAATAAGAAAACTCTAACATTGTTAATTATGGTCCTAGGATTCCTTCTTAAGAAGATCCATTTTCAAACAATTACAACCAAGGCTGTAGGAACCATTCAAACTTATCCTGGAAAGATCAATTTTTAATTAAGAAATCCACTACCCCTAATTATCAGAACCAACAGACCATACATTCAAAATCAAAAAAGGGGAGGGTCTTCAAAAGCTCAAGGTAATAATGATAACCAAATATTTTCTAAACAAGATCAAATATTGAAAAAAATTATGTCCCAAGAGGAAAGATACATGACTCAGCTAACCGAAACTCAAAATCAATATGAGTTAGATAAAATGAAAAATGATGTGATAATGGATAACCTGGAAACTCATATTGGCTAATTATATATAGATTTGAATTCTAGGTAAATGGTAGGTTGCCTAGAACAACTGAACATAATCATAAAGAGAACATTATGGATTTTGTCACTAGAATTAGGCTGAATACTCAAACTATTACTGAAAAAATCACTGAAAATGCCCAAAATGAAAATATGCTTAGTACTAGAAACAAAAATTGGTTTTGTAATCAATATAGAAATCAAGAAAATCTATTGAAAATGATGAGAATATAAATTTTTTTACTTGAGGCTCATGCTGAAAATTATTATAAAAATTAAAATAATAAAGGAAAAGAAAAAGTTGATTAATAAGTGAGGGAAATGCCTATTGTCCTAAATTTTTCCCACCCATATATTTCCCTAAAAATCTAAAACCTCAAATCAATACTAGGGCTGAACATATTCATTTTCTTGGTATCTTGTATAAATTATAATTGAACATTCCATTCATCCATGATTTGATACAAATTATATCTTACATGAAATATCTTAAAAAAATTATTTCAAACAAAAAGAAACTTGAATATTTTGCTTCCTACATCCTCATTGAATAATTTAGTGTTGTACTTCAAAATAAAATCCCACCTAAATTGAAAGACCCTAGTAGTTTTGTAATCCCCTGTACTGTAGGAAATTCTGATCAGTTTAATTGTTTTTGCGATTTAGGTGCTAGTATCGACCTGCTCCCATAATCACTATTTTGACCGTTGAAACTCGGTGATATTTAACCCACCACAGTCATACTACATTTAGTTGATAGATCTTTCACTCATTCTGTGGGTAGGTTAGGTGATCTGTTAGTTGGGGTAGGGAAGTTGTTTTTACCAACAAACGTTTTAGTCCTGAATATAGAGTGTGATCAAGAAGTTCCCATCATCTTGGGCAGGACCTTGTTGGTGACTGGTGGAGCTATCATTATTGTGTATAAAGTTCAACTTATTTTAAAAATTGGAGAACAAAAATAAGTGTTTAATGTGTTTAAAAATGTTAAGGGACATAACATTTATGAAAAATGGTAAATGGTAGAGTCTTTAGAGGATGAAAACTCAACTAAAAACTTTGAGGAGTCTGAAAATAAATAATTTTTGAAGATATTCATTTGGAAGTTGAAAATAATGATTTACATGTCTCATAGGTTTACAGTTATACTCAAACCCTGAATCGGAAAATTTTTCCAGACCTAGAAAACTGTCTAGTTTCTGCTGTAAGAGAATCCTTTGTTTCTGAACTTAGGACCCTTTTGAGTGAATTTTAGGGTGTTTCTATTAACAAAAACACTGCTAAAAACTTTTATTATGTTGAGGTATAACCTTTGAGACAACTTGATGATTCTTCTTTGATAAAACGATTAAATTATAATCAGAAAAATCCAGACAGTGAGCTGCTCACTTTGTTAAGAAGCACTGTAAATTATGAATATAAGCAAGAAATTTAAAATATTTCATGTGTTAATTGTTTATTTAAGAGGTATTTTGAATACCTTCAACCTCCATGGACTAAGAGTCTTCCTTTTAGTATAGAACCACCCATTATTAAACTCAAACCACTCCTTACTCATTCTAAATACTCATTTTTTGGTGTGAATTCCACTTTACCGATTATAATTTCTACCGAGTTGAAAGATAATACAGAAGAAAGTTATTTTTAATGTTCTAAGATAGTTTAAATCTTCCATAGGCTGGTTTATAGCTAACATAAAAGGTATTATTCCCTTATTCTACATGCACAAAATTCATATGAAACCTAATCATAAGCCTATGGAAGAGTGTCAAAGAAGGTTAAATCCCAATATTAAAGATGTTGTGAGAGAGGAAGTCATTACGCTGCTAGACACTGAAATAATTAATCCCATATCTAATAATTCTTGGGTCAGCCCTTTCCAAGTTGTCCCTAAGAAGAGGGGTTTCACTGTAGTCAAAAAATGAAAAAATGAAGAAATCCAAGTTAGAAAAGCCATAAAATAGAGAGTCTGTACAGATTATAGAAGTTGAATGCAACCACTAGGAATGACCATTTTCCAATGCGCTTCCTTGACCAAATGCTTTAGGGGCTTGCTGGGAATGAATTGTTTGTTTCTTGGATGGGTATTCTAGTTACAACCAGATTCCTTTTTCTCTAGAGTATTAGTAGAAGACCACATTAACATGTCCGTTTGGGATATTTTCTTACAGTATGATGCTTTTTGGGTTGTGTGGAGCTCTAACTAACTTTCAAAGTGTATGATGGATATTTTTCTAACATGATTGAGAGGATCATTGAGGTGTTCATGGATGATTTATCCGTTGTAGGAAGAACGTTTGATACTTTTCTTGGAAATAATGAATTAGTTTTGTAAAGATGCATTGAAACTAACATTGTTCTTAATTGGGAAAAGTGTCAATTCATGGTCACATAAGGTATTGTGCCAGGTCACAAAGTGTCAAAGAGAGGTCTGGAAGTTGATACTGCAAAGAAAGAGGTTATTCAAAAACAGACACCTCCTGAAAATGTAATAGGTATTTATATTTTTTAGGTAATTTCAGTTTCTACTGGAGGGTTATAAAAGAATTTTCAAAAATAACTAAACCCTTGTTTTATCGGCTGGTCAATGATGAACATTTCAATTTTGATGAAAACTATTTGAAATAATTCAATATGCTTAATGAAAAACTCACTAAATCACCGTTCATCACTACACCAGATTGGAAATTACCTTTTTAATATATGTGTGATGCTAGTGACATGGATTTCAGTTATGTCCTTGGATAGAGGAAATATAGGAAGTTAAATGTTGTGTATTGTTCTACTATACTCCAAGATGTGGCCCAATATAATTATACCACCATTGAAAAGGAATTTATAGCTATTTTTTTCTCAAGAGATTTTTAGACATAATTTTTTAGGATTAAAATTCATCATTTTCACTAATCACTCTGCCTTGAAGTACTGGTTGTCTAACAAATTAACCAAACCCATATAAATTAGATAGAATATTGTAATAATAATTTATTTTAGAGATTAGGAATAACCAGGTAGTTGAAAATTTAGTTGCTGACCATCTTTCTTGGTTTTCTCATGCCCATTCTAAAGATCCAAGGGAGATCAATTCTTCATTTCACGATGACAAACTTATCTCTATTTCTATTAGGAAGTCTGCCTGGTATGCATATTTTTCCAATTTTCTGGAAGTAGGAGTCTTTACCATAGACCTATCTAATAAGAAAAGTAAAAAATTCATCTCTAAACTTAGGTACTACCTTTGGGATGACACTTTGTTATTTAGGAGGTCTGCTGATGGTGTTCTTAGGATGTGTGTTCCTGAGGAAGAGATTCTTCCTATTTTATAGATTTATCACTCCTCACCTTGGGGAGGTGACCATGGTGGTGAAAGGATTGCTCAAAAATTATTACAATCAGGTTTGTATTATCCCACTCTTTTTAAGGATTGTAGGATCTTAATAGTTGATTGTGATAACTATCAGAGGTTAGTCATTGTGGTTAGGAAACATGATTTACCCCAAAATTGTATTTTAAAATTTAAATTTTTTGATTTTTGGGGTTTAGATTTCATGGGACCATTTCCATCATCTCATGGGAATGAGTACATACTTGTTGCTATAGATTATGTGACCAAGTGGGGTGAGTAGTGTCACTACCCAAACAATCAAGCCAACTTTGTAATAAAATAAGTCAAAAAGAATATATTTTCAATAATTGGAGTCCTAAAATCCTTTATCACTGATAATGGAACACACTTTAAGAACTACAATTTTAAGGATTTGATGGAAAAATATGGATGTGTTCATAAGAATGGAACTCCTTATCATCTACATCCTAGTGTAAAAGTGGACATTTTTAATAGAGAGATGAAAAAAATTATTGAAAAAACGATGTCAAATTCTTGGAATAAATGGTCTCTTAAATTGGATAATGCTTTATAGGCATACAAAACTAATTTCAAGACCCCAATAAATATGTCTCTATATAGTATTTTATTTGGGAAGTGTTTTCATTTACATGTGGAGTTGAAAAAAAATCTTATTAGGCAGTTACGACTCTGAAAATTGACTTTAAGAGTGATAGTGAGAGAATATTTCTTGAGTTCAGTGGGTTAGATGAGATAAAGAGACAATGTTATGATAATTCAAGAATATATAAAGATAGGACTAAAATATTCCATGATGCAATCATTCAAACCAAGGAGTTCAAACCTAGATAGAAATTCCTTATCTTCAACTCTTAACTCAAACACTTCCCTAGAAAGATTAAGTCCAAGTGGTATGGACCTTTTATTATTGTTAGAGTGATTGAGAATGGAGCTGTTGAAATTGTAAGGGAAGAGAAAAAGCACGTACCTGTTAATTGTCAAAGTGTGATACTATATTTCGAAGGATACACAAAGTGCTTGGATAACTTCACTATACTTGATAGTTTATTCATAATAAAGTTTGGAAAAAGTCATTAAACTTAGAGTTTCATGGGAGGAAACGCATTTTTCCACTTTTTCCCTTTTCTTTGTTTCATTTTGGGAATTTGAATAAATATGCTGCATTCTCTGTTTTTGTACAATTCCTATTATTTCTTTGTTCTTGCTCCTGATTCTTGTTTTTTGTGTTAGGATACTGATGTTTCATCACAAGGGAGTGGGATTTCCATATTGGAGGATAAATAAAAAACCATTTTAGGGAAGTAATTTAATTTCTTCATTAAATTTTTCTACACCTTTCACTTTAATAAAAATTCACTGCAAGTTGAAATTTTATTTCTATCAGTGAGCCATTAACTCATGATGCACCTGATCCACCGATGCACTATTACTGGTGAATCATTGGTGTTAATGATGATGAATAACTGATAAACTTCTAGGGGTGAATGCATGACTATTTATTTCAACTTGGTTGTGAAAAAATTCTATTTGAACTAAAAATTCTTCTTGTATTAGAATGAAAATTTGATGTATGTCACTATGTTTTAAAAAATTCTGCATGTTCTTCCATGTTGAAAATTTAGTTTCAATGGTTTAATATTTTCACTATTTGAATTTCTGTGGGGGGGGGGGGGTACATGTTGGATGGAAATTTATTGAATCTTTTTAGGTTAGGGTGTTTAGTATTCATTTTTCGGCTTTTTTTTACATCCACCAGTATCATATTTTTTGAAATTGCTTTCACTCCAATTCACTGTGCACCCACACACCTCACATGAAACTTTTGAGCTATATTGAAATTCTTTCACTAGATTTAATGATAACTAATCTACTTGCTTGTGAACCTACTATAAATTAATCTTTGTGGAAAACACATCCTTGAATCTCACCGAGACCCTTTAAACATGTCATAAATATACTTAATTGAAAATATGTTTTGAAAATTAATTGATTAATTGTTCTTCTCCACATTTAAATTCAACTTTCAGGAAAAATTTGGGTTTTAAGTGTTGGGTAGGGAGTCAATTATCGGTTGAGTTTTACTATGCTTTATTGAAAACCCTTCAATTCCAGCCTCCTTCAAACTTTTTACAAAAAAGAAAAAAATATTTAATTTTTTTTCATAATTTTTTGAATTTTTTAATCTTTAGGCCTCACATTCAGATTAAATTGAGTTTTTCTTAAAGAAAATATCATGTTGGTAGTCAATATCTTCTTAGAGTATGAAATTAATGATAATAGATGATTGTTGAGTGGATATACTTATTGATTTAATAATGATTTTGGTTTAGTAAATATTTTTAAGAGTGTGATTTAGGTTACCTGTTAGTGGAGTTATGATCATAACCCTTATAACTGGAAGTTCAATTTTAATTCTAGAAGTCTGATTTTTCTTTTAATTATCTAAAATAATTAAATTAATGATCTAATGTAAATGATTTTTATATAAAACTTTTTAAACTGGAGAAATTTTGGCATTTAGGATCCCACAGTGAATCTCTGAGGCCCTAGATTCTAGGTTCATTTCTATTAACCATAATCCCTCTGTACACTTTGAATAAGATCACATGCATAGGGTTTAGCACATGATACATGGCTTGGGAAAAATAAAATAATGTTTCTAGGGTAAAAAATGAGTTAATTAAGGTGAGGGGAATGATGGAAACCAAATGAAGAAGGATACAATTGATTTATATGGTAATAATTTAGGTTTTATCATTAAGGTGTTTCCCAAAAAAATAACTATTTTTGGAACTAGATGAATAGTAAAAGTAAAAAGTTCCTTTGGTTACAATTCTAATTCCACAAAGATCTAACCTGTTGTCACTCTTTAACTTTTAACTTATGGTTGGATTGAAATGAGTAATTAAGTAGTATCACATATAAGGCATGACACTTCATTTCTTAATGATTAATTTCTCTCTAGACTACCAGTGAGAGTTTACTGTGGTAAGATTTATTTGAGCAATTCATTTTTAAATCCTTTTGACAGGTCTATGTTTTGAAAGTGATGGACATGTTACATATTGAGATTAATCATAAAACACATTTATATTTTGAAAAGATAATAAAACAAGGGTTTGTTTGAGGACACACCATGTTTAAGTGTGAGGGAATTTGATGTGGCCTTATTTTTCCACAATTGGCCACATCATTTTTATTAGATTTTAGTAATTTAATTAACTAATTTTATAGTTTTTAATAAATAATCACACTTTTGTATTTTTATAAATAATTATATTAACATATCAACTTTTATAACCAATTATGTATTTTTTGTATTTAAAATAATTAATTTAATCTAACTAACCTATCTAATATAATTATTTATTAATTAGTTATGTTAATATACTCCATTTTTAATAAATTTACATTAATATTAAATAATTATTAAATCATCTTATTAGTATATTAGTTAACTAAATTTTTATTTTAATTCTATATGTTTTAATTTAGATTGATTAAAATAACTTTACTTTATTAATTTAATTATTCTTTAAATTAATATAAGTTCAGTTCTTCAGTTTTAATTTGTTATACATAATGTGTTTTTGAATTTAGGTCATCTTTTAGTTAGTTAGTTAATTAATTAAAGATTTTAATTCATTAATTTCTTTAGTTTCTTAAATTAATCAAACAGTTTAAGATTTAAAATCTACAATTATCAGGGACTCATTTCTTACTTTGATAATTTTTATTTAGTTCTCGACTCACCAATATCCTATGGTAAGTCATGTCTCACCGATAGTTCGACCCTTCTCACCCACTTATCGGTTATTGTATGTATCAATGTCCCTTTGATTTTTAGTTTTTGTTATAAGTTTTTAGTAGTTAATCAATTAAATTTTTTAATCATTGTATCAATCAAGTTTCAATTTATTTATTTAGTTAACCTTATTTTAGATTTTAATTTTTGTTTATTATAGCTTTATGAATTAATTAAGTAAATCTTTAAATAATTTTAATAGATTTAAGTTGGAGTTTAAGGTTATTTAAATTTATTATTTTTAATTTTTTTATTTATTAATTGATTAAGTTTATTTTATTAATTATTTCATTTTATGATCAAAGACTTATTTTTAAGACATCAGTGCCACTAATAGTGATATGTCTCATCGGTGCAGAAAAAAGTTTTATTTTTAAGGCATCAGTCTGTCATTCCATCAGCTTTAGTCTCTCCACTGATCGGCATCAGTTTCACCCTCCTCACACTATTCTCTATTGGTGGAACCCTTCATCATAGGTGCCACCATTCATATCTTCCTACCAGTGTCACACCACACCGATGCTTTACTCCGCTGCTTCCCTGCCACCGACACCAATATTTTCTCATGCCGATACAGAATCGTTCTCTCATCACACTATCGACGTTTCCCCCTCTACTAGGATTCCTCCAAATCATCCATTGATGCCTCTATTTTTGAGACGTTTCTCATACCGACACTTCTACTCCAGTCATGATGCTGAAAGCCCTTCAATCTCCCCTGTTTCACTTGCTTCACACTAATGTCGCGTCGATGTCCTCTTTTTATTCTCAAACCCACAGAGCATCGGTCTATGCCTCTTACCACCATCCATGATCCACCAGACATCGTATTGCATTATTCAGTATCTTTGAAGCCACTAGGGAAATCTATGTGCCTCATCCCTGAAAATCGATATAGTTCTTTCCAATTCAAAAGAAAATACTAATTTGAAGACTTAAACTTTAGAGATCTATCTGAATTTCGAAATAAAGTTGCAGATTTGGGTACCCAACCTTTAAACGAGCCACACTGTGCTGGACCATATATGAACCACAGCCACATGAGGATTCAACATCACTATTGTCGGAGACATGAGGATGAATTGACCTCACCATTGGACTCAAAGTCCCGCTACCCATGATCTAGTCCACCGTAAATTTGAACCGTGTGCCACCAATAGAGAAGTAGGGGCTGCTCGTGAAGACATTGAGTGATGAAGGGAGAGTTGTTGTCACACTGCTAGAGGTCCAAGAGTTGAGCCACTAGTTTTGGATGATGCCACTGCCGTTGTAGAAAGAACCGTACAGTATTGTCTTGGATAGACGATGAACCGCCACTACAACAGATGGTTCCAGAAGCTCTCAAAACTTCTTACTCCCTGCTGCAATGAGATTGGGGGGAGGTAGAAGAAAATATTAAAGAAGTAAAAAAAATTAAAGTAAAACTAAAATAAATAATTAACTAAAGAATAACTAAACCACAATATGAAATAATAATTATAAATAATTTATAAATATAAGCTAATTAAATTTAATAATATAGAATTATTTAATCAATTAACTAAAATAAAACTTTATTAAAAAAAATTAGTCAATAATAACTTATAAATTAAATTTTAAAAAATTAAATACAATTTAATGTTTTATATTAAATAATTATAATTATTTAACAATAAAATTTCATGGAAAAGTAAAATTATAATAATTTATAAAAAAATAGAATAAAATAATCTAATTAATTTAAAATAGTAAATAACTTAATATTTTAAATAATAATAAACTTTATAATTATAATTATCATTAATAATATAAATAAATAAATATAACTAACTTAATAAAAATAATAAAAATAATAAAAATAATATTTAAATATAAATTTAATAAAACTTATCAAATATAAATGTTAATGATGATTTATAAAATTATTTATTAACTAATTTAATCAACTAAATAATACCTTAATTGTTATTTCACAAATTTTATAATAATATTTAATAAATAAAATAAAATAATTAATTCATAATAATTTAGTTTTTAAATATAGTTATAATAAATTGTTATCAATAATAAAAATAAAATAACTTAATAAATAACATTATTTAAAAACCAATTACTTTTATTAAAGACTTTATAATAAATTAATAACTTTAATAATGAATATTCAATTTATTTATTTTGATTTTAACTATTTTGTTTTGTTCTAGGTTGTGCAGGTTCATTCAAGAAGTAGAACCCCATTCGGGTTCATACAATTAACTCGCAGGGAGTTAGTTGCACAAGTTTCTCTAAAACCACATGTGATGGGGTAAAAACATTCACGCGTGTAGTGCGGAAGTGAAGCACCAATGTATGTTGGTGGAAATGAGCTGGTGACGATGAAACATATGACAGTTGATATATAGATCAGAGTAGTAGTGAAATTATAGGATGACTTTGAACACGATTCGAACATTAGACGACTTCTTTCACGATAAGAGTTGAGCACTTTGAGGAGACCTGGAGTACCTCTTCCTAGGGATCCGAGGATCATCAAGAGTAGATCAGGGTGACAATAATAGTTCATATGGGATTTTTCATTCTTCCCATATATTTTATCAAATTCTATTCCTATAATTGAATGCTTTATTTTTTGAAAATGAACATGATTGTCAGATAAGTCTTTGAGTTCAGGTAATTTTAACTTACAGTAGTTATCTTTTATGCCTTATTACTTTATCATTTTAATGTATTCAGAATTAAGCGAAAAGATCAAATCTGAACACATTCAACTAAATCGTACCACTAGCACTTAATTTCAAAACTCCACAATAATTTGGCGAGTCTGATTGTGGATAAATTTAATAAAACATTTGACTCAAAATGAAAACATAAGAACTAACGATGAGTTTATTCTTTTGTAATTTTTAATTCAAAATACTAAATATGAACCTTTCCTGGAGTGGAAAACTTTGATATTTTTCGACTTGAGAAATTTATCTCCTCACGAGGGAAATAAGTCACTATTTTATAGTGGTCACAGTTGAAAACATTTTTGTGAGAATAAGTCATTTTAAAACCAGTAGAATAGAGTTTATTCCCTGGATGTTTCATTCTGATTGTTTGTTTATAAGCATTTTAAATTTCTGTTGTTTGCCTCTTTCAAACTATTCTCTGTTTCAATATAGTTTAGCACTAAAAAAATATAATAAAATGTGGTGTTACTTTACTACTTTAGAAAAATTAGAAATCTAAAAATATATATAAATTTACCCTATTGTTGACAACATTGGGGTGCTAGAAAAGTTTTATGAAAGAAAATTGATCACAATCCTTCTCTATGGGTTTGAGCCTACTTGCCACTAGACGTTAGTTTGTAGGAAAACATAAATTTTAAACATTTACCATCTTCAATGATGGTCATGTCAGTTTATATACTGATCGAGGCTTTATTTTAATATAATTATTATTATAGTAATGGGAAATAGATATCCATCTAATGTTATTTATTTCATGGGACTTACGATCCAAAAGATACCAATGTGGTAAAGGATTAATGTTACAATCACATTATTTATCAAGATTAATTATGATATGATTTCAATGACAAGATATTATAATATTCATTCCATGAAACTCATTAATTTAATTCTACACTAGAAATTTCCTAAAAATACATGTTTTTCCTTCATTTTATTCTTTTCATGCACTCAATATTCTATAATTATTTTTTATATTGAAAAACCAAATTTAATTCTATTTTTTTATTAAGTACCCTTTTATTTCATTTTGATGTTCTCAATTTTTTTTTAAAACCATTCAAAAATGATTTTTTATATAAATTTATACTAATTTTTGAATTTTCACAATATTTTGTAAAATTAATCTTTTTATCATTTTCCAAATGAGTTAGTTTTTACTTTTTACTAAAAATGTAAATGGAATATTTGTTTTAATGTGTACGACATGAACTGAAGCTTCTATAGACATGAACACTCAATTATTCAAAGATACCTTTACAATCGAGGATCTTTTCAAAGGAAATTTTTTCCATAATATTTGGTAATTTTTAATATTTTAAAGAAATTATTTCAAATGAAAAAGATATTTTACTCAAGAATGTTTTAATGATATTTTATGTAATTTATATTCATAAGGGAATTTTTTTTGTATTTTTTATATTTTACTGGGGATAAAATCTAATGGTACAATACATATTCTTTATTTGGATGACTTATGTTTATGATTTTGATGAAATTATGTTTATGAAACCTATTCCTTTTCTATGGGTTATGATATAATGAATTGATGTAATGTTTATAAAACCCATTTCTTTTCCTCTAGTTATGATATTATGAAATTACTATAAAACTTATTTCCTCTTCATATGTTATGATATGATGATTGTTTTATGATCTTATGACACAAATAGTTATGGATTATGTGATGTGTGAGACCTATATCTCACTCCAATGTAGCGGGTGATAAATTATATCTCATGGGAAAACAATGGGAAACAAGTCAACAAGCCTGTTCCTCTATAAGAATAATGATGGTGTGCTTGATTGAATATGGAAAATAAGTGATGATGACTGGTCAATTATGAAATAAGAATCATGTATAGATTACTAATTCATTATAAATTTATGGTATCAGTTATTAAGTTTTACATATTAAATAGTTTCTATATATATGGTTGTTCCATACTTATATGACATGAATTCATGGTTCATGAATAATTTATAATTATTTTTCACTCTCATGGTTCATATACATTGGAATGAAAATGTTTTTTCCATGGATCATGTTTATTATTGATGAAATATTTTGTATGAACTTTATAATTTATATTCATTATCTCATACCCTTATGATTATCTAATAATTTCATATAATCATCGATTGATATCTTCCAAGATTACCCTTATGGAGTATCTAATCTCACCATTATCAAATGTTTCCATTCCCTTCGTTATAGTATAATGTTTAATTGGGTTATGTATATGATTTTTAATAATTTATATGATCATTATGGGAGATTTTAAATATATTTAATGAAATAATAATTGTTTGTATCTATTTTCAAAATTTACTAAACATTTATGTTCCTAAGGAATGTAATTTTGAAATATATTGAATATTAATCTGTAATATGTGACAAATATTTATGAAATCCCTATGTTTTTAGAAAAACCATGTGGCCGAATTATGTGAGGTGTGGGGGTTTCATTCAGTGGATTGCACAATATTTGTGAATGGTTTGAAAAATCATGTATAAAAACATTGCGTCCTACCAAGTTGCACATTAAAAATGAAATAGAACTTTCATCCACCTAAATTTTAATGATTTTTTATCTTCTTATCCCCCAAATTCCTGTATTTTTCCTATTTAGTGATCAAGGGATATCACATTTCTTTCCCCCTTTTATTTTGCCTCCCCCACTAGATTCCAAATAGTTCTCTAAGGTAATCTATCATTTTTTCATCCCTTATCATATATTATTTTCAATATTATATTTATCCAAGTTTTATAATTCTCCCTTGAACCCCAATCAATATGAAATTGAGATATATATGTTTATATGGAAACCTTGGGTTTTAGACTTTTAGGGATTTCAGGGGAAGTTCCTTGCTTGATTGGTTTTTTCATAGAAGTTTTAATGTTGTGATTGATTTATGCTTGGATTGAGGTTGGTGTTTCTCTGAATTAATTTTATTTTGAAATTCATGTAATTCTTGGGCTGTAAAATACATGTAATTTGTAATTATAATTATTTATGATGCTTATAATGTTTTCTAAAAAACTCGATGAATTTTGTGTTCGAAATAAATGATTTTTTTATGAATTTTTTGGTTTTTTTTGAAAATAAATTATTTCTCATAAAAATAATCTATGAAAATTCTGAAGTGGATTAGTTTAAATGGTTTTCATAGAAAATGTAGGAATTTGAATTTTTTATGATCATAGATTAAGAAAAACAAAATTTTAAAAGATTATTTTGGGAAACATGGGTGTGGTTGATTTTTAAATTATTTCAAAAGGATGTCTTAAAGAAATAATTTTCTTGATGTGGAGAATGTTTTACGATTATGAGTCATATTGTTTTTATCAAGGTTCATTTATAACATTATAATATAAATGGTTTGGTACTTTGTGAGACCCTTATTCAACATGTTGTTTTTTCTCCCCTTTAAGGGTTGTTAATTGTCATGGGTTGTTTTTATGATAAAATGGGATATTTCATGTGAGGTTTTTGGAGGTGAGGTGATATTTAATACTTCTATTTTATTAGTGCACATATTGACAATTAGATATTTTATTTCTCACCTCTTCATTAGTTAAGTCATGGGAACTCATGTTACCTTGTGGGAGGTCTTAATTTATGCTACAATAGTATGACACACACATGGGGTAGTCTCCCTTTTGTTTTGTTATACACTAGTGGAAGAGGGGGTACCTCTGATGAGGCTTGTGTGAGCTATTTAGGTGGATTGTTGTTTATTTTAGATGTGACATAGGCCAAAAGTTGGTAATGTGTTATTATAATATCATTTGGGTTGTCTTATATGAGGACCTAGGGTGTAACCCATGAAAATTATTACTTTATTGGTGGTTTTATGTAAGGGATTTTTTTCTTTATTGTATCCCCTTATTCTTATCTTTTTTGTGGAAACATTATATTATCATTATTGGATCTTATTATAGTTTATTGATATAGTGTTTCTTTCATTATTTAAAATCATATATTTTATGATTGAGTTTTTTCCCAAAAAACATTTATATGGTGATTTTTGAAATATATTTTTTAATTGAAAAGGAAAATGGTAAGTTTCATTATTGGTATTCTATAATGGGTTTGAAATGGTAAAACAAGTTTTGTTTTGTTTATCCTAAAATCAAATGATTTCTTTCTTTTTTGTACTTGGGGATTCAAAATAGTTTTACATAAATAAATTTTTTATTTATTTATTATTAAAGGCATGTGGTTGGGTTTTCTATAGGGACTATGAAATAGAAAACATTATCCTAAAATTTATTTCAAACATGAATTTATGAAATGCTTTATAAAAGGAACTTCATAGACTCCTTGGTGTGATCCTGTTAATATGGTTCACTCATGCCCTGCATGCACACTTGTGTGTATGTATGAAAATCTAATGTCATATACAAGTTCCTATTTTCAATCTCAGATTTTTATGTCTCTTTTGGTCCATCGATGGGTGAGATGGGAGATTTCTAGTGGCCATGGGTCAAATAGAGATGTCTATGCAGTTTTGTTCTCATTATATCTTATTTTGGGATAATGGATGTTTCTACAAGTCCAACCTTTCCTTTTTTTGTATTTAGTTTAATTTTAATATAGTCTATTTTTTTATTAATTTTGTATTATGTTTTATATTGATATTAATGTGTCAAACTATTCTTTATATTATTTATGAGTCATTTGGTTCTTTTATTTATTTGTATATGCATATTTTGTTATGAAAATAAGTCCATTATATGGAAAAACCATTATGGGTTCTTGGTTGAGGATCCCGAACTTATTAAATTTGATTTCATGAAAAAATCATTCAAAAATTTCCTCACAAAGATCCCCTAACACATTTTTCCAACTTGTTGGGATCGAGAATGCCCATCGGGAGTTGGTGCAGGTTGACCAATGTGTTGCATTGGGTCATCCCACGTTTGTTTATAATAGTTAACTATCACTAAAATCCAAAAAACTTCACACCCTAAGAAAATATGGCCCCTATATTTCATATCATCCCCCTCTTTATAATTTTTCAGTAAGACCTTTGAAATGTGGAGATAAAGTAAAAATACAAAAATATTGTATTTGAGATTTCTTCTAAAACTGTAAATGAATTTTAAATAATTCAAAAAGGGTTATATTTTTCTCAATTTTACTTTTCTAATGAGGAATTATAGATTTAATGAAACTATGAAATAAAAAAATTATCAATTGAATTCCAAAACTCCCCTAGAACTTTTCTCTAAAATAACAAGAAATCATTTCTCCAGATTTTAATGAATCTAAAGGAAGTTGATTTGTCCCAAAACTAGTAATAAATTACTAAAATCTCATATTAAAATTTGAATATTTATCTATAGAACATTTTTATAGAAATTTTATTCATAAAAATGGGTGTTAGACCGTAAAACTAAACTATTCACTTAAGATCTTCCAGCCAATCTCCCTAGTATATTGTGAAGGATATCCCTCTATGGTGGCCGCCTAGTTCCATGAAACCTAGTTCAGCCATCTATTTAGTGAGTACACTGGCTTTATTTTCAGCTATGGGTTTTTCTTTTATGTTGTTTTTGATAAAAAGAGCTAAATCTGAAAATTTAAGGAGTACACACCTTGTAATTTAGAGTAAACACCATGTACCTAGTTGCCGCGAGTGACAATGTACTGGCCCTGTGACAATCGTGTACATGGTTGTGTGGGGTGACCTAGAGACCTCCTAAATCGGGGCCCGATAAAGGCATATACATGCCTTTTACTTTTAAAAGACACACCATGTATGTTTCTTTTTATTTGTTAAAATGGACGAGGGTTGCGTATAATTGGCAGACCCCTCTTCTTTTCAGATCATTTCATCCAGGTGTGACTAGAGATGACGATTCTTCTATGAGCCCCCGACCCACCATACGTGCTCCAAATCAACCATTTTTGATTGTGTTGGAATCACCATAGTGATCTCTTCCTTCTTATAGAACCTCATTTCTTTATTCCTCCTCTTTTGTGATATTTCCTTAGTTGAACATTTTAGATATTTTTGTCGATCTACCACATTCTAGGTCAATTCAAGTGCCAATGCCGGATTATATCGATCGTACAATGCCGAGGAAGGTGGTTTGTGATTTTTAGTAGTTATTAATTGAATTTTACGAGCAAAAGTGCCCAATACCCTAGATTAGGGGTATTGTGTGTTTAAGGATTTTAACCCAGTTGATACCTGCTATGCTTGTTTGATTGAGTTAGGAATCTTTTTTGTATATAAGGTTATTTTTCCATGATATGGAGGTATCATTCCATGTTTTATTTGATATTGACTTTGCGGTCTAGTGTTTCCTCTTATGATACTTTGTTTCCATGCCTAGTATTTTTAGGTTTAAGTGTTTTATATGATGCTGTGATATGCTTTGTAGCTATTTATCCAAGTAGTACTTTTATGTTTACTTTGGCTACTGAACATTATTTGTGAACTATTTCCTTACACAGGGATGTGGGATCCTAGTGTAGTGAGACTATAGTGGGAATTTACATTCAGGGATTCCCCAGCATGTCTACTATTTTTTATTCATGTTGCGAGACCATCCGGGGAAATGACATTGAGTACTTACTCAGAGTGTCTGTAGTTCCTCGTTGTGAGACCACTTGGGGAATTGGAAATTTTTTGCATCCCCAGAGTGTTTTTAGTTTACCGATCATAGATCACATGGGGAATTGACCATTATTTATTCCCTACAGAGTCTTTATTTTAGTGAGACCAAAGGGGTTAGACCATCTGAGCTACCCAAGAGGTCATTATATCCTTGTATAAGTTGAACCAGAGGGGTTAGGCAGTGAGAACTTACCCAGAGGGTTATTTGAGATTATTTGGTTGAACCATAGGGGATATGAGGTGCATAATTCCAAGAGGGTTACTTGTTTTTATCATATACTTACTTTATTTATGATAATGAATACAACTGAACATGTAGAAGTGTTTACTTTTGGGTACTTCACTATTTACTGCTTTATTTTTCTTATTGCCTGCCATATATATACAATGAATATTAGACACTAATCTTTGGGTGGTTGCCTACTGGGATTCATCTCACACCCTTTTTGGGCCATGCTTTTGAGTCCAAACATATTATATTGCAACAGGTATATATAAGGGAAAGCACCCTTCTATATCAGGTACTTGACTATTGTGGAGCTAGAGAGCATGGGACCAAGCTGAGTCTTGTGATGCTGTTGGAGTTTATTTGTTTTCTTTGTAATTTGGTTTAGTACTGTATTCCAGCATTGTGAATTGTTTAGATGCTTTCCCTAGGTATATGTATCATTCATCATTTATATATGTGCTCCAGTTGTTTATTAATTTCAGCCTTTAACTGTTTAATTATTGCATCTTATTGTTGATTCCACTATTGTTGTCTCTTTATTTCTGCTACATTACTCATCTAATGAGGGAACAGTCTCCCCAATATCACAACCAAGGCTGTCACTACTATTAGTCAGCCTCTGGCATTTGGGGAAATATGATTGGGGGCATGTGACCAACCGGGTATGGGGAACCTCTGGGAAGCACTCGAAGCTATAACGTTACAAAGTGGTATCAGAAGAATTATTTTCTTCTTGATTTCCTGTTTGGAGCCTATAGTCAGGGATAGAATAAAATTGATAGTTGGTAATAAGTTGTTCATGGGAGTAGCTAATTCAGGTATAGGGAAAATCTAATTTACCTCAATTATTGGAATTTTTCTGGTAAGGAAATTATTACGGTAGATTTGATTTCACCATTGGATGATTCACATGTTTTGTGCTATTATACATGATATTATTTTGGTTCCATTTCTATTTCAACCCAATGAGATGAAGGAATTTGATCTCATGCATCATATATCCACTTTCTAGAGATCACATGTCATGTATTCTTGCCCTGCCATTTATGGAGGATTACTAATTACATGTTGTTGTGATAGATGTTTTGGTAGATATTCAGGTTGTTGTGATAGATGCCTTGATAGAATACCTGCTATTTCAATGGGTATTTAATTGTGTAAGGATTTATTTAAATTAATTCCAAAATTTGGTTCATGAGGTGTTATGGGCGTTCATGGATCAGAATTCGGTCGTTCATTGCACTGTTAGGCTTGTTTATGACACGTATAAGTTGCCAGACTTTTGATTCACGTGAAGTATGGGCCCCTACGGATCAGAATTGGGAACATTAATGTTTGTTTTAGTGTTTTTATGTTTTCCAGTGTAGTTTTAAAGGTTTATTGCCCCAAAATATCTATAAGACAGGGCATTTAATGATTAATACATGCCATGTGTCCTTCTATTTGGGAAGGAACTGTTTTTCTTAAGTACAGACCATGTAATGTGTGGACATGCCATGTAGTCCCTAAATGTGTCAATGGTTCTGTGGGAAGATACATAGGGATGATAAATCTTTGGTGAAACACATCATGTACTCGATGTACATGTCGTGTGTAAAATCCATGTGTTTAGCCGTGTAACAAACAACACAGGTCGATTATGGGTATTTTGTACACATCCTGTCTAGAACAGACACGCTGTGTAGAGTCAGCCGTGTAACCGGACGTGTGACTAACAAAATGGGTTGATGAAGTTATTTCTAGTACACACAATGTCTAGCACAAACACACCGTGTAGTCTTGATCTAGGAGAACCTTGTGGGTTAGTCATGTAAAAGAATTTGGGAAGGGGAAAATGATTCAAGTACACGCCGTGTCTTGGTAGAAAACACTGTGTGTATGGGGTGTCACATGAACAGAGTTGGCTAGAGTACCCCTCTATGTGAAGGCTTAAATGAACACACCATGTAGGGGAAATACACATTATGTATCCATGTTTTAAAGAACTTTAATGTTTTCTTTCTCTTTTTTCTTTCATGAAATTATATGTTTTAGTCCTTGAAAGTCTTGAACTAAGGTGTGTGCTTGACCTTGTAGAGTCATGCCACTAATATGTCCTTTGATTGTATGCCAGATATAAGGCAGCAATCAAACACCAGATAAGGCAGACCATGAACAACCAGCAGAACCTCCAGTCATGGCCATCTTGGCACCAACCATTATTCCAGATACATGTGTCGATGGATAGTTTTAAGAAGGCTTCATGAGGTTTATAAACACCTTCCAGGGAGCACTGGCTCTTGCCCCGTCTATGGAAGAGTTGACATGGATTTTTCAACAGTGGATTCCTCCTACTTTCTCAGGGGAAAAAGGACTTTAGGCTGCTGAATCATGGTCGGAATCCATGCTATCTATCTTTGAGCATCTAGACACGTCTCCAGATAGTAGGATGAATATCGCTACGTACATGCTACGAGATTCCTCGATAAGATAGTGGGATATGATTTTGTAGGAAGGACACAAGCACGGTATGGATTGGGATGAGTTTCAGCATACCTTTTATGATTATCTCTACCCGAAGACTTTGAGGGATGATCGATCCCAAGAGTTCATGAGTCTTGAAAAGGGTACTCTTTTGGTCATTGAGTATTCTTCTTGCTTCACAGAGCTGTAGTGCTTCACAACCATTACATGAGGTGATGAGTTATTCCTAGCAAAAAAGTTTGAGGATGATCTTAGGAATGGAATTCGATCTCAGGGGAATATCTTCAGGTTGACTTCTGTCACCTCTATAGTCAACCAGGCATTAATCACAGAGTGAAATATGAGGGATTCTAAAGCTTTGATCTAGGGTGGCTTGGTATCCGGATTTGGTACCCGTCTAACTAATAGTAGGTAGCACCATAGGGAGTGTACACATAGAGATTCGAAGAAGCGAGACATTTCTTCCGGTAGCCAAGTGGTATGCTACTAGTGTGGGAAGAGTAAGAATATGAGGCCGCATTTCTTGAGAGACCCTGTGGAGTGCCAATCATGCGACAAGATGGGTCATCTTTAGTGGTTCTACTATTTTTTCTCACCAGCAGCTGGTGATCAGAGTTCTGCTATGAATTCACATTCAAGAGATGGACCACCAGTTTCTCATTAGTCTAGGAACTAGAGTTCTTCTGGCTATTCAGGCTGAGGTGGAGGTCATGGACGTGGTAGCCAGTCAGTAGGATTTCAACAAAAATAAGGTGGATCAACTCAGGGTGGTCAGGTAGGGTCACATGGCCATGGTACAGGCTAGACTTTTGTAGTGGAGCAGAACCAACTTGAAAAGGATCCTAGACCCTCTATAGTCGAGGTACGAATTTAGTTTCTTCAGTCATAGATTCTGCACTTTTTGATATAGGGGCTTCCCATTGTTTTATATCTGTTGCTTTTGTGGGGAGCCTTGAGCTCTATATCTTTACTTCTGCTGATTTCTTGATGCTGGACACTACATTTGGGGAAAGAGCCACTAATTTACATTAGTGCAAGGAGTGACCTATTGAGGTTGGTGGGTGTAACTTCTTATGGGACATTTATGTCATAGAGATTACAGGCTTTGATGTCATTCTCAGGATGGACTGGTTAGTTCCCATCCAAGAAGTTTTTGACTGTTATTGCTGTAGGGTGAGTTTCACATCACTAGAGGGTTGTTTTTTTACTCATGGGTGAATGGTATGTCTAGGCAGACATAGACAGACATGTGCATCATGGTTTGAGAGGAGTTACAAACGAGATTTCTAGTCTATATCTGGATGACCAGGGGACTTCACAGTTGGACTTTCCTCCAGTGGTAGATCATTTTAGGGATTTATTTCCATATGACTTTTCAGGTTTTCCTCGATAGCTAGAGGTATGCGTTTCTATTGAGCTCATGCTAGGAGCGACACCAGTGTCTATTTCTTTCTGCAAGATGGCTACACCCGAGTTACAGGAGCTCAAGAAGCAGTTATAGGATTCATAGTCTAAGTGTTTCATCTGACCCACTACTTCTCCTTGGGGTTCTTCTATCCTTTTTGCAAAGAAAGAAGATGGTACCCTCCAACTTTGTGTGGATTATCAAAAGTTTAAACACATAATGATCAAGAACTGATATACCTTGACAAGGATTCATCATATCTCTAATCAGCTTTGAGGATTCAGGATGTTCTTAAAGATTGATTTGTGATTTGGTTACCATCAGTTGTGCGTTAGACCATATGATATACCTCTTACAGCCTTTCAGAGCAGTTATTCTCTATACAAGTTGTAGTTATGCTGTTCAATATCAAAAACACGCCTAAAATTTTAATGGCATTGATGAATTGAGTGTTCCATCCATACTTGGATTCTTTCATGGTAGTCTTCATAGGTGATTTCTTGGTGTACTCTCACACTCGACATGACCATGACACACATCTTGAGATTGTTTTGAGTACACTGAGAGACCATTAGTTATATGGTAAGGACTTAAAATTCCACTTTTGGATGGATCAAACTATCTTCTTAGGTGATGTTATCTTAGAGACAAGAGTATCAGTAGACCCAGAGAAAGTGAGACCAGCTGTTTTCTTGGAGCAGCTGAAGAATGTCTTTGAGGTATGAAGTTTTATAGGGTAGTCTTGATACTACCAAAATTTCATACAGGACTTCTCACGATTATCAACACCACTGATGGGCCTAACTATGAAGGATGTGATGTACCTGTGGACAGATTCTTGTGAGTCAGTCTTTCAGAAGCTAAAAGGGAGGTTGACTTTAGCACTGATACTAGTATTTCTAGAGCTAGGAAAGAGATATACTGTTTATTGTGATCCATCAGGAATCAGGCTAGGGGTAGTGCATATGCAGGATGAAGGCATCGTTATGTATGGGTCTCAGCATTTGAGGCCACATGAGAGGAATTACCTGACACACGATATAGAGTTGTCTACGGTTGTTCATGATTTACGTTGTTAGTGACATTATTTGTTGGGAGAGAATTTTAAGGTTTTCACATATCACAAAATCCTCACGTATATCTTCACTTAGCGGGATCAAAATTTGAGACAACAAAGGTGGGTTGAGTAACTCCAGTATTTTTATTTTGAGCTTTCCTACACGGCTAGGAATGTCAATATAGTAACTGATGCGTTGAGCAGGAGGACTCACTTACAAGTAGTTCAGAAGGCCAGTAGTGAGTGGCAGCTTATGGCTCTATTTTTGGCAATGCATATAGAGGTTCATGATGGACAAGGGAAAACCATTATTTCTTCTATATCAATTACCTATACTCTATTTGATCGAGTGAAAATGAGTCAACTATCAGATGCTGAAGGCCTAGTCATATGGAAGAGTGTGTCAGGAGAGGACCCTATTCCTAGATGAACCATGGGTGAGGATGAGATGTTGCACATTCATGGGCGCATATGGGTGTCGGCATACATATGCGAGGATATGATGCAAGACTTTCATTCCTCAGTTTGGGAAGTTCATCCTGGTGTCACCAATATGTATCGAGATCTTCACCGTCAGTATTAATGGCCAGGTAAGAAGAGAAATATCACTGGATTTGTGATGAGGTGTTCCACCTTTCAGTAGGTAAAGGTGGAGCATCAGTAACCAGCAGGGGTTTTTTAGTTGTTTCCCATTCCCAAGTGGAAGTGGAATGATGTCATGATGGACTTCATGATAGGGTTGTCGAGGCAACATCGAGGGAATGATATAGTATGGGTTTTCATTAAAAGTATCACAAAGGTTGCTACCTTCTTACCAATCCAGGAGACTTTTAGTGTTAATGAGATTGGAAGGCTATACATTCGGGAGATTGTACGTTTACATGGAGTTACACACTCTACTAATTAAGTTAGGGTTTCATGTTTTACTTCTTAGCTTTGTAAGGGACTATAGAAGGCATCAGTTACACAGGTACTTCTGAGGAGAACTTACCACCCCCAAACAGATGGCTAGTCCGAGCATACAATTCAGGTGATGGAGGACATGCATCAAGAATGCATCTTAGATTTTGGAGGTTATTTGGAGAATCATTTGCCTCTTGTGGAGTTTTCCTACAATACTAATTTTCAAGAAACTATGCAGATGACACCTTATGAGGCTTTTACGGAAGCCCATGCTGATCACCCTTATGTTGGATGGAGGCGAGAGAGGTAGCTATGTTGGGACCTCATCTTGTCCAAGAGACCAAAGAGCTGGTGGAGTTGATTCAGAAGAGGATGAATACTGTACAGTCATGAAAAAAGTCATATGCTGATCGAAGGAGACGACCACTAGAGTGTGAGGTTAGAGATCAGGTTTTCCAACATGTCACACTGAGGTTGGGACATATGAGGATAGGGAGACAGGGAAAGCTTTCACCGAGATATGTTGGACCATTTTAGGTTTTAGAGGGAGTCTGGCTGGTTGCCTATCCATTACAGTTACCTCAGAGGTACCAGGCTATGCACGAATTCTTCCATGTTTCTCAAAAAGGACGTTACTTCTCAGACCTATCTCATGTTTTTCAAACCGAGGAGGTTGAGTTGGTGGTGTATGCATCGTTTTAGGAGCATCATATCTGGATGTTTGATAGTAGTGAAAATATTTTCCATGGATAGTTTTTCTCCTCTGGTACAAGTTCTATGGAAGCACATGCGAGTACAGGACAAGACTTGGGATAGTGAGGCTGATGTACGATCATAGTATCAAGAGTTGTTTGAAGATTCTTCTTCTACGCCGCCTTGCTAGGGAAATTCAGGGATGAATTTCATTATGGGGGGATTTTTTAAGAACCCCGACCTTCTTTTCAGGCATGGGTTTTCTTTTCTGGTGTTTTTGAGAAAGAGAGGAGAATCTAGAAATTTAAGAAGTAAACATAGTGTACTTTTTAGTACATGCCACGTACCCAGTTGCCATAGCTTACTGTGTACTGGCCATCTGACAATCGAGTACATGATCATGTTGGGTGACCTGGAGATCACCAAAAGTGGGGTCTGATAAAGGCATATACACGCTACATTATTTTAAAAGACATATCGTGTAATTTGTATTTTATTTGTTAAAATGTACCGTGGTTGTATTTAATCGGAAGAACCCTCTTCTTTTCAGCTTGTATCGTCTAGGAGTGACCAGAGCCGACAATTCTTTTCTGAGCCCCCAAATCACCGTCCATACTCTGATTCAACCACTGTCGATTGCGTTGGAATAAATATGGTGAGCTATTCCTTTTTATATATCCTCGTTTCATGATTCCTCCTCTTTCGTGATATTTCCTTGGTTGAATGTTTTAGATGATTTTCTAGATCTTCCATGTTCTAGGTTGATTCAAGGTCCAATGTTAGACTATATCGATTGTACAATGCTGAGGTATGTGTTTTGTGACTTTCTATAGTTAGTATTTGAATTTTATGGGAACTAATTCCCAATACCCTAGATTGGGGTATTGCGTGTTTATGGATTTTAACCCTGTTGATGCCTGCTATGCTTATTTGCATAAGTTTGGACTCTTGTTTATAAATAGGTTTATTTTTCCATTCTATGGAGGTGTTGTCCCATTTTTTTTTTGATATTGACCATGTGGTCTAGTTTTTCCTATTAGGATGCTTTCTTTCCATGCCTACTGTTGTTAGGATGAAGTGTTTTATCTGATTCTGTGATATTATTTGTAGCAGTTTATCCAAGTAGTACTTTTAGGTTTACATTGGCTTCTCAACATCATTTGTGCACAATTTTTAACACAATGTTGTGGGAACTAGGTGTAGTGAGACCATAGGGGGAATTAACGTTGAGGGTTCCCTAGAGTGTCTACTATTTCTTATTCACCCCATGAGACCGTATTGGGGATTGATGTTGAGTGCTCCATTAGAGTGTCTATTATTACCTATAGGAGATCACATGAGGAATTTATGTTGAGTGCTTTATCAGAGTGTCTATAGTTCCTCCTTGCAAGACCACATGTGGAATTGAACGATGGGTGCTTCCCCAGAGTGTCTGTTATTTACCGATGAA
Organism: Viscum album; assembly: GCA_963277665.1. Lineage (NCBI taxonomy): Eukaryota > Viridiplantae > Streptophyta > Magnoliopsida > Santalales > Viscaceae > Viscum > Viscum album. The sequence goes on along the minus strand of OY728135.1, from coordinate 886,782,047 downwards.
AGACCACATGGGGAATTGATAGTGATTAATTCATAAGAGAGTCTTTGTTTGATTGATACCAAAGAGGTTAGACCACGCCAGCTACCAATGAGGTCGTTATATATTTTTATAAGTTGAAATAGAGGGGTTAGGCTGTGAAAACTTACCTAGAGGGTTATTTGAGGCTGTGGGTACTTCCCAGAGGGTTACTAGTTTTGATCAGCTTCTTACTTGATTTATGATAATGAATGAAATTGAAACTATAGGAGTGTTTACTTTTAATTACTTCCTTGTTTACTACTTCATTTTTCTTATTGCCCATTAGTTATATTCACCGATTATTAGGCACATATCTTTGGGTGGTTGTCTACTAGGATTCATCTCACACCCAATATGGGTCATGATTTTGGGCCCAAACAGATTATATTTCTCCAGGTATAGAGAAGGGAAAACACCCTTCTATGTTAGGTACTTGACTACTGTGGAGAAGGAGAGTATGGAACTAAGATGAGTCTTTCGATGGTGCTAGAGTTTATTTCTTTTCTTTTTTTACTTTGGTTTAGTAATGTATTCAAGCATTGTCACTGGTTTGGATTCTTTCCCTTGACATATGTTTCATGCATCATTTATATATGTGCTCTAGTTGTTTAATACTTTTAGTCTTCTGTTGTTTACTTTTTGCATGCTATTACTACTTATTCTATTGTTATCTCTTTATATCTGATTCATTACTCTACCAATGTGGGAATAATTTTTCCACTATTACACTCAGGTCCCTTTCTGCTAATCAGTAGCCTCTGACATTTGGGGAAATTTGCTTGAGTCCATGTGACCAGCTGGGTAAAGGGCACCTCTGGGAGGCACCCAGAACCGGGATGTTACATATTTCCACTAAAATATTTTCAAATAGAGGTGGGTCTCAGTTAGTAGAAAATAAATGAATTATTATTTACTCAATAATCCATTAAATAAAATTTCTCTACCACTACGCATGACCACAACCAGGACCAAAAACCAGGCAACCAAAAATACTAGTATAAACACTTAATCTTGGATTCAATGGACCAATCAGTTTCCTAATAATATATCTTGATTAAGGTGAATTTAATATTTCTCCATTTATAATCGATTTTTTGGGGAAAACAATTTTTTTGATCCCTGAAGAAACTAATGATTTTTATTTAAATTTTAATGAGTTCTAATTTGTTTAATGACATCGAATCGAGCATTGAAATATAATCATTGATGAAAGAATTCCCATGTGAGGTATTGTTACACTTTTTGAGTACCTATTAAAATTATTATTTATTAATATTTTTTCCCACATAATTTTAAGGACAATATAGATTATGTAAATAGTATATGGAATGCTATGTTTTATGGGAAGAACTACCATTTAAGGAAGAATAAAATAGTTAACTATATTTTTTCACTTAGTATAGAAGTCCATGATATTTCTTTAATAATATAATATATCTAGATAAATGAGTATTTATGATTACTAAAAACAGAAGAATTAATTAAAATAATGAAAATTAATAGAATTCCATAATAATATTTTTATCAGAGAAAATATTCACTAAGGTGATGGGAATCATGAAAACTAAAAATGTTTAGTATAAAATTGATAATTTGTATGAAGAATACATAATGAAAAGTGTGGAAAAGATTTAAAAATTTAGACCAAAATTGATAGTTCCCAAGAAACGAAATGAATTAATAATGGATGAGTTCCTTACAAAGATTAATGAAATTATGAAAAATATAAGAGGATTTGTTGAAAATATTAAAGATTAAATATTGAATAATATATTGAGGCACACTTCCAAAAATATTTTATATCAAGGTTAAAACAATTGAAGAGAAATATTTAAATAATTTATCTCTATATGGTCATCATATCATTTAAACATATTGTGATATGAGAAATTTTAATGTCATCAATAATAAAATAAAGTATGAAAATGAAATTTACTTTAGAGAATTGAAAAATCTAAAATTGAAAGAGGCTAATGATGATTAATTCATTAATTTGAGAAAAATAATGATGAGGGGATATATATATATATTCAGTGATATCAAGGAAATTTAGAAAAGGAAAACATAAATATATAAAAAATATACCATTTAGATTATTCAATTATGGTGGTGAAGGATACATTTTAAGAGAGTGTTCATATAATTAGATAGTTTAATTTAATGAATAATATCAAATATATGTTTGGAAAAGGCGAAAAAAATATTAAAATGAATGTAAATTAAAAAATAGCAACAATTTGGTCATGATGTATAATTTTTGTATCCAATTATGATGAAGTGGAAGTCAATATAGATAATAGTGATTCTGAAGAAGACGAGGTGAAAAAAAGAAGACATACGAATTTCATGGATCAAGTTGAAAGAGAAGTTGAATACATAAATAGTAATAATAAATAAGCCTACAAAGTTATTTATCCAAATTTGATACTAGAAGATATATCACATCAAGAAAGTCAAGGAAGAAATTTTGAACCACCATAAAAAATAATCTTATTTCTCTAGAAGAGAAAAACAATATATCAATTTTTTTTGAAAGTACAAGTAGGTGAGTTTGATAAATTTAGACATGAAATAATATATATTTATATTTAAAATAGAATTATTTTATTTTATTTTGAAAAAATAAATTAATTTAAAAAATATGACATAGAATAAAAAGGATAAATTCTATGAAGTTACAGTGCTTAAAGTTGAATCATATAAATATAATGAGAATAAAATTGTTTCCAAATAAAATATTTATAATTGTATTGTTTTGTAATTACTTTATTCATTTGTAAATAATGGTTTAATTTTCAAGAGATAATTTTTTCAAAAATGAAAAATAAAAATGAGGAAAACATTTTACCATAAATTTCTTAAAATGGAAAATATATTTTTGATGATAGGGAAAGATTAAAAGATAAATATTTTAAAATTTGGAAGGAAAATTAATGTGAAAATAATTCTTCATATCAATGGTTGTTATAAAATCTTTCAGTAAAAGTGTCTTAAAAAAATAGGTGATGTGTTTGGAACATAATATTCTAGAAAGAAAATTCAAAGTTCAATGGTCACTACTTGTGTTGTGGTAATATGATCAGACCCTGATGGGATACTTTTTGAGTTAAATACAAGGACTCATGTACCTCCCTAAGACCCTCTACAATAGCACATGGGATGGTGATTAGAACTAAATGGGTGTACACATAAAGTGGGTGAAATTCTCCCATGGAATTTAAAATAAAAATTCATAATAAATCTATTAGAAAAAATCCATGGAATAAAAATCAACAATTAAAATAATATAATGTGTATATATATGAAAAAATACTAGAAAAGTATATAGTAATACGTAATCAAATTCATTCAATAAGGTTTACATTGAAATGACTATAAAATGGTACTAATCAATTCATAAATGAAAAGGAAAATGAACGTCATAATAAGAAGATATAAGCTTCTTCGTTACTAAACCCTCAAGGATAACCACCTAACCATTCTCTGTTGGTCACCTCAACCTTCTCCATGTCACCATGTAATAATTTAAATAATGAATCTTATATAAGGTATTAAGAACCTCACCATAAAAATTCTCATTCAAGGCAGAGTACAATGATCCAGTAGGACATCCCAACTATCAATAAACACAAAAGTTTAACTCATTCATGGATTTTAATAAAAAATATAAAATCAAAATATATAGTTTTTACCCCACAAATAATTACAATCTTGGTGTAAACTCAATAAAAAATCAAATTAAAGAAAATAAAATACTATATGACTTTTAATATACTACATGTGGGATTAGCTCATACTAAATTTATGTATGTTTCCATTTTAAAAAAAATCATTAGAGAATCATTTTTATAATATCACTATAAGAGTATTTCAAAATATAATAAATAATTCAATGATAATCTTTCTAAAACTGGGCCTTGATACTGATGATACCCTTATTTATAAAAAATTATCAATCATCATGAAGTGTGGGTAATATCATTAGGATAACGAAACTATGGTGAAAAAACCTTTCCCAGATGAGGGAAATGTATTTTTCTATGTAGATACAGACCCCACCAGGAGGTGAATCATTCCTTATCAAGGAAAAGGATTGATTAGGGGATACCTGACCCCATATCTCATATAAGGGTCCAACTCTCCATTAAGAATAATTCCAAAATGGGGTATACCAATGCTACGAAAAATATAGAGTTCTCATACCCCATCCTTAAAAACTAGTGAGAGGATAACTATCCCATATGTTTAAACAAGTTCTAACTCATTGACATAGATATCCCCACACAAGTGTTAGGGTTTTACTGAGAAATAATCTTAGATGGTGATCCACTACTGATTGATCAATGGCAATCATCAATCAGTTTATAATTTAAATTTTATTATAAAATAACTATTATCATAAATGAGGATTAATCCTATTGATAATACATTGTACTTGGGGATATAGAATTGATTATTTTTCTAGGTTACATAAAGTGTGAGTGGAAAATAAAAAAACTATACTAAATTATTGTTATAGGAGGTAAGGTTTTATAGAGAGATTAAAATACACGGTTTATCCAAATTTCATTAGTGTTCTATGATTTTTATTACTGAAATGGATTCATTTTATATATTTTTTATTATAAGATTCAATGGTACGATTGAGTCCTTGGTCCAGTACTAAAAAAACATCCAATGAAAATTAAAACTTTAATCTAGTGATGAATTTGATTATATTTTGATGAATAAATCACTATAATCATTAAATTTATAGATTCAAATATCCATTGTATCCCTTTATACCTAATAATGCTTGGTTTCATTCCATCTAGACTCCTCTGATCTAGTTATTTAATAATTAAAAAATACTATTTTTTTATTACAACATAATCTATAACGAAATAATAAATAGAAACCTAATCAATTGACTAAAATCATATTAGTAATACATTATCCATAAAATACAACAATCCAATAAAAAAAGTAAAATTTTATAAAATATTGATCTTGGTATTTTGATAAAAAACAATAATACTACAAAAAACTATATATTTTATGCATATCTGAAAACATCATTGGTTTGTGATGATCCTAACTTGAAAGAAACTCTAATACAACTTAGAAATTATAATGAAAATGTATCTATGGTGTTTTTTTTAATTTATCTCTAGTGAGTTTTGGTATTTTTGTGATTAACGTGAGGGTTTGTTTTAATTTTTAGTTCTGGGTAAGTGGCTGACTTTAAATTTGGTATTTAGATTACTCTTATGAGGTTTTAAGATGGAATATTGGGTGTTTTTATATATATTTTGATATTTGACTTGAGGTTCTGTTAATAAAGAGGGGGTGATATCTATAGTCTTAAGATAGCTATTGACAATAAGTAATTAGTGCGAGATCACCAGGTATCCTCTGATCGAGAGAGTGGAGGGGGGCGTTAGAGGTGCCACATGGTACTTTTTGGAACTATGCCATGTTCTTGGTAGGACTATGACAAATTTCTATTTAATTTATGGCATTTTTGTTATTTTTTCTCACCCTATTATTACTTTATTTACTTGAAAATCATTTTTATCCAACAGATTGGGATTCCTTCCTCGGATCCTTTTTCATCCTCTTCTCCTCCTTCAATCCCCAGAGATCATGGTGGATTATAGGGGTTTTAAAGTAAAATCCATTCTAATACTTCCCATTTCATCTACTTTCTCACACTTCTTCCCTTTTCATAGTTTTCTCTTATTTTAATTTCATATTTTGATTTTGATTTCAAAATAAAATGGTGAAATCACCTTTAATTATAGGGATTCAATTACTATATCTAATGTATTACATATTGAGTTTATTTGTTTCTTTTTATCACCATTTTCATTCATGTTTGATAGGGTGTATTTTCACCAAGGTATTCATTGATTTTAAAATAGAATTGTGGATGTTAGTGTGAGGTTATTTGGGGATTTTGATAATGAATGTGTTAGATTTGTTTTCAGAGTTATCAAAACCAGTTTTTCATTATATTTAGTGAGTCTTTAATTATTGTGGATATATATATATATATGGATTCCACTTTTATTGATTATTTCTTATTGATTAATAAAGGGTTATTTGGCTGGTGTTGGTGCAATAGTTATAGATTGTTTTATTTATAAAGTTAACTTATGAATATGGTAGGAATTTCTCAACACTTTGGTGAATTACTAGGGTATGCCTAGTAAATTATTATCACTGGTTTCTCTATGTAAATAATAAATCTTAAACAATATCTTAAAATTAGAAATTGATTTTTTCTAAAGAAGTTTTACTATTTTGAGTTTAACTCTTATTTTTTTATGTGATTCTTTAAAACTATCTTTAAAACATTCTTCAAATATATATTTAATGGTTTTATGATGAAAAGTGTTTTTAAGGTTTAAATTTTGCAAGAATTAATAATTCAAAATGATAAATCTACATCAATTATTTTATAAATTTTGTTAAGTATACTTATTTTATGTGTTTCTAACTTTGAAGTACTTAGGAATCTACTTGTTTTTTCTAGATATTTTATGTTTCCTTTTAAATTATTACATGTAATAAAATGTTATAAGATGATTTATAAATGTTTTTCTATAAATAATTTTGACCCATAATTACCTCGAAAATTTATAACTTTGCTTATGAACTTTATATTTAAAATTTAAAAATTTATGCATGTTTTATATAGGTAGACTATTGTGTTCCCATAACATGTTTCCTGAGGTAATCACTTTGTTTAGCTATATCCAGAATTAGTTATAATTAAATACTCTAAAGTAGACCAAAATTAAGTGTTTAATTATGTGTGAGGTGGTGATTAGGATATATTTTTGGAATGAAGTGACCCAATTCTTATGTATTCTAGGTTCTATAAACCATGTTATCACCAATTCAAAATAAAATGTTTCCAAAATTTTTTAAATGATTTAGGTTTATTTAAAATTAATAATATAGGTATAGGTTTATCTAATTCTCATAAATAGTATGCCATATTTATGAAAGAACATATTTATTTAAAACATAAACTCATTCTGTTTCAAATCAAGTATGATTTCAATGATAGATAAATAAAATTATTTTAATTTAATGAATTTTAATAGTAAGATTATTACCAATGAAAAATTATTTTTTCATAAACAATGTTCCTCTTCTATTGGGGAAGGTATGAGTTTTAAGACAAAAATTCATATATATGATTTATCTTAAATTTTTTCAACATTCTGAAATTAGATTTAAAATATGGGAGTCATAATTAGAAAATAAATTTGATTTTGACTCAATAATTTAATATAGCTACTATACCATATTCTTCCCTCAATTGGGGTTATCCTGAGTAGATATGGGTAATGTGCAATATTACAATTAAATCCTTATAGAATTTTTCATGAGTTCACTTGTGAATTTATTAATATATGTTATTCCTTTTTTGGAATGTTTTAAAAAATAAAAAAAAATTCAATTATGCCATAGTTTATGTTTGGTATATTTGAATCCCTTATTATACTTAGTGTCTTGATCCATGCCTGACTAATAGCCTATCTTTTTATTTGAAATTAATAATATGGTATTATTGGAATTTGCATGTTTATGAAATGTATTTGTTCAATTTAAAATCATTCCATAATGATAAGATCGGTATTTTAGTATAAATAATCATTTTTATATTTCTTTGTGATCTTGGTTGTTACTTGTTGAATTGGGAGCATGTTAGGATGAATATGTGTACAAATATTCTTTTTTCATATAACCAATTTTAGAAGGTTGGCTTAGTTTTGATGTAAATGGTTGAATGGGACGGGTATTAACCCATACTCTATTATACCCATTACATCCCATCCTATCAAGGCCCTGACCATGATGACGACACACCAGAAGTGACACCCCAATACCACCTCCAATTATCCAAGGGATGATGACTAATACCGAGTAACAATGGTAGGTACATTGGAGGCCTTATTCTATAAAATACTAAAATAGGGTAACATCTCCAATGAATAAGTTAGTAAAAACATCAGTAGGATATAAAAAAGCAACGAACTCTTCTGAATACAAATCATGCATCAGACATTTACTAAGATCCACAAGGAAACAAATTTGAATAACATGAGATAACACTACCACAAAACTATATTTTATCAGCACTAAAAAGGCTTTTATCTATGTTAAAAAAGTACTGTTAATCTCAGCGAAGATGGGGGGGCCCCTTTTATTAGTGCTCAGAAATGCCAAGAAAAAGGCCCCTTTTATCAGTGCTAAAAAAGAACTGATAAAAGGGGTCTTTAATTAGAACTAAAAAAAGTGCTGATAAATAGGTTCTTTATTATCGTTTTTAGCACTGATAAATGTTAAAAAACATGAAAAATATCTGAAAATTTTGGAGGGGATTCAACAGCACTTTAACCCCCCTTCAACAGGGTCCCCACTCGAGCCCACACGCCCTTATCTCCCCCAACCTTTAACAGCGCCCCCAGCCTTTAAAAGCACCCCCACCCTTTAATAGTGCTAACCCTTATTCCACCCATGTTCATGACTTGCCTCCCCCTAGATTCAAACTCAGGACCTGCTGCTTGTGCACCTAAGCCTTTACCACTACACCATATTTCTTTGCTCTTAATTTATTAATATACCTATTTATTTATATATATATAGTTATATTTAATCACATATTAATATATATTTATATTAACATACATATATATATATTAACATATATATATCCATATATTAATATATATATATATATTAATATATTTATTTGTACATTAATATATATTTATAAGATCATTTTTAAATACATTTATAAAATTTGATTTTTTGTGTGTGTTTATAAATAAATAAATACATATATACAACAGAAACACACACACCTATATATTATATGTGTACTTGTAAGTATAATTATACATATTTATATATATTTAAAAATATTATATATAATATGTATATACATATATTTAGAATATATAGATAATGTATATCAATTTGTCGATACTGACGCAAAAACACACTCATATATATACAAGTAAACATTATATATGAATATAAATATTCATATACTTGTATTTTAAATAAAAAGGATATTAGTTCTTTATTTAGATAAGGATTATATGTTGAGAAATATTTTTTATATGTAAATATGTTAAATTATTTATTTATAAATTTAAATTTTTATGTGTGAATATATAAAAAATAGTTATATATTGTTATATATTTGGTTATAAATAACAATACATTATGAAAAACAATAGCAATCCCTAAAAACCAAAAAAATACGTAAAAAATGGGGAAACCCTCAAAACTCATAAATATAGTCAGAAAGTCAAATAAACCCCAAACTCAGGGTAATGATGAAAAATTATGATCCATGAGTCGGTTCTTGTTCCGTGACTAGTAAACTAGAATATAATAAAATTATATTTGATATGATAGGTGGTGGAGGCTAAATGGATAGGCATATCATATGTTACAACTGTTTAAAAAACGGCAGACAAGACAGAATTGCTAGAAATGGGGGCTTGAAAAACCTAACAAATAGATGTAACAAAAACAGGAATAACTTATGATCTAGGTGTCTATTTCAGCTCTGTGACCAGTCAAACCGAAGCTCATGGAATTGTCTATGGTATAATATATGGTGGAGGCCAAACAAACACACAAATCAAGAGTTATTTCTGTTTTATGAAAACTTTAACAAGGTGTTGAACACATAAACAATGTTTTAGAGGCCTTCTAACGGATTTTTGGGGTTTTAGGGTTTTTAAAATGACTATAACTTTGTTGGTGTAAGCCTTATGCATATTTCGCTTTACTGTCTTTGATTTGATATGTGGTAGATCCCAAATAGACACCCACAACGAAAGTTATGACAATTTTAAGTTGGAGATTTTTAAGTGTGTTTTAACGGATATGTCTTCCATTTCTTTGTTCTTATAATGGATTCTTTTGGACTTGGTCCTTGGTCATCTCATTGGCTTTGATTTTATTTTTTGTTTCACTCAAATAGAAACCTAAATCAGTAGTTGTGGTTTTTTATTGAGTTATGGGTTTCTTAGTTTTTTAGGCGCTGTGAGGGTTGCTCAATTTCAAACAATCATAACTTCAGCCCCAATTGTCCTCTTTAACTCTACCGCATATCAAATCCAATATTGAGAGAATATATACACTATGGTAACCAATGTAACCCCTTCACACATTCTTCAAGTCCAAAAGGCCCATAATTCCTCCCAATGGTCATAAGTTCTGCTCCTGGTGTCCATTTTTCCATAACTTCTGCTCGGGGTGTCCGTTTTGCCTCTACCACATATCAAATCGAAGATTGAGAATACACCTACACTCCAGTGACTACTAGAACACATTATCGTATTCTTTAAGGCCAAAAAAGGTCCTTAAACCTTCTAAATAGCTACAAATTCTACTTTTGGTGTCTGGTTTGCCTCTACCACATATCAAATTGATCTAAAACATATTTAAAAAATATATATTATATTCATATCAGTATAAATATACTCATATATCAATATATTATTTGGATGAAATATAAATTTTTTGAAATATACACATTATGAGCCCTAGGAAAAAAAGCACTGATAAAGGATCACATTTAACAGTTCTATTTTTAGTGCTGTTAAAAGTACCCTTTATCAGCTTTTTTTTAGTAGTGATAGAGGCACAACATTTATTTGAGTTTTTAGCACTGTTAAAGTGTGGTTATATGGAAACCCCATTTTGTGGTAGTGTAATAACGTGTAACATACATGGTCAAAAGTTTAAAAGTATACCTGAAAACCGAACAAAGTGAAGAATTCCTCATTTAAAGATGTCACTAAATGCAAATAGCTCCTAATACCATCTAATACTAGCACCATCGATACTATTCCAACAACAAATTCACCGAGGTCTCCCAATCCATTTTTGACTTGAACATTATTTTCACTGGAAAAAAATGTGTGGGACCAATGTTCATGCCATGGTAAATATAAATATACTTGGTATGATTCTTTGAAAAACATAATGGGTGTGTGAAGTAACAATCAACTCGACTCCAAACCTTGGAGGTATCCAAGAGGAGGGAAATTAAGTGAAATGAAAACCAAGAAATCTTAACATTACCATTGCTAAGGAGTATCCAAAAATAATTTCAGAACAGTAATATAGATATTCTCAAATTCTAGGCGACTCATGGTTGCTTATAATTATCAGTCATTAGAGGACCAAATCTTAAAGTCCACCTAGTAAGAGTATCTCGAAATTCTTGGAACATTGAAGAGTGGATGAATCCAGAAATTGAGATATATCCACTACATCACATATCAATGGAAACCCTATATTGTCTTGGACTTATATCGCTCATAGAAGTTAGCTCTACATAGGATCCCATTAGTCAAACCACCTATTTAAGCCATGAAGGGGAGTCTACTCATCCCCAAAGCTCTATCTCCCACTGAGGTAGCATACGCTACTAGTGAAGAAGGGATGTACCCATATATGGTTAAATAAGGTACTCAAGTCCTAGAGTGTGATATCAAAACAACCCATCCATCCAATTGAACTCTTCCATACAATATCTTATTATAGAAGTCTCAAGAAGCTTACACAATCATCCACTTAGATGATTATCATAGATACCTTCCTTGGAAAATGGGTGAAATTATAACTATAGTATAGGAAAAACATTCCATATATTATCTTTAGAAGACTGAAATAGCACTCCACATAATGTTGAAGAAATTCCAACTACATATGATTATGTGGGTAGAGGATGTTGAACCCATGATCACATTATAAAAATACTAACTCCCCAGAACTATCATAGTCTCCATAGTTTATATTCCAACTCCTATTGGGAATAATAATGGGTAATAATCTTTTTTGAACATAATATATCATGTCAATGGAAACTTCAAAACATGTCCTAGTGGTACACGACATGTTGTCCCATCACAAATACATGGTCACGTTCTTCCATCCCACTTATCTTGTCCCATACCAACTAAAAAACATGTATAGGGGTTACAAAATATTCAATGTTTTTGTGGGAATTCGATGTTCACCTCATCTACTTGAGTATTTATTCTCTAAGACCACAAGACATGTAGTCCAACAACATGGTTTGTGGGAGTACTCAGGGTGCCAAGGTGTGTAGCCTCATTTCATTCTAGGATAGTCACACAGGTTTACACATCATGTGTGCCAAACCAGATAAAAAGTGATATTTAACTTCCTTTTAATCCCTAGAACACAAAACTGAAATACATGGTGTTTTTTTCTTATGAACTCCACACAGTGAAACTTATAATATTAAAAAAACTCCAAATCATGGCTCATATTCCAATTTCATCACCCCTTACATCAATCTAACTCTTAAATATACTCTCAACACCAATAATATTTGTTTACCATCATCGATGCCTGATAAGAAGTCATATTTTAGCCATCCCTCATTGGTAAATCATACTTCTACGACCTCCTTGCATTTTCTACACATTCCAACACATTAACCATATTATGATAAACAAAATCCAATCCCACATCATCATCCAAGGATTCCCCAATGTCTAAATTTTTTTTTCTATCTACTGATAATAAAAAATCTCATCTTCTGTTGAAGGTCAGCCATCAAACACACTCCAACTCATAAAACCATACACTCTATTTTTACTTGAATTCTAATTGATGTCTAAAATTGTCTTTCACACATTAATATATAAATATGAATCTATAATAATAATATATAGAACCAATTATTGATCATGCAATGAATTAGTTCCATGGTATTGATCAAACTGCCAACCAATGAACACCATTGATTAATGTACATAGAATGGAGAGTGAAATATATAAAAGACAAAAATGATGATAAAATGATGGGAATTATTAAATTAGATACCATTAATTTTTATAAATTAAAAATATTTGGATAAAATAAAAAAAATAGGGTGAATCAATTCACATCTTCAATAAAAAAATATAATTGGTTCTAAAAAATATTTTTTTTCTAGGATTTCATTTAGGTAGTGTAAATATATGTTCACATCAATAAATAAATTGGTATGAATCCAAAATTAAAACATCCCTACCCCATTGGTGAATTTATGAATCTTTAATTCAATTTCATTGCCAAAGGTTCATTAATAATCGCTATTTAAATCCATTAATAGATGTCACCACTAATCTAACTTCACTCATAGATTCGTCTTCACTTCCAAAAAAATCATCTTCTCTTTTCAACAACCTAGTGGTTGTCATTGATTACCATGGTAAAACGGGAAGAGGATATATATGGGGGATTAAATAGACATGACCTTGGGTTTCATAATAAATTATAACAATTAAATAAATAATTAAATTATTTATTTAATCTTCTGATGAGAATGAACACTTGAGAATAAAAATAAAACCCAAATTAACATCATTCATTAGGTACATACCCTATTATAGGATCAATTAAGGCCTTAGTTTTCTTATTTGAGGTTCGTTTTTGGAGATATCTATGTTTTATTAAAAAATTTAGACATACATTTAAATAATATGTATTTTTATTATATTTGTTTTCCAGTTCTACACTACACTTTACTTGGGTGTAAACCCCATATTGCAGATCCAATATGATGCTAAGAAAATTTTTATGAGGCCAAAGACATTGATAAAATTAAAATTTCACCCTAGAAAGGTAATGGGGATTCAGAAATCAAAATTGATTTGAGACCCACTCAGGTTAAAACCTAGGAAATTAAATTCTCGCAACCATAAAAAGTTTCATCCTTGAGATATAAACAGTAGTGGCTATAAAATAATGAGGCCCATGATTGAACTTGTTTGGAATTTACCCACTATCATATGAAATAACATTAACTTTTAGGTGTAAAAATTATATGAACCCACTATATATCTAATTTTGAAGGAGGAAATCTTCCTTCATATTTTTATGATACTAGACTTAGTCCATCTAAAAAAAAATAGGGACATGCATATTCCCAAGGAATGATTTAATCTTCCATTTAATTTTATTCGATAGTCATCCCAACTCATGCGATGCGATAAATACCACAATTATCTCACTTTTGGACCCAAATGGATATAAAAAAGGCACAACTTGTTGAGAATTCCTTGACCCCAACCTTTTAATGATGGTTAAAGATGGACATGATTGGGAGAACCCACCTATTCTGCATGATCAGCTTAAAAAAATAACTATTTTCCTTGGAATACAATTGAAAAGTTATGGGGATGAAAGAATTTGGAAATTCACATTACCATCCTATGCTATAAACTTTCAAAAAGGAACTAGCTACAAAGTTTCTAGCTTATAGTCATGAGGATACATGATACTTCCTTTTAGACCTCATCAGCAACATCCCTGAGGTGTTTCCCATTTTGTTTGATGATCTCCAACCAAATTTTATCCTAAATCTAAGATATATATATATATATATATAGGGATGTCATGCCCATTTTCAAAAGCTATTGACTAGGACATCATTTGTAAAAAAAAATTCATCCGGCTAATTGACACCACTTCACTACTCACCATGTGAAACCATCCACAATAATCAAATTGGATGGTATCAATGATTCATATAACCCAAATTTCTTAGAATAGGCTCATGTAAGAACCTAATAGAGTGAAATATATTAACACTACCCTATGTTAACTTCATCCTCTATAAAAAAAAGGATTAAAAAGGGATGAGTATGTCTAAACATAACTACTGGGAATAAATCATCAAAGATGATAATTGAAAACATAGGTTCCTTAACATGATTTCCTGCATAATACCCATGAAGTGGAGTTGGGAAGAATTTATTTATACCTGAGGTAGCAGGTCATACACTTTCCAAAATCAAGTAAAACCCTTCTGTTTTCCATATGACAACATCCAGTCCCACAAGAGCTCTAGTTGTCATCATATCTATAGTTTTCATTACACAAAATAAAGGTGTGAGGACACCACCATCGACTAAATTTTAGAATCATACCCCCTTAATGATAAAATCAACTGCTTAAATTAAAATTCCCATAATCTTTCATCATTTATCAAATATAGAGTTGTATACTAGAGAATTAAAACCGCTATGACCAACTAAACTACTATGATTTCATCACCCTATATAGTATCAACAGATGATAGACCAAGACACTCCAAAATCTAGATTTCACACCACAATAATCCGAAGGCCTGATAGGCTCAACCTGGAATCATCTCTAGGAGAGATATAGTTCACTAAACTACAACTCCATAAAATTTTTCACTATTCCAGATATATGGGTTGATGAATTAACTAACTTCTTTTTAAGGGTTAACTGTAAGTGACCCCTTTGATAAAAATTGGAATTTACCAAGATTCATAATGAGGGAATGTATTTTCCATGAACATATTGCACAAAACCATGCTCTCCACATAAGGAGTTGCTCACTCCACAACTAGAGGGTTGACACCATTATCCACATCAAAGGGGTCTTTATCACTATTTCATGTAAAATTATTCTATCCATCCAACTTATAGCAACTTGCTGATAAACATAGCAATACCCAAAACACACCAATGTGGGCACCAAGACCCACATTCTCTATTATAAAGGAACTTTCAAAAATACTTCCTCTTATATAAAAGTTAAACTCACTCCACCTAGAAGTTGAGTTGATAATGTTCAATATCATAAGGTTATTTATATACTTACAGGATCCAGCCTAAGGTTACACAATATTATCTAACTCATGGATATTTGATAGTTGGTAAACCTTGATTCCTAAAAAATAAAAAGAAGAGTCCATGTGGAGAGATATAGGATTCATACTTTGGTTCACATCATTTTCCACCCCAGCGTAAGCATCCACTAGACATTCTATTCATAACTCATTCCATTGGTACTCCATACAAGTTTCCACTGATAACATCTTATAAAACATATAGGTATATAATAAAGAGATTTTAGATCCACCATCCATGATGTGGAAAGTCCATCCCCAAAACATCGGTAGCTATCTTCAGATGAAAAAAGGACTTCTGCCCATAGACAGAGTCCATTTACATCAACATTTCCAATCTGTTAAGGGTCACTCAAGTGAATACCATAGAGGTGAAATCACACGAAATCTCAACCATATCCCAAAGTCTCTTCATCCAGAGCCTTCCCATTCAACAGATCTCAAGAAACCACTGCAAATATTATGTCCACATAACAAATTCTAAATCCTGCATGGTCCGATGTTTACGTGACATGGCGATGTCACCCAAAGTAGTTTCAATGTCCTTCTATAAAAACTCCATCCTAGTCAAGAGTAAAAAATCCAACCAAAATATAATAGTCTTGTTGATAGTTTTATTAATACATTAACCACTAACAACTTAAAATTCCATATAGGATGTTCAATACATGAATCAATATCTACTAATATAATTCTAAACCAAATGAAGATGAAATTCATAGTCTCTAGAAACCCACTATAACCTAAGGGTTGATCTCACCTCTCAAAGTCATGAGGGCTATGACGTCTAAAGGTTGTAGTGTAACCAATTATACCTGTAGTCTCTTCCAAATCAATGTAAATTACCATATTCTATATAAGTAGGCCCACACTTAGTGCAAGGGAAGTGGGGCCAGGTCCAATTATGGACTGGAAGTTCCTCTCAAATAAGTATTAGGAAAAAAACCAATACATATACTTAGGTGGTGAGAGGACCAACCACAAGTATGAGCTCACTATATCCCTGAATCTATAAATAACTTGGCTATCGGTAGGTGGATATATACAATTAGTAGGTATCACCCACATGATTTGAGTATATTTGAATAACATGACATAATAAGGACATGTAAGATAAAAACCGACTCCTATATAATGCATGCTTCAAATACATGTAAACCGCAACTATTGTATTAGGGTTTTGGGTTGACTAATAATTTATCATAGTATTATGGAAAGAATATATTTTCTTCTATAATAATTTTTATTTCCCATAATTTTTAATTACACTAAAGACCCCATAAACATTGTTGCTTTATGTTCTTAATCCATTCCTCACATGAATAATAACTCTAATCACCTTCCATTGTATAGAACCTTTCTAATACTACTATGTCACATCCCAATATGTTGGGGGCCTTACTGGGTTAGTGACATGTCAGGGTGACATATCAATCCCACCACCCATTATCTAGGGGATGGTGAATAGCTTCAAAATAGAATATCACACAAATTGGAGGCCTTATGCAATAACAACCAACAATAGAATCATATCTCTAATGCACAAAGTATGAAGCAACATCATCAGGACATAAAAAATTCAATTATCTATACTGAATGTGACATACACATGAGAAATATAAAAAATTATATAAGTTAATTAATGAAAATAACATTAAATCAAAAGCGGGAAAATATAGACTAATTTTCAGTAAAGAAAAATTAAAATTAGACCAGGTGAATAGAGCTTCACTGTAAGATAAAGTCAAAAAAATAGCAACTAATACTATAAGCTCCTAACACCACTAATACCATGCCAATACTATATTCTCCATGGTCTATGAATCTTTATCCTACTTGTACACTATCTTCACTAACACAACACATGTAGACCCGTGGCCCATTCAGGGTTGGGTATAAACATACTCAGCCAAGATTATGGTAATAAGGAAAAAAATAAACCATGTTATCTTAATATTATTGGCACTAAAGAGTAGATGAATGAAATTTAAGAAGATTAATCTAGATATTCCCAAACACCAGGGGACCACTGATGATGAGAAACTCATTTCATTATAGATCCAAACCTCAAAATCCCGAAAACATTGGTATTTTTTAGTACTTGGAACATTGAAGAGCCTCTGAAGCATAAATTCAATACCCAACTGCAACATCACATCTCAAATGTTACCCATAGTTTACTGAGGAATATTAAGTTTCGCATAACAATGGACTTCACAAGATTCTAGTAGCTAGAACACCTATAGAGTCCCAAAAGGGGGTCTTCATAGCCTCAAATCTCACTCTCTTACCATGGTAAAATATCCCACTAGAGGGAAATGGGTAGATCTTGGTATGGTTATATAAAATACTCATTCCCCAAGGTGTTATCACAAAATTATAAACCAAAAAAATAAACTTTTCTATGTCACTCTTAATTTAGAATTATTAATAATCTCACATGGTTATTCCCTCAGTTGATGCTGGAGAATCATTTACCCTGAAATTGGGTAAAATATTGACTCTTTTGGAGAATACATGTACCATATATGATCTATAGATGGGTGAAACACCACTCTTCAGATAGAGAATACCTACTCTATAATGTGGATGAAATACTAACTCTATTCGATTCCATGTGTAGAGGATCCTGATCTTATGCTCACCTAGAAAGAATACAAACTCCCTTGAAGGATCATAGTCCCATTAGGTGTGATTCTAATTCCACCTTCGAGTAATGAGCTGAAATTCTCACGTTTGACCATAAAATATATGGTCAAGGGAAACTACATGATGTGTCGTAGGGGTACATGATGTGTTGTCCCATTTTAGCCACTTGACCATGTTCTGGCATCACATATGGAATGTCTATTCCTAACTACACAATTTTTAGAGGGTCTAAATTACATTCCCTATATATAGGAATACTTGGGGTTTATTTTGTCTACCAGAGTTGTACTCCTTTAAGACCACATGGTTTGGGGGACCACCACCCAACGTGTGTGAGAATTCAGGGTCCTTGGGTATAAATCCTCTGTATGCACTAGGGTGGTCACTCAAGATTACATTATGTGTTATCCCATACACACAAAATGTGATTTTTAATTTCAATGATTTTTTTAGTGTCGTATCATTCAAATACATGGTGTGTGTTATTATGAAAAATATACTGTGTAGTATGGAATTTTTCACTAACTACATCTGATGAAACATCTTCAAATTTCATCACCCAGTTAGCCATTATCATCTCTATTTGCACTCAATGTTCTTAAGAAAACTGTTTACTATTATTAATTATTATTTAAAAGTTGGATTCTGGCAAACATCATTTTACAATTATATTTCCATCATCTATTTTCTTCACTCATGCATCCCATCTTGCAATCCATAAATAAATCATCACTATATGATTTAAAATCATTGTATAAGATTATATCATCATATGAAACTATTTTTGGCCACTGATCATCATAATTCTCGTATCCTTTCAATGGAACATTATCACGTGGGCTACAAATCATGAAACCATGAACTCTGTCATTTCCTAAATTATTGTTTCCATCTATAATCCTTATTCCCACCATAATTCATAAAGATAAATTTGTAATAATGATCCAAGGAACCAATGGAATATTTCATACTGAATTATCTTTGTGGTAATGGTCAAACCACTAGCCAATGAACACCCGTGATGAACAAAGTAGAAAAAGAGAGAAATCCATAAAAAACTGAGGGATAAATAATGGAAATGATCATCTTAGACACTGTTCATTATAAAAAATCTATTAAAATAGGATTAATTAATATTAAACAAGGAAAAAAGTTCATAGTTTTATAAAAAATTGAAATGTAGTAGTGTCTAAGAAAATACAGAATCTTGGATTTAATTTAGTAATATTTAATCCATGTCTTCATCAAGAGAGAAATAATGATGGATCCAATAATTAAAAATCCATACCTCAATTGTAAGTTTACAAATATTCAATCTGATGTCATAACCATTAATTTGTTTATCATCACCAACAAAATGTTTCCATAAAAATCACTTCATATTCCATTCTGTACCTCAATCCATAATCACTACTAATACATTCATCATCTCCTCTCTCCTCTAACTGGGTTTTCAATGAAAAATAACTACAACCCTAGATATTTTTCCAACAATGTCTCAAATAGACAAGTAATAGGGTATCAATATAAACTAAAACAATTAGTAAAATAATTAAATTATTTAATTAATTTTTTCATGACTAAAGGCACTAAAGAATCTACATATAAACTAAACTAAAACTTTACCTTGGGTAAAAACACTATTATATGCTCAATGGAAGTATCATTTTTACTATATGAAGTCATGTTCACGAGATATCATTTTTTTTAACAAATCACATTCATTCCATAAAATAGTTTATTTTTTTTATTATTTTCAAATATCTGTGTCACTTTCTTTTGCATTCCTAGTTTACCCAATAGTTAACAACATATTCCTGATCTCAATGAACATTTTGATTTTTTGTGTGTCAAAAGATAGTGTTGAATGAACTTTTACCACTAAAAATTTCCCAAGACTTCAAAACTCAAAATCAAACTGAGAACCACTTGGATAAAAACAATATATATTACAATTCCCTTTTCCATTATCCCTAAATTTGATGGTTAACTAGGATAATCTAAACCTATTATATAAAATTTCATTCCACCTAAATAGTATAGGGTTTGAAACCATAAATAAATGTGATAGGATGGGTGTCAAGCCTTGGATTCACTATATTTTTCATCTTAAACATCAAGTTAAATCTGAAGCAGGTTTTTCAGTATGAAACTTCCTAGTATAGGGAGTTACCTGGTAAAGCTTATAAGTATGTTTGTCTACTATTTTTTTATTTCATGTTCCAGGTGATGTTTACTTTCTTCTAATAAACATTTTTATGTTATACTAATATAATTGAGTAGATGTATTCAAAAATAAAACTGGTTATTAAAGATTGAGTTGATATATTGTTAGTCCCCTACTGAGTATGTATATTCTCAACCCTTGTATAGACACCTTGATAGAAAATAAAGTATGTGGATTACATTTAATGTACCTTGTAGTGCTGGGATGTTTTTAAATTTATCTATCATAGATGATGTTCAATTTGGATCCTCTTGGTGCCTAAAGAATGGGTGTAATATTTTAGATTCTTTAGTGGTTGTTTTGAATGGATTTATAAGGGGTTTATAGAGTTTCTCTCAAGTTTTCAGTCCGAATGGAACATCTGGTTTTTGGCCCAAAAAGCTGTGTTTGGTTTGATATAACTTTATATATAGGGTTATTGATTTTTTCTCATTTTATGTAATTCATTTGTGTTTTTTGGGACATGTTTTACATTTTTGCATGTCTTATATATTTATCACATATTCTACTACTTGTGTGTTTTGTTGAATAGGTATCTCAATGGAAGGTTATTGTGTCTTGGTCTATATGTTTGCGAACCCTGAGTGTCATGTTGAAATTTTGGGATACCATTTATTTAATTTGATTCTGTTTTATATGTGGTAAATCATCTACCAATTTTTCTATTAAACCCAAAGAGTTTATGATAGACAATGGTGACTAGGAAGTGTGACCAAGGCCTTGTAGTGATCTGACATAGTTCCTTTCAGGTGATCAAGTTAGGATCATTAGAGAAACATTTCTATAATTATTTACCATGTTTAGAGTTTATTTCAGAAACTACTCTAACCATATTTTGGTAATTTTTATGTCATAAATATTTTTTTAGTTGAATTACCCTCACACATTATTATTTTAAGAATTGAGTGAAGTGATGGTTGGGGGGGTTAGTAGTTGCTTGTGTGACCAAAACATATGGTTGAGAATTAATCAAGAGATAATTAATTTAGTTTAGGATGTTTTTTAGGTATTTAAAATTAAAATTCATGATCTTAGGATAATGAATGAGACTTCTAATATCTTCTTAGAGTTTTTTTGATTACTACAGTATTCTAGGAACACGTAAAGTGGTCTAGTAGTCATGTAACACCAAAAAGTGGGTTGTTTATTTTCACTAAAACACTTAAAAATAATTAATTATTCATGATGAACATTAATATAGTCCCAAAATACTAAAATTATTCATTTAAATAATATAAAAAATCATTAAATATTATTTGAGGAATTTTGAATGTAATATGAGACAATTTTTTATGGACAATGGGTGCCTCAAACTCCCACACACTTAAAATTTTTTCACCCTTAAGTAAACCAATAACTTTTATTAAAGGAATCATAGAATAAATAAGTATTGATATTAATTATCATATGAATTAAATAAGCATGAATTTTTATAAATAATAATTGAAAATGTTATAGGCATCCTTTATAACCCATCTATTCCCAAATAATGTAAGAAAATTAGTAATGCTCCATTAATTTTTGGGTACATTAAATTTATTTTTTTGGTTATTTTTTAATATAATTTGATGATATTTTACTGATTTTGAGTGATTTGGTAAATAAGACTGAAACCTAGAAAGTATGAAAATAATCTGAAACTAGTTGTAGTTATCAAACATGCACTAACAGTTCATTAAGATCCCATTAGAAGTATAATGGGGTGGATATTGGAAAATAACACCCAAGTCCCCACTATTATTATAATAGTGGAAAAAACCTTTCGATGGATTATTGGAGTTCTAATAAGATGTTAAAACCCAATATTAGTTGGTTTTTATTAATTTAGTCCACCTCTCCTACTTTTAAGGATTCATATCCTCCTTTACAACATAGTTATACACTGCGAGTCTTTCCTTCATAATTCCCTATTTTTTTCCTCTTCCCCACTTCTTTAGTATTTTATTCAATAGATTATAGGTTCAATTTTTAACACTTGGTATGTTTAATTACATGATACCATTTATTATGGTTTTTTGTTATTAGTTTCATTTTATTTCTATTTAAATAAAAAATTGTGAGGGTTTTTATCATATTTCCATATTTTGGTGGATTGTGTTTGAATTTCCCACACTCCCCCATAAGTTTACTCTTTATGGATACATATAGGTGATTTTGAAATTTAATATAATTTATATGTTTTTACATGGGCTATTATTCATATAGGTTTGTAGGTGTGTATGTGATTTTTGGGTTTAAGGTATTAGTGAACTTATGTAGTTCGTAAATTGTAGTATTTAAATAGAGGATGTGAGATTCACTTTTCTTAACCTATTTATGAACACTTTGTGTTGATAATTTTACTTTATGTTAGGGATGTACATCCTGGTTTATTTTGGTTTTTTAGTTATACATTATTATTAATGGTATTAAAGATTTGTTTTCATAATGTATTGGTATAGGTTATAACAATTTGTTTTTTTGGTAGGGGTTTAGGAACAAGTAACTTATGTACCATAGATTGACAATAGTGTATATGTAAGATTTATCCACTGTGATTACATATAATATAAGTGATGGGTCATATGTAGGGCCATTCTTGGAGTGACTAGACCATGAGTATACATATTGTTGGTATATACTTAGTGTTACCATTACGCCTTAAGAATGAATTTTGTTTTTATTTTATTTGTCTTATATTTTGTAATAAAACCTTAGAATGAGATTAATTTGTGAATTTTATATGAGATGTTGGATATGATATTTATTTTTCATGATTAATTTCAAAAATGGGAAGTTGGATAGGACTTTCTTTCCCTACCATCGGTTTTTTATATAGAAGGTTGGCTTTGTTACTCCTTCTCATGATTCATTTACAATATGTATGGTCATCTATGTTACACATTATTCTTGATCTATTTATGATGTTTTAGGTTGTCTATGTTACACCTATCTCTTTACTCATTTTTCACAAGGGTGGTTGTATATTTTATTCCTTCAATAAATCCCATTTTCTATTTAAGAGGTTTGTTATGTCACAACATCCTCTACATCTGCTTTTGATTATGTTCAATGAAAGTTTTCCTTGGAATTATAAGAATGTTCCAACGTGAATTGGATGATGTCGGTGTGGAATGTGTTTTTGATGGTTTGTTTAGAACACCATGAACTATGTTAGGTGCTTGTTTTGTTTGTTAATTATTATGTTTAAAAACAATAATATATTGTTAGATTATTTTAAGTGCCTTTTGGAGGTGTCATATTGGTTTTAATTGTCACACATTACATGTGACCTTTTATGACATACTGACTTTGATATCAGGGTTCTATGAAAGGTGAAGTGACCTTGTTTATGTGGATAAACATGATGATATTTTTATAGAGAAGAAGGTGATACTTGTATATACAATGTGATACTTTTTCCTAAAGAGGATCAATTATTCTATTATTCTTTTATATATCACATGTATTGATAAAAAACCTATGGGGATCATTCTTCTGACCAATGATGTATGATTATGAGTTCTTTTTATATTTTATGTGATGTAATTTATATTATTTTAATGAAACTATGATTCCATAAATCCCTATAATTTATTTATATTTGCATTAATTTTTATTATTCTTGGTTTTGATTGTATTGAGGAAATTTTCTCCCCATTGTATGGTATTGAAACTTTCTATTATTCAACTCCAATATATTATTATTAGTTTAAATGACATTGATAATTCTCCTAGAGATGTTTTATTAGTTTATGATAATTAAATTCTTGGGCAAGGAGTCTTTCACCCAGTATTTATTAGAGGTAGTGGTGCAATCAGTAAAGGGGATACTATGACAGATTTTAATCAAGACCTATAGATGTAGTATCATCTAACCTTAAATGTCATTAGAGTCCCATAATACTCAAAGGAATAGATAAATATGATCCATAGAATATTGAAGGATTTTAATAAACTAATGGATTAGGGGTAAAGCAAGATTCCATTTTTCTTTTGGGGCATGTTAGAATCTGATAGGGTGTGATGGAACATATGGGGAGATATGAGGGTTTTTCATGGGTAGATAAAAGGGATTATATTTTAGTGAGTTATTTACTAAGATGTTGAAGATAAAATTTCTATGGGAATTTATCAATCTCCATTAGAGATAACTCTAATTGACATTCTATTCCACTAGATTCTTTAGGATCCTTTATTTTTTCTATTATTATATAAGAATGAATCTTCAAAGGATATTATATTTTAGACCATCCTTCAAATGAACCTAGGGTATTAGGTGAGGATGTCTAATTTGTTATCCTATTATAAATTAGTATACAAAACTCTCATGTATGATAAGATCATAAGATAGAGTGGTGGATAGATTTCATTACCTCTCTTTATTAGTCATAGTGGCTACCCTTTTAGTAGATCCTATAGTGATGCTTCCAACATTGGTAAAAGGAGAGTAGATCAGATGTTCTAGGGTGGTGAAGGGAAAATAGAATAAGGAATATGTGATTAAATTTTTTTATTTAGAATGATATCTATTAGTATTTTAACATTGTGTAAGTCTTGGTTATTTCCATACTTATTTTCATAACCCATAGATGGAGTTTCATGATTTTTTAAGGATAGGGTGGAAATTGAATTATTGTATAATGATGCCACAAATATGTATAGGGTAATACATAGTGTGTACCTAGAATTTTAAATTTTGGTTTAGAGGGACTAAAATAGATTTATAATATGATTTATTTTGGGTGGGAATTATTTAGAGGTGGTGAAGGAACTCAGGGGTAGGGTTAGAAGATACATCAGGGGACAATGCATTACAGAATAGAAAATCTTGGGTCCAGGATCTGGATTTTATTCTTGTGCAATTTTAACACTAGAACATATTATTAATGATTATAGATCCTTTGATGGATATATTTATATTTCTAGTTAATCATACTCTATCTAATGATCTATTTGACACATGAGTGACCTAGTGCTTTAGCTCTACATGTTTGGTATCCATATAGTGGCCTATATTAGAGCATTATTCTATAATTTTGAGTCCATATACACATCTAGGGAATACATGGGAAAGTTTTTGGATATTATTTGGTGGCACCATAGTTATTGGATAATTCTATCACCTAAGGGATTTCATTGACTAATATATGACTAGTTTCGATATTATCATTTAGTGGGATTGAATCACATTCTTTTTGGATCAAATTTATTAATACCAAAGGCATATATCATTTATAAATAGCATATGATATTATTATAAATTCACTATAGAATGAGATTTCTAGGAATTTATACCTTAAACCAACCTTATCTAATTGAGATCCATTACTATATAGAAAATAAATATAGTATTTATAGTTTAGAAAGTAATAATTCAACCTACTTTTCAACCTTTGGTGGATAATTTTGAAAATGTATTCCCTGATGAATTCTAATTATTCACTCATGAGTGAGAAATTGAAATCAAAAATGATATTTTATTGAGTTTTGTGGCCATATAAATCCCTTCCTATCATATAAAACCAATATATTTGAGAAAGGTGAATGCTAATCTTGAGGATCTAGATGTGGGCAGTTTTATACATCTAAGTATTGTGAATTAGTTTTTTAATCATATAGATATTATCCTATAACTATAAATAGAATATAGGAATCTAAACCTAGTTACTATAAAGAACATGTATCCATTACCATTAATAAATGTTCTATTTGATTAGTTGAGGAGAGACAAATGTGTAATGGCCCTAATCTTATCATATATAAATATTATAATTTTTAGATGAATAGTCATCACATTACACACACACATGCTTGAATATCTTATGGTATAGTGAAATTGGAGAATAGAGAAAAAATATTCTTATTTATTGAAATATCATCAACATTTCACAAAAACATCTTCCCACATAGTAAAATTCTTAGACAGACCCTTATTAAATCCTTTCTTCAAAACCTGTGGAAATAAAACATAAGAAACAATGAGCCTAGATACTTTGTAAGGGTAAAAAGGGATATATGTTATAATAAAATGACAATAAGGGTATGATAACTTGATCATGAAATTTCAAAATTATACTATACATATTGAAGATCATAATTTTGGGTCATGGAAAAACGACTGGTAGTTCATGGGAAAAGAATCTTGAGGAAATAAAAAATATGAACCATGATAACATAATGTTAGAATAATACATAGATTTATTGTATAAACATAAGAATAAAAAATATTTTACTTAGTATTAAAGACTCATTTCCATGGGTTTTATAGTTTAATGGTTTCACTCACCAAACCATCGTAGTAGTCAAGGCACACTACCATGATTATCATAGTGGCCAAATTACCTTACTAAATTGGGTTCACTACCCATTATAGTCTTATATACGTAATGAAATTTCAATATTTATGCAATTACTTGGAGGGATATATAGGTCTCACCCATCACATAATGAAAATCAATCATATTTGTGACACAAGATCATAAAACATTCATCATATCAGAAACCATTTAAAATAACATGTTTCATTAGAATTAAATCACATGATAACCCATGGAAATTAAATAGGGTTCATCTAAATTTCATCATTTCATCATAGCATAACCCATAGAAAAAGTATAAGGTTTCATAAGAATTTTATCATGGTATAACATATGGAATAGAAATAGGTTTCATAAAATTATTTTCAATATAAACACAATCTATTTATAGAAGGAATAACATTTATATCCTTGGATAATATAACTAGTGAATACAAATTAATATTTAAGGATGTTATCTTAAATGGAAAATTATTTTTAAAATACACTTGGAACATTTATTAAGGGAAATAACTTGTCTTTAAATAAAACTTTTTAAGATTAAAAGCCATGAAAATTTTGGAAATCATTTTCTTTTAAAATAAATGTTGATACGTATAATTTAAGATTTAAAAATATTTTAAAACATTTATTGAGAATAATATCCAATCCAATTTAATTTTTTTCAGAACACATATATTTTTTTAAAAAATTTCTTTCAAAATAAACATGGAAAATTATTAAGGAATCTTCAAATAAATGAGTGGTCACAATAAGGCAAAATATTATTCATACTATACACTTTAAACAAATATCTCTTTCACCTTTTTTATTAAATCGAAATGGGTGTTGTTTGGAAAATGAAGTGAATATTCCTTTAAAGACAATTTTAAATATTAGAACTAGGGTAAAAATTTCTTTAATAAATATTTTTTATAATGTATGAATTTTTTCTGAAAACATTTCTAGACAACATAGTTTGGGATAGAGACAGAGTTTCCTGTGAAGGGATAAATAAAGAATATTTTTCTTAAAAAAAATCCTTTAAATTATTGAGTATATAAAGTGAGGAAAATGAAATAAAAAAATTGTATTATCATGAAATAAATACAAGAGTACAAAATTCATGATTCTATTTAGATATATATCATAATATTTTATAATTATAATCATAAACATAAATAGTCTCAATAAACGATGAGATTGTATCATAAACCATTAAAACTTCGGTAAAATTAAATAGTAAGACCCACTAAAAAATAAAATTAAATAAATAATAATATATATAATTAATAGCAGGATATTAATGATATAACATGTCAATTTGGAATTATATATAGCTCATAAAATATGATAAGTTTATAACAAAACATACGAGTTGAAGAAGAAAAATTGGGATGAAAATCCGTTATCACTTTAGTATCTTTTGAACCATAAACCACATGAAAGGTAGATCCCAAAATATATATGTAACTACCTTTAATTTTTTGGGTAATCATCATTAAATACATTAATGGGAATTATATACACCACATAAAACAACTAGGTGAATATGGAATGCATATCATGGATATAAAAGTGATACAAAAATACCTTATAATAAGTCTCAACTTTATATATACACATTCAAAACTACTATATATTAATTATATGTTTATTATAAATCTATTAAAGAACTATAATCTAATTTATCATAAATTATATGATTTACTTATGACCTTTTATTACATATTTATCAATAATTATATGTTAAAATCACATTCCTGGTAATAAATACATTGTTTTTTGAGTATGTTTTGATTTGTTATATTCAGTAATTTAAAGTTTATCAAGGGTAAATAATATTCATAATTTTATCCATGATATAGATATCATATTTATTCATCATATATGTATTTATATCAGTCCAAAAAATGTAGATATATAAAATCAAATATGCATTTTCTAGAGACGGTAGGCCATACATTTGTATGAACACTATTTACATTTTCTCGAATGATTGAAAGAAAGGAAAATAATTTATTAAAAATATATAATAAAAATTATTTCATATATATATATATATATAATATTTTCATTTATACTATATGTATCACCTTCCATATAAAGCACGATTGAATCACGTTTCTTCGCGAAGTGGTAATTCGCGGTACACATGAATTGCATTATTGTTTTCGCATAGAATTGAAAGTGAGGAGTTATACGTGATATCATAATTAAATAAGTATAAATATGATACATATATCATTTATATTTATTTAATCTACACTTCTTACCGTCCAAGTAAAATAGAAATGAAAAACACATCACATCGGTACAAGATGTGGTAGTCTACCATATACCCGAATGACATCACTATTTTCCAATGGGTTTGATGTTAATAAGGTATATGGGGTATTATAATTTCATCAGTATACTAATATAATGAACATAATATATAAACTTTAAATACATCATTATATCCATTTTTGAGAGGTAGTGATGGTAAATGAATAACATGGGTCTGCAAGGCGGTAGTCCGCCGTACGAAAGAATGTTGATTTCGTATCCCATTTGATGGAAGAGGATAAGTATTTAAGTCATTACATTAAAATAATAAAATTTAAGAATATTTAATATAATTATTTTATAATATTGAAATTTTTTAGTTATAATTTAAGGATTTTGAGGAAGAAATAATATAAATACTCTCATTCTAGAACGTCACCTCTTCTTCTGTTAATCCCCTTATCTTGGCACCAACAGTATTCGTGGGATAGATTTATAACAAAAATAAGGATTATAAAATGATATTATGGAATTAAAGAAGTTATTTTATTAGGTATTTTTAAAACCAATGGGTTTTGAGAGTGCGAGGAGGAGAGGAGATGGGGTGGCCATTTATGAGTGAGGTGAGTTACATGATTGTATTTATTGGAAAGAAAAAGGTGTAACCTAGTTTTTAAAATACTCTAGGGCCCCATAATGACCCATTATATGGAATTATTCATGGTAAGGTAAATATGTTTCCAAAAAATTTATTTTTTTCATGTTTTTGATCATTTTTATATATTATCATTTTAGTTTTTCCCATGGTAAACTAGTTTTTACCTTAATCACAGTAATTAAATTTTACTATTTTTACAATTAAATATGGTAAAAAATTAAGTTGAGTTTTTTAGATAATATCTATTATCATTTTTACAAATATAGAATCTATTTTTTCAATTTAAATTCATATAATAGGTAAAATTGTATTAAACATTAATGTTGTAGACGCAATGAGAAAGCAATTTTCGAAAGAGAAAATGTTTAAATGTTCAAAAAGTTTTCATGTTGATTTTAATAAGAAAATTATTACAGCGGAATAAATTATATTACATTATATATAATTTAACAAATATTTCTTTCAAACCATTTTGAAATAAGAAATATCCTTATATATTCTTCAAAAAAATATAATTTTCAATATATACGTGTATATTCATTATCCATCAAAAAATAAATCTATTCAGAAAAATCACAAAAATTCACCATAATATTGTTTATATGGCGATTCAAAAAACAATTGTTTAATATAACATATTTTTTAAATGTTTCAAAAAATTATAATATAATTTTTCACAAAAATAAATGAGAAATATCTTTTTGGGAATACAATATTTTTGAAACACATAAATAATTTACAAAAAAAAAGTATTTTTTATCAATGTTCATTATTTTTATAAAATCATTATTAATAATGTTTAAAATTTAGTTATTACTACTCATTACCCCATGTTTTATTTCTTGGAAGTAATTATCTTGTTTAAATAAAAATATTAATAGTTTTTCATGGTTTGTGAAAACTCTATGTTGCATGTAACACAAGATAAAATCAATGTTGTATATAGTGAAATCTATTTAATAAATTACCATGATTAAAAACATATTTCATAAATCTTGGTGTGTTATATTCTACGCCCTTAAAAAAATTTCTTCCTCACAATTTGAACTTATAGTTACTAAATAATGGTTTAAGATTTGAAAATCCCTTTGTGGGAAACCCACATTGTAAAAAGGGTAAAGTTTATCTATAATAATATATACTAGGTTACAAAATAGGATAAAATTGGTGGTAAGTGAAAATTTTAAATAGAGGAAAAGATTCATGTCTAAATAACGATGGAGATTGAAAAGGATGACTGATGAAAATAACATGAATGATCATATGAAAATCAACGAACACAAAACTATAAACCAAAGAGTTATGAAAACATTTATTGATATCTTCAGAAATTTTGGTCATAAGGCAAAGTTTTATTTCAAGATCATTTTGAAATTTTTTTGTAATTTGTAAAACAAGGTATAACTACTGGATTTCATTCCATTTCACAATCACTCTATTTTTCTTTGACCGTGATTCAATCAATCTACACATCACCTCTTACTTTAAGAAATGAAGATGATTTTGTTTTATTCCTAAAGAACTAGTGGATCACCATATCTTATAAAATATGAATAAATCTTTTTATGGTGAAATAATACATTAATATCTCAAACCACATGTTAAGTTCTGCTTTAAACATTCCATAATTGGATAAACTTATGTCCCTTCCAAAATAAAAAATTTACGAATTGGGTCACTAAATTTCAAAAAATGAACCTAACATTAATCCCCCTGATATCATTAAGTAGATCATTACGTCCCAATGCCAAATATGTGAATACTATAGTCATATATTTTCTTGAAACATTGTAATAACCAGAATTATCATAAAACAATAATGAAAAAATATATACGTCTAGATTCCTTGAATAAAACCATGTATTATTGAATATATTCAAATAATTCAATAATATTGTAAACTCCATAAATAATAACATAAACCTATTTTCCAAAAAACATTAATTTTTTTCAAGGTTATCAATATTATCTAATTTACTTTATCCATATTCGTAATGTTATATCTAAATTAAACACCAATTTCTCAACATCATGAACATATTAAGGGTTTTCTCCCCTTAACAAAAATATCACCTTGACCTTAAATCACTTTTCTAGGCCAACAATACCATTAAACATACTACTACAACACTTTAATCTAAAAATAATGTGGAAAAATAAATTTATGTTTCATGATTCTAATATCTAAAATACCACTGGTAAAAATATAATTATTTGAATCCCAACAAATAAACACATCAATCATTCCAATCTCTTCATAAACCATTAAACAAGCTTCTTCATCTTATTTCTTAACCCTTATTTCCTTTCATTATTCATTTTTAGTCTTTTCATCATCAGAAACATAACCATTACTCGTACAACCATTTTGATTCTCTTCTTGAGTTTTCCCATTAGAACATCAATATTCATAACTACCAAACCTTCCACATTTCAAACCTTCAACCATCAATGGTATATCAGGGAGACCAGTATTCTCATCCACTTATTTAATTAAAATTTTCTTTTTTCCTTTTTAATTTCTTTATTTTATTTCTTCATATCTACACTCAAAAAATATTCTTGTTCCTCTAAGACATCCACTTCTGTGATTCTTCCCACATTCATAACATATAATAAACCAAATCTTCATTCCTTCAGGGTTTACACCACCAAAACTCTCATTGACACATTGAATCTCACATTCAGCATTAATCCAATTCCTTCTATTTCATACCATTGGATAAAACCAAAAACCAAAATTTTACTATTAAAATTCATAGAGTGAAACTAGATAATCATGAAAAATCACTTACAGGATATCAAAATCTTGAAATATTCTTTCTAATATATTACACCTTAGGATAAACGTTGGTTATTCATGGCCATTATTTAATTCCTTCCTGATGGTTTATAATGTGTTTTTTAATTTACAAAGAATATCTCCTAGGTGCGTAAAACTAGGTGTGTAGTAAGGCATGTTGTTGTGCACTAAGTGATAATCAAGTCCATCTCAATTTTCATTTTTTAGAGTTGTTATCCCTAGGTACCTCTTTGCTAGAGACGTATCCAGTTTTAGTATCCATAATATTATATAATTTCTCAAAAATCACATTCTATATCCTTTACAAAAATTCTATGTTATTTTCTAATACTTTGACTCATACTTAGATTTATCATTAGACATATAATTAGACAGATCAGTTGGGTTATCACTTATTTTTTCATATCCTAGTTCCAAATGTTATCCAAACCTTTCCTTTAATACCAACTATAATGACCTTAAAAATATTATACAAAATATTATTATTTTTAGATGAATATTAATCAAATTATATGAAAACATTCTGGAGGATAAAAAATTTATAGTTCCATTAGAGACCAATCACAAAGTAATTTTATTTTTTGAAATATATTTATCATATCCCATACTGAAATTCCCACATAGTACTCTTATTATACACACCCTACTTAAAATATTTCTTTATAACCTTTGGAAAGGAAACATAAATAATGGTGAGTTATGTTGATTAGTAAGGGTAAACAATAGTATACATAATCATAACATGAGAATAACTATTTGCGAAAATGAGAATAACATTTATAAACCATACCACAAATATTAAAGATCATAATCTTGATTCATGGAATAAATATTGGTAGTTCGTGAGAAATTAATCATAAGGAAATCTAATAACATAAACCATGGGAATAAAACATTGGCACAATACATAGTTTTTTTTCATACACATAATCATATAACATCATTTCCTTAGTATTGATGTCTCATTTACAAGGTTATCATAGTTTAATGCGTTCTCTTTCCAACCATCATAGTAGTCAAGGTTCACTCCCCACACTATCATAGAGTACAATGTCCCATAATGAACTCGGTTAACACCCCATTCCAATTTTTTTTCTCATGCGATTTCAATATTTACCCAATACATAAGAGGGAGATATAGGCCCCACACATAATATAGAGAAAAATATACATATATATTCTACAAGATCATAAAACATTCACCATATCATATCCCATGAAAATTAATGGGGTTCATAAGAATTATATAATTTCATAATCCGTGGAATTAAATTGAGTTTTCAATACATTTCATCATTTAAACATAGCATAACCCCTAGAAAAATAACGGGGGTTCATAATTATTTTATCATGGTATAACCCATGAAAAATAAATATGTTTCATAAACGTCTTTTCATCATAAACTTAAACCATTCAAATAATGATTAAGAATGGTATCCTTGGATCCTATCCTTAGTAAAGAAAAAGTAACATCAAAGGTTGTCATCCAGATGTAAAATGATTTCAAAAAGACACTTGGAACATATGTTGAGGAAAATAACTTTTATTTTAAAATAAAATTTTAAAAGTTAAATTTCATAAAACATTTTAGAAATCTTTTTTCTTTTATAACAAACTTTAAAATTAATAAAGGAATCTTTAAAAATTATTTAAAACCATTCTTGAGAAAAATATCCTTTCCACTTTTTCAAAATATTTAAAAATAATAATTTTTCGGAAAATAATTTTCATTGAAAATAACATTGGAAACTTATAAAGGAAGGTTTAAAACATAGAGTGTTCATGATTGTGTAAAATTTTGTCCTTACTGTATTATAACAAAGTTCCCTGTCATATATTTTTAGTAAAATCCAAATGGTCATTGTTTGAAAAATGACAAGAAGATTATTTTTTTTTCAAACTTACAAAATGTGTAAAAATGTATTTAATAAATTGTTCTAAGAGTGTTAAAAAAAAGAGAAATCATGTTTATAAAACATGGTTTTGGATGAAAAAAGGGCTTTTAACCGAATTGAGATATAATGACGATTTTTCTTAAAAGAGTTCCTTTATATTCTTATATACATAAATAGAGGAAAATGAAGAGAAAATTTTTATTAAAATGAAATTATGAGAATAGAATGAAATAAAATATTTCCTTGTGATTGGGATCATAATATTTCATCATCAAAAAAATAAACATAAATAATCCTGATAAATGATGAGATTTTATCACAAAACTATTACCAATTTGGTAATATTGACTCATAAGCCTCATGAAAGAATAAAATTAAATAAAACTCAATAAATACCATGAACTGAAAAATATTCATAGTATAAAATTTAAAATTGAAAATATATACATCACATATAATATGATCGATTCATAACACAACATATGTCTCAAAGAAGGGAAATTAGAGTAAAAACCCCTTACTGGTTATGTAAATTTTTAAACACAAACCCCATGAAATAGAAATCCAAAAAATGTTATGTAACTTCCCAAATATTTTAGTATAATATTAATGAAATAAATTCATATGAAGTATATACACACCACATAAAATAAATAGGTTGAGAATATGTCATGTATCTCTTGGATATAAAAGTGAGAGAGAAATATCTTACCTTAAGTTCTTACTTCCTTCATAAATGTTAAAAAATAATTTATAATAAAAATAATTTTATTATACATATGATAAAGAACAATAATCACATTTATCATACAATATAGGATTTACTTATGACCTTCTATTACCTATTTATCAATAATTTCTTGTTAAAATCACATTTTGTGTAATAACTGATTTATTTTTTGAGTATGTTTTGATTTTTTATTTTCGTACCCCTTTTGTTTATTATAGTCCCATAATCTCCAGAATATTAAAACAGATATAAAAATCATATATATAAATTATATATTTATTTTTATTAATCCAAAAAATTCATAGATAGAAATGAAATACACCGTTCTTGGAGACGGTAGGCCGTACACATGCATGAAAATTGTTTAAATTTTCTAAATAGATTGAGAGAAATAAATGTAAATAATATATTAAAGTTATATAATTACTGTTATTATATATATGTCATATATTTTCATCTAACCCATGCTTTCTACCCTCCATGTAAATAATGAACGAATCACATCACAATGTGTGGCAAAAATCTACTGTACACACCAACGATGTTATCATATCCCCACAGAATGGAAAGTAAAGATGTATATATTTTATAATAGTTAAAAAATATAAATATTTTACCAATATAAAATATAATTACTTAATATTTATTCATTACAATCCAAGTAAAATGGAAATTAAAAACACATCACATCGATTCATGAAGAGGTATTATACCATACATACGAGCGACATTATTGCTTTCAAATGGATTTGGAGGTAAGAAGGTAGGTGTGGTATTATAATTAAAAAGGTATAAAAATATAATAAATATCATATATAATCCCTAAATCAATCATTATATTTAGTTGTGATAGGTGGTGATGGAAAATGAATAACAACAGGCTGCAAGGCGGTAGTTCCCTGTACACATGAATGATGATTTTATATGACATTTGATTGAAGGGAAGAATGATTTATATTATTACATTAACATAATTATATATAAGTATATGTAATGTAATGTGGATATTATATCACCATGGTTTAGTATTTATTGAAGTTGGTGGATGAAGAAATAAAATAAGAATACTTGTTGAATAATGTTACATCTTCTTCATGTAACACCCTTAGGTTTGCACCAAAGGCCTTCCTCAGATGGATTTATGACCAAAATAAGCCTTATAGGATAATATTAGAGAATTAATGAATTTATCTGGTTAGGACATGGATGAACCATTTGGTTTTGGATGTGTGAATATGAGAGGAGTTGGGGTGGCCTTTTATAATTTGGATGAATGGCACAATTGAAAATTTAGGGAAGAAATAGGTATACTAACATTTTTCACACAATAAAGGCTATAAAATAGACCATTATAGAGACTTATAAATTATAAGGTCTAATTATATCCATAAAATGGGTCTTTTACAAGTTTTGGGTCATTTTAAACCCATATATGTTTCATTTAACCACTATTAAACCCATTGTTACCTTAATTTCGATAATTGATTTTTATGGGTTTTACTATTCATTGTGGTAAACACATCAGTCCAAATTATAAGAAAATTCAAATAATTATGATTAAAATATGGAATGACTTTTTCAAAATTCATTTCACATAATTATCCAAATTTAACAATAAATTAACCCGCAGGTGTGCCATGAAAACTGTTTTCGAAAGAGAAAATGTTCAAAAGTAAAAAAAGTATTTATATCAAAATTCATAATAAAATTGATTCTAATAAATTAAATTGGATTTATTTATATATAATTGAATTATTTTACTTTAAAAATTATTTTAAATAAAAATAAACCTTTTAAATTCTTTAAATGAAAAATCAGTTTTCAATTAGAACGAAAATTTTTTACTGTTCATTAAAAAATTAATCTTATAAGAAAAACACAAACAAATTCTCCTTATGATAATTTTGGAATACTGATTTCAAACAATATTTTTTTTACCAAATTAATTTTATATAAGTTTCAATAATAAATTTAATTATTGTTCAAAAAAATGAATAAAAATACAGTTTTGGAGGTAATTGTATTCTGGAAACCTACAAAGACTTTATAGAAAATTAATTATATTTTCTCAATATTTTTTATTTATATTAAACCATTATAATTAATATATAAAATTTGGTTATTTATATTCATTACGGAAAGTTTAATTTCTAGGTAATGACATTATTTTTTAAATAATAAATTAATAGTCTGTTGGGGTTTGTTAAAACTCAATAGTTTATTTAACACAAGATAAACTCGATGTTGCATACAATGAAATATATTTAAGATGTTAAATTTATTGTAATAAAATATTTTATAAATTCTTGGGGTTCTACAAAATGCTTCTAAAATATTAAAATAGAATTATGCTATCATCAACTTTGAGTCAAGATAAATGACATACCAAGGATAAAGTTTTGGTGAATATATAGACTATATGAGTTCCTATTAATGCCATTTGGTCTGATGAATGTGCTGGTGATGTTTAGAGATCTTGAAAAATTGATTTTACAACCCCACTAAGAATTATTAATTGTAGTGTTTTGATGATATCATGATATATTAACAAACCAAAGAAGTTTATGGAGAATATTTAATTATAATATTTAACATTATTTAAGTATATTAGATATATTTCAAACTCTTGAAGTTTCATTTCTTAATTCATGAGCAACACTTTCTTGGATATGATATATTTTAGATGAAAATTAAATTTATTTAGAAAGTTTAATGTAACACCCCTATATTTTTTCATTTTTTAGAGATAATTAAATAATTTTGATATTTATCTATTCACACAACAATGAAAATAGTTTTTTATATATTAAATCATTAGTTAAAACTTACTTTATACGCTAATCCAAGGTAATCTTTTTCTATATGTAACATAGACTTAAGTTATATTATATACAAAACAGAGTTTTTGGGAAATAATACTTCATTATTATAATTATTTAAATAAGGTAGTTATGACCTATTTATTAAAATTATTAATATTAATAGTAATTATTACTTTTTATATGTTAATTATAATAGTTTCAAATATATAAGAATGTTGACAATGAAACATATAATTTTTGGTAAATGTTGTATATACTATTCTCTTAAAGGAATTGTTTTTATGTTGTTATATAAAGAATAATAAAATTATTTTTAGAAAATTTTAGAAATTAAATTTTTTTAAATAAAATTCATCTTTGAATTCATAATTTAAAAATTATCTTAGAATTAAATTTTGGGATTTTTCTAGGAAAAATCATTTTTAGATGAATAATGAGAAATACTGAATTTTAATTAAAAACTTTTTTTTCGAATTTATTTATATGGGTAAATTATTTTTAAATAATGTTTTAATATCACAATAGATCCATTATACATATATTAATCCATTTTAGGTCATTGGAATCATTTTTATATTGAAATTATATATTAAATCATAATGAAAATTTGAATTTTCTCATATTAAAAAACCCGCTTTCTTGCCACAACTACGAGATTATCATTAAACTTAGTTTTTCAAATTCTATGAGTTGAATTAAAAAAATAGAAATAAAATGTGTTAATCATTTTGATATTTATTGTCTAAGAAGATCAATATAATTTTTTAACAAAAATATTAGTGAAAATGTTTAAAATTAACATCAACGATTAAATTAAAATTAACCTTAACAAGGGACTAAATTTTAAACTTAAGGGATGAAAGGACATATACACTTTTAAAAAACCCATGTTTTGGCCATATTACATTAAAAATTACCTATACCCTTATTTTTTTATGACTTTTATTTTGTAAAAACCTGGGTACAACTAACTTGTTTTAAAAAATACCAAGTGTGTCCCCTCCCTCCACAATAAAAAGACACTCACACCTCCCCATTTATTACACCTATCAAGACACTTTGGAATGGCCATGATCTACCTAAATTGATCTTAAAAATACCTCCCCTAAATCTGGAATACTCACCTTGGAAATAAATCCATCAAAGGAATCCCTTTGGTAAAAACCAAAAGATGTTACTCAAAGAAGAGGTAACACCCTTCCTCAAATTTTTTTATTTTAATTTTTTTTCACCTCTTAAAATCTGATTATTAGATGAATAAATAATAAAAAAATATCATAAATATAATAATATGGATTTATTATAAGGTTTATACCTTCACATAAACATACTTTTTTCTAATAGGTAACAAATTTACCATTTTTGTTTATGGTGAACTACCGCCTCATGAAATGATTTTGTTTGTTTTTACATTAATGAATCTAATGGTTAGGAATTTTTATAGAAACTATATTTTTATATGTTATATATGATATTTATGAAATATTTAAGATTATTTAGTTAATATATATCACATACCTTCATGATTTCAATTTTTTTAAATACGATAATTTTGTTTGGGGAAGTGTGGACTACCGCCTTCACAAAGCGATGCAACACATTCACATTCTAGATGGAATGCATTTAGGATGGGTTTAGTGAGATTATATATGATATAAATTATGTAATAATTATACTATAATAATGATATATTTTTATACTTAAATTTCATTTACTTTCTATCCTTCAAAATGATAATAAAACAGAAACATCATTCATACGCACATACGTCCTATAGTATCCATGAACCGTGTACTCTATTTCACACTTATATATTCTATAGATTATTATAATAAAATAATAATCAATCTATATTATATTTATATCAAATTTTATCTTATATAAATCATGATATAAGTATAAGGGGAGAAAATATTCCAAATTAAGACACATGAGAAAGATAAAGAGGATATTACCCAAAGCGAAACCTTAGCATTGAATTGTTAATAAGTGGGGTATATAAAGTCATAAAAAATATATTCTATTAGATATTATAATATGGTTATTTGGTAGATTAATAATGAACTCATATTTATTATATATTAGTTTTTAATGTGTACAATGAAATTCATGACTTAAGGTAAGGTAATTTCATCTCACTTTTTATTTTTGTGAGATACATGTCTTATTCAACACTCATTTCATTTGTGTGGTGTATATAATTCCCATGAATGTATCATATTATTATTATTCTTAAATATGTGGTTATTTACATATCCATTTAATGATATTTATTTTATGAGGTTTATGTTTCAAAAGTTACCAAATCGGTAAAGTAATTTTATCTTAATTTTCCTTCCTTGAGACACATGCGGGGTTATGAACCTATATTTTTTCTTATAGTTTTATGTACATAAATTGAAATTATATATCCAGAATTTAATTATTTTATTGATATTATAAGAATCGTGTAATTTTATTATCCTTTGGGTCTCATAATTTATAGTTACCAAAGTGGTTATAGTTTTTTACAAGAATCTCATCACTTATCACGATTGTTTATGATTATACATCCATTGATAAAATATTACGATTCATATATCAAGAACTAACATGAATTTTCTTAACTTGGGGATACGAATCTTATATCCATTTAATGGTACACTTTTTCCTCTCTTTGGTACTTGATATAATTATAAAAAATGTTTTATTGAAAATCTGAATTTATTTATCCTTTCGGTCAGAAATTTGTGTTCTATCAAAACCATGTTTTATAAAAAAGATTTTTAATTTTTTTAGGATTATAATATAATTTTAAAGGAAATTGTTTCCCATGTATTATGTTTTTTAATTTATTTTAAAGGAAATTTTCTTTTTAATTTCCATTCAAGATACTTTTTTGAAATTTTAAGGTATTAAAGGAATGTTTAACATGTATGGTCCTACCCACCGTAATGAACTTCATTTAGTTTATAAATAATTTTTATGTTTAAAATGTAATTTATTTAAAATAATATTTTTTCCTAATATTCTAGATTTTCTTAATATTTTTTTCAAAGAAAAAGTTTTTTCGAAATTTTTTTTATGTTAAAAGATGTTTTAAATGATTTTCAAAGAAACAT
This sequence comes from Viscum album, assembly GCA_963277665.1. Classification (NCBI taxonomy): domain Eukaryota; kingdom Viridiplantae; phylum Streptophyta; class Magnoliopsida; order Santalales; family Viscaceae; genus Viscum; species Viscum album. The sequence goes on along the minus strand of OY728135.1, from coordinate 886,740,895 downwards.
CTATATGTTTTTAAAATTTCATTTTCAATGAGATGTTTTTTAAAATTATTTCAATCCTTCATTATAATTTTTAAAAGTATTTTTAAGGAAATTTTTTTTCTAAATGTTTCAGGTTTAAAAATCCTTTTTTCAAAGAATAAAGTATATATTATGCAAGAAATGATTTTAAATGATATTTAAAATTTTTTCCATCTAAGATGACATTAGGTTATGTTACTCTTTTATTTCTAGGAAATGATCCAATGGTTCCATTATTATTATTTATTTGAATGTTTTATGTTTTCATAGGATGGTGTTTATGAAAAACAATTTCTCTTTCACGATTTATATGGTTATAAAACCCATTACTCTTCCCTAGGTTATATTATTTTGAAACCCATTTCCCTTTAACAGGTTATACCATGATAAATGGTTTTGAAACACACTTTTTTTCACGTGTTATACTAGGATGAAATGACTAAAAAACATATATATATTTTCTATAGGTTATGATATGATTAAAATTTTATGATACACATTTCATTTCATGTTTTATGGTATGATGTTCATGACACCCATATCTTTTTATGGGCCATGATATGATAAAAGTTTTATTATTTTATGAGACATGTATGTATTCTTTTATTATGTGATGGGTGGGATCTATATCTCTCTCCAATGAATTGGGTAATGATAAATGTTTTAGGATCTTAAGAAAGTACACAAGAGGGAATACGAGGCCTGAAACAGGAGGGAATTTCAAGCCTAAAACTAGAGGGTACATGGGAGGGAATCCCATGCCTGAAACAAGAGGGCATTTTAAGCCTGAAACAAAAGATTACATGAGTGGGAATACCAATCCTGGAGAAAGATGTAATTTTAATCTAAAAAATAGGGTACACGGGAGGGAATCATGAGCCCGAAACAAGAGAGAACATGGGGGGAATCCTAAGATCTAAGCAGATACATGTGTTATAATCCCAAAACTAGAATGTTATAATAGTCTCAATTGATTTCCATGAAATAAGATTCTCTATGCTTATGTGTATAACACACATTCCATGTATTATTCCTTCTTGGATCATTCTATTTTCTACCTTATGATTCATGAATTTTGAACTTCAAATTTTTATTCTATGATTAATGTTGATGATTTTAGTATATAGGGTAGGATCATCAAATGTTATGATCACATTCTCATACCCTTATTCAATTATTTATGCTTACAAATCTCCCTTGTTTTCCTTTACTGATCATATAAGATCACCCCTTTTAATGTTTCCTTCCCTAGGTTAAGAAGATACATTTTTGTGTATGATATTTCTAAAATGGGTTCTAGTATTGGGGAACCTAGTGAGAGATAATTTAGCTCACTAATGTACCAATATTTACATTTTCATATGTCCAATGGAATTAAACTAATACGGTCTTTGGGTTTCTATTTTTGTAATGTTTTAAGTATTCTATAAAATGATTTAATGTCTATGTATGAAATATGAGGGTCACTATTGGTAAAGGCAATTTCTTGTTAGGATCATCCATGTCACGAGCCGTCCTTGGGGCCCATTCTGTGACTACCCCAAGCCCGCCTTCCGTAGGCCAGGGGCTGGTGACTAGCACCAAGGCGTAAATCCTGGTCAATAGGGAAGCCATTGCCTTTGTAAAGTAAAAAAACACCACAGAGAAAGAAAGCAGAAGTAAAAAGTATCAGAAAAAATGGGTACAACAGTAAGTGCAGAAAGTAAATGGGCCAGAATACAAACCCAAAACTGAAAGTAAAGTACAACTCGAAAAAGGGAAAACAGCAACAGAAAGAAAATCCAAAACGTCGAGCCGCCCACTGGAAGTCCCACCTGAAGGGTGGGTACAGATGGCCTCCACAGCTCCTCGGTCCAGTCGTCCGCTCCGAGTACACCCCGCCCAGTGGTCCACCTCCAGGTACCGTCCTGCTCCGCAAACCTCGATCACGATCAGTGATGTCCGTCGTATACAACCAACACAACAAAGTGCAGGCATAGCCCATGCAGGGGTGAGTATAAGATACTCAGTAGGGACCCCGAGACCCCCCGAAGGTCTCCCAAAATCCACAAAGGATAAACCAATAAGGAAAGATACAATCACGAATTAACATCCGACACTGCTTAGGTATATGCCCATACATATACCTAAGTCATTAGTTCCAGTATGCTCCAACCTCCGAGCCTGAGTACAACCCAGTCCATATAGGAAAGCAAACGTAATCCACATAGGAAATCAAAATGTAATCAACACAGGATATCACAACTCAATCCACAAAGGAAAAAAAAACAGGATTCAGCTCACATAGGTATACTTCCTCGTAAGATGATAGAGATGATCAGATATATCCACTGATTCATCTAAGCCATCAGACCCACAAAGGATCGATAGGTACTAACCCCTGAAATTACCCACAAAGGATCGATCATGAAGTTGAAAACATAGCTATCGGGAAACTCCTTCTCTATCAAGAACAATGGGCTTGCTGCTACAACCAAGAGCTTCCCACTTACCTTGGGCAATTGTAGTACTCCACCTATCGAGTACTGTGGGTCTGTTTCTACAACCAAACGCTTCATACCGTGGGTCTGCCGCTACAACCAAGCACTCCCCCTTATAGCCCCTAATGGTACTCCTTCTGTTGAGTACCACGGGTCTGTCGCTACAACTAAGCGATACTCTGTCGTGGGTCTGCCGCTACAACCAAACGCTCCTCCGCTGTGGGTCTGCTGCTACAACCAAGCACTCCCCACTGGGCAATCCGTATCACACCGAGCAGTCGTCAAGTCTCAACCGGCTCTAGGGTTTCCGCACACAGCAACCTCGTTCGGGATGGTCCGCTCCACGAGCTGAGAGCTTGATGAATCAACTGACCTGTAGTCCAGAGTCGATGTATCCCAAGATGTACCATAGTGGTAACTGCCGAATCCATGGAGGATTCCCATACTGTTTCCATCGTCGTCGCAGTCGCAGCCAGCTCTAGGGTTCTTGCACACAGCAAGCTCGTTCGGGAGGGTCCGCTCCATGAGCCGAGAGGATGATACATCAACTGGCACAAAGTCCGCAGTTGATGTATCAAAAATTTCTGTATTGTCAACAGGAACTCAACGCAATAGACGGCGCGTCAATCGGACGTCCGATCTGAGAGTTATTGGCTTTTCCATCACAGGGGCCCGGTTGGTTTTTAAGTCAAAACCAACCCGACCGTACTCCACCTGAATTCAAACCTTGGGCAGAGTAAGCCAAAAGATCCATCTCACTTAGAGTAATCCATCAAAGTTGACGGCACGTCAATCGGACGTCCAGAGCTCACGTTATGAGCGTTTCCGTTCCGAGGGCCCGGTTGGTTTCATGGACGAACCGACCCGGCCGAACCCAAAGTATTCCGAAACCTTGAGTGTAATATACTGAAACGACTATCTCGATCCGAGGATCGTATCACCACTGAAGGTCGTCAATCGGAGGTCCGTAGCCCAAGCTATGGGCAAAAACCCCAAAAAGGTCCGAAAACGGGGGGTCTGGGCCCGGACCGACCCGGCCCAACCACCCCTGGGTCGGCCCGAACCGGCCGAGGCGCGGCCCGGCGACCCGGAGCGGCGGCCCGGCTACCCGACGACCCGGTGACCTGGTGCGGCGGCCCGACGACCTGACGACCCGGTTCCCCGGCGACCCGGCGCGGCGGCCCGACGGCCCGGCGACCCGGCGACCCGGCGCGCAGGTGCACTACGCCAGCTGGCTCAGCCAAACGGCCGAGCCATTCCGGCTCACCGGGGGGGGCTGCCCCCCGGTTTCCCTATAACCGCGACCCCATTAATGGTGCCACTTTCTTAGCCGACCAAGGGAATTGAATCCCCCAGTTTTCCCTTTGTCTGGTCGGCCTGCACCGACTGGCCGGTTCTACCAACAAGGACTGGCGACAGCCGGTCCTTCCTCCTTTGCCGACACCGGCGGCTCGGAACCGGCCGCCGGTCACCCTGCTCCGCCGCGGCCCGGAACCGGCCGTGGCCTGGTTCATCTGGTGCGGTGCGACGACACCACGCCCCTCCGCCGCGACCCCACTCCGGCCGCGGTATTTTTGGGTTTCACCGACGTGGCTCGACGACGTCATGTCCTTGTATGATTAGTGGCGTGGCGCGACGACCCCACACATTTCTTGCCGCACGATCCCAAGCGGTGACACGGTACCACGCCACTCCCTTTTCAAACCACAAAAGAATCCAACATGAAAAAAAGAAGGTGGGTCGGCCGTCTTTGTGCGGTCCGGCCCCCTCTCGTTAAATGATAGCAGTTGGATATATTCACAAAGAATTAAAACTAAGGGAGTAATCTCGAACAAAATAAAAATAAGTACCCTAACTTGAGCAAAGCTTGATCGGAGGTTCGTTGAAGAGAAAACGTTGTGGTATGACCGTCGCGGAAAGAGGCGACTTGGAAGGAGGAAGTCGTGTCGCGAGAACGACGTCGCGGAAGGAGAGACATTGCGGAAGAACTGTCGCGGTTTACAGCGTGGCATAGTTGGTCTCTGAGGACTCGGCGTTCTTCGTCGGAGTTCGACGCGTTCTTCGCGTTTTCGACGAAGAAGATGAAGACTTCCTCAAATCCTTAGCCTTCTTCTCCCCAATCCTCCACCACAAGAAAACTAACCCAAAATAAAATAAGGCTCTCATTTATTTTATTAACCCAACATAGGTTTTTGAATTTCAAGAGTTTGAAAATTAAAAGTCCACATTTAACTCACTTAAGTAATTAACATAATTTGTCATAATTTATGGTGAGTTGGGAGGGGTTGAAGAATATGAAGGGGTGGGGTTCGTGTGGGCCCCACCACCCTCATAACCTCCCTCGGGAAGTTGGGTAGTTACCCAACTTCCACCCAAAGCCTTAAACCACTAAAAAGAAAATAAAAATTGTAGAATAATAATAAATTAAACTTCCACAATTTTTATCATCCACTCTCATGATAACGCAACTCCGGAACACTAGTTCCTAAGAAATTATCGGTGTTGTGGTTCCATCGGTGCCCTCGGAATTCGATTCCAAGCACCGGTTTAAAAGTTAGAAATTCCCGCTCGTTCGTTCACTAAACTTACCCGAGCTAAACTTCAGATAGAAATTCCGGGCACTCCGGACCTCGGAATCAAGTACCGTCAGAAACTGTGTTCTTGTAAAATCCCAAAGAAAATTAAGAAAAAATTTCCCTTGAATTTTACGGGTCTTTACATTAATCCCACCTCAGGGCTTTATGTCCCCGTAAAGATACATCGAAAACTAGGGAAACAAAAGAGGGTACTGAGAACACATCTGAGCCTCCCGCTCCCAAGTGCTCTCCTGGAGGTTCCCATGCTGCCATCTGATGCGCACTAGAGGAATCGAACATCCACGTAGGACCCGCTCCTGTCAATCTTCAATCTCCACTGGAACCTCCGCAAAAGTTGCCCCATCATCAATGACTAGCTCCCCATGGTCAATGATATGCGTCAGGTCATGCACGTATCTCCTCAGTTGAGACACGTAGAAGACGTCATGCACCCGATACAACTGTGGTGGTAGAGCCAGATGATAAGCCACTTCGCCTATCCTACTGAGGACCTGGAAGGGTCCGATGAATCATGGAGACAACTTGCCTCCTCGGCCAAATCTCCGTAACTCACGTTGAGGTGTGACCCGCAGGGAAACGTGGTCGCCATCCTAAAACTCTAGTGGCCTCCGCCTACTATCACCATAAGACTTTTTCCGGCTCTGAGCTGTCCTCACCCGCTCTTGGATGACTTGGACCCTTCTGGTCCTACAAGAGTTGATGAGATTTCTTCTTTGCCGATAAGAGAAATCTGGTCCCATCCCCTCGATGAACAACATTCTTCGCATAATACAGTCAATCCTATCATGGATGATACTAACCCATAGCAAGGATGACGTCGTAAGGCCTCGACACTACTACCAAGATATCCAACCGTTACTCTCGCATCTAAGGGTTGAGTCACACTGTCGGCATCAGTGTGTCGTCACTGGGTCTCCTCCAGTAGGTATCTCTAGGTGAGGGTCAAGTCAACGGTTTTTAAACCGGAACCTCTTACCAACAACATAAGAGATGACAGGAAGGTAAATGCCAAAAGAAAGGTGTCTTTTATTACTGTAGCTCAAAGTACAAAGACACAAATCATATTCAAAGCTAGAAGCAACATAAACAAAAGTCTCCAGGTCTGGAGCTAGTCCCGCTCCTGTCCGTCTTCTCCCGGTGCTCCATGATCATAGGCCTCAGCTGCCTGAAGCTGAGCTCTCCCATGTCCACCAATTCCCTACGGTCGGGGTGGACCTCCTGGTGGTGGTGGTGGAAACACCTCGAAGCATCGTCCACCTCCAGCTGCACGACCAGTTCCCCTACCATGGTCTCCTGCTCCACGCGGTCCGCCTCGATCGAACCTCTGCCTCAGCCTGGGAGGTCCCTCATTCATCTGCTGGTCATCCGTATGGCGGGTCAGATAGTCACGAGCCATGTGACCAACCCCGCCGCAGGAGTAACACTGCCCGATCATGGTAAGTTGTTGTCCACCCTGGGTGCCTCGCACAAACGATCCTGTGTCATGCGGTCGACCACCTGTAGGTCTAGTCCTCTTGGACCCCTGCGTCATCTGTCTACTGCCCGCTGAAGAAGACTCTACTGCATGCCGGCTAGAGGTGGGTCCTGCAGCTGGAGACTGCTCAGCAAGGAAACTCTCTACTAAGAGGGCTCTCTCCAGCACCCCTGTCTGTGTCGGAATGCTGTGAGAAACAACTGAAGCTCTGATCTCTCACCTAAGCCCCTGCTCGAAGGTTCGGGCCATAATGAATGGGTCACGTACCATGTATGTGGAATAGCATGAGAGATCGGTAAACCTCGCCCCGTACTGGGCTACTGTCATGCTGCACTGCCTCAACTGTAGTAGCTCCTGGATGCGCACCACACAGAGGGTGGCTGAGATGAACTCTGATCGGAAGAGGCTCTCAAAGGCCATCCAGAGGAGAGATGCCTCGTTGTGCACCTGGAGCATCAAGCTCCACCATAGGCCCGCTGCTACGTGTAGTAGGCTCGCTGCGAGGATCACCATGAGGTCTGCTGGTGTCCTCACTATCCTGAAAACTCATACGACTGCCTCCAACCAGTCCTGGGCTACCTGGGGGTCCATCTCCCCGCGGAAGCTGGGCGGTCACTGGCACTGAAACTCGTGCATAGCACCAAGGCGACGTGCATCGTCAGCATCTAGGGCTGGAAGCATCGGTCGCTCGGCGGGTAGTGGTACTGCCGGTGCCTCTGCTGTCAAAGGGACCTACACCGAGGCCTCATCGCTCAGTGGGCTATCGTCACGCAAAACTCTCAGAACCCTAGCTAGTTGTCGTTGTGGGGCTATACTGAAAAGGAAACAGGTGCGCCACGGTCAAACATTATACCTAGTGAGCTGACAAAATGTAATCACAAAGAAAACTTGTAACACACATGCAATCAAGGTTTTCCTGCTTTATGTCGGAAATCAGAAGTCAGGGTCCTGGTGTACGGATACTTCGGCCGCCGCACCAACACTGGACTCCCTGGACTAATAACCACACCCAATACGCTTAACACTATTGTGTCACACAGAAGAAAGATCAGAGTCCAAAGTTCTGCGGTAGAACTAAACTCCTCTGATACCAATTTGTCACGTCCCGTCCCCGGGGCCCGTGCCGTGACTACCCCAATCCCGCCTTCCATAGGCCAGGGGATGGTGACTAGCACCAAGGCGTAAATACCAGTCAACAGGGAAGGCATTGCCTTTGTAAAGTAAACAAACACCATAGAGCAAGCAAGCAGAAGTAAACACTAGCAGAAAACTGGTTACAACAGTAAGTGCAGAAAGTTAATGGACCAGAATACAAATCCAAAACTGAAAGTAAATTACAACTCAAAAAAGGAAAAATAGAAACTGAAAATAAATCCCTAACGTCGAGCCTCCCACTGGAAGTCCCACCTGATGGGTGGGTATAGATAGCCTCCACAGCTCCTCGGTCCAGCCGTCCGCTCCGAGTACACCCCGCCCAGTGGTCCACCTCCAGGTACCGTTCTGCTCCGCAAACCTTGACCATGATCAGCGGTGTCGATCATCTGCAACCAACACAACAAAGTGCGGGCATAGCCCATGTAGGGGTGAGTATAAGATACTCAGTAGGGACCCCAAGAACCCCGAAGGTCTCCCAAAATCCACAAAGTATAAACCACAAAGGAAAGATACAATCAGAAAGTAACACCCGACACATCTTAGGTATATGCCCATACATATACCTAAGTCATCAGTTCCAGTACGCTCCATCCTCCGAGCCCGAGTACAACCCAGTCCATACAGAAAAGCAAACGTAATCCACAAAAGAAATAAAAATGTAATCCACACAGGATAACACAAATCAATCCACAAAGGAAAACAAATAGGATTCAACTCAAACAGGTATACTTCATCGTAAGACGATAGAGATGATCAGATATATCCACTGATTCATCTAATACGTCGGACCCACAAAAGATCGATAGGTACTGACCCCCGAAATTACCCACACGGGATAAATCATGAAGTTGAAAACATAGCTATCGGGAAACTCCTTCTCTATCAAGAACAATGGGCATGCTGCTACAACTAAGCGCTTCCCTCTTACCATGGGCTGTTGTAGTACTCCACCTATCGAGTACTATGGGCCTACTGCTACAACCAAGCGCTTCCCACCATGGATCTGCCACTACAACGAAGCGCTCCCCTTCATAGCCCCTAGTGGTACTCATTCTGTTGAGTACCACGAGACTGTCGCTATAACCAAGCGCTCATCCATCGTGGGGCTGCCGCAATAACCAAGCGCTCCCCTGTGCCGCTACAACCAAGCGCTCCTCCGTCGTGGGTCTACTGCTACAACCAAGCGCTCCCCAACATAGCCTCCAGAGGTACTCCTTCTGTTGAGTACCGCGGGTCTGCCGCTAAAACCAAGTGCTCCTCTGCCGTGGGTCTGCTGCTACAACCAAGCACTCCCCACTGGGCTATCCGTATCACACCGAGTAGTCGTCAAGTCTCAACCTACTCTAGGGTTTCCGCACACATCAAGCTCATTCGGGAGGGCCCGTTCCACGAGCTGAGAGGTCGACGCATCAACTGACATGTAGTCCGGAGTCAATGTATCCCAAGATGTACCGTAGTGGTCACTGCCGAATCCATGGAGGATTCCCATACTGTTTCCATCATCGTCGCAGTCGCAGCCAGCTCTAGGGTTCCCGCACACAACAAGCTCATTCGGAAGGGTCCTTTCCATGAGCCGAGAGGCTGATACATCAACTGACTCAAAGTCTGCAGTTGATGTATCCAAAATTTCCGTATTGTCAATAGGAACTCAACGCAACAGACGGCGCGTCAATCAGACATTTGGTCTGAGAGTTTTTGGCTTTTTCGTCCCCAGGGCCCGGTTGATTTTTAAGTCAAAACCACCCCGACTGTACTCCACCTGCATCCAAACCTCGGGTGGAGTAAGCCAAAAGATCCATCTCACTTAGAGGAATCCATAAAAGTTGACGACACGTCAATCAGACGTCCGGAGCTCAAGTTATGAGCGTTTCCGCTCCGAGGGCCCCATTGGTTTCGTGGACGAACCAACCTGGACGAACCAAAAGTATTCCGAAACCTTGAGTGTAATATACCAAAATGATCATCTCGATCCGAGGATCATATCACCACTGACGGTGCGTCAATCAAAGGTCCATATCCCACGATATGGGAGAAAACCCAAAAAGGGTCCGAAAACGGGGGGTCTGGGCCCGTGCCGACCCGGCCCAACCCCCTGGGGTCGGCCCGAGCCGGGCGACCCGACCCGGGTCCGGGTCGGCCCGGCCCGGCGGCCCGGCGATCCGGCGTGGCAGCCCGATGGCCCGGCGACCCGGCGTGGCGGCCCGACGGCCCAAAGACCCTGCTCGACGGCCCGACGACCCAGCGAGCTGGCGCGCGGCGCCAGCGGGCTCGGGCAAACGGCCGAGCCATTCCGGCTCGCAGGGGGGGGGGGGGTTGCCCCTCTGGTTTCCCTATAAAATGGGGCCGCTTGCTTGGCTGGCTGGGGGAATTGAATCCCCCGGTTTTCCCTTTGTCCGGTTGGCCCGCACCGGCCGGACGGTTCTGCCAACAAGGATCAGCGACAACCGGTCCTTCCTCCTTTGCCGACACCGGCGGCCCGGAACCAGCCACCGGTCACCCTGCTCCGCCGCGGCCCGGAACCTGCCGCGGCCTGGTTTGACCGGCGCGGTGCGACGACACCATGCCCCTCGGCCGCGGCCCCACTCCGGCCGCGGTATTTTCGGGTTTCACTGACGCGGCGCAACGGTGTTGCGTCCTTGTATGAGTAGGGGCATGGCGCGACGACGTCGCACATTTCATGCCGCACGATCCTGCGTGGTGCGACAACACCGCGCCACTCCCATTTCAAACCACAAAAGAATCCAACATGAAAAAAAGGAGGTGGGTCGTCCATCTTTGTGTGGTCCGACCCCCTCTCGTTAAACGATAACAGTTGGACATATTCCCGAAGAATTAAAACTAAGGGAGTAATCTCGAACAAAATAAAATAAATCCACTACCTTGAGCGAAGCTCGATCGGAGGTTCTTCGAAGAGAAAACGTCGCGGTATGACCGTCGTGGAAAGAAGCGACTTGGAAGGAGCAAGTCACGTCACGGGAACGGCGTTGCGGAAGGAGATACATTGTGGAAGAACCATCTCGGCTTACGGCATCGCGTAGTCAGTCTCCGAGGACTCGGCATTCTTCGTCGGAGTTCGACGCGTTCTTCGCATTCTTTGAGTTCTTCGACGAAGAATATGAAGACTTCCTCAAATCCTTAGCCTTTTTCTCCCCAAGTCTCCACCATAAGAAAACTAACCCAAAATTAAATAAGCCCCTCACTTATTTTATTAACCCAACATAGGTTTTTGAATTTCAAGAGTTTGAAAATTAAAAGTCCACATTTAACTCACTTAAGTAATTAACATAAGTTGTCATAATTTATGGTGAGTTGGGAGGGGTTGAAGAATATGATGGGGTGGGGTTCGTGTGGGCCCCACCACCCTCATAACCTCCCTTGGGAAGTTGGGTAGTTACCCAACTTCCACCCAAAGCCTTAAACCACTAAAAAGAAAATAAAAATTGTTGAATAATAAGAAATTAAACTTCCATAATTTTTATCATCCACTCTCGTGATAACGCAACTCCGGAATAGGAGTTCCTAAGCAATTATCGGTGCCACGGTTCCATTGGTGCCCTCGGAATTCAATTCTGAGCACTGGTTCAAAAGTTAGAAATTCCCGCTCGTTCGTTCACTGAACGTACCTGAGCTAAAATTCGGATAGAAATTTCGGGCACTCCGGACCTCGGAATCAAGTGCCATCAGAAACCGCGTTCTTGTAAAATCCCAAAGAAAATTAAGAAAAAATTTCCCTTGAATTTTACGGGTCTTTACAATCCAAATATTGTGCTTTTGAGTAGGATTTTCCTTGACTTGTATGGGTAGCAAAGAGGATTCATTTATGATTATTCCCATTCGATAGTGCCAACTATAGGCCTGACCAAGATGGGTGTCAAATTTGAGTGGATCAATTATTGTGAAGCTACATTCGAACTATTGAAAGGGAGGGTTAAATATACTGATATTTGGGTTAAAAATAACCTAATATGATGTTACAATATATACTCTGATGATATAAGAGTTCTCATGGGATCTATCTTTAAACAAGAGTAGCAGGTAGTCACTTATGGGTCTCAATAGAAACATCCCAAAAAATAGAACTACCTAACCCATGACTTATAGATATATGTTGGGGTATATACTCAAAAGTTCTAGCCCCATTATAAATCTATAGAGACATTTTTTATCTACACAGAACATCAGAGCTTACAATACATCTTTTCAATATAATAATTAAACTTTTAATTGATATTTTTGGTTTAGTGTCTCTAGAAATTTAATTTTGAGATGGATTATACCCTAGGGAGGGGGATATCATGGTAGAAAATTTTAGTAGGAAGAGGCAGTGGAGTTCTATTAACAAATCTAGTGAGAAATGGATATTAATGATCCTTTTCATTGAATGGAATTTGGATATGACCAAGGGGTACGGTATGGTGAATTTTGATCCTTTATATATCACTCACTCACTAGTGGATTTTGGGAAGTAATTAAAGGGGTTAGATTAAGTTTGTTTCGTGATTTGGGGTACACACTTTGATATAGACCCCATTTTAGGGTGGAACCAATATGAGGATAGAGTTATTTAAATTCATTGATGTGTAGATTACCTTATTTCTAAGATATATGAGTTTATAAGAGACTCCCATCCATATTGATAAGAAATTCATCTAGGTTTGAAAAATATATACCATGATATAGGACCATACTTTTGCTGGTATGTTATATGGGGATAAATTGTGTGCTATATGGATCAATGTTTCACCTATCAGAAGATGAAGGAAGTGAACCAGAGACCAGGTGCATTGGTTTCGGTACTTCAAGTTCCCATATGAATGTGGGATTATGTGGCAGCAAATTTTTTCAGTAATGATTTTTTGAAAATGAAGGGTCATGATGCTATGTGGGTTATATTTTCCTAGTTGATGAAGGTATATAATTTTATACCTATATTAAAAAGCCAATAAATATAATTTCTTATACAATTATATTTATGTGATATATTATATATATATGGGATTCCTAGGAGTATTTTTTCACATCATGTTGAAAATTTTATATCCCATTACTGGATGGGTTTATAGAAGGCATTGAGGACTCAACTAAAGGTTATTAAAAATTATCACCTATAGATAAATTGGTAACCAGAGAGAATGATCAATATACGTAAGGATGTTCTTTGGGATAACATGACTAACTTTATGGGAGATTGGGATAACCATATGTAATTAGAAAAAACAATCAAGCATCAGTCTATATGCCTCCCTATGAGGCATTATGTGGTTTACTCTTCCACTCACCTCAATGTTGGTTAGATATAAGGGAGTCTACAATAGAAATATTCTAGTGAAAATTCCAATGTTACACTCTTAAACAGTTCACTAGGATGTATTCAAAGTTCCGTTAGGTATCATGAGTGAATCCTATTATGTAAAAGGATACCAACTAGTTCTAAGTGCTGGAGTCAAATAGTGTTAAAACTATTCCATCGATATCAGAAAACACTCGTAATAATAATAAAAATATATATGATATAAATAAAAAACCAACTGTAAGGAAAAAAATAAATATTTTTCACATGATATATCAAAATAAGGCCTATTTAGCCATACATACAAGTTAAAAGGCTGACCACATGTGGTGGAACAATATTTGGGATAAAAAAGTACAAAGTAATATTAGAGGATTATAAGAAAGAGAATCCAAAGTATATCATGGAATAAACTCTATACCTGACCATCTTCACGTACTTTTCAACCTGATATAAGAACCTTGACGAAGGTTGGATCCCTAATAACTAATTCTACATACACACCACAGTTCATGTGTAATGTGTGAGTAATAAAACCCAGTATGACACCACAAATTCATCATTCTCATAAGTGAATTAGATAAATGTTAGTGTATAAACAAACTAAATAAATTAAAAAGAAAGAATATTACTATATCAAGTCATCAAGAGATAACTAGGCCACTAAGATTCTCAACCATACATGCTTCAACTCCTTTATAGAGGAAGAGTTATCTCATGAAATGACATACCTAGAACATGAATGGTATCCTTATAATCAGGGTCCTACCCCATATCAATACCAAATTATATCTCACATAATATTATAGAATATACCCTCTCATTTAAGTTTTCTCGGAAATAAATTTCCACATAGAATCCTACACCACGTGAACTCACTTAGGGGTGGTCACACATCATTATCCTAGGGCCCAAACTTCTAACTTAGGTTGGTGTCAGTACCCCTAATACCATATAAATTCATCACCGTCCATAATATTATCACTCTAGATGTAGTCACTTAATAATTAATCTCATAACATGATATAAAAATTTGTATGAAAATAAATAGTCACGCAATTCCAAATGGTTTACCACTAATCGCATTATCGAGAATGTCAAATTAGATTGTTAGTTTTACTAGAATTTATACTGTATAGTTGGAATCCTAGGTCATATCTCAAAAAGGCCTCAGATAATTAATTTAAAAATAATTTTTTGACTATGAATATAAAATGGGAATGAGATTTTAGAAAAATAGGGGTTTTTTTATTTTAAAAAAGATATAGATACTATATTACTAAGTGGGAGAAATGGGTTGAAGAAATAGTGATCCATCCAGGTGAGTGTCCCTTGATGCTCATCCATCACCACTCTAAAGGGAAGTTGAAAATATCATTAATTTATAGATTTAAACACATTTAAAATAGTATTTCATGTGAGATATTATGATGTTAACACCTATTATTTTATCAATCAATGATATTGATTACCAGTGACCACTCAAAATCAATAAAATTGCATCGATGTAAAAACTGAACTCTATCAAGGAATCTCATCAACAATGATATGAGATGACCAATTTTGTATCAATGAAAAACTTTTATACAATAAAAGAACATGAATTATCATGGGTTCAAGCTTTTGGATTTTATCGACCAACATAATCCATCTGCACACTCTTTAAAGGGAAGAAGTGAGAAAAAAGAGGAATATCCTTAAATCATCAAGAAGATCTGGGTTATGAAAGAAAGAATGTGGATTCTTGTTCCTTTGATTTGAATTTTACAATTACATACTTAAAAGAAATCCAAATTTATAAATGAATAACAATATACTAAAAACTTGTAAATTCAACATACTTCCAAATATTATAGGCGTTGATTTTAAGATTATAATAAAAAACACCCCCAAATTGTCCACAAAAAGTTTAAGAAGTACATGATATAAAGAGGGATAAAATAGATAAATAAAGATCTAAAATTAGAACCAAACATACCACTAGTTATTAAAAACATTTCAGTGATCCATGTATTTATTTTAAAGAGATATTTGGAAAGATGTATCCAATAATATTCAATGGTCTATGGGTGTGGGTGACCTTTTAATGATAGATTTTTATACCAAGTTAACTAGAATGTTCAATAGAACAAAACCCATCAAAGATTATTCAAATTAGGTGGAGGGGTGGGTATTGATTTTTTTATAATGGATATATAATCATACCAATTGGAGGTATGAGGCCTGAGTTATTTCCAAAATACATAAGGCTGGTCCAATATGGGTTGCCTAGAATTTCTTCACACTGGCCAATTTTGGAATTTAAAATGGATGAATTGAGATTCATGGTAATATATTGAAATGTATCCCACAATGTTTTTAACTCTACAACCAATTTGCATCCCAATTTGATTCATAGATTTTCCATAGTAAATAATTAATTCCATAAGTAATCTTGGGATCTAGGGCAATTTGGGGATGTTTTTTATGAATTCCACATGGAATCTCCAAATCAGCTCCTCCTACAATGTAATTATTTAAAAAAGTAAAATTTACTTATTTAATAGTGATAAATATTAAATTATTTAATTGAAAATGAAGTATAATTTGTTATTATATTTTTAATTTTCAATTCAAAACTAGTTTAAAATAGTGTTGTAAATGTGTATATTACCCTAAGAAAAGTCACATTTCTAATAAAAAATGATGCCTATATATATTACTAACTTCATGATTATTTAAGATTCAATGAAAATATAATTCAATACAAAAATAAAATCAATGAAAATGCCACACCAGGGAGTTATTCCCTGTGATAATGGAAAAGGATGTCTCATAAATTGTATCCGAACGAAATTCAAAGAGAGACATAGTTATAATCTGGTAAAGGGATTAAAAAGTGAACTAGGAAACTAAATCTCCATTTGTGTATGTGAAAACAATTTCATGATAGTCTTTCCACTTTATATACACTAAATATTGGTTATTTTAAAATCTTTATCTTTACCTGATTCTTTCTACTGAACCTTCCGCACATCCTTTGCAATAACATTTAATGAACCACTCACTTTAGAATTCATGAAAATCAAACCTTATGTTTCCAACCTATATATCCCTATTTTTTTATATTTAGTCATCCACTAATTATATATTATATATTATTATTATTATTATTTGTTTTTTTTTATTTTTTAGGTAATAAAATAGTCAGATAACAAGTACACATGGGTATGTCAATCTAGTATAGTAATTAAAAATCGGATAAGGAACAAATCTATAGAAAAATAATTTTATAGTTATTAAAACAATTAACCTAAAATATATTTATGTTCTATTATATAATAAATATTCACATGTTGAGATTGGGTGCAATGATGTGTGGGGATATTAGTGAAAAAATATTACCATAAACTACTCAAAATAAGGGTATCAATAAGATCAAAGGTTTTATAGAGATATAACCATTTATATCCATGAAAAAAAATTTATTTTCTAAAAATCACACCCCAATGTTAAATTCATGAGAAAATTTACATTCCATAATTGGGAAAAAATTAATAACTGTTAAAAAAACTTGGAATCAAGAATTTCAGCATGAATTTTCAATAATTTCAATGATTTGGTTAGCTTAGGAGCGACGAGGGGAGGGGGTGGAGGAGAGGTAAAAATAATATTCATCTGGAAAAGAAGAGAAGAAAAAATAACAAAGATAAAAATCCTAATGAAATAAAAAATGTGGGGAAAATTAAAAATACTATTTAGTAAGAGAAAAAGAAAAAAATAAGTAAGAAAGAAGATAATAAAAAACCTAATAAACACAATAATGTACCAAACCCACACTTAGAGTGTGTAGTGTCCTCACTCTAATAAAAGAAGAATAAGAAAATTAAGGAGAAAACATGGTGGGTTTCCCTGGTATGATGCATCTTGAAGGTGGATTTCCTCTACTAGATGATTTGGAAAAACCTCATAAAAGTGTTTATATGTCATGAAACTAATTTTAATACTTAATACACTTTGGTCATAAAAAAGTTTTACTTCACCAAAAGGGCATACATTAGTAATGATTTAAGTACTAAGCTATCAGGAACAAAGCTTAACTAAGTGGTGATTTTTCCAAGAATTGTACCTAAGAACCTCCTCACCAATATAAAACTTCGATTGATGAATCATGTCATCATGGATAACCTTTACCTTCTCTTTATAGATTTGGTATTTCTCATATGCATCACACCTAATATCTTCTAACACCTAAATTAACAACTTCTTATGCTCATCTTTATATGAGGTATTCATATTACAATGTTTAATAGATTAATATGAATGGTTCTGTACTTACTCTGGGAGGTGAAAATTCTTTCCAAACACAATCCTATACAGCAAAATTTTGATTGGAATTTTTAAATATGTTTAGTATGACCAAAGTACATCATCCAAACACAAAATCTAATCTTTCCAACAGGGATGTACAATTTCTTCCAAGATTATTTTTACTTCTGGATTTGTGATTTCAGCTTTTCCATTAGTCTTCAGGTGTTATGGAGTAGAGATATTATGGACAAACCCATACTTATAGAGTATGTTTTTGATGTTCTGATTGACAAAATACGAACCCCAATCACTAATATAGAAACTTATAAAACCAAAACAGTTGAAACTTTGAGACATCATAAAATCAAAAACAACTTGAGATTCATCATTCAAGATAGCCTTTGTTCCAACCCATTTAGATATGTAGTTAATAGATAGTAATATGTACGTGAATCCAAATGAATTTGGGAAAGTCTCCATGAAATGATTTCCCCACTAATAAAAGATTTCATTAAGTAACATTCTTTATTAGGTAATTTCATTCCACTTAGAGATATTTCCATTGAATTGAAATCATGTGAATGAAATATAAAAAATTATGGGCATCTCTATATAATGTTTGCTAATTAATTCCTGAGTTAAGGACCTTTCATAAAATATGTTGAGATTTGAAGTGGCCCCCTATAATCCAAAGTGTGATATGAGTTAAAAAGAGGTGATCTCATGTTCATGGACACACCTATGATCAAATTTGTCACTAAAAATTCTCCATAATTAAGGGTCATCCTATATTTACCATTGGGAATAATACTTTAGTTTTTGGGATTATGATGTGCTAAAATTAGTGGGACCCTAAAAGTTTCTAGAAAATCCACAATGTTTTAATACTATGGGCTAATGTACACAATTTCACAAAGGTTTTCATGAGGAAATAATTCTCTAATGGGGAGGGAGGAGTCCACCCAATGGTCCAATGATGGGGAAATACTTCTCACGTGGTCAACTACCAAATTTTCCACCCGTCTCTCATTTTGAATATCAAGGTAAAACTCCAAGAGTTGGAGTATCCACTATATGAGGCGGGGCTTAGCTTAAGGTTTATTAATGTGAAAAGGAAGTGAAACATGATCAAAAAACACAATGATTTTTAACCCAAGCAGTTTTGGATAGAATGTTTCTAAGGAAAATGAAATAGAAAGGAGTTTTTTTCAGTGGTTGTGTAGTTTTTTCTAGGATGGGTCAATGATATGTGGGGTATATGATATGATGAGCCCTCTCACCCCTTTTTTTAAAGATGGGGAAATCCACTTTATTATGTAGAAAATTACACAATCCCCTTTTGTAACAAAAGGGAAAGGGGAGAATCCAACAAAAAACCACATACCCAAGGCATAAAAATATGTTTTAAGGGGAGATCCTACCATGGTTGTTGGATGATGGGTGCTGATGTGAGTCTCCTTTTTAGTGAATTGAAATCATCATCACATTTGTATCAAATAAAAACATATAATCTTTTTATAATAACTCAGATAAGGGAAGTACGATCCTATGAAAGTATTTAATGAATCAACGGAAAAAAACATAATAACTTAAGAATGATCGTAGCCCATAAATAGATTTTAGATATGTAAGGGATGAAATTAATTCAATTTTTGATTTATCTACCTAAATTAACTCATTTTAAATAATATTACCAATAATTATCCCACAATAAACCAAGAAATGGAACTTCACATAATTTCATCTGAGATTATTTATGATACAATGATAGAGGAAAAAACCTAGCTGTGCAAAAAAACTATCAAAGGAAGAGACATAAACCATGAAATCATTTATATATATTTCCATAAAATGTTCAAGGTACTCAAAACAAATACTCATCATACATCACTAAATATTATTAGGAGCATTTAATAATCCAAAATGAATTCTTATATATTTAAATGTTCCAAATAGATAGGTAAATTTGGTATTTTAATAATACCTATATGCTCTATTTATTTGAAAATAAATTGAATATCTATCAAGGGAACAATAATGGGACTTATCAGCTAGTATTTCTGACATTTGGTCAATGAAAGGTAGAGGGAATTGTTCCTTTCACATGGATTGATTCAGTCAATGGTAGTCAATATTGACGTTCCAACTATTTTTCACATGTGTTGGATCCAATTCATTATATTCATTAGAAACTACCATTTTTCTAGTTTTTGATGACACAATTTACACTGGGATACCCCATTTACTATCATATATAGGATAAATGATCCTAATAGTAAGTAATTTGTAGAAATCCAATTTTACCACTTCAATAAGAGTGAGATTCAATTGTTTTTAATATTTCCTTATGGGTTTAGACTCATCATATGAAATTACATGATTTATACTAATAGATGGGATACTTCTAGGAATATCTTCCAATGTCCATCTTATCAGTTTTTTTACACTATCTTAAAAGTCGAGTAGTTTTTAATCCTTTTATGGAGAGAGGTTATTGACAATTGTGATGAGAAATTGGTCAATAACCCCAAGATATGCATATTTTATGTTAGAATAAAGTGGTTTTAATTCCAATACCAATGTTTTTTGGTTTGAGCGAGGGAATTTAGGGGAAGTGAGGTCTATAAAACTATCTAAATGATCATTTTTATTCTCTATAGAAATAGAATCAATGGAAATGAGATTTACAAAATAATTGATGGTCATGGGAACCTAAAAATGAACACACTCATCAAATAAATAAGAACATTTACACTTTTATAAACCCACAAAACACTCAACACATGAATCAAAACCCAAATCATCCATGAGTGAAATAGGATAAAATGAATCATAACATGGTTTAAGGAGAGAATGTTGTTTGTGTGTGTCATTAGAGGGAACTTCGATTGATTATATGGGTAGAGTGGAGTTCTATTTTATGGGGTGTGTCATAGAAGTAAGGATTTTAAAACATAACATCTCTCCACTCAACTCCATGGATAGAATACCATTATGAATGTTGGTGATCCTCTTTTCTATTTTAAGGAATGGCCAACCATGTATGAGTAGTTTATGTCCTTGTGTTTAGTTATCTTCCATATCAAGAATGTAAAAGTCTACAGGGAATACGAGACTATTCACTCTTACAAGGAAGTCCTCAATCACTATAGAGGGGTGTGTTATGCTCCGGTTAGTAAGTTTCATGATGATATTTATTAGTTTAATTTCTCCAACATGTAGATAAGTATACATAGAGTAAGGAATAAAATTAATAAAAGCACCCAAATCTAGCCTTGCATTATAAACGAAGGTCTACCCTATGGTGAAATTTATAGTGATTGTTCCAAGATCCTTAAATTTGGTGGACATTGCTGGTTGTATCAATGTTGAGATATTCCTTCCCAGGTTGACTCTATCATTCCCCTTTATTCTCCATCTATTTGTAGAAATAGTTTAAAAAAAAATTTCATAGAAAGGGATTTTTTAACTACATCCAATAAAGGAATGTTAACTTGGACCTTTTTAAGTGTATTTAGTATTTTTTATTAATATAATTATCTAAAATTTTCTTATATTTATATATTATTTATGGGAAATGAAGAGGAATGAGTTGTTCAAGGGAATCCTCAATAATAACTTATTTAAATTTTTTGTTTCTTTATTCTTCATTAGAATATTTTTTGGGTATAGAAATAGGGTTTTCAAGTGGGGAAAATTTTTATTGTGTAGAATTAGAGGAATAAAAAACTTCTTTACAACAAAAAAGTTTGATTTCACAAAATTTTCCTTTGTGTTTTGGATTAGTAATTTTTTGGGATGATAGTTCTTGAGAACATGTCATCATTATCTCACTAATAGTGTATTCCAATTTCCCCACCTGATTTTTTAAGTCTTGAACAACCTATTATGTATATTTTTGTAATTAGAGGTTATGGGATTCAAATTGATTCACCATATCCTCGAGTCTTGGAAAAAATTTGGCTTGAGGAGGATTATTTTAAGAGGGTCAAGGATAAGAATATTTCACACCTTGTCCTTTTAGATACCAATTATATTTAGGGTAGATCGAGTTTCATTCTTATTAGTGTTACAGTTGTGATTTCCACCCAGGTTTCATATTTGGCCCAAATGGTTATTACTTGAAGGGAGGTTCTTGTTGGATTGGATTCTAAGGGAATACTATTGCACAAGACCTAGATGAATCCTGATATTTCAAGAGCTGGTCAGAAAAAATGGTGTTATCAGAATAAATACCACAATATAATGGAACTAGTGGTGAGTGTGAATTATAATATTATTTAGATAACTTCTTTACAAGGGTATTCATATAATCAATTTTATTATCTACCATTTTTTTCCAGATGAATGACTTACCTCACGAACCCCTAGAGTGGGTATAATTACTCGTGTACTAATTTTTTTATTTGGATCCATGTTTTCTATTATGTCACAAGTGGTGACTAGAGTTTTATCAACTGGAGAACTACCATCTCTAAAATCTATCATAACATGATCAGTGGTGAAAAGTAAATAATATAATTATTGAATTAGATATTTCTCACTAATTTGGTGGATGGGGAAACTTGAAAAAAGTAGTTTGAATCTCTCCCAATATTCATGAAGGTTATCTCCCTGTGATTTCATAGTGCCACAAATTTATTTTATAATTAATGATGTTTGGGAGGCAGATAAAAAATTCCCTAGAAATATTAATTTCATGTCATTACAACCTTAAATTATGGTAGATTTATAACATATCCTGTAATTGGCCACACCATCAATAGATAAAGGGAAGGCCCTAAACTCTATGAGGTCCTCAATTATACTTTGGGGTTTCATGGTGAATAACAATATATGAAACTACTTGAGATGATTTTGAGGGTCCCCACAAAGAATACCATGGAATTTAGGAAGAAGATAGATGAGGCCTAATATCAACAAAATGTTGGCTACTTCCTATGAATATTGGATGTATACATGTTGGTACTCCACATCTAGGGTGGCCAGTTCTTTTAAGGTCTATTTATTTGAAGCCATTATTTCTAGGGTTTGATTTGGTTCACTCTTATATTGGTTTTGGACAAGTTGATGGTCGAAAAGGGATTCCTTAGTGTTACTTTTTGTGCTGATCTAGATGAAATAATTTGTTAGTGAAGTGCCATTTCTAATTCTCAGTCAATTTGAAGCAATATTTCTTTTCCAAATCCTGTCATAAAACAATGATGTCCATTTTGTTTGTTTGTTTTTTTACTTTATTTTTTTAAATTTAATATGAATAAAATAATAATGTTAAGAAGAATTAATATAGAAATTAAATGAGAGTGCTATATAATAAAAATTAGAGTGAAGGAGAGAAGAAAAAAAAAACAAAAATATTCAAAATTAAAGGTGGTTAATATTGATAGCAGTAATAAAAAACCAATGAAATAAATTATACGGTAAAAAATTTTCTTTGGTCCACGGGAATGATTCAAAAAATTGATCACAATGTTGAGAAAGTCAAATCAGATGTATAGTTTCACTAGAATTTCTACAGTATATTAGGAATCCTAGGTTGTCTTTTGATAGAGCCTTAGATCATTATTTTAAAAATAAAAATTTAGTTATGAAAATAAATGGGGAATGATATTTTATAAAAATTTGGGTTTTTTATTTTAAAATATAAATTGGAACTATATTTATAAGTGAGAGAAATGGGTTGGAGAAACTGTGATCAATACAGGTGAGTTTCTACTGATGCTTATCTGTTATCCCTCTCAAGGGAAGCGGAAAGGACCATTGATTCTTTTATTTATACATACTAAAACAATTAAATTGTTTTATTTATTACTATATTAAAACCTAATAATTGATTGATCCATAATATTTATTACCAATGATAGCTTAAAATAAACAAAATTTAATTAATGTTAGTACTAAATTCAATAATGACACCACTTAAAAAACATAATGAGATTACTATATCTATGTCAAGGATAAAATTTTACACAAGACAAGAACATGAATATTCATGGGTTCAATATTTTTTATTTTATCAAATGAAAAAATACATCCCTATTCTCATAAAAGGGAAGGGGTGAGAAAAGAGATGAACACACTCAAATCAACACAAGATCTGAGTTATGCATTAAAGCATGATGAATATTGTTCCTTTGGTTTGTATTTAATCATATCATAATAAACATAAATTGAAAAGGTATAAATAGATAAAAATAGACTACAATCCTTTAATTCAATCACCATGAAAATATTACGAGCTTGGAGCTCAGGATTACAATAAAGGATACCCCATAAATTGTTCACTAAGAGGTTTTGATGTCCATGATAATTAAGAGAGAGTAAATAAATGAAGAAATATCTAAAATTTGACTTACGCATACCCCTCGTTTTAACAGCCCTTCTAATGATCCATAAAGTTCATTTAAAGTGAAATTTGTAAAGTTGGATCCAATAATAGTTGATGGTCTATGGGTGTAGGTGATATGTTCATGATATATTTTTACACCAAGTAGATTTTACTGGTTGACTAATGAAAACATTAACAACTATCTTATAATTAATTTTATAGGTGGGACTTAATGTTAACGGTCTAATCGATATAGAATAAACCCAACAAGAGGTCCTAATCATGAGTTATGTCCCAAATACGGAAGGGTTGCCTAATTTAGTCCGCCCATAATTTCTTTACCATATGGGACACTTTTGGGTCTTCATATGGGAGAATAGCGCTCCATGTTCTCCAAGAGATATGTTCCCCAAATAGTTTTAAACCTAAAATATAAACATTATCCAAATTAGATGTACATATTACCTATAGTAAACAATGAATTCAACAAGTGTTCTTTGGATCTCATGTAGTTTTGGGCCCATTTTTCTTGAATTCCACTTGGGCACTCCAAATCACATCATCCTATAATGTAATAATTTTTAAAAAATAAAATTTATATACTTAATAGTGGTAGAAATTAAATTATTTAATCAAAAATAAAGTTCAATTTGTCACTATATATGGAATTTTCAATACAAAATCATTTTAAAACTGTAGTGTAAGGGTGTAAATAAAACTGTAGTTTAAGGGTGTAAATAAATATTCTCAAATTCATAAAGTTTTAACATTATATGGACCTTAATTCATTATAGAAATGTGATAGTAGAAAAATCCACACAAAAGTTTTATTCACAGTGATCAAGGAAAAATATTTCTCATAAATTATACTAGAATTAAATTCAAAGTGATGTATGATAGGAACATGATTAAGGAATTCAAAAGTAAACCTTACCACTAACTCTCCACAAGTATGTTCAAAAACCATTTCGTACTAGTCTTTCCACTTTCTATCTAGTAAATATAGGTTATTTTAAATATTTTCTCCTTACATGACCCCTTCCACTATACCTTACCTATATCCTTTACAATTAAATTTCAAGACCAAATCTCTTTAGAATTCTAAAAATTAAAATTATAAGATCCTAAAAAATACTTTCTTTTTTTTATTTTTCACCACTCCTCTCATTATTTATTATTATTAATATTATTATTTGTTTGATTTATTTTGAGGTTTAAAAATATTTAGATGACAGATACACCCGAATAGGTCAATCCAGTAATGAAATTAAACAGACCAGGTAAGGGATGAATGTATAGAGAAATCATATTATAAATCATATAAAAAGTAACCTATCTTATATTTAACTTTTATTAATGAATAAATTTTAACACTTCACAATTGGGTTAAAATATGTGTAGAGATATTAGTTACACAATTTTTATATAAACTACTCACACAAAGGGTATCATTTATTTAAAAGGTTTCATAGAGATACAACCATTTATATCATCAAAAAACAATTAATTTACTACAAACCACACCCTAATGTTAAATTCATGAAAAAAATTCACAATCCATAGTTGAGAAAGATTTTATGTAATTTTAAAAACAACCTGGAATCTGAAATTTTGACATGATTTTTTTTGTTATTTCTATGATTTTATGATCATAAGAGCGGGGGGTAAGAAAGTTCGAGACACTATTAATCAAGTAAAAAGTAGGAAAAACAATAAAGATGATGAAAATATTAATGAACTAAATAAGGTGCAGAAGAGTAAAAATATTATTTAGGAAGTGAAAAGAGAGAAGAAATAAGAAAGACAATGAAAATCATAACAAACCAAGGAATTTACCTACCCCCATCCCTAAAGTGTGTAGTTTCCTCACTATAATGAAATTGAATATAGGAATGAAAGATAAAACTTTGTGGGTTTCACTGGAATGTTTCTTCTTGAATGTAGATTTCCTACAACAAAGTCTTTAGAAAATCAACCTAAAATCATTTTTGTATTCACTAATTGATGTTAATGCATAGTCTATTCTACTCCTGGAAAACATATATTTCACTAAAAGGGTTAACATTAGTAATAGTGTAAGGACTGAGCGATGATGAATAAAGCATACCTGGTTGGAGTTTTTTTATAGAGTCGTACATGATGAACTTCTCACCAATGTAAAACCTCTTCTAATGTATCATATAATCATGGATAAAATTTATATTGTCTTTATATATTTAAGAGTTCTCATATGCATCACACATAATTTATTTAAACTCTTAAATTTGCAGCTTCATATGCTCACCTGTATATGAGATATTCATTTTATATTGATTAAAAACCCAATATGCATGTTTATCTACCAACAATGATAGGTGACAAGCCTTTCCAAACATAATCTTCTCTGATGAAATCTTGATGGGGGGTTTTAAAAGTTGTTTAGTATTCCCAAAGTTCATCATCCAAGATCAAACTCAAATATTTCGTGTTGAGATCTACCTTTTTTTTCTAATATTCTCTTATCTTCTTGACTTTAGATTTTATCTTGTCCATTAATTTGAGAAAGTTATGTATTAGAGACTTTTTGAATAAACCTATACTTACATAGAAAATATTTTATGTTCTAATTGAATTTTTTTGATCCCTGATCACTAATGATGAATCTCAAAAAACCAAACTTACTGAAAATATGGGATCTTATAAAATTTACATCCACTCAAGTGTCATCAGTCCTGAGAGAATTTTCTTCTACCCATTTAGAGATGTATTCAACAAATAGTAAGATGTAAACAAATCTAATTAACTTTAGAAAAGGCCCCATGACTTTGATTCCCCATGCATCAAAGATTTCACGTAATAAAATGGGTTGTTGTGGAATATCATTCCTCGTGGAGATATTCCCTTTGAATTTAAATCATGTGAATGATTTAAAAAACTGATGTGAATATATATACCATTTTGGAAAATAAATTCATGAGTGAAGGACCGTTCGAGGAGTACATTGATAGCCAAAGTGAACCCCATAAGCCAAAGTGTAGTAGAATGTCAAAATAGAGGTGAACTCATGGCTAGTGACACACTTATGAACAACTAGGTTACTACAAATTCTCCAAAAGTAATGTTCATCCCAAATGTACCATCATGAATTATTCTTAAGTCTATGATATTGTGATGTTTTGAAATCAATGGGGACCCTAGATGTTACTAGAAAAATTAAAATGTCCACATACTAGGGGATAAGTTCAATAACATCACAAAGGTTCTCACTAGGAAATAATTCTACATTGGGGAGGTGGGAGACAACAAAGTGGTATAATTATGGGGAAACACAACTAATATGGGATGTTACCACATTTTCCACTCCTCTCTTATCTCAAATCTAATGGTAAAACTCTTGAATGTGGAGAATCCACCATATTATGGGGGGATTATATTCGAGTTTCTTAAGGAGAAAATGAAGGGAAGTATGATTAGAGAACATAATGATTTTTAACACAAGAAGATATGAATGGAAATTTTCCAAGGAATTAATAAAATAAAGGAGTTTTTATAGGGATTGTGTTGTTTTTTTAGGTAAGGTTAATGATGAGTGAGATATATTCCATGACATGAGAAGACTTTTTAACCCCCTGTGATAATAATTCCCCAACTAAAAAGTTATAGGTATCACACATTAGTTTCAAGTTGATATACCAAATTTGTGGTTAGATGATGGGAGGATATGTGGGACTCCTTTTTAGTAAATTGAAATCATGCTCATATTTTTATCATAGAAAATATTAGAATATTTTTTTAATAACCAAGATGAGGAATGTGAAATCTTACTAAAGTCTTTAAAGAATCAGTGGTAAAAACCATCTTGTCCCATGAAATATCGCACCTCAAGAACAAACTTTGGATATGTAAGGGATGAAATTAATTCAATTTTAGATTTATCCACTTGAATTAAGTTATTTTAAATAACATTCCAAAAAACTATCCCCCACTCATCTATGAAATTTCATTTCTCATAATTCAATATGAGTTCCTTTTCAATGAAATTAATTAGAAAATTACCTATGTGTTCTAAATAGTTATCGAAGGAAGATCCATCAATGGTGAAATAATCCATAAATACTTCCATTCAATTATCACGGCACTCAATAAATACTAAACACACATCACTGAAAAGTACCTGGTGAATTATATAGAACAAAAGGCATCATCCTATATGAAAATATGTTGAATGGAAAATTAAATCTTGTCTTTTCTTAATTCTAAAGGGATATATGGACATAAAAACCGGATTAGAAATTAGGGAAACAATAATGGGACTTAATAGCCATAATTTCTAACATTTGTTCAATGAAAGATAGAGGGTAGGGGTCCTTTCACATAGCTTGTTTCAGTTAATGATAGTCAATACAGACTCGTCCACTGTTTCACAGACTTGTTTCTACAAATTCATTATTTTCATTTGAAAAAACCATTATTCATTTATTTTTAGGCATAATTTTCACTAGGATAACACATTTATTATCAGATAAGG
The DNA here is from genome assembly GCA_963277665.1 of Viscum album. Taxonomy (NCBI): domain Eukaryota; kingdom Viridiplantae; phylum Streptophyta; class Magnoliopsida; order Santalales; family Viscaceae; genus Viscum; species Viscum album. The sequence continues at coordinate 886,712,756 of OY728135.1, read as the reverse complement.
GATATGTGATCCTGATAGTATGTAATTTACTGGCTTCCAATTTTACCACTTCTAGGAGAGTGGGATTTGAACAGTGTTGATCTTGCCTTAAGGTATTAGTATCATTATATAAAATTATATTGTGTATAAAAATATATGATCTAATCCAACTAATATCTTCCAATTCCCATCCTATCACCTTTTTACACTCATTTATAAAGTCGAGTTGTTTTGATTCCTTATATAGAGAGAGGTTATTGGTATTAATGATGTTTAATAGGTCAACACCCTCGATATAAGAATATTTTAAATTATATGGAATTGAATTTTTGTCACGACCCCCTCCCCAAAAAGTGTACCCCTCCTGGGCCGGCAATGTGAAAAGGGAGATAATGACCCCTGAGTCCCGCCTCCAGTAGGCCCCGGGTTGGCGACTAGCACCGAGGGTATAATAACGTACAAATGGGAGGCATTACCCTCTAAGAGAACACAAGCAGAAGAGAGAGATAGAATAGACTCCAATCAACTCCAACTCAGAACTGAAATATAAAAAGGAAACCAAGTACATATATGAAATGTCATGCAAAAGTACTACAACTGAAAGGGAAAACTAAAAGTACACAAAAGAAAGAAAAACAGCAGCGACCACAAGCCCGAACAGCTCCTCCTCCAACCGCAAGCTAGTAGTAACCAGCTTGATCTCCAACCTGCTCCAAGTGACCTGTAAAACAGTTTATATGTACATAGGGTGAGTATAACAATATACTCAGTAGGATCCTCCCCAAGACTCTCGTGCAAAAGTAAAGAAAGAATGCTAAAGCCCAGTGAACAATAAGTGAAACTAACTCATTATCTAAACAGGTATACTATGTTCCCAACCTCACCATGGCTACTCTCACCAAGTAACGCATACAAGAATATAGCATATAGTAAATAATATCAAGGGTACCCCGCTACTACTTCCCCACTGGTTTTCCGCTTTGCCCCAACGACATACGTCCTGTGCATCTCTCTCCAAAGGCTTGCCCGCAGACACCTGGGCTAAGCTCCACAATCTGCACCTCGTGCACCACAAAGGATTGCCCGCAGACACCTGGGCGAAGCACCACACCGTCCTCACAACCAAAGTAACCAGGTAGTTTCCGGTAGCCACCATAGCTCGTATAACGTGTATCATACGTCGAGTATTATTCCTCAAGCCATCACAGCCCATACGCCGAGTAAGGATCCTCAAGCCATCACAGCCTATACACGTTACACCTATAGTATTCCATAGGATACTATATCCAGAGTATATGTGTGTGAAATAACCACAAGCCATTACAACCCTCTACACACATATATGGGTAAAACTGACCACTGTGCCTACCAGCATAAGGATCTACCAAGAGAAGAGAGCGGGGCCAAAGGGGGTGGTCAGCCATTCAACCTACCATCAGAATGTTGGGGAAAACACCCCCCCAGGGCTCAGAATCCCCGGGGTGTCAGTCGCCCTTACCGATAGGGTGGAGTAGCGTATAGAAACACAAAAAGTACAGAATATATAAGTAACTCACATCCACACTATGGGCATTACCTAGTCTTAGATACAACTGCAGCTAACGTCTCTCAGACTCCAGGCAGCTACTTCTAAGACTAGGTATCCTATAAGCACACAAACAATGAAGAGCTTTATTAGATTACTCCATTCTCATTTATCAGTTCCACTGTACATTAATTAATTCTTTAAACATTAATTAAGAATGAAGAATTCCACATTAAACTGAAATGGAATCACTTTCAAAAACAACTTCTCCTTTTTAAGATTCACATCACCTTTAAATTCCAGCATCTCTATCCCCGTGGATTTTCACCATTTAATCAAACATTCATTACAGAATTACTTTTCCACATTCCCAGGAATTCTAGAAAAACATCCTATGCTTCTAAACACAAAGGAGGCTCAACACGGTGAGTAGATATACTACCCGTCGAGTCTTTTCCGCCTATAGAAAGAGCATAGACCCATCCTCCATCGAGAGGCTAAACACGGAAAGCACGTGGCATACCCCCCGTGTCTTCGCCTCCTTCGGAAAGAGGGTAAGCAAGACCAGCTGCCTTGAGCAGTGGGGAAAAGTAAAGCAGATAAGCAACCAAACCAAACCACCAACATCAAACCATCACATTCATCTCATACCATCAACCTTGGTGTCCTCCCCGACACCCATATGCATAAACCGATGCATCTCGCCACACTAGGCGTCATCCGCTGCCACGACCACAAGTCTCCATGCCTCCACATATCACAACAGCCATCGAGGCTCACATCACAGCACAAGCAGCAGGAAAACAAACATCACAAAGTGGGCTCTCGGCCCTTTAACAAACAAGAGGGTAACTCAGAACCCTTTTAGAAATTCCCACATAATCTGTTCTCTAATCCATATTGAATTAACAGACTTGTTATTCATAGGTTACAATCATGGATACCTAATCAGTAAGCTATCACAATTTAAATAACCATGCTTACTTCCCTAATTTGATTATCCTCAAATTAGAACAACTACAACAACGTCAATAACCAGATTAATTTACATGCCTCTTTATCTTTAGCTAATTAATTAACAATTAATTCCGGCTTTACGTTCATTATCAATTTCTATCATGAACGAACAACAAATCAAAGAAAACATAGATATCACTATATCTAGGAAAACATGAGGCAAACCGGTATCACGGTATAAAGCAACAGCATGCGATCTACCAATTCTTTTAATCCGGTTCAAGTATTTAATTAGGTCAATTTCATTGTGATCCAAAGAGATAAATCATACTAATTCTACGATTGCACATATACAATTAGAGGAGCCACGAATCCCCTACCTCGAAGAGTTCTTGACGTCCTTTATCCACACAACGGGTCACAGTCCTCTTCTCCTCACGATAGCTGCATCCACCAGAGGATGCCACGGTACTACAGTACCAACCAACCCCAAGAAAACCCATTAGAACCATGAAGATTACATGCTAATATGGAAGGAAGAACAAGAGAAGGTGATCCCCGAAGGAACGATGATAAAACATACCTTATATCGAAGAATGATCGACACAACTTGGTTGCATCAACAGAGCGGAACTGATCTGAGTAACGTTTGATTGTGAAACTCCTACGAGAATGATTGCAAGGTTCTAGCATCTCGTAGATGAGAACCAGGAGGAAGAACAACGAAGAATGATATCTCGTTCCTTTTAAAAAAAATTAGAGCGGCGACAGTTTAAGATCTGGTTTATTTTCCATTAAAAACGGATCGCATTAACCCACGCTGTTTGACCAAGTAAAAAACATCCCGGCCTTAGGAATAATTAATATAGGATTTATGGCCTTTGAATCGGCCTTAAAGTCCTTAAAATAATGTTTTAAAAGTATTTTATGTCAAAGAAAACGTCAAATTTGCGAAGCTGGAAACACTGTTCACATACTCAAAATTTGGCAAAGTATGGAATCGGTAGCTCTTATGGGGTCTGGAAACACTGTTCATTCATGAAATTTGGCAAAGTATGGAATCGGTAGCTCTTATGGAGTCTGGAAACACTGTTCATTCGTGAAATTTGGCAATGTATGGAATCGGTAGCTCTTATGGAGTCTGGAAACACTGTTCATTCGTGAAAATTGGCAAAGTATGGAATCTGTAGCTCTTATGAAGTCTGGAAACACTGTTCACAGAACTAAAAAAAATTGGCAAAGGAAAGAAAAGCTCACCGATAGAACCTTACCGATAGAAACACAAGTCTACTGATAGATCCTCACTGATAGAAGTCCACTGATAGGACCTCACCGATAGAAACACTGTTCACAGAACTAGAAATTTGGCAAAGTGTTAGCCGAGCTACTGCTGGACTGCGGCTACAAGTATACCGAGCTATCAGTATGTCGTGGCTACCGGTAAACCCAGCTACCGGTAGGATGCGGCTACCGGTAGACCGAGCTATTGGTAATCAGCAGCTACCGGTAGACCGAGCTACCGGTAATCAGCAGCTACCGGTAGACCGAGCTTCCGGTAATCAGTAGCTACCGGTAGACCGAGCTACCGGTAGGCAGCAGCTACCGGTAGACCGAGCTACCGGTAATCAGCAGCTACCGGTAGACCGAGCTACCGGTAATCAGCAGCTACCGGTAGACCGAGCTACCGGTAATCAGCAGCTACCGGTAGATCGAGCTACCGGTACCGGTAGACCGAGCTACCAGTAGGCAGCAGCTGGGGGATAAGTCACCTTGTCCTCCCAGAACACCTCCAACACCACATTTTCACAAAGTAATGGACCAGGGAGGTCCGGGCCATTACATTAGATACCTCTCAAAACATTCTCGTCCTCGAGAATTAAAAACCAACCCAGAAGAAAAGAGGGGTTTGAACGACCACCCCATAAGATACCTCTCAGGGGAAAACCACCATGAGTTGTTCAAAAGCTGGAACAAAACTACGACATCCGAGAGTATGGAAACAAATAATCCATAACCAAACAATTCAAACATAACATCACATCAAAGGTACATAAATAAAACATGAAAGGTCTAACCATAAAGGAAACGTCATTACATGGAAAGAGTTAAACATTAAACAACTCTGGGTACTGAGCACGTATCTGTGACTCACGCTCCCAGGTACTCTCCTCCATGCCACCGTGTCGCCACAGGACACGAACTAAGGGGATAGAATGCCCACGCAACACCTTCTCCTTGTGGTCTTGGATCTCCACAGGTCGGTCCTCGAAGGTTGCATCATCGTCAATATCGATCTCTCCCCAATCGATAACATGAGATTCATCATGAAGATAACGACGGAGCTGCGATAAATGGAAAACATCATGTATCCGACTCATATGAGGGGGAAGTGCTACTCGATACGCCACAGATCCAACACGAGCTAACACCTCGAAAGGCCCAACAAACCGGGGAGAAAGCTTACTTCCACGACCAAACCTTCGCTGCCCACGACGGGGAGTCACCTTTAGAAACTCATGATCCCCAACATTAAACTCTAACGGACTCCTTCTTTGATCAGAATATGATTTCTGATGATCCTGTGCTGTCTTCATCCTCTCACGAATCACCTGAACCATCTCTGTTGTATTCTGCACTAGTTCTGGTCCGAGGATTGCTGACTCTCCGACCCCAGTCCAGCCCAGCGGAGAATGGCATGGCCGGCCATACAAGGCTTCAAACGGTGCCATACCAATGGTAGAGTGAAAACTATTATTGTAAGTGAACTCTACCAAGGGTAAGTGCTTCACCCATGAACCTCCAAAATCAAGAACACAAGAGCGCAACATGTCTTCAAGAGTCTGGATGGTTCGCTCTGTCTGACCATCTGTTTGAGGATGAAAAGCAGTGCTAAGGCATAGTTGAGATCCAAAATCATGTTGGAGACCTCTCCACACCCTAGAGGTAAAACGAGGATCTCGATCAGAAATGATCGTCCTAGGTACTCCGTGAAGCCTCACCACCTCCACCAGATACTGCCTCGACAAAACCTCCACTGAGCTCGACTCTTTGATTGCTATGAAGTGGGCCGATTTAGTTAAACGATCCACTACCACCCATATAGCATCATGTCCTCCCGGAGCTCGAGGTAAACCTGTAACAAAGTCCATTGAGATGTCCTCCCACTTCCACTGAGGAATCTATATGTGTTGGAGAAGACCACCAGGAACACGATGTTCGGCCTTCACCTTCTGGCAGACTAAACATCGAGACACACACTTTGCAACCATACGTTTCAGCCCAGGACACCAGAACTGACTCCTTAAGGATCGGTACATCTTCGTCACACCAGGATGTACTGCCAAGGGTGAACTATGGAACTCTCGGAGAACCGTCTCGCGCATCTCCAAGGGAACAAAAAGCCTGCCATGATACAACACTCGGTGTTGTTCATCCTCCGACCAACCATCAGGGGCCTCCCCACAAACAACTCTGTCTCTCCAAACTTCCACCTCTAAATCACCCAACTGAGACTCTTCCAACTTCTGCATCAGGGATGACTACACCGTCATCTGGAAAAGACAACCTCTTCCCCCAACTTCTCCCATATCAAGATGCAAAGATGATAGCTCTTCCATCACTCTCCAAGAATCACCAGATTCACGCACAACATCATTACGTGACTTTCGGCTCAGTGCATCAGCAACAACATTTCCCTTCCCAGGTGTATACGATATTTTGAAGTCGTATTCCTGCAAGAACTCCATCCACCGATGCTGCCTCAAGTTCAAGTCGCGTTGGGAGAAAACATACCTCAAACTCTTATGATCGGTGAAAACCACAAAGTGATCACCAATGAGGTAATGTCTCCACAACTTCAGAGCAAACACCACGGATGCCAAATCAAGATCATGGGTGGCATAGTTGCGTTCATGGGGACGCAACTGCCGAGACCCATAAGAAACAATGGACCTCTGCTGTATAAGAACATAGCCTAGCCCCAGATGTGAAGCATCACAAAAAACATCAAACTGGACTCCCTCCATTGGAAGACAAAGGACTGGAGCACTTACCAACTTCTCCTTTAGATACTCGAAAGCTGTCTGACACTGATCAATCCATATGAACGCTTGATCCTTCTTGGTCAAAGCTGTCAGAGGAGTCGCAACTCGGGAGAAATTAGCCACAAACCTCCTATAATAGCCTGCGAGACCAAGGAAACTTCGCACCTCTGACACGGTCTTGGGGGCTGGCCAAGACACCACTGCTTCTATCTTCGAAGGATCCACAGCTACTCCCTGTTGGGACACAACATGTCCCAAGAAAGGAACTTCTCGAGCCCAGAACTAACACTTGGACAACTTCCCAAACAACCGATGTTGGCGAAGAACTCCCAAAACGGCTCGTAGATGCTCTACATGCTCCTCTTCTGATGTGGAGAATACAAGGATGTCGTTGATGAAAACCACAACAAACTTGTCCAGGAATTCACGGAACACAACATTCATCAACCCCATGAAAACAGCTGGAGCATTTGTCACGCCGAATGGCATTACAACAAACTCATAATGCCCATGACGACAGCGGAAAGCAGTCTTCGGGATATCCTCATCCTTTACACGCATCTGATGATATCCTGACCGCAAGTCGATCTTTGAAAACCAACTTTCACCCTTCAGTTGATCGAATAGGTCATCAATCCGTGGGAGAGGATAGCGGTTCTTTATTGTCACTTTTTTTAAGCGACGATAATCGACGCACAACTGCAAACTGCCATCAGCCTTTTTCACAAACAAAACTGGTGCACCCCACGGTGACACACTTGGCCGAACAAAACCACACTGCAACAGACCATCAAGCTGAATATGTAGCTCTCGTAACTCAGAAGGGGCCATCCTGTACAGAGACATAGAGATAGGAGACGCTCCTGGCTGTAGCTCGATCCCAAACTCGATCTCTCGTCGAGGGGGTAAGGATACAACCTCTTCTGGAAAGACATCAGGGTACTCCTCTACGACCCTAGGAAACGCCAACTGTTGAACCTCTGAAGAACTTAGCATCATCCCAGCCATCATGGATGATAAGGATGAAACTCGTCTATGAATCATCCGAGGATCTCTCTCACCAACAAACACTACTTCCTCTACGTCTTCATCAACGAAAACGACCTTCTTCCTGTAGCAATCCACAATAGCCTGCACCGAATACAACCAATCCATGCCGATGATGACATCATATGGTTGTATTAATAAACATAGGAAATCTCCCCAAGAGCGGTGCTGCCCCAACACTAGCTCACAGTCTCTACATACTTCAAACAAGCTAGCTCATCCTCCAACTAGCGTAGTCAATGCCAAGGGCACTGGAAGCCTCTCTACCTCAAGTCCCAAAGCGTGGACAAGGGTAGGGGATATAAAGGAGTGTGTCGCTGCTGAATCAAACAAGGCATACACCAAGGTAGAAAACAAGCAAAGGGTACCTCAGACGACGTCTGGCTCACCTGGGGCTGGCAACGCTAGAGCATGAAGCTGACCACGACCACTTCCACGGCCTCTCTGACCCTGATGACGACCACCACCACGGCCGCGCTCTGCTCTCTGAGGATGGGGAGCGTCATGGGGCTGTCCTCTGCCTGCTCCATCTACCCTCGGGTGATCTAAAGCTGGTGCAACCTGCTGCTGCTGCCTCGGCTGGAACTGCCTCAACGGAGGAACCTGGAGTGGAGCGCCTGGTGCACGATGACTGCTCTGAAAAGTTGGGCACTCCCAATGCTGATGACCACGTCCACCACAAGAAAAACATGCGCCTGATCCCTTGGAATAGGTCTGAGAGTTTCTACCTCCGGAGAAACGAGATGGGATGGGATGGGACCTACCCCCAGGTGAACAGAAACTCTTCTGTCCTGAAAACCGGGAACCCCGGACCACAGCTCTGCTTCGTGAGGAATCATGACGATTCCCCTCTCGTGACGATCCGGTCCTGGTCAAAGTTCTCTCAACAACCTCTGCCCTCGCCAGCACCTCAAGATATGTCTTCAGCATAAATGGGGTGACCTGGCGCTGGATCTCTGGACGCAAAGCCTCCTCGAAATGCCTCGTCCTGGCCTCATAATCTGGTAATAGGTCTGAAGCATATCGTAGAAGGTTCCTGAAACGGATTCCAAACTCTCGAACACTGGAGCTCTCCTGTCGAAGGGTAAGAAGCTCTTGGCGACTGGACGCCTTCGCAGTCGATGAAAGAAACTCGACTCTAAACCTGTCTCGAAACTCCTCCCACGAGATCTCTGACTCCTCACGATCCCTGAGGAACAAGAACCACCACTGTCTCGCTGCTCCACGCAACATCGTCACAACCAAGGACACCCAGTGTTCCTTCCGAGCACGAATCGAACTGAAGCCTATCTCGACCTCCTCCAACCAGTCTTCTGTGACTGCATCTGAAACGGTGCCCTTGTACTTCTGTAGACTCTGGCGCTGAAACTCTCGGAGTGTCTTCTTCCAAGTGTCATCGTCGTCAACCTCTACCCGGCGACGATCTGCTGGAATAGCCTGCTGGGCACCTTCGGCGCAAACCTGACGAGGACGTCGACCTGGAGCCATACCTGTAAAATAACAATTGTTAGAGCTCCTAAGCCTGGAATATGGAAGACTCAACATTAATTAATTAATTATTTTGTTTTATTAATTTTTGGTTACCTGTCACAAGTTCTACCCATTCAAACACAGGCGCAAAGAATAATGATGCATGATCCTTTCCTAGGTCTCTACCCTGCAACCAGTATCACTTTGTTTAGTAGCCATCGTAAACTTAAAGGTCCGTGAAACAGATCATAGGGGGCCCTGAACGCCTATGTCTCTGCCGGTCTCCAGTGTTTACCCCACTTGCAAAACAGGAATGACACCATTGCCCTACTATCCCATGCATCCTCACCTGTGCCTAACTCCAAACTCCATCCTATCTCTCAACCAGACCTTTGATACCACTCTGTCACGACCCCCTCCCCAAAAAGTGTACCCCTCCTGGGCCGGCAATGTGAAAAGGGAGATAATGACCCCCGAGTCCCGCCTCTAGTAGGCCCCGGGTTGGCGACTAGCACCGAGGGTATAATAACGTACAAATGGGAGGCATTACCCTCTAAGAGAACACAAGCAGAAGAGAGAGATAGAATAGACTCCAATCAGATCCAACTCAGAAATGAAATATAAAAAGGAAACCGAGTACATATATGAAATGTCATGCAAAAGTACTACAACTGAAAGGGAAAACTAAAAGTACCCAAAAGAAAGAAAAACGACAGCGACCACAAGCCCGAATAGCTCCTCCTCCAACCGCAAGCTAGTAGTAACCAGCTTGATCTCCAACCTGCTCCAAGTGAACTGTAAAACAGTTTATATGTACATATGGTGAGTATAACAGTATACTCAGTAGGATCCTCCCCAAGACTCTCGTGCAAAAGTAAAGAAAGCATGCTAAAGCCCAGTGAACAACAAGTGAAACTAACTCGTTATCTAAACAGGTATACTATGTTCCCAACCTCACCATGGCTACTCTCACCAAGTAACACATACAATAATATAGCATATAGTAAATAATATCAAGGGTACCCCGCTACTACTTCCCCACTGGTTTTCCGCTTTGCCCCAACGACATACGTCCTGTGCATCTCTCTCCAAAGGCTTGCCCACAGACACCTGGGCTAAGCTCCACAATCTGCACCTCGTGCACCACAAAGGATTGCCCGCAGACACCTGGGCGAAGCACCACACCGTCCTCACAACCAAAGTAACCAGGTAGTTTCTGGGAGCCACCATAGCTCGTATAACGTGTATCATACGTCGAGTATTATTCCTCAAGCCATCACAGCCCATACGCCGAGTAAGGATCCTCAAGCCATCACAGCCTATACACGTTACACCTATAGTATTCCATAGGATACTATATCCAGAGTATATGTGTGTGAAATAACCACAAGCCATTACAGCCCTCTACACACATATATGGGTAAAACTGACCACTGTGCCTACCAGCACAAGGATCTACCAAGAGAAGAGAGCGGGGCCAAAGGGGGTAGTCAGCCATTCAACCTCCCATCAGAATGTTGGTGAAAACACCCCCCCCAGGGCTCAGAATCCCCGGGGTGTCAGTTTCCCTTACCGACAGGGTGGAGTACCGTATAGAAACACAAAAAGTACAGAATATATAAGTAACTCACATCCACACTATGGGCATTACCTAGTCTTAGATACAACTGCAGCTAACGTCTCTCAGACTCCAGGCTGCTACTTCTAAGACTAGGGATCCTATAAGCACACAAACAATGAAGAGCTTTATTAGATTACTTCATTCTCATTTATCAGTTCCACTGTACATTAATTAATTCTTTAAACATTAATTAAGAATGAATAATTCCATATTAAACTCAAATGGCATCACTTTCAAAAACAACTGCTCCTTTTTAAGATTCACATCACCTTTAAATTCCAGCATCTCCATCCCCATGGATTTTCACCATTTAATCAAACATTCATTACAGAATTACTTTTCCACATTCCTAGGCATTCTAGAAAAACATCCTGTGCTTCTAAACACAAAGGAGGCTCACCACGGTGAGTAGATATACTACCCGTCGAGTATTTTCCGCCTATAGAAAGAGCATAGACCCATCCTCCATCGAGAGGCTAAACACGGAAAGCACGTGGCATACCCCGCGTGTCTTCGCCTCCTTCGGAAAGAGGGTAAGCAAGACCAGCTTCCTTGAGCAGTGGGGAAAAGTAAAGCAGATAAGCAACCAAACCAAACCACCAACATCAAACCATCACATTCATCTCATACCATCACCCTTGGTGTCCTCCCCGACACCCATATGCATAAACCGATGCATCTCGCCACACTAGGCATCATCCGCTGCCACAACCACAAGTCTCCATGCCTCCACATATCACAACACCCATCCAGGCTCACATCACAGCACAAGCAGCAGGAAAACAAACATCACAAAGTGGGCTCTCGGCCCTTTAACAAACAAGAGGGTAACTCAGAACCCTTTTAGAAATTCCCACATAATCTGTTCTCTAATCCATATTGAATTAACAGACTTGTTATTCATAGGTTCCAATCATGGATACCTAATCAGTAAGCTATCACAATTTAAATAACCATGCTTACTTCCCTAATTTGATTATCCTCAAATTAGAACAACTACAACACCGACAATAACCAGATTAATTTACATGCCTCTTTATCTTTAGCCAATTAATTAACAATTAATTCCGGCTTTACGTTCATTATCAATTTCTATCATGAACGAACAACAAATCAAAGAAAACATAGATATCACTATATCTAGGAAAACATGAGGCAAACCGTTATCACGGTATAAAGCAACAGCATGCGATCAACCAATTCTTTTAATCCGGTTCAAGTATTTAATTAGGTCAATTTCATTGTGATCCAAAGAGATAAATCATGCTAATTCTACGATTGCACATATACAATTAGAGGAGCCATGAATCCCCTATCTCGAAGAGTTCTTGACGTCCTTTATCCACACAACGGGTCACAGTCCTCTTCTCCTCACGATAGGTGCATCCACCAGAGGATGCCACGGTACGACAGTACCAACCAACCCCAAGAAAACCCATTAGAACCATGGAGATTACATGCTAATATAAAAGGAAGAACAAGAGAAGGTGATCCCCGAAGGAACGATGATAAAACATACCTTATATCGAAGAACGATCGACACAACTTGGTTACATCAACAGAGCGGAACTGATCTGAGTAACGTTTGATTGTGAAACTCCTACGAGAATGATTGCAAGGTTCTAGCATCTCGTAGATGAGAACCAGGAGGAAGAAAAACGAAGAATGATATCTCGTTCCTTTTAAAAAAAATTAGAGAGGCGACAGTTTAAGATCCGGTTTATTCTCCATTAAAAATGGATCGCATTAACCCACGCGGTTTGACCAAGTAAAAAACATCCCGGCCTTAGGAATAATTAATATAGGATTTATGGCCTTTGAATCGGCCTTAAAGTCCTTAAAATAAGGTTTTAAAAGTATTTTACATCAAAGAAAACGTCAAATTTGTGAAGCTGAAAACACTGTTCACATACTCAAAATTTGGCAAAGTATGGAATCAGTAGCTCTTATGGAGTCTGGAAACACTGTTCATTCGTGAAATTTGGCAAAGTATGGAATCAGTAGCTCTTATGGAGTCTGGAAACACTGTTCATTCGTGAAATTTGGCAAAGTATGGAATCAGTAGCTCTTATGGAGTCTGGAAACACTGTTCATTCGTGAAATTTGGCAAAGTATGGAATCGGTAGCTCTTATGGAGTCTGGAAACACTGTTCATTCGTGAAATTTGGCAAAGTATGGAATCGGTAGCTCTTATTGAGTCTGGAAACACTATTCATTCGTGAAAATTGGCAAAGTATGGAATCGGTAGCTCTTATGAAGTCTGGAAACACTGTTCACAGAACTAAAAAAAATTGGCAAAGGAAAGAAAAGCTCACCGATAGAACCTTACCGATAGAAACACAAGTCTACTGATAGATCCTCACTGATAGAAGTCCACCGATAGGACCTCACCGATAGAAACACTGTTCACAGAACTAGAAATTTGGCAAAGTGTTAGCCGAGCTATTACTGGACTGCGGCTACAAGTATACCGAGCTATCAGTATGTCGTGGCTACCAGTAAACCCAGCTACCGGTAGGATGCGGCTACCGGTAGACCGAGCTACCGGTAATCAGCAGCTACCGCTAGACCGAGCTACCGGTAATCAGCAGCTACCGGTAGACCGAGCTATCGGTAATCAGCAGCTACCGGTAGACCGAGCTACCGGTAGGCAGCAGCTACCGGTAGACCGAGCTACCGGTAATCAGCAGCTACCGGTAAACCGAGCTACCGGTAATCAGCAGCTACCGGTAGACCGAGCTACCGGTAATCTGCAGCTACCGGTAGATCGAGCTACCGGTAGACCGAGCTACCGGTAGGCAGCAGCTGGGGGATAAGTCACCTTGTCCTCCCGGAACACCTCCAACACCACATTTTCACAAAGTAATGGACCAGGGAGGTCCGGGCCATTACAATTTTAGTGCAACATCCATGGTTTCTGGATTGTGGTTTGGGATTTAGGGGGAGTGAGGTCCATGAAACTATCTATATACTCATGTTTATTCTCTAAGGAAAGAGAATTAATGGTAATGAGATTCCAAAGAACATTTATGTTTATAGGAACATCAGAATTAAAAAAAATCAATTAAAGAAAAAAATTAACACTATGTTGAACCCACATAATAATAAAAACATGAATCAAAACTCAATTCACCCAAGAGTGAAGAAGAAAATAATGAATCATAGTATTGGTTGAGGATAGAATGTAACATGTGCATGCATGTCATTAGATATAACTTTCATTGAATAAAAATGAAGAGTAAAGTGATCATCCAATAGGTGTTTCATAGATTCAAGGATATTAAAACATACCTTTTATCCAAAAAACTCCATGGAAAACATACCATTATGAATATTAATGATCATATTTCTTGTTTTAAGGAATGACCTCCCATGTATGAGAGGGGCATGTCATAGTGTCCAAATATCTTCCATCTTAAGAATGTAAATATGTGTAAGGAATATGAGATTCTTCACTCTTATGATTATTTCCTCAATCACTTTCTATGGGTGTGTTGTGATCCAATTTTCATGTTTCATGATGATTCCCATTGGTTAAATCTCTCTAACCTATATATAGTGCCCATAGAATAAGTAATCATGTTAATTGAAGCACCAAAATCTAGAACTGAATCATAAATAGATGTATCCATAATGGTTTAAGGTATTGTGAAAGTGATTAGATTCTTGCATTTGGATTTAATTTATGGTTGTATCAAATCTATTTCATTCCATCCCTGGTTTACTCTCTCATTCCCTTTTATGCACCATATATGGGTGAACATATCTTTACAAAATTTGGCATAGTGAGGGATTATTTTTTCTACATCAAATAAAGTAATGATATCATTCACCTTTTTAAATGTAGCCATTATTTATTTATCAATATCATTTCCAATACTTCTCTTATATTTGGAGAGTCTTTAGGGGAATGGAAGAGGAATAAATGTTTAAGTGGAATCCTCAATAATAACTTCTCTACATTTTTTTGTTTTTCTTTATTATTATCATTTGCAGTTAGAGAAAAAGTGTTTCAAGTGTGTGACTTACCCATTGTATAGAATCAGACAAAGAATTAAATTATTTACCACTATGAAGTGGGATTTCATAAACATTACCTTTTTATTTTGGATTATAAATAGGTTGGGATGGTAGTGTCTAGAACCTTACATCTTTATCTCACCAATGGTGTTTCCCAATTGTCCCACATGAGTTTAGAAGTCATGAATAGCCAATTTTGCGGTATGTTCGGACTGGAGGTTTTGGATTTCCAATTTCTTCACTATTTACTTTAGGTTTGGTTTGGATTTTGTAGGATGAGGATTATTTCATGATGGAGAAGGATAATAAGTTTTCATAACATGTCCTTATTGATACTAGTTCGGTTTGGGGTAGCTTGTGTTCCCTCCTCATTGGTGATGTAATTTTTTTCACCTAGGGGTCATATTTAGGATGGATTATTATTTCTTTTAAGGGTGTGTTGGTTGTAATGGTAGCTCAAGGAATACTAATACACAAGAATTAGATGAATCCTAAGGTTTCGGGCATTAGTCAGAAAAATGAGTGTTATTAGAAAAAATACCACTATGAAATTGAATGGGAGGAGAGTTTGAATTACCTTATACTATATCTAATTGCATTATAAGGGTATGAATCTCATCAAGTTTATTATCTAACATTTATTATATGGGTGAAATAATTACCTCATAAACTCGTCAAGTGGGTATGATTTCTTGTGTACCAAATTTTTATGATTTGATTATTCATGTTGGGTATTAAGTCACGAGCTGTGACAAGAGTTTCATTAACTAGGGATAAATTAGTTGCAACATCTATTATACCATGATCCATGGGGAGAAGTCCCACGTAGAAGTATTGAATTAGTAATTTTTCACTAATATGGTGGTGTGGGAAACTTGAACAAAGTCTTTTGAATCTCTCCCGAGATTCATGAAGGGTATCTTCTTTTGATTGTATAATGCTGTAAATTTCTATTCTAATTGATGTAGTTCAAGAGGTAGTGGAAACATTTTCTATAAGGAGTCTTTTCTGGTCATTCCATTTCTTAATTGTGGTTGGAATATAGTATATCCAATCTCTAGCTACTCCATCAAAGGAGAAAATGGAGTCCCTAAACTTTATGAGGTTCCTCAGTTAAATTTTTTGGGTTTCAAGGTGGAGCACACTATGTAAAAATAATTGAGATACTTGGGAGGGGAATTAATAAGAAAAACACAGAATTTAGGAAGATAGTGGAAGAAGCCTGATCTCATATCTAATTTGGCTACTTCCTCAGAATGTTGGATGTACACAGGTTGGTTATCCACATCTGGGGTGATTAGTTATTTTAAGGTCCAATTACTTTTAACTGTGTTTTATAGGGTATGATTTGGTTCACATTTATATTAGTTTTGAACCACTTTATGTTACATAAGTTCTTACTTAATATCACTTGACAACCCTACTTTAGATGAATTAATTTGTCCGTGAAGTTTCTTTTCATTTTTAGGTCAATTTTAAGAAATATTTCTTTGACAGATCTTTCCTTACAACAATTATGTCCATTTTTTTGTTTTTTTTTGTTTTTTAATTAAATATAAATAAAATATAAACACTGTAGAATTATTAATGGAGAAAATAAAATAAACTTCTATTTAAAAAAAATACAGAGAGAGAGAGAAGAAACACACAAAAATAAAAACAAAAACAAAAAAATAAAAAGGGAAGGGGAAAATATTTAAAGGGGGAATGAATTAAATATAGAAGAAATAAATTATTGGATAACAATTGATCTTGTCTCTTATGAAATGGAATGAGTATTTGATCATGTTGTTGATCATGTAAATTTAGATGTTTAGTTTTACTATAATTTCTACAATATTGTAGGAACCCATGGTCATCTCTTGACATAGCCTTAGATAATTTATTTAAAAAGTAAGTTTTGATTAAGATAATAATAAGGGATAGTATTTTTGAAAGGTGGGGTTTTTATTTTAAAACAAAAACTGAAACAATATTACTAAGTGATAGAAATTAGTTAGAGAAATTATGATCAATCTAGGTGAGTGTCCCTTGATGCTCATTCATCATTGCTCTCAATGGAAGAGGGAATGGTCATTGATTACTTGATTTATATGTACTGAAAATTGTATGGTTTGTGAGTACTTACTGGGAGAACAACTTGTATTTGAATAATCAATTATATTGATTTTTGGCTGCCGCTCAAAATCAAAAAAATAGCATCAATGTAATAACTGAAGTCTATAAAGGAATCACATAAAAAATGCGACGAAATGACCAGATTTGGGTCAATGTTTTTCTTAAAAAATAATATAAAATCCGTATTCATCAGTTCAAGATTCTTGATTTTATCTTCTGATGTAATCCATCCACACACTCATGAAAGGGAAGGGGTGAGAAAAGAGACAGCACACTCAAATCTTCACAATTTATTTTTTATACTTGAAAGCACGAGGATTATTGATCATTTGATTTTTATTTAAGAATACCATAAAAGAAAACAATTCAAAAAGTATAAATTAAGAAAAATAGTCTAAAAAATATGAATTTTATCACCTTTTATAAATTACAAGCATGGAGATGGTGTTTAATACAAAGGGCACCACAAAATTGTTTACTAAGAGGTTTTTAAGTACATAATGTAGACGGGGGATAAAATTGATGAACAAAGATATAAAATTTGAATCACCCTTATCCATGGAAATTACAACCTTTCTAGTGAGATGTGGAGTTATTTTAAATAGAAATTTGGAATGTGGGATCAGATAATAGTCAATGATTGATGGGTGTAGGTGAGCTATTCATGAAAGATTCTTCCGGCAAGTTTATTAGACTAATTAATTAAGAAAAACACAGTTAACTCTCTTCAGATTTAGTGGAGAGGTGTGAATTAAAGTTATATATCCAATGGATATATGAATATACCAATTTGAGGTCTCAGTCATGAGTTATTTCCCAAATATAGAAGGGTAGTCCAATCTGGCACGCCCAGAATTTCTTCACATTTTGTGCCACTTTTGGGCCTCCAAATGGAAGGATTGGGATCCATGGTATTCTAGTGAAATATATCCTATATAGTTTTAAAATATCTAACCAATTTTGAACCCAACAGGATGCACGAGTTATCCCAATTAAATACTAAAGTCCACAAGTTTTCTAGGGCACTCACACAGTTTGGATCCATTTTTCCTGAATTCCATATGGGCTCTCCAAATCACCTCATACTATAATAAAATCATTAAAAAAGTAAAATTGACATATTTATCAGTGATAAAAATTAACTTATTAAAAAAAATGATTTCAAATTTTATATTATATTTTTAATTTTCAATACAAAACTAGTTTAAAACAGAAGTGTCAGGGTGTAAATAAATAGTGAATTGATGCGCGATCACACCACCAAACCAAAATATTTTCACCCTAGTGGAAACTAACATTTATGATAATAAAATTATGCATGTATATTCAAAAGTTAAGAATATTTTACATTCAATGAAAATATAATTCACTATAGTAATGCGGTAAAAGAAAAAACAATACCAATGAGTTATTCACAATGATTATGGAAAAAGATGTCTCATAAATTGTATCAGAATGAAATTTAATGAGACCCATGATAAAAACATAAGAATAAAATTAAAAAGTCAACTATTACACGAAATCTACATGTGTGTGTGTAAAAACCATTTCATGCTGGTCTTTCTACTCTCAATCCAGTAAATATGGGTTATTTTAAATTTTTCTGCTTACATGATTCCTTCCACGAGACCCACTCTACATTATTTTCAATCAAATTTCAAGACACACTCACTTAAGCCTTTGAGGAATTCAAACTATTAGATAATGAACTTGAAATCCAGTTTTTTATACATTTCATCACTCCACTTATTATTTATTATTATTATCATTGTTGTTGTTTTTTATATTTTATGGTGTATAACAGTTGGATAACAAGTACATGCAAATAGGTCAATTCATTACAATATTAAAATAGATAAGAGAATGAATGAACATATTGAAAAATAATTTTATAAACATGATAAAAATTATCCTAATTTTTATTTACCTTTTATTAAGTAATAAATATTCGCACTTTAGGGTTGGGTGCAAAGATGTATGGAGATATTGGTGACAAAATTTTCTGATAAACTGCTCACATAGTGACTATCATTCATCTGAAAATTTTCATATAGATAAAACAATTTATGTCATTTAAAAATAAAATATTTACAAATAATTACACCACAATGTTAAATTCATTAAAAAAATCACAACATGGAATTAGTAATTGAGACAAATTTTCATTAATTATTAAAAAAACTTGGAATCTATAATTTCAACATTCATTTTCAGTAATTTCCATGATTTGGTGAGAATAAGGGGGGATGAGAGGTAAAAATACTATTTAAAATTGAAAAATAAGAGAAATAATAATAAATATTAAAATCCTAATGAACATAACGAGGTGGGTAAAATAAAAAAACTATTCATCATGAAAACATGAAAAGAATGAAGAAAGATAATTAAAATAGTCACTAACCCATGAATGTACCCACCCCCACACCTAGAGTGTACAGTGTCTTCACTATAATAAAAGAGGTTATAGAAAGAAAGGATTAAACTTGATGGGTTTCAATGGTATGTTTCTTCTTGAAGGCGGATTTCCCCCACTAGATAATTTAGAAAAATTATTGTTAAAGTGTTTATGTCTCTTCCCATTGAAAGTAATACTTTCACTACTATACTCCTGAAAAACATATATTACAAAAAAATGGTATGCATTAGTGATAATTTAATTACTGATCCATCATGAATAAAGCTTACATGGGTGTAGCTTTATCTTGGAATTATATATTAGGACCGTCTCACCAGTATGAAACTTCTACTAGTGAATCATTTTGTTATAGATAACATTTATATTCTCCTTATAGAATTGAGAGTTCTCATATGCATCTTGTTTAATTTATTTGAACTCCAAAATATTTAACTTCCTATGATCACCTGCATCTAATATATTCATATTACATTTCTTAATAGCACATTATTCATGGTGATATACCACCATAGGGAGGTGAAAATACTTTAAAAACACAATCTTATATGGTGACATTATGATCACGATTTTAAAAGCTGTTTGGTATGCCCAATTCTTTAGTTTGGGGTGATATGAATTAGAGAATTTATGGACAAACCTATACTTATAGAAAAAAAATTTCACGTTTTGATTGAAAAAATATTAACCTTGATCACTAATGACCAATATTAGAAAATGATAACTTATGAAAATATGGGAGCTCAAAAAATAGACAAGAAATTTAGAGTTATCTATCTTGGTGTCCATTTATTACACACATTTGGACATGAAATCAACAACTAGTAAGATGTTCATGAAGCCAAATGAATTTAGAAAAGGCTCTAGGAAGTCAATTCAATATGCATCTAGGATTTTAGAAAATAACATGGGTTTTTGGGGAATTTCATTGGTCTTTGAGATATTCCCTGTGAATTTAAATCTTGCGTATGACTTACAATAATGATGGGAATCATTATACAATGTAGGATAATAAATTTCAGAGTCAGTGACCCTTGAAGAAGTATATTATGAGCCCGAGTGGATCTTAAAAATCCAAGGTGTTGATTAAGATTAAAACAGAGGTGAAATCATGGCCAGGGAAACACCTATAAACAACATGGTCACTAAAAAATTTCCACAAGTAAGGGTCATCCCAAATGTACCATCATGAATCATTCTTAATTCTATTAGATTTTGAAGCACTGAAATTTGTGGGGACCCAAGATGCAGGTAGAAAATTCACGATTTCTACATATGACGGGGAACGGTCCACAAAACCACAAAGGTTCTTATAGGGAAATAATTATCTAATGGGGAGGGAGGAGTTAACATTACATTTCAATGATGGGGAAATCTTGTAAACCTTATCAGATGCAACATTTTCCACTTCTTTTTTCTCTAATCTCAAGGTCAAACTCTAGAAAGAGGATCATCCATAGTATGAGGTGGGGCTTATCTTTGGGTTTCTTAAGGATAAAATGAAGGGAAACATGATCAAAAAACACAATGATTTTTACTGAAGAATATATGAATGGAATTTTTCAAAGGAAAACACTATAGAAAGGTTCTATTTTTTAGTGGTTGTATAGTTTTCAAGGGTAGGGTCAAGTGTATTTGAGGCATACACAATGGCATGAGGAGCTTTCTCAGCCTTTTATGACTGACATTCCCAAACATAAAAAGATAGCGGGATCACCCATAAGTTTTAAGGGGAGATCCCACCTTAGTGTTTGGATGATGTGAGGTGACGTAAGACTCATTTTTAGTGAATTGGAATTATCCAACATTTTTTTAATCAAAGATGAACTCAAAATAAATCTGTAATGACCGAGATAAGGGAAGTGCGATCTTATTAATGTCTTTAATGATTCACCTATAAAAATATGCATGAACCATGAATAATAACACCTTAGGAAGAAATTTTGGAATTTTAAGGGATGAAATTAATCCAATGTTTAATTTATACTATTGAATTCCCTCATTTGAAATAACTTTCCCAAGAACTATCCCCCACTCAACCATAAAACGGAATTACATGTAATTTAATATGCGATATTTTTCGATGTAACAAAAGGGGAAAAAACCTTGGTGTTTAAGATATTCATAAATGAAAGACCCATAAATCTTGAAATCATCCATAAATATATTCATACAATTTTCTTGGGACTGAAAAAACTCAACATACATCACTGAAAATTATCAGGATCATTATATATACCAAAAGGAATCCAACTAAAAGAAAATGTTCTGAATGGATATGTAAATGTTTTATTATTTATTCTCAAGGGATATATTGATTTATAAATAACGTAATTATAAATCATGGAAATAATAATGGGACTTATCATCCATAATTTGTAACATTTGGTTAATGAAAGGTGAAGGGAAGTGGTCATTTTGAGTGGCTTGATTCAGTCAACAGTATTCAGTATAGAGTAGCCAACTATTTTTCACACATTTTTAAGAAAATTCATTTCGTTAATTTTCCTAAACCATTATTCTAATTTTTTAGGAAAAAGTTTCACTGGGATACCAAATTTACTATCAGATATCACATATAGGATCATGATAGTAAGTTATTTTCCAACTACCAATTTTACCACTTCAAGGAGAGTGGGTTTAACCCATAGATGATCTTTCTATATGGTTTAAGCCTCATCATCTAGAACTATATGGTTCTTAAAAATATATGGGATAATATTTGAACCATATTCCATTGTGCATCATATCTCTTTTTTACACAATCTCAAAAGGTTTATTAGTTTTGATTCCTACTATAGAGAGAGGTTATTTAAAATAATGAAGGTTAATTACCTAATACCCTAAAGATAGACATATTTTAAAGTATATTGAAGTAGTTATAATTCCATCACCAGTGGGTTTTAGATTGAAGGAGGTTATTTAGTGGGAGTGAGGTCCATGAAATTGTTTATATGCTCATGTTTATTCTCTAGGTAATGAGAATCCATAGAAATTATATTTGAAGAATCATTTACGATCATGGGTACCCTAGAATGAAAAAACTCATCAATCAAACCAAAACATTTACACTTTTTTAAACCCATATAAAACTCCAAACATGACTCAAAATTCAAATAATTCAAGAGAGAATAAGAAGAAAATTAATCATAGTATGGGTTGAGGAGAGAATGTTGTGTGTTTGTGGGTCATTTGATAGAACATCCATCAAATAGATAGGAAGAGCATAATTTTATTCGATGGGGTGTTTTATAGAATCAAGGATTTTAAATGTATCTTTAATCAATAGAGATACATGGAAATTGTACCATCATAAATATTGATGATCTTATTTTCTATTTTAAGGAATGAACTACCATGTTTGAGACGATCTTGTCCTTGGGTTAGTTGATATTGCATCTCAAGAAAGTAAAAGACAGAAAGGAATATGAGATTCTTCACCCTTATAAGGACATCCTCAAACAAGTTTTATGGGCGTGTTGTGGTCCAATTGGTAGGTTTCATGACGATTACCTTTGGTTAAAGCTCTCCAACCTACATAGAAGTGTACAATGAGTAAGGCATATCATTAATTGAAGCACGCTAATATTTCATTTCATCAGAAAAGAAGGTCTCTATTATGATGCAAGGTGTCCTGAAAATTCCCAAATCAATGAATTTTGTTGGAATTTCTAGTTGTATAAAAGGTGGAACATTCTTTCCCATGTTCACTTTCTAATTCCCTTTTAGTTTCCATCTATGGGTGCAAAGAACTTTATTAATTTTGGCATAGTGAGGTATTTATTTAACTGTACCCAGTCAAGGAATGTTAACTTTATCCTTTTAAAATTTATAAATTATTAATTTATTTATATCATTATCAAAAATTTTATTATATTTATAGATTACTTTTTGGAAATGAATAGTATTGATTTATTTAGTGGAATCTTAAATACTAACTTATTTACTGTTTTTGTTTTTTTTCTTCATTAGAATATTTTGTGGGTAGATAATGAGAGTTTTCAAGTGGGGGAATTTTCTATTGTGTAGAATTTATGAAAGAATAATCTTCTTTACCACTACTAAGTGTGATTAAACAAACATTACCATTTTATATTGGATTGTAAACTAGTTGGTAAGATATTTATCTAGAACCTTTAATTTTTATCTCACTGATGTTGTTTTCAAATTGTCCCACTTGAGTTCAAAAGTCATGAATAACTGATTTTATTGTCTGTTGAAACTGGATGTTTTTGGTTACTAATTAATTCAACATGTCATTTAGGCTTGGTTCAAATTTGGGAAAAAAGGGTAATAAGGCTATATAAATTTTCCTTGATGATACAGGTTCTTTTTGGTGTTGCTCACATTTCCTTCTCATTGGTACTTTGGTGGTACTTGCCACATAGGGTTTGGATTTAGCTAGAACAGTTCTTTCATAAAGGGAGGTGATTGTTGGAATGGACACCTAGGAATCACTACTTCACAAGACTCATATGAATCCTTAAGTTATGGTCACCATTCTGAAAAATGAGTGTTATAAAAAAAAATAAGTAAGTGTAATGGAATGGTAGGATAGTGTGAATTACCATGTGATTGATATAATTTCATTAGAAGTGCATGAATCTCATAAAGTTTATTATCTAACTTCTGTTCAAGGGATGAATGAATTTCCTCTTGTACTCCTTGATTGGGTGCAATTGATCATGTACCAAATTGTTCTGTTTTTTGATCCATATTGTCTATTAAGCCACGAGAGGTGGTATGAGTTTTATCTACCAGGGAACCACCAACTAAAAAAATCTATCATACCATAATCCATAGGGATAGGTACCTCATAGAAGTATTGAACTATCAATTGTTAACTAATCTAGTGGTGGGGAAAAATTGAAAAAATACATTGGAATATGTCCCAATATTCATGAAGGGGCTCTCCTTGAAATTTCTTAATAAAACATATTTCTTTTGTAATTGATGAAATTTTTGAGGTGGGGAAAAATTATATTAAAATAGTTTCTTTAGGCCATTCCATCCCCCAATTGTGGTTGGAAGAAAGTATATTATGTTATTGGCCACACCATCATGGGAGAAAGGGAATGCCCTAAACATTACGAGGTCCTAGAAAATATTGAAAGTGGTAATAAATAAATAAGAAAATAAATAAATAATATGACAAAAAATGATCTTGGGTCTTAGAAAAAGGAACCAATATTTTATCCTATTGTCTAGAACTTTAATTTAGATGTTTTGTTTTGATATAATTTTTGTAGTAAAATAGGAATCTGAGGTCATATTTTGATAGATCCTTTGATCATTAATTTAAAATGAGGGTTATGATTTTTAAAATAATAGAGGAATTGAATTTTATAAAACATGGGGGTTTTTTCTTTATTTTAACAAATAAATTGAAACTATATTACAAAGTGAGAGAAATTGGTTGGATAAATCATGATCAATATGGGTGAGTGTCCGTTGATTCTTAACCACCATCACTTTCAGGGGAAGTGGAAAAGATCATTGATTTCATGATTAATACACTCTTAAACTAGTATATTTTATGAGTTATTACAAGGTTAACATGTTGGATGTTATTGATCAATGATATTGATTAGCAGTGACTGATCAAAACTAACAAAATTGCATTGACGAAAAAATAGAACTCAATCTAGGAATCACATATACAACGTGATAAGATAACCATATTTGTGTCAATGATAAAATGTCACACAATATAGGAACATGAATATTAATGATTTAAATATTTTGGATTTTTTAGCTGAATTAATCCATCCACACAGTCATGAATCTGGTGGGGTGATAAGAAAAGATGAATGCAATCAAATCATCACAAGATACGGGTTATGAATGAAATCATGATGATTATTTTTCCTTTTATTTTTATTCCATCATAACAAAAAAAATTAAAAAGGAGTAAATTAGGAATAATCAACTATAAAAATGGAATTTCAATCACTTTATAAATATTATAAGCATGTATATTAGTATTACAACAAATAAAACAAACTAATTTTCTCACTAAGAGGTTTATATGCACATGATTTAGAAGAGAGAAAAAATGGATGAATAATCAATTAAAATTAGAATCAACCTCACACCTAGTCGTTTAAACCCTTACAATGATCCATAGAGTGCTTTTAAAGATAAATTTGGAAAGTTGAATACAATAATAATCAATGGTCTCTGGGTTTAGGATAGTTTTTCATGAATGATTTTTCGAAAAAATGGATTCCAATGGTTGGCAGACCAAAATGCATCCAATTAACATAAAATTAGTTAGCGAGATGGGACTTCAAGTTAGATGTCCAATCGATGCTTAATAATCCAAATTGAAGGTCCACAGCCCAAGTTATGGCCCAAATACTAATGGGTGTTCCAATCTAGCATGCCTATAATTTCTTCACATTCTGGGGCACTTTTGGGACTCTAAATTGGTGAATTGGGATCTATGGTATTCTAGAGAAATTCAGACCACACCATTTTCACTCTCCCACCAATTTTAATCCTAATTATATTCTTGGATTATCTATAGTAAATAATTATTCACACAGGTGAGCTCGATCTATCACATAGTTTGGGCTCATTTTACTTGAATTCCATGCGGTATCTCTAAATCACCTCCTCCTATAATGTGATAATTTAAAATTTAAAATTTCATTATTTAATTATGATAGAAATTAATTTATTTAATAAAATATTATATTCAATTTTCCATTATATTTGGAATTTTAAATAGAATACTAGTTTAAAATTGTGGTGTAAGTGTGTAAATAAATAGTGAATCTCTATACGATCAACCACTAGCCTAGTTGAATATTACAACTCAAGGTTACTACATGGGTATCCCATAGAATACACCATGAAAATCCATTTTAAGTTACTCTTATAAGCCACATTTACTAATAAGAACATTCAGTATTGATGTAATCCATCACTTAATACCTTATGCCATGTCATAGGTCCACCAAAGCCTTAATCGATTCTAAATTGTTCATAATTGGTATAATCTAAAAATATGAAAAATATAACCACAAACCATGGAAAATAGGATATATTTCTTAATACCCATTACATTTTACCCATAAATTCCCTCAAAGCTGTTAATTTTATAAATTCATTCACACCAGGCCAGTTTGATTTGAAAAGTAAAAAATCGTTAGACCAATACGTGCACCCCCATGTGAGACAATGTATGAAGCTACATATAAATTCGATAACATGGTAAGGAATTACTACCTCATGTATAAGGTATCACACTCATGAACTCATACCCTTTATATCAATACCATACCAATAAATCCCCCAAAATATACCCAAACTCTTAAAATTATTGATTCACTAAGGGAAATCAATAAATAATGGTAAAAGGGACATATAAGGAATGAATGGTGTAATAATTACCAAAATAAGATCACAAATAGAAATGAAACGTTAATCAAGAAATTTGAGTGGAAAGACGAGTTTTTGGTAGCCAAAGAAAGAAAAAAATAGGCGATGTTTCGATGGGGGTCAAAGGAGGTTAAGGTAAGACATAAAAGGGATCAATGGGGGAATTATAGATCCTTACATTACAAATATTGTATAGTAGACTAGTTTCTCTATGAACATGTTGAAAATAGTGAAACTCACCCATCCTCAGGATATATTGTGGATAGTCCTTTAGATTATAGTGCAACTCCCCCCATAATAGAGGGCCTTACATTCTCTAGTTGACCATTGTGGCATGAAATTCCGTATCATGTTGTAATTCCCCACCCTATGGTACCTCACAATGAATACTAATTCTTGTTCCATTGGCCTTTTGAAATCCATACCATTATGCCATAACACCCTATATTATGCCAAGACCTCATAATTACTTAAAATTCTTATACTCTAAGCGTCACAAGCTACCAAATTCCTATCCTTGATCAACCAACAACACCCTAAAATACCAAAAATCATCAACATATACAATATTCAACATAAATTAATAAAAACGAATCATAATTGGGGGGGTGGTTATAAATCCTTCCTTGAGGGATTATCCCTATTAAGAAATGTCTTTAGGGATCCTCAATGAAAATATTTAGCCAATGGGCTCACACATATGACTCCCACTCCTAGGTATCACCTAGGATATGATAATGATTCCACAATACTCATACAAGAGGAACTGTTTTCCTTTAGAGTACCATCTTTTTATGAACTCTAATATGAATAAGACTATCATTAAATAATTCATCCACCTCCAATATTAAATTATCACTATCAATCACAAGAATAGGGTCTAAGTTTTACTTAAAAAATCATGACTCAGAAAAAAATTCATGCTTAACTTGGATTCATGTAGGAATATAAAAATGATAATCCAGTACTAGACTATGTTATATGATATCAAATGGCAGATAAAATATAATTATAACTTCTATTACTTCCACATACACTAATCCCCTTACTGAGGTGATACCCATTAGAATACCTCTTCACTCATAAAAACTCTTGGGGTCATTACCACAATTTAGTATAAGATAAATTCATACTCTGATTAGTAACAAATATCTTCCTGATAAACTACACCTACTCAGTGGTCACCTTCACCATGCTTTTCCTAGTCACCACTGAATCCCCTACCACTTACTAGTATACGGTAGGACGATATGGCACACCAAAAAAGACTCAAAGGTATCCATTTGTAACAAATTATTAATTTTTTTATATAAAATCTTCTAAATATAGATAGTTATCCCATGATCCATTTAAAATAATCACACAGATAACCTGAGCATGTACTCTAGTATGAGGATAATCTCTCAGACTTCCCATCAGACTACATGTGATATTCCATACATAATTTCAACTAATATTCCATATAACTTTAAAGTCCCACTAGATTTTTTTATTAAATTCACATTCAAATCTGCTAATGTGATCCTAAGTACCCAGTCCAAATGCCATATCTCAAACACAAAAAACTTTACGAGATCATCAATTAATGAGTTGCCTAAAAATGGAAATAAATGTGCAACCTTCATTAGTAGGTACAACACCAATGATGATTTATCATGAATCATTTGGGTTGTATGTATCCCTATAATGAATTACATGGCCACAATTCCACACTTCCATAATAGAAATTGAAATAACTCTCATTGTCACGAGTTATATTCATTTATCCTTTGGCAAGTAAGGTAGAGAGAGAAAG
Source organism: Viscum album (assembly GCA_963277665.1). NCBI lineage: Eukaryota > Viridiplantae > Streptophyta > Magnoliopsida > Santalales > Viscaceae > Viscum > Viscum album. The sequence continues at coordinate 886,684,382 of OY728135.1, read as the reverse complement.
ACCTTGTGATATCCTTCATTATACCAAACCAATATAAATGATTCATAGTATCATAGTATATGTTGGTCAACAATTGATACGACATCTAACATAAGGCATGTGATTACCTAATAAACTATTATCTCATGGAAGTAAAGACACTACCCTACTATATATGTGGAACACTTCATCCTCACCTCAGATGTATTTCTAAACTATGACATCTTCAATTGGACATTCCTGCAACATAAGAAAATATGAATCCGGATCCTTGATAATTTTTACCCAATGAACCAATGAAGTAGTAATGACCAAAGGTGCACATGTCAAAGTGTATCAACCCTCTGAAACCTCAATTTCTAGTTAATGAGAAATCCCAAAATCTTTCACTAATTATTATATGTCTAAACTCCCAAAACCAATTGATTATAATAGAGAGAATATGTGATGAAATTCTACTTAATTTGTATTATAATTATATAAATATATAGATATTTATTTTTTATTTTTTTCTACTAACTATTTCATATTTCGTATTTTTTATTTTTTATTTTTTATGTATTCATTAATTATTAATTATTAATTAATTAGTTATTATTTATAAATTTACTACTTATTTGTTATATATTGATTTATTATTTATTATTGATTTATTTAACATTATTTATTTATTATTTAAATATTATTTATGGTATATTATATATTATATATTCTTAATTCTTTATTCTCTATTGATTATTATTTATTCTTCACTAATAATTTGTTTGTTATTTATTTTTTATTTTTTATTATTTATTTATTTCTTATTTTATTGTTATGTATTATTTGTTTTCTTTTATTTATTATTTGTTATTATTATTATTATTAATTAATATTATTATTTATGTATAAATAGTGAAATGTTTTTCATGTGTATATATAAGTATATTAAATTTTGTTTGCTGACCACATTAAGAGAACGTTAGAATGGTAAACCATTAGGGAATAGTAAAGAGGTAAGAGATTTGAATCTTATCCAAAGAATATATATATATATATATATATACAGAATTTATATGTGGAATACTTGGAATATGAATGCAGGGTAGGATAAATAAAAAATAAAAAATAATAATTAAATAATAAATAAATAATATTAATATATATTTAATTAAAATTAGTAATAAATTAGTAATAAATTATTAATGAAAAATAATAAATAATAAATAATAATAAATAATAATATGATGAATGTTTAAACAAATTAAAAACAATTAAAACCCGCCACTAAATAATTTCACGACACTTTTTTAAAATGCCCTCTAAATGTTTCACAACAAATCTTCTGGCAACAGATTTTCAAAACAATCCCAATAACATTTAGCAATGTTTTAGACCATCTATAAACAAAAAAACAAAACACCGCTAAAATAATATTTTCCTATAGTGAATGATTCTGCCACAGATTTATGTCCCGTTGAGAGAATATATACTGAAAGATCTTGTTATTTGTGTAAAAGAAAAATCTCTCTTTGAATAGATAATTTAACCAATAATTCAAGCCATAGATTATAACAATTGGACTCAAATTTGGGGTTGGGTTATTTCTCTCATGGGGTTATAGATTTTGATACCTAAAAGTGACCACTTAATTCCCCTAGAATAGCTCCAAGAATAACCATAGAGGCATCAAAATTTATGTTATCATCATTACCTAGATTTTGAAAAATCTTAATTGAAGCAGATGTCAGTATCACTATCAACTCTTGGAAATCCAATTCAAACCATCCAACCACTAAAACATCAACCCTACCTATTCAAACTTATAATTGGTTCTACCAAATGAGGAAAGTCCTAAATTAAAAATCTATAATATTCAATTACGCTAAATAAACTCCTAATCTTGAACCAATTCCATGGTTGTTTCCATTATATCATCACTTTAAATTTCTATGGGTTGAATAAGATCTATACGACTAAGGTCATATGTCTAATGAAGTACACCTCTTGAATATTGAAGTGACACTTTGAGAACCTTGTATAAAGTTGATGTTCTCAAAGAATACACAACTCAAACTCTCAGTTCTCGATATGTGACTCTAAAGTATGTGAGTAATCAAAAGTATCATCAATAATAAATTGATTAAATAGTAAGGGTAAGTATGATAATTTTGCTTCATGAGTGTTATAAAAATTTCCATTTTATTAACTAGACCAAATGGAATCACAAGGTAATCATATAACAAATTCCCACTCTTCCATATTTAGTTTATCCTCCACCCTAACATGAAACTGATGATATCTTGATCATATGTTAATTTTAAAGAACAATCAATATCCCCTCAACTAATAAAACAAGTTCTATATACTTGGAAATGTATAACTAATTTTAAATATATCCCAATTTATCTTATGGTGATCCACACACAAGCTGAGTCTAACATCTTTCTTATTGGTAAATAAAATAGGGACACCCAAAGGGGAGGTACTTGAGTAAATGAAATCTTACACCTTATATTCCTCAGGCTTCACCATCATCTCACCCAACCTGGATGGTTCCATTTTCTAAAAAGGTACAATATGGGATTTGAACCCAGTATGAGTTCAATCATTACCTCAATATCTCTACTTGGTGGAAATATTCCAAAGTGATGGGGGAAAACATTTTGGAAATTGTCCACCACTAGAGGAAGAGTATAGAGAGTCATAACCCAAACTGCTTTAAAAACTATACTTTCTCAATGTGTTCTAATAGACTCTATCTGATTAATATTAGGCGTCACTCTACCTGCCTCCACATCCCACAATCCTAATATAATATACTCCTCTCTGGTAAGGGAGGTAAAATAAATCACTCGCTATTAGTGGTAGATTCCATCCTGATAGAAAATCATCATGTCTTTCCTAAAGATTATGTTAAATATTGCAAGATCTAGAACACCAAAATCCCAAAAGTGGCCATAGCCTCAAACTAATTAGACAAAAGTGGGTTATCTTTGAATATTATCCACCCTCTTTTAAAAAGGTGTATTAAGATCTAAAATCCTTAGGGATACCTCTACATATAACCCCAATAATGACACAACCCAAGCATATATAAAAGGACGATATTCCCCTATATCGAGTAAAGTAATAGAAAGTGTTTATGTACCAATAATTGTACCTCCCATGATAGAAGTATTCCCTGCTCTATCTATAATAAATTGGTCCAATGAATATCCTTTCCCATGTTAGATTCATGAAAATGATCCCATGATCCATATAAAACTTTAAGAATTAACTATTGAGGATTTTTTGGCTACTCTGGCCCTAAGACCCAGTACACATTCCATGTATTGACCAAAATGATGTCTCCCTTACAATTATTTATAGTCCCCCATACCAAAGTTTCAAAGAACACATCTTCCATGAACCTCTAATTAAACCCAATTGTTATATCATTAATAGAAGCACTATAGGTGACCCATACTTTAATAAGTATACCAATGTTTCAGCGGATTAGTATACACATCCTGGAAATCACCTATCCACCCACAATACTAACACAGAGGGATATTCTTCTATGAGAGAAAGGGACAAAACAAAATCCTACAAATCCATTTCTCTCTTCCCTAGTGTATTACGTTAATACTCAAATTCCTACAACAATAATAAGTACTAATAACTCTACTAGACAGGCTACCACCCAACCCACATTACATTAGAATAGAGTGTGCTACACTATCCTCCACCAAGTCCTTCTCAATAGTAAGATCTATACGATCCAAAAATGGGTATGATATTTGGTTAAACATCCTAACTTGGTTACTCACATATATTCATATTCTAATATAAATCATTCAATCCTTCTAGGGATAATTTCATATTAATAATGGGGAAAATAATAACATCTTAACAAAGAAACCTATATATTGTATCACAAACATCATATTTGTTGTAAATCTATAAAATCTTATTCATAGTCAAGATTTAGTGACTGCATGAAAAATTCCTCAAAGAATAGGTCCGTGAAGGCATTCCTTGACAAGACCTCATTGAGGTTATCCGAGCAAAACATACATAAATATTGAAAAATTTTAGATGAATATTCAATATATTTTACAAAAAATATGTGGTTGAGGACCATAAATGTTTAATGTCTTTATAGACTAGATACATACTCATCTTATTTAAAGAATTATATTCAAAATATCCTATAATGTGCTTCTTAAATAGTACAATTCTTATTCATTCTTGACTTAAAACTTTTCTTCATAACATAAAAAAATGATACCATAAGAAAGATGGAGATTAAACACTAGATAAGGGTAAAAATAAAATATTGCAACCAATGATCATAAGTAAGCATAAACATAAGGGTATGAGACCAAAATCATAACTTTCTGAAGTCATACACAATAATTTTAAGATCTTTATTCATGAATCATATCAAATAACTTTGTTATAACTATATATGTTATAAGAGTGAAAAATCCCCAATTATCAATCGAGAGCAATGAGAACATATAATAATCATAATAAATAGGTTTGTGGAATACACATAACCATGGAAAATAAATTCCTTAGTCATGGATTAGTTTTAAGACAATCATAGTGGATTAGATTCAATCTCTATTCTACATTTCTTTAGTCACGTTTCAATCCCATGACTTTTCATGTTATACATAGTTCCATAGTAAATTTGGATCACACCCCATTCTAGTCCATATTATATATTGAGATATCAATATTTACCTAATACATTAGAGGGATATATAACATTAGGGCCTCCCATCACATAGATAAAAAATATGTGTCCTAGGATCGTACAACACTCATCAATTCAATATATCATAACCCATTGAAAAGAAATGGGTTCCATAAACATTTTATTATTTCATCATTGCATAATCCATGGAAAAGAAATAGGTTTATATAGATTTCATCTTAACATAATTGACCCATGGGAAAGAAAAGAGTTTCGTAGAATCATCCCTAAATAATCATAATTATAAGCCATAGAGAGAATTAAATTTGATGCAATCATAAGATCTTATTGCTGGTGGATTATAAATATTTTTAAATGATGTTGAAATATATGCAAAATACATTTAGAAGAGAATTGGAACATTTTTTATAAAACATGCAAGAAAAGTTTTTATTTCATTATATCTAAAGTCTATAAAGTCAGAAAAATATTTATAAAAAAATCTTCCCTAAAAAATAAAAATTTAAACTTATAAAAATATCTTAAAATAGAATAATAGTCATGATAATAGGAAAATCCATTTGTTCAGTAAATGCTGAAATAAGTATTTCTTTCACACATTTTGTCAAAAGAAATAAATATCTAGTTCATAAATGATTGTTGAAATTGCTTTTTAAACCATTGAAAAAGAATTAAAATATGGTTATTATGACTTTAAAAAAATATTTTATTATATTAAATAACATTCTTGAAAACATTATAAAGAGAACGAACATGGAATAAAATGTGTGTCAACTAAAAAGGAAAAAGGTGAATTTTTTTAAAAACCTTATGTGGATATTTTTAAGTACCAATGAGAGTAAAGTTGAATATTAAATGAAAATTATTGGAATAAATATGGTAGAATAAAATATATGGTGTTTAAATAATAATATAAATTTAATTATTCTCATGGGAAAATTATCATTGATAATCCTCAAAAGAAATGAGGTTGTAACATTTATACTTACCTCAAACCTCATCTTTCTTTGTATGTGTTCAATCAAAAAAATATAATAATATATATTTATTATAAATATATTAAGGAACCATATTCATTTATAATATACTATTTATCATTAATTTTATAATTTTACCTTATCATGTTATCATTAAATCTTCATTAAAATGAACATTTGAGTGAAAACCAGTCCGTTTTCAAGCATGTTTTGGTTCAACAATTTGGGTCCATGAACTTTGGTCGTGGTTTCATCATACCTAGAATATTAATAATTTCATATTTTTAATATTTATTAATTATATGAACTTTTATAAACAAAAATATAAATCACTGATAAAATATGAATTATATTACTTCGTAGAGGTGGTTGTGCACACGTGTTCTCATGTTATGTTATCACATTTTGATGGATGGAATGAAAGAATGTTATAAAATAATTAAAATTCCTTTAATCATAATTATATGATTAGAATAAAATATTTTATTTAAATCAATATTTATGACCAACTATTTAAATAGGAAATTGAAAATGAAACAAATCGCCTCTAGAAGGTGGTTGTCTACACGTACAATAAGCGACATTATCATTTTCCAACAGATGAGAAGGAGATAGAATATATTTATAAAATTTACATAAATATATATTAGAATATTTGATATACTAAATCCATCATGTTAGTGTGCCTATATAACATTTTTATGTGGTTTAAGAAGAAAGAAACATGAAAATGGTTGGTTAACATATTCCTCTTCTTCGGGTTTTTTCCTTTGAAATGAACCTTTTACTTCTAGGATGGGTATTTTGGGAGTACAAAAACCTCAATGTAGTTTATATTAATTATTTTTATAGTGTTTTTGAAGATATGTTTTTATATAAAGGTCTAAATTTGTGAGAAAAAATGTGGAGAAGAGATTCTCGTTTATAAGTGAGGGTAGTGGCATATTTGAAATTATTAAAAATATTAAAATATAATTAAGTAATTGTCCGATGTAAGTGAATCAAAATTAGATCAAGTTCAAATATATGATGACATGTATCTTATTAGTCACATAAAATAGTGTTTATAAAAGTTTTTTGGTCATTTAAACCCATATCTCTTTAGTCTAACCCCTCATTTTCCACTTTTAACCTTTTCTGTAGTAATGCATTTTTTACCTAATTTACTATTCATATTGACAAGAAATTGAGTGGTAATTATTAGATAACATTAACTTTTAAAATTAATAACATAAAATAAATTTTAAAATATTCAATTCATATAGGTTTAATAAATTTAGTTTAAAATACCTGTCTAAATACATCAAAAGAAGTTTTAGATAAATGAATTTTTATGCATAAAAGTGAACTTATAAAAAAATTAAATATATTGATGATTACTATAAAATAAAACACATTATATTTATTGAAATTTATCTTAATTTAATTTAAAGCTGAACAAAAAATATATTGATAATTTTAAAATAATTTATTTAAAGGGAAGAAATGACAATTTTTTAGAAATAATCATGTTCCACTATTCACAAAAAAAATTAATATATTCAGAAAACAAATTCATCATAATCATATTATTAAATACTTATTTAAATTATTATTTCAAATTTCCAAATTATGTTTTCTAAAATTCAAAGAATTTTTTAATAATATCCATGCATAAAAAGAATTAAAATTAATTTATTTAAATTTATTTCCAAAAAATGATACTTAAATGAATGAAAATTAATTAAATTGGTTATTTTAATCTAATTATTTCATTATAATTTTTTTTCTATAGTTATTAATATATTATATTAATATGAAATAACATTAACATATAAAAATAGTTTTATGATGAATATCTATTTTACATTTAAAAGATTTTATAATCATTTCCAACTTACAGAAAATAAATATATGAATAATTTTTAATTTTATAAATGTGTTAATATTACTTTTTTATAATTTAGATCGTATTATTCATGACTACTTATCTAACAACTAGTTGAAAACTATCACATTAAATAAAAATAATTTTTCAATAGTATGTAAGAATACATTTAAAGTAGGTGTTGTGTGTAAAGGAATATATCAAAGTAAAAAAAAAATATTTAAAGAGAATTATTTCATAAAATCTTTAGGTTTTTCAATATAAATCATTATAATAATCTATCCCTCAAAATTAAATCACTCCTACACAAACGACTTATGACACTTCTTCCTCAAAACATTCTCTTGTTACCACATAGATTCCTCAAATTTTTAGTTTCACAATAAAACTAGGACTATTTGAGTGTTCTTGTTCTGAAACAATTTCCTTCTTAGATCTAGAATCTCCATCCATTTTCCAAATAAGGGGAAATCATTATATATTGGTATTAACTATTAGTTAATTCAATGTAATGGACCAGGTATATACATCCTCATGAGTGATACATGGAGCACATCATGAACCTAAGAGAGATTCAATGGAAGAACCAAGTCATAAAAAAATCCTAATATGACCAGGTTTCTTTAAGGGAATAATATATCAAGGTCTTATCTTTGCCTTATTTCAGAATATCATTACCTTATTCCATGGATATATTCATTAGAATACATTGTCCCTAACTATAAACTTTAGATCCTCTAGATGATTGATGATATAAATTTTCCATTGAATATGAGATTACCTAAGGTGTATCTAAATGGATCTAACATTTTTTTGAATTTCAATAGTAATATAAAATCCTAATATATTTTACCCCACTTAATCTTATCACAATGGAGTTATACATTTCTTGGGAGAAAGGTATTTATATGGATCCATATGAATTCTTGAGTTAAAGATATTATTGTATGAAAACTTAACCAAAGAAATTTGTTAAAACCAACCACCTTTGAAATCCATAAAACATTCCCACAATATATATTCTTGTTATTAAATGAACCTACCATATTTACCATCTATATGATGATCGTATCCAGTGCTAAAGTTCAACTCTGTATTCAAAGATTTATAAACACTTCTCAAAAACTCTATGGTAAACCATGGATTTCAATAAAATATAATAAAATATTTTACATCATGAAAGCTTAACACTTAATTAATGTATTTCCCCAAAATATTATATGAATATGAATATTATATTAATATAATAAAATATGGCGACATCAAAAGGCATTTAATGATATCCCAAATAGCATTATAGCCTTTAGATGATTTAGGGAGTCCAATGATGAAATCCATAGTGATTCTTCCTATTTATATTTTGATTTGGGTAATAGTTGTAACATAAATTTATCCAAATGTATCTTAGGAATATCATTTTAACAGACCATGCATCGAGATAAATACTCTACAATATTGATTTTCACATTATCCCATAAGAAATACCCTTTTACATCTCTATACATATCCATACATCTAGTATGAATTGAGAATGATTAAATATAAGATTTGTCTAATAAATCCAAATTAAAATCTTAAATTTAAGTGACAAATAATCAATTATTAAACCCTGTATTTCTATTACAATCAAGGTTTAAATAGGTAACATTCCTACCCTTTTTTCATTTAATATCTTCTTTATGTGCCTCTATAATTCACACATGGATGGATAGTTGAACATTCATCTCAAAAATATAATATCTATACCCATTATTATAGATTTAAAGATATATAATCTAAAAATTAATAAGTATTGGACCTCATTAAATCCTTAATATGAACAAACTAGCATGGTCTTTCTGACTCATAAAATCATCCACCTTGTTCTCCTTCCTAGTGAGGTAATGTATTGAAGAATAAAAATATTTAATTAACTCCGACCATATCCTTTAGTCTATATTAAAGTATTTACATGTAAATATATAATTTTATATTTTATGATTAATATATAAATATATATCAAATCATTTAAAATAAAGATAATAACTCCATATTTTGAATGAAAAAATTATTATGGCTCACTCTAAATCACGAGTCCGGTTAAATTTCCAAATAATTTTAAATTAGTTTGAGGAATAATATTTCACCATATCAATATCCAAGAGGATTAATCCTAGTATATTATTTGATGTGTCCCTATAGATAAAAACTCTACTCAACTATATAATATTATGAGCACATGTGTACTAACTTACCTTCTCTTTTGTTCCTTGAAATTTTCTTCTCTTTCATCGGTCTAAAGGAACTTCAGTGTTTTCCAAGGAATCTTGGTTAATATATTAGATATTTGTGAGAAATATCTCAAAAATAATAGGAATTATCTATTCAACATAATAAAACTATGGATCTTAGTCACCTTTGTTAGTATGGGTTATTTCCCAATAGCTTTTGTCTCTGAAGAATCCACCAATATATCCTCACTTTTGATTATATAATCCAAAAATGAAACCTTTTATTACTAGAATTAACACTTTATGAATTTGAATTTGAATTATCATTCTTGAGGGTCTTCAAAACAATCTTCAGTTGATCATCATGCTCTTTATTTCTCTTTTCCAATACATAAATAAAATCTATATTGTCTACCAAAAACTCATCACAATGATCTTTAAAGACTTCATTTAATAGACCGATGAAAATAGATGGGGAATTGTTATATCCCAATTAAATCACTATAAATTCATAATTAATATACCTCATATGGAATGATGTCTTGGGTATATAGTAATTTTTATACCTCAATTGAAGATATTCCTAATAAAAGTCAATCTTTGAAATGCATTGATCCCCACATAGTTGATCAAAAAAGTCATTAATACATGGAATGTGATACTTCTTATTGATATTGATCATTCTATGCTTCCTATAATCAATGTAGAGATACTTTGACACATACTTCATGTTAATAAAAGAACATGTACACTCCATAGTAGAACATTAGTGAATTTGAATCCCTTATCAATATTTTCCTTGTTTTTTTCTTCAACCCCTATAACTCATTTGGGACTATTGTATATGAAGTTTTTGAAATAGGTGTATAAATAGGTATGAGTTTTATTAAAAAATAAATTTCATTATTTGAATGGGGATTAGGAAAGTCTTCATAAAATGCATCATCATATCGCTTAAAAATAGGTATATATTAAACATTGAGTTTATTCCAAATCATTTGAGATGAATATACATAATATATATGTTGTACAAGACATACGATGGAAGTAATAAACATTGGATGTTCATATTCATCGTTATGATTAAATATGATCATAGTTTGAATTGGAAAATCAAATGTGACTTCCCTTCCTTGGAAATTTATTGGGGGATATATATAAATATATCCAACCCACACCCAAAATAACAACAAATTCAACTTATGGGGGAATCATATTCCCATTAATTTATTTGGGAGAGTATTTATAGAGTTGAGATGGTATTCTCATACCATTAAGATTTTTCACTACTTACTCAAAATATAATCCTAGAGGATTGAATTTATATTCCTAGAGAATATTCACAATATAATGGAATTTATATAATTTACCAAAAGGCCATCCAGAAGAAAAGATTTTAAATATTTATTAAAAAGGAATTTATATAATTTATCTCAAATTAGATAATTCAATTTTTGACCAAACTAACAACTACCTCAACTTCACTATTATATCTTCATCCCCTTAATAAAATTAAAATACTAAGTATGAACATCAACCATCATCAATAAATGGTAAAAATCATATATTTATAAAAATCATTATTATATCATCATAAATTGAAACTAATTATTTATGTCCATAACACAATGAGTTTATATCAAAACACCATGACTTATGATAGGTTTTCATATTTCATATCCTTTCATCTATCATAATGGTTCATTTATAAAATTGTAATTCACTCAATCATATTTATTGGATCTATCTATCTATTTTTGTAGTCTTATGTCTGATCATTGTGAATTAAGTTATGGTTAATTATTACTAAAAAAATCATTTTTAGGGTCTTTATTCTTAGTTTTATTTATTCCATAGATGTATAAACTAGAAAGTATCCTTATAGTTATTCCATTTCTTGGGAAAGTCTTATTCTATATTTTAAAAAATGTCAGGTTGTTATCCTATACATGGACTTATCCATAGTGTTCTCACCAAATTTACCTAATAAAAATATCTAAAAATAACTAAAACCTACTCTGATATAAACTGATGAAACCCAATCATAACATACATAAATATTTAATAATTTTAGAGAAATACTCAATAAAATCCACAAAAATACATTCTTAAGAAAAATAAAGGTTCATTTTACTTGTAGACTAGATGCATAATCATATTAATTGATGAATGATATTGAACATCTCTCACATATTTTTTCTCACATAGTACACTACTTAGAAATACCCTATTAAGAATGCTTATTTATAAATTGGTGACATGAAAAAATAACAAAGCGTGATCTCAAATCCTCACTATGTATAAACATTGGAGATATCAATCACAGATAATAATCCATCATAAGTAAAAGGGTTCAAGAACATGGAAATTTATTTTGTATGTCATACCCAATCAGTCAAAGATATTTATTCATGAATCCTGGATAAATATTTGTTTAAAAAAAATACCTAAGAAATAGGAGTGTATAATTATCAATCATCAATAATTATCCAATAGAATATATCATAAGAATAATATAGAGGTTTTTGGCATACACATAATGTGAGAAAAGAATTTCTTTAGTCAAGGATCACTGACAAGACTATAAAAGTGGACTGGGTTCACCCTCCATTCTATCATTGCCTTAGTCAAGGTTCACTCCCAAGACTATCATACCAAACAGAGTCCCTTACTAAACTAATTTCAGTTCCTACTCTAGTCCATATTATCATCTGAGATATCAATATTTTCTCAATGCATTGGAGGAATATACAATTTTGGGCCCACCCATTGTATAATGAAAACCATAAATAAGTGTGGCATAAGACCAAAAAATAATAATAAATTACTCATTTTATAACCAAGATAAAGGAAAAAAATTTCATAACCATTTTATCATTTCATCATAGTGTAACCCATGTAAAATTATTAGGTTTCATTAAGATTTTATCTCAAATTAATTAACCCGTGAGAAAGAAATGGGATTCAACAAATCAACCTTAAATAATAATCCTCATAATCCATCAATAGATTGAAATTTGATGGCATTATAAGATCATATTCCTAGTGAATCATAAAAATCTTTAAAGAATGTCGACATAGATGAGAAAACACTTTAGTAGAGAATTTGAAGGTTTATTTGAAAATAGGTAAAATACCATTTTCTATCATTATTATTTAAAACTAAAAAATTATAAGCATATTGATAAAATATTATCTTAAAAAGTAGTCATGGAAACTTGTAAAGTAATATTTAAATAATATAATATATACAATGGTTGGGAAATCCATTCTTGTAGAAAATGTTAAAATAAAAATCTGTTTCACACGTATTGTAAAAATTAATAATTGACCAGGTTAGAAAAAATTGTAAAAATTAATTTTTAAACCTATGAAAAGAAAGTAAAATGTGGTTTAAAATTCCTTTAAACAAATACTGTATTGTATAATGGTTCCTTTAAAAAAATAATTTAAATAATATAAACAAGGAAGAAAAAGTTCATCGTCCAAAGTTAAATTATGGTCTCTTTTTCTTAAGAAATATTTCTCGATAGTTTTAAGTTATAAGGAGCGGAAAATGGTAATATTATATTAAAAATAATGGAAGAACTATAATAGAATTAAATATATGGGTTTTAAATGAGACTATCCAAATAAGTTTCCTCAATGGAAATTTATCATAGTCAATCCCAAAAGAAAATGTTATTATAACAGAAACCCTTACCTTATGTTCTGTATTAATTTGTATGCGTTCATAAATATTGGGTAAATAATATAGATTTGTTATAAATAAAATCAATAAAAATATTGATACATAACATACTATCTATAATTCATTTATAATTTTCAATTATCCTTTTATTAATAAATTTCTATTAAAATGAACAATTTGGTGAAAACTTCTCTGTTTTCCATGCATGTTTCAGTTCAACGGGTCAATTCCTTGAACCTTGGTCATGGTTTAATCATATAAATTATATTAACCATGTCATAAGTATAATATTAATTAATTTTAAAAATTATTATAATAATATATACAAATTGGTGATGAAAAATGAGTTACATAATTTTATAGAGGTGGTAGTCTACATGTACACATAGGTGATGTTTCACGTTTCAATTAATAGAGAGAAAAAATATATATAATAATTAACCTTTATATAATCTTATTTATATCATATATATCCATTAAATATTTGTTTATGAGTATCCATGTTAATATTAAATGAAAAATTAATCACATTTCTTCGTGGAGGAGGTAGTCCACAGATACGCTTGAGTGGCATTATAATTTCCCAATGGATGGGAAAGAGATATGAAACTATTATATAATTTAAATACAAAATATATAAGTATGGTGAATATAAAAATTCCATAATATTGGTGTGTATATTTAACATTAATTTGAGGTTTAAGAAGAAATAGTGATAAAAAATATTGATAGGAACATATACATATTCTTCGGGCATTCTCTTCAGAAAATCAGCTTAAGACTTATTGGATGGGCCTTTATAGAAAAAATACATCATGTGCATATATAATAATTTTTTTAGAATATTTGGGTATATATTTTTCCATATGAAGGGATCAAGTGGTATAGAAAATATAGGAGAGGAGGTTCCCTTTTATAAGTGAGGAGAGTGACATACTTATAATTATTAAAAATATTAAAATATTACAAATTCACCCCCATGAGAAAGTGGACCCAAATTAGATCATGTTAAATTATATGATTATATATGATCAAAATAAATTCATCCAATTGGATTTATATAAGTGTTTATTTCATGGAAACCCTTATCTCTTTAGTTTAAACAACCATTAACCCCTTTGAACCTTTTCTGTAGCAATGAATTTTCACCATGATTACTATTTACAATGACGAAGAATGAAGTTAAAATTATGAAATAATATTAATTATGATGAATATAAATATTTAATCCATTTTAAAACTAAAAATTTCTATAGGTGTTATAAATTTATTTTTAAATAAGTTCACAAAAATGTGATAAAAATGTGTTTAAAAAAATCTATTTGTAAGCATAAAATTGACTTTTTTATCAATCCTTTCCAAAAAACCACAATTAAATGAATGTTAATTATTAAATTGGTTATTATAATATATTTATTTCATTTTTATTTTTTCAATAGAGATTAATTTTATCTATAAAGATAAAAATATATTTCAATCTTAAAAATAGTTTAAGAAAAATATCGCTTTTACCTTTAAAATATTTTATGATTATTTAAAAATAATTGATAATCAATGTATGATTGATTATTCATTTATTAATTTTTTAAACAATAATTTTTCATAATTTAGTTTGACCAATTTATAACCACAGATCCCATGACTAATTAATAATTGTCACTTTAAATAATAATATTTCAATTGTACATCACATTTCATTTAAAACACTATGTTGTGAGTAAAACAAGATATAAATATAATCAAATTTACTTAAAGGGAAATATTTTATAAAATAGTTTGGAGGTACAATAATTCATCCTTTATGGAACGATAACTCCCCACTATCTTCTTGATGGTCTATGAAGTATAATGGCCACCAAATTCACCAACCAAACTTAGGTGTCTCTAAGATCTCAAAGACCCCCTCAATCACCTTGATATGGTTGTAAAAACCACAAGGAACTCCACTAAACTAAAAATATAGAGGAGGTTTCATATGAACATCCCAATGAAAATCTTTTATAGTAGGCCCACGATGATGAAAACCTCCTCTATCCATTGACAAACACGCATGGATGAAGTAGCTTCAGTACCGGAACCATCTGAGTAGCCTCAAGAGTATTCTCATGAACACCCTCAACAAAAATATTGGTATAAAATGAACATTCAAAATATTGGTGAAATCCTCAATATAATTCCTAGGTGAAACCATGGGACCTCATTAAGATGATATTTTCTAATATTGTAAAAAAATACCATGAAACATATTTAATGACATAATACTAAAAATATTTATGAATTTAACCAGTGAAAACACAAGAAAAACAACAATAGACCGACACTATGTGTATCACCCTAATGTTTTAGAATATATAGTATGTCTTTAATAAATGAAATGTTTTTGATATATTTCTTTTCACGCAACATTGAGAATAAAAAAATTATTATTAAATATAACTATATCGCAATACCATTAGAATAATAGGAATGAATAAGACTAAATGAATTATGAGAAATATATATAAAATAATCCATAATTAAAATGTTTAGATTAATTACTATGAAATATTTACTCAAATTTTAATGATAAGAATAATGTCATAAAAGAACTAATTGTTTTAAGTAATATATTTCCTACATATCATGTATTTTTATCTTAGAAACAAATATTGATCACTACCGATAAATATTGAAATATATTGAAAATGTAAATAAAAAATGTATTAATCATTTAAAAATTGTTTGTTAATTTGTTTGTTAGTGTACCAAAGGATTTTACAGTATCCCTGAGAGTGGGAATGAATCATTAGTGACTAACATTTTTCATTTAAGTTCATCAAATTTTCATTTCTTTAAGTTGATTAAAGATCTACTATATGTTAGGATATATAGATCTAGATAATGATCCATAAAACAATTTCCCTCATGAATTAGAGAAAAAATAAAATAAATAACACACATTGTTTTTTATAAGGTTGGACCTATATGTGTGAACATACTCCTTACAAAAATTACATTATTAAGTCATGAATTTTACACAGATAATATTATAATCAATTAAAATTGTCATGGAAAGTTTTTATCCATAACTCCCTTTCTGTATCCTAAAAAATAAAGTTCTTAACTTTAGATTATACTGACTCATATTTTTTTACAATTTTTTACAATCACAAAGTGGTATAGAACCTAAACTTCTTGTTTTGTTAGATTACTTAACGTGTCTTTATTCTAATTATAGTAAACTAAATTTAGATCCATCAAGTACTTTCCATGGAACATAAATTCTTATATTCTGAACTTTTATTGAACCAAATAAAACATTCATTAATGACTTGGTAGAAACCTCTGTCATGTATTATAAACATATAATTATATTGGAAACACTAAATCACATGTAATATTTACATTTATCCTCATCATTTTCATGATAAGTTCCTTGATTTAAAATCTCCAAACATCTAGGATCTACCTATTTTTGAATCCTTCACATATCATTTACTATAAAAAATTGTTGTCTTAGCGGTGGTTTACTGACCATGTTTCTTATAACAACTGCTAATTAAAAAAATTTAATTATTATTTAAAAGCGCGTCATTTTCACAAAATTGTAACAATTATTGAAATATTTTTTTTATTTTTAGTTTTATAAAACCACTAATAAATCACTTAAGAAAAAACCTAATTAACCACTCCCCCACCACTACTCTGACCCTATCGAGCCCGACCCCCCACCACTTGACCCCCATTCCCTTGACATCGACCACTGACCATGGAGAAACCCCATGATAGATCTTCTCCCCACTACGATGTTCCCTCTTCACCATTTCCTAGTGACCAACACCCCTATCAGTGATATATCCCTATCCCCTTACCTATGAACCTATCAACCTCCCTACCTTGATCTAATTTCCCCTACTCTTATCTTTGTATGAGACAGAAATTATTGGTTTCATTTCCCCAAATTCCACACTATTTGTTACCCTATAATCACCTTAGTAACCTTCTTGTACCATATATAACCTTATTATTGCGAGGTATAATATTTATTTATTTATTTCATTAGTATTTTTCATGCTCGGTTGGATTAGTTTCATGTTGAATTTTTGTTTTGTCAAATCTAGATGCAACCCTAGTTAATGATGAATTTGGGTGATGTTATTAATAAATTGAAATTTTATTATTATAAATATTTATCTTATATTTAAATTTATAGGGAGAGGAGTGGTAATTCAATACATATTGATAAAATTTTGATTAATTTACCTTGAAACACACCTCATTTTCCCAAGGGTTTGGAATAATTTTTTGATTATTCAATTGAAAACTAATAAGTGGATACGATAATAAAATATTCTTATCATGATTTGTAAATTCAAGTCATGTTTGAATAAAAATGAAGTATATTATTACTTGATATTGAAATTATTTCATACTCAATATGTATGTTGGATTTGTCTTGGAGATTCAAATGTTATGGGAGGTAAAAACAATGACTATCCTATAAATGACACACAATGTGACCGACCAGAGGATAATTAAATTTGAAACATGATAAATGAATAATTTGGATTTTTAGGATAAAAATTTCATGATTTTAATAGATAAAAAGGTGATTCAGTTTATACTGAGATGGTTAATTTTTCACATAATTTTAGTTACTAAATTAATTAGTTTTATGAATTAGTTGAAGATATGAAAGAATAATTGTATAAAGGTTGTGCCAAGTATTAAAACTTGTATTTTAAAATTATGTTTTATCACATCAAGTGTCTCTATGGAATTACTAAAAAATAAGTGTCTATGATTTTTGAGTTTGTTCATGATAAATTTGGGGAAATTATGATCTTTGCATCCTTCTATGAGAAAAATAAAATCATCAAAAAACATGGAATTGATAATTCAAAGATACTTTCTTGGCCTAAT
This sequence comes from Viscum album, assembly GCA_963277665.1. NCBI lineage: Eukaryota > Viridiplantae > Streptophyta > Magnoliopsida > Santalales > Viscaceae > Viscum > Viscum album. Next base: position 886,666,069 of record OY728135.1, on the reverse strand, counting down.
GATTACACTATTTATTGGGGGAGAATATCCCAATAAATATAAATGAATAATATTTAATAAAATAAAATGGAATTTAATCATCATAAATAAGAATATAAATGAAAAAAACACTTGAATGATGTAGACAGGTAAAAATCCTAGAAAGGTGCTATATTAAGTTATTATAAGATGACACTTTAAAATATTATTCATATAGTCTCATAGTTCATACGACATAAAGTGACATGATCAAGATAGTAACAATTATTGATTGACGTGACATCCAAAAGACACAACATCATAGATGGTGTTTGATTTATTATATACATAAGTATTATTTAATTATTTCAGTGATAAATCCTAGAATGGAAATGAATTTAAATGACTTGGATGTATACCTTCAACCTTTAATCAAATAATTGTGAGAATTACCGGAAAATGGAACATGATCAAAAAATGATTCAATGAGGGAACTATTCAAAATCTATCTTGTATTAATGTGAATATTTTTGGCTTTATTGGACTAGGAATCATATCCCATTGAAGCACTCATACTAGTTTTTCTGGTTGAATTAGTAATTTTGATTTTGGACCTTAGTTATTACCTGATAGTAGAAATGGTTTTTATGCGTCATCACCAAATTTTTGATACTTCTCATAAATTTATGTTTAACAAGACACAATTAAATAGAGATATTTAATTATGAATGTCACCAAAGGTATTATTTAGTTCATAAATATTAGGAATATTGATGGATTCCACTGTTAAATTTGGAAAATGTAATTATTTAAATGGGGAGAGAGGGGTACAAGGTACAATATCTGAAGAATTTGGAATCCAACTGTGGAAGTAAATGAACATATTTTTTCTATATATTTACTAGGGGTTTATTTTGAAACATAATAATCTTGAAATAATGTATATTGAGAAGAATATATGTGATAATGTAATTTTTAACATTAATTAATGTGAAGGTTAAATCAAAGGACAACCTTAATTCTTGTATGTATTAGAATAAATGGATATAAAGTGAGGTTTGTGGGAACATTATAATGAAAAGTATCCTTTGAATATTTTTACAATGAAGAATCTTGAGAAAGACATATTCCATCAAACATTAATGAATATAAAAGTTCTAGGTTGATATTCATGTAACATTTCATGGTGCATTGACTGAAAACATCATAAGTAATATGGATTGAAAATTCATAACTTACATATTATGATGGAGTAGTTTTTGATGTTGGCATTGCATATAAAATAATTTGAAGATGTAATTACAGTTTAAGTTTATTTTTTCACTATCATTAGATAGATATGTGCAAAAACTCTAAATCTAACTAATCTTGATAGACATTAAGAAAGAATTATTTTCAAGAACTTTTTCATTTTGAGGTATTAATTCCCCCATCATTTTTAATTTCATGATTAATTTAACTATCTATTTGTTTGATAAAGATACACTTGGTTGATCAGTACACTATCTAGGTATATATCAAATTGATAGGTACATTACTATTATTTTTATTTTCGTTGATGAATTCAATTTTATCAAGTTATTGTGAATATTTTTGTAATATGTTTCATATTCTTTCATCATTTACTTAGGTAATTTGAAAATCATATGTGAGGAATAATGATCAACCACAAGTCTCTATTACTAAGGTTTAAATAAACAAAGAGTGCTTAACCTTCAATAATAGATATTTTTATAGGATTGAGACTAGATTATTTTTTTGGAAATTTTTATGAAATAACATATAATTATCATTAAAAAACTAGTCATCATTGTTTCCAACTATTAGATGGCCATTTGTAAATGGTTCAAATTTTATATTGACTGAATTTGATTTATAATATGAGTACATATATGTTCTACTCAATATTTTTTTATAGATTCATTTATTAAATAATTGAGATTGCAAAGAAGAGAAGACTGGGGGTGAAGCACAAAATGTTCAATAATTTTAAAAAATTATTAATAAGGATATTGTTTAATGGTTCACAAATCGTGTAAATATATACTAATATTCATATTATTGACATGTAGTAATTTTTTTATGTTAAAATTAACACCTTATATCTTATTTTCAAGATAATAATTATTTATAATTGATCTGTATTATAAAATTGACCAATGTTTTCATCTCATGGTCCTCTATGGATGTCTAAGATATTCAATGCCTACAATATTCATGGATTGTAGTTTCATAAAATTTATCATAAAGAAGGATTGAAAACTTAAAAGAGTGATGTATTCACAATTTTAGAGCCATAATACTATGGTAAGATGATTTATATAGTCTTATTAAACTATCATGGTCATTTTTCAATTTTATTATTCAAGTTCATGAGGGATGACATTTATTGGGGTATAATGAAAGATTCAATATGTTTTAATTTTTCTAACGTTTCTCATTTGATCTATACTGGTGATCATAAAGACCACGTTCCATTTCGAATGGATTCATAAGTGAAGATGTTTTACTATATGGATGATGAAATACATTTGGATTGGAGTGTTTTTTAAAACTTAAAATAAAGGAAATTTAATAATATGGGTAATGAAGGTCAATCGGTACTTTGTGATTATGAAGCTCATTGACCACAAAACATTCAACTGTTTTTTCCAAACAATATTGACATTGTTGAACTTTAAAATAAGGATGAAAATAAATTACTCATCACAATGGAGGTTTATAATAATGAAGATAATGAAGATGAATATAATTTAATGCACAAATTGGTAATGAAACTATGTTATAATTTATCATTTTACAGTGTTTTGCATGTATATACATATTTCCATTTTTTATTTTTTTTAAATATTTTACTTCTAAATGATTTATACATTGGATAAATTATTAACCATTTGAATTTTAGGATGTTCTAAAACGAATTATTTTTGAGATCCTAGAAGATCAACATATTGGATCACACCACTACTACTGTCAACAAAAGTGGATCTCAGTGATTCTGGTGTACTAGATATGTATAAAGATCCAATGACTTCCCTAGATGTTGTTAGTAGCCGACCATATAACACACCTCTGATAAAGGATAAGTTGGTCACCCCTATATCTAAAAGATATTAGAGAGTTACCATTTCATGTATTTTGGTATTTATACAAAACAACTATAAATTTTATTGACTATTTAAGGCATTTTTTAAAAAGATAGAGTTAAAAATTTGGATATAAATAAATAAAATATATGTATTGGGCTTGAAATACTTAAAAATTATCATTACATTTAATGAGTTGGGGATGCCTTTTGGTGATGATACCACAACCTATGGATATATTTTTTAATAGCTTACTGGCGAGATGGAGAGGCTTCCTAGTAATTATAAATATTGGAGGACTAATCCCATATATTGGGAGAATGATGTTTATAATAACCATGTATGGGTAATATCTATTTAATATTCTTTGATAACTAATTTAAAATTAATGAATAATATAATAAATATACTTATAAAGTGTTATGTTTTTTATTTCTATTAGTTTTTTTCACTTTTATGTCACTAAATCCATTTCACTCCAATGGAATATGAAAATTTTGGCCAATAAAAACAGAAACATTAAATGGAGATTATGACATGAGATTGAAGATACATATCCGGGAACTTATTATATGTAGAAAAATGTGCCTGACTAAATTACTTATGAGCAGTTGAAGATTTTTTTGATATTAAAAGATATTAATATCATAATTAAATTATGTATTTAAAATTATCTTAATAACATAAAAAAATAACATTATCATTTTTAAAAATGTTGATAATTATTTCATGAAATATATTAAGGATTACAATGTATCATGAAAATCAAGCCATTATTTATATCTCTATGCCGTAGAGTTTTTGTAGAAAAAGAAAAATACTAGTTATATTTAATCCATTTTTAATAATACTATATTAATATAACTATTTTTTTCTTACTTTATCAATTTGTTTGTAAATGATGATGAATTAGGTCCCCTGATTAATCAGACAGAGATATGGTTTAATGTTCATCAGAAACATGATGAAATTTCATTGAATAAACCTACTAGAGGAGTTGGAGTATGTACTTTTCATCATAATTTAATTTTATTACATTAATATTAAAATATAATAATCAGAAATAAATTACAACACCAAAAAAGGCTTAAAACCAATTTAAGGTAGTTGGATACATGGATCAAATGATGCTATTTAAATCTATTGGTTCTATTTGATCCATGTAGTATGCCCCAATTAATTGGGTTTAAGGATTTTTTGTTGTAATAATTTATTGTTCATTATTTTTTATTTATAGAAATGAAATAACATTAAATAGTAATTATTTTTTTAAATATATAATATTATGAGGCTTAAATAATTTAAAAATTCTTTATTAATATTATTTTATTAACATGTTAAAATTCCTGAATCCTAGGATATAAACCCTTCAAAATCATCATTGTTCTCCTAAATTGAAAAAGTTGCAATCATTTTATTGAAAGAACATACAAGGTGTGTATGAGGGATGAGTTCTGGACCCACTCTTTCAGATATATTTGGTTGGGAATCCTCATCATTTATTTCTATACCTAGTGGGGGGTAGAACAGTACCGTTGATTCGAAATCATGGAGGGAAATTTCGAGGATGAAAGAAAAAGTGAAAGAACATGAATCGTATAGGAAAAAAATGAATTATTGGTGGTTGTAAATGGAAAATTACTTTGTTTCTATATTTTATTGGAAGATATTCATGATCCACAAGTAAATTTATTGTCTTATAGAATATATTACAATGGTAAATTCTAAACTCAAGACTTGAATCAATTTGTTATTTAAAAAGATATCAGTGTTTTTAAAAATGTGTTTCAAGTGTAAAATCCAAGAAAATGATGATTAATGGATGTGAAATAATTGGGAAATTACTGTTTTTTGATTTTTGAAATGAAGGAACTAAGGCCCTGTCAACCCTAGTTACAATTTTTTTGGGATGCCCATAAACACATTTTTAGTGTTTTAAAAATCTAAAATATACATTTAATCATAAAAACCATAAAAAATGACCTCAGATTGTCATGAGATCAAGTAAATACTATGTTTAAATTAATATTTATGTATACGAGTAGAGAAAATGACCATCTAATAGGTGGTTTTCTTATAATCACCAAATATGTATTTCTAAATGGAATCAAGGCCTTTAAGAACATGCATCATGGGGTAAAATCCAAAATAATAACGTTATATTGCCATGAAATCATAGGATAATGATTGTAGACTGAATTTTGAATTGTAGGAATTGATTTCACATCAATCAAGATTCAATTTTCTAGGGATTCCCATAAACGTGTCTTTATGTATTTAAAAAATATCATATGCATAATAGTAAAATCAATAGAAAATTACCTACAATAGAAAATATATCAAGGTAAAACTATGGTTGGAATATTTTTTATATGTATGAATAGTCAACACAACAATGAAATTTTTGATGTTCTCATAATAAACCAACATACAATTTCCAAATATATCAAAGACTTTAAAAACAAGTTTGGGGATTAAAACAAAAAAAAATTTGATAGACCATGAAATCATAGGTGAAATATAACAGATTTATTTGGAAAATATATTAATTTAATCTACATCAATTAGTGTTTATATTTTCTTATGATGCTTGTAAATTCATTTTCAGTGTTTTAAAACACTTAAACATGCATTTAATAGCCAAAAACAAAGAAAATAACCTTGTATTAATGTGAAAACTTGAAAAAAAATGTGGATTAATTATTTGTGATGTGTACGTGTAGTAAACATGTACATTTGACTTGTGATGTTCTTTGAATGACCAAACATGCAGTTAAAAGAAATTAAATTATTTTACAAAATGTATCAGGGGTAGAAAATAATAAATTGGTTTTAAAGTGTCTTGAAATCATAGAAAAATGATCATTGATTGTTTTATGAATTGTAGTAACCGATGTCATGTCAATATGAGTTTTGGTTTTCTCAGGATGATGGTAAACGTGTTTTTAGTGTTCTACTACACTAAAATATACATGTAATGGTTAAAACCATAGAAAAAACCTCAAATTATCATGAAATCATGGAACCAATATGGTTGAATTGTGTTATAGGTGTATGATCTAGAAACACATCCATCTTATATGTGGTGTGCTCGGTATGACCAAATAAGCCATCTTAAATGATATCAATGTATTTAAAAACATGCATCATGGAGTCAAAACCAAGAAAATGGAATCATATGCCCATAAAATCATAGTAAAATGATCTTATATTGATTTGTGAAATTTATGAATTGATTATGAGTTAATATGAGTTTAGGTTTTCTCAAGATGCCCATAAACACATGTTTATTATCTTAAAAATAAAAAACATCCACATGATGGTAAAAAAATGATCTTAGATATAAGATAAATCCTAGGAAAACTATGGTCGAATTATTTGTGGGGATTATGATTTGAAAACCCTTACATTTTATGTGTGGTGTGCAAAAAATGAACCAATATGTGGTTTTAAAATTCATCAAATTATTCAAAAATGTTTGACAATGGATCAAAACCAATAAAATGGTGTAAGATGACCCCCAAATCATGGAAAAATGATAATAGATTGATTTTTGAAATTTAGGAATTGGTTCCTATAACAACCCAAAGTTTTATAATTAAATTTAATATTCAATGCATGACGTGCTAAGTCTCTACAAGACACCACTTTGTTATAACTTAGCCAGTAAACATAATGTTTCCACCTCTATGATTTGAATTTTTAAAAACTAACATACATAGTTGCGTTGGGTATGATATTTAGAGACTTATAGGATCAGCATAATATTTTGGTGAATATTAACTTGACCCTTATAAATAGTAATAGACCCTCATAAATAGTAATATGATTCTTATGAATTGTAATCTCTCCCAGAAAGGTATAAATAAAATGAAGACACCTTAGAAATGAAATAAAGTATTTTAGAAATTAATAATTAAGTGTTGGTATTTTTTTGTAATAAATATTTAATTACAATTTTAAATATATAAATTGATTCAAAATAAATTTAATTTTTGTAAAATGTATTCCTAAATAAATATTTTATTGTTTTGTAATTTTAGGATAATTTAATAAATCCTTAGTAAAACTTTTAGTGTACTATAAAAACAGTTTTAGTTTTAAATAGATTATTTTTCATTTAAATGATTATTTTATTTAAATATTAAATTCCAAATATTTAGAAAATTATTTTGATAAATGGAGTCCATATTTCAATTCTACATATTGAAAAATGGCTAGGGTTAATTTTTTGGGATTTTTCAGAAATACTTGAATTTTTAGTGAATAGTAAAATACGGTAATTTATAGTATAAATACATTATAAGATAAATACACCATTCCTTGCATCATGGATAATGTAGGAATAGTTGGTTCAAATTTAAATGAACTTATTACTATTTTGAGTCACAATAATCAAGATTATTCACATTCTTTATTCAAAATAATAGAATAATGATTAAAATAATGGGAAATGACTCATGTTCTCCTCTATAAAAACCACCCATGACCCCCTCTTCCTCTCTCCCCACTAAAGATTTGAGAATTTCCCAAATTCCACAAAATACTCATACCAAGATCCTTTCCCACTTCCAGGACCGAGTAATCTCAAAAAAATGCCAAAACCAAAGGCTTTAAGAAGGTTCTCAAGAAAAAGTACTCAAGAGTTAAACCTCTCTTGCTTTTTCTTTCAATCTCTTTTACAAGTTCAATTCTTTTTCTTCTATCTCCTCACCTCCCATCATCTGAATTATATTATAATTATAGTAAATTAAATATACTATAATGTTATTTTGATAATTTAAGATTTAATCATTATCTTTATTCTTCCCTTCTATAATGTTTAAAATGGAAACACAACCCAAGATGTGTAAATTTGTCAAATTCAAGGGCGATGAGTTTTCAATTTCTATTAACATATTAAATTATGGTCATGAAATTTTTTGTATGGTTGAAACAGATCATAATATATGTAATATATCCTTCTTAATTTTCTGGAATCATTTTTTACACACGGTATTAAATTATAAAACAAAATGAGTTCGTGGTGATCGAAAAACCTCCAATTTAATCCAAAAATTTATCATTAAAATTTTATCTTTTGATTCATCCTCTACCAAAATAACCAAAAGAATTATATGATAATTTAACTTTCAAGATGATCATTAATAACTAATACCTTCAGTTATGGAGTTCAATTTCCATTTAACATGAACTTCCTCACTGTTATACCAGTGAACTGACCATGAAAACTAATGAAATGATCACTTACTAACGATGATATTGAATCTCTTAACCCATAAAACGACCATAAATTGTAACAACCCAAACATTTATTAATTAAATTTCATCTAGATCTAATTAAATGTATTATTTTGTAAATTGGTTATATAACATATGAACTTTTTTGGTTTTGGATTTCAAAATTCCGTTAAGAATTGTTACCATTGAAAATATAGTCGTTGATCAATAATCACATGATTAGTATAAATATAGGTCTTTTAAAAATCCTATTTACTTAGACAAATAAAGAAATGGCCTCATCTAGTAGAATTTCTCTATAAAATCCAGTTTTTTGGAGATTGGAAAGGAGGTGGCGTCACTGGCCTTCGCTCTTGATCTAGCCCAAGCCGAGCTACTACACCTTAAGCTTGAATAGAACCGCCTACGAGAGAAGTAGAATCTAATAGAGATTACCATCTGAGTGAGGTTTTATGAGCCACCCAATTATTTTGTCACCATTTCACACCCTAACCATAGATCTTATACGAGTGTAATAAGAGATTTTGTAACAATACCATAACACTATGAATATGTGCATTATTTTTATATATAATAAAGAATATACATTCATTTTATTATTTTTACTTTGTAAATAGTTTTTAAAGTAAAAATAGCATTTTTTATTAATATTAAATTAAGAAAACTATTTTTATGGAGTAATGTATTTTCGAAGTAAACAATATTTTAATAAAATATTATTACTATGGTACTTTTTATTAAATATAAACAATCTTATAATGTTTATGAATACAATTGTGTTTTTTTATTAAGGTTTGAAAGCTATTTTTGTGAAAACCCATGAATTTTTGATAAATGTAATTTTTTTTATTTTAAAATTAAGAATTCATAAATTTATAAAATTATTTATATAAAATGAATATTATTTATGGAATCCGGACATCGAAATTATTCCATGGTGAATTTTTCATAATTTTTTGAGAGAGTCGAATTTTAGGGTAAAAATTAAATACTATTTAATCATATAATATGTTTTATGACATCATAATGACCGAATAGTGATGTAATAAAATACTATAAATAACATTTTCGGTCAATATATGTTTTACCATTAAAATAATGTTATTTTAGGTTTGTTTGATTAATTTTACAATGCTTTAGTGGACCTTCCAAGTCTTATAAAATATTTTAACTTTTTAAATTGATCTCCTTGAGAGTATGACTCCCCACCACCTAAGCAAGAATAATAATTTAAGAATTTTGGACATTTGACATATAAAATAATGTTTTACAATCCCATTTGGCAAAAAAACATGGGCCAAAACCAGGGTTTGGTTTGTGGTTTTGATTAGTTTAATGTGTAGTGTCCAAAACCAAAATAACAAAGAATTCCCTCTCTTTTCCTATATATACCCACCCATGTTCGCACATGCTCTTCACTCAAAGCCTTTGAATCTTGACAAAAATCTGCCCTCATCTCTCTAGAATCCTCTCAAGGCACCCCAAGCCTTCAAGAAGCCTCTCTCAAGCCTCTCCTAAGCCTTTGGTACCTCACATTCAAGTTTGAGACTTCTTCCTTTCTCATTTTTTTCCAAATTTCATTATGTTTTTATACTATTTGGTTTTAATTAAAAATTTTGGGGTCTGATTTCTCACCTCCCTCACACTTCTATATTTTTTTGGATTATTAGAGACCTATTTCTCTATAATTAACGCCTCCCATGTAATCCTATTACCATGGAAAAATTCTATAATGAATTTTTATCTTCTTATTTACATTCAAGAAATTGTTTTGTATTGTGAATCTAAATTTTATCCAATATGTTGGAAAATATATCTATATGACCCCATACTATCAATTTCATGTACATATGATGAGACACCCCTTTCACTTTCATCAACCATTTTTATTAATTCTTATGTCACGCCATTATGCTGCCGAAATTGCACCGCGATTTTCAAAGCCACAATCATTATGTAGTGAATACCATTCCCAGTTCTCTATCAAGGATATTCAAATTAATAAATATTTAATATTGATTATGAAGATTTATGTATTTATGAATTCCAAATTCCTCTATCACAGAATATATGATGATGTTTAATGAATCCAGGTTATATGATTTATGTGGCACACTAATGCATGAAATGAAATAATTAAGAAGTGTGCATCCTGATAGCACTCCAATGCATTGGGTAAAGTTTATTATCATGATAAATCTAGTGAAATTAGGGTATAATAATGATAATTCAAGTGAACTGATGTTTTACTCATGATCTAGGTTCAATGATCATTGGCTCATGCTAATATCTTGTTAAATGTCATTTCCACATTTCCATGATATGATAATCATGCTTTGTCATGACTTTATGTTCATGTTTCTATTGTGATCCATTGATATGCCTATTGCCAAAAATGTACTATATTATTCATTTTATGCCTTTCTACTCCCTTAATAGGCTTTATATCTCACCTTTTTCTTATTCATGTCCTTAGGTTGTCTCATGAAATGCTAAGTATGAAGGAATTTTGTGGTCATGTAAAAGAACTTATCGATAAATATGTCATGTTTTCTATTCTAAGTTGTAATGTAATGTTTGTAATCCCTAAAGACACTAGACCTCTCGATATTCTAGATTGTATTAAGTGAAATTGTATGTAATAAATCATGTTTAAGTGTGAAATAAAGAGTAGGGTTGTTATAGTTGGTGTTAGAGGATGTTTTTAGTTATTTTTGGGATTAGGATTAGAAAAACTAGGTCAAATCCTTAGGGATAAGAATAAGTATAATAAAAACATCTCTAAATTTTGGGGATTAATTAGTATGTGTTTTATCAAATAAATACATTCCAACTTGGATATGAGCATGTAGAGGTGGCTCTAGCATAGATGTATATTGGGGTAAAACCCAAAAACACCATTTTGAGCTAGAATCAAATGGGAACTGGTGCACGACAATGGGCCTTGCTACACTCTTGGTTACGAAAATCCTAAGGGTTATACTTTGGTAAATTCAAAAGCATAGTATGAACCATTGTTAAGTGAATAAAAAAATCCCCTATGAATATATTTTGGGAAGTAGATCATTGATAACATAGATTGAAGCCTATATATTCTTAAGTTAAGAAAATAAAAGTAATTTATAAGTCATATGTTTTTGTATTTGGATTACCCTTTATGGTTTACCCCAAAATTTGCTTTTATTTCATCTAATGGACGGTAATAGGAGGACTCAGGCTAAAAACCAATGTGAAGATCAACATGATGACTATTCTAATGAGATGCCCAATCAGATGGGAGCAAGAATCATGAGATTTTTCATGATACAATCTATGTTAACTCAAGTTTTGAATATAAACATGGGTCAAGAGGAACAATCAAAAACCACTACAAATGAACAAGTCATAATCTAGAGATTTATGAGACAAAGGCCTCTTACTTTTAATGGATCATATGATCCCTCAATTGGTGAACAATGTATCAAATCCATTGAGAAAATTTTATCCATCCTTCAATATTCTGAACAAGAGAAGATACTTCCGGATGCAAAACATATGGAGGGTGAAGCTGATAAATGGTGAACATTGATAAAAATATGATGTCTGAGGATGAGATCAAGGCATTAGAATGGAAGGATTTCCTGAAAATGTTTTTAGATAAATATTTTCTGCGCACCCTCTGACATAAGATAGAATGAGAATTTCTTGACCTCAAGAAAAAAGACGAAAAATCCATCAGAGTGTACGAGGGAAAATCCACAAGGCTTTCATGATATGACTGTAGCATTGTCATTACCCCTGAAAGCAAGGTTGACCGCTACTTTGGTGTGCTAAAACCTGGCATACAAAAAAACCTAGTGATCCAAGACTTTGAAATCTTTGAGGAAATTGTCTGATGTTCCCTCAAAGTTGAAATAGAGATCAGAGAATCTTAGGGGTATCATTGGGATTAGAAGAATATGGTGGAATTTAATTCTAATAGTCCGAAGGATAAATAAAATAGTGCTAAGAAAATCCAGCACCCCACTTGCTAAAGGTGTGGAAGGAAGTAGCCTAAAAATTTGATGAAGGGGGGGGGGAGTAAATGCTTTAGGTGTGGAAGAGAAAAGAAACTAGACATTAAATGGAAAAAAGAAAAACCCGCGACTATGACAGAGGAAATGAACGCTCCATTCGACCCTCAACACGTTATTCATTACTTCAACAACAAAGAAACATAACAATTATCAAACCAGTTCCCTAAGCTAAGGGTTTTCGGAGGCAATTGACAACCTCCAAGGCATAAAAGATTTTTTTCCCATCACTACCACTTAAGTGAACCCCAAAAATGAAGTGGTTATAGGTATGCCAGTTATTCATTCATTAATATCGAACTTAATTTTTGATTCTGGTTCTACACATTCTTTTATAACCCGAATGTTTAGTGGAACAATCCCAACACAACCACAAATACTGAATGTAAAGATGTTGGTGAGTTCAAAAAATGGGGAAATCATTTCATCCCATGAATATAACTCCTACCCTATCATAATTTGTGGATTGAACTTACCAAATAACCTCTTCATACACCCTATGGTGGAATTGGATGCAATTATTAGCAGGGATTGACTTTCTCTATATAGATCTAACATAAATTGTAATGAGAGGTAAATCACTTTCCATATGGTGAATCGACCCCCGATTCTATACAAGTGCAAGGAGGAAGATGATTTTTATTTAGCACCATCATATCAATCATGGATATGACTTACCTATGAGCATGCGTATCTATATCATATGATTGAGTCTAAGGAAGAAACCATCCTTGAGGACATGCCTATTGTGATAGAATTCACTGAAGTGTTTCTTGAGGAACTACCTAGTCTCCCTCGTATAATAGATTTTGAATTCTCAATCGATCTTATACCTGGGGCATTTCCAATATCCATGAATTGATATAGAATGGATATTGTAGAGATTGAGGAATTAAAGAAACAACTATAGGGGAATCTGGATTAAGGGTTTATATGTCCATGTGCTTCACCATGGGGTGCACCAGTCCTCTTCATCAAGAAGAAGGATGGTTCAACGCGGCTTTACATTGATTATCGCGAGCTCAACAAAATCATGATAAAGAACAAGTATCCTCTTCCACGAATTGTGGACTACTTTGATCAACTATGGGTAGAAAAATACTTCTCCAATGTTGATTTTCAGTCAGTATATTACTAACTAAGGATGAAAGAGTAGGATATTCCCAATACTACTTTTCTTACAAGATAGAGGCACTATGAATTTTTAATACTGCCTTTCAAACTCACTAATGCACCAGAAATCATCATAGACTTGATGAATAGATTCTTCAGAGATTAACATGAAAAATATTTGGTAGTCCTTACAAAATATATTTTAATACACTCCAAAACCCAGGAGGATCATGAGGAGAATATAAGAACTGTACTAGAGACCTTGGGAATTGAGAATCCTTATGAAAAGTACAAAAAGTGGGAGTTTTGGTTAAAGGAGGTCACATTCTTGGGTCATATCATCACAAGAAATGGGATATCTATAGATCCCTCTAAGATAATTACAATTGAGGGATGGAAGAGACTAACATTGGTAATGGATATCCATAGATTCTTGTGGATAGAAGAATATTATATCGATTTGTCCAAAATTTCTCACGATTGTCCATCCCTCGTAACAAGATAACTCAGATGGTAGTAATGTTTTCTTGGAGTTATAAATGCAAAGAGAGCTTCAAGGAGTTGAAAAGGAGGCTTATTACTAGGCCCATACTCACACTACCCACAAGTGGATAATGTTTTGTGTTATTTAGTGATGCTTCAAAGAAGGGTTTGGGCTCTATATTGATGAAAAATGACAAATTCATTGCCTATGATTCAAAGAAATTAAAATTTCATGAGAAAAACTATCCAACACCTAATCTGGAGATGGCTGGAGTAATCTTTGCCATGAAAATTTGGAAACATTACCTTTTTGGGGAGAAGTGTGAAATATACACGGACCACAAAATCCTCAAGTATATATTCAAACATAAATAGTTGAACATGTGCAAATGAAGATTGTTAGAGCTTATCAATGACTACCAATGCTCAATCCATTACCACCTTGGTAAAGGGAACAAGATGGTGAATTCCCTAAGTAGAAAGGACCCATTGATTCTATCATTGATGATAATTTAAAAGGATAAAATCTTTTTAGATTTTATGATGATGGACATGGGAATCATAAATAAGAGAACATCATCAATTCTTTCACAAATGATTTATCAGCCATATCTTTTGGAAAGGTTAAAGGATGCTCCAAAGGATGATCTGTGAATTTAGAAGAATGTAGAAACTATCAAAAAAGAGAAATCCTCCGAGTTTAATTTTAATGAATAAGTAACTGTGATATTTGGGTGAAGACTATGTGTTCCATCAATTCCAGAGTTAAAGAAATACATTTTGGATGATGTACATAGTTTGATTATTCTCTATTCACATAGGAAACACAATGATGTATAGAGATCTCCAAGAGAATTATTGTTGGGATAATATGAATAAAGAGATCTCTAAGTATACATCAATTTACCTTGTATGTCACATGTGAAGGATGAGAGGAACAATGAGAGGAAGACGTCGAAGGGGATGATGCAACAATTACCCATACCAATGTGGAAATGGGATAACATCACCATGGACTTCATCCCTAGACTTTTCAAGACAAACAAAGAAAAAATTTTATATGGGTTATTGTGGATCATCTTACAATCGCTGCTCACCTCATTGAAATTTGGGAGGATTTATCATTGGATCAACTGGAACAGATATACATCATAGAAGTGGAAAGCCTGCATGGAGTACCACTATTAATTGTATCTAATCAAGATCAAAGATTCACCTCCATTTTTTAGAAGTGTCTTCAACATGATAAAAATACTGAGTTGAACTTCAGTACGACTTATCATCCTCAAACTGATGGCCAATCTGGGTGGAATTTCCAAACACTTGAGGACATGTTGAGAGCTTTCTCAATGGACTTCAAAGGAGGATGGGACAAAAATCTTCCACTTGTTGAGTAATATTACAATAATAGTTTCCTCTCAAGCATCCAAATGAATCATTATGAATCCCTTTATGGGAAATGGTTCATAATACCGACATGTTGGGATGAAGTTGGGGGGTGAAAACTCCTAGGTCCAAAAATGGTCGAATAAATTATTGGGAAGTTTAAGACCATCCAGAAGTTCATTAAAGATACATAGAGTCCAAAAAAGAGGTACGATGATAATCATTAAAAGACAACAATAATTTGATGTTGGGAACATGGTATTCCTACTGATATTATTGTGGAAGAGAGTTATGAGATTTGAGAAGAAGGGAAAGCTTAGTCCAAGGAACATTGACGCTTTTGAGATCTTCATCTCATTGGAACAGTAGCCTATCAACTAACACTCCCACCAAACCTTTCTCAAGTACATGATGTATTCCATGTATCACTCTTGAGGAAGTACATACCTAACCCATTAGATGTACTCAATCCAAAGGTGGTACCATTAGAGAATTACCTCTCCTATGAAGATAATCCGGGGACAATCTTAGATCGTAGGTAAAAGGTTCTACGAAATAAGATAATTCCCCTCTTTAAGGTGTTTTGGAGAAAGCACAAGTTTGAAGAAGCAAAATGGGAATCAGAGGAAGTAATGAAGAAGAGTTACCCACATCTATTTTAATGTGGAGAAGGAAATTTTGGGGGTGAAATTTCTTAAGGGGGGAATATTGTAATGACTAAAACTTTTATTCATGAAAATTCCTTTTTATCTAATTAAATTTTTTATTTTGTAAAATGGTTATATAACATATTCAATTCTTTATTTCTGGAGTTCAAAATATAAATAGGAATTTTTAATGTTTCAAATATATCCATTAAACTGTTATCACATGATTAGTATAAATATAGGTCTCTAAAAAATCCAATTTACTCAGAAAAAGGAAGCGATGGACTCATCCAATAGAATTTATCCAAACGAAGCCCATTCTTCAGAGCTCAGAGAGGAGGTGGCATCACTGGGCTTCACTCTTGAACAATCCCAAGCAGAGCTTCAATGCGTTAAGCTTGAACAGAACTGCCTATGAGATAAGTGGAATCTAATAGAGATTACCTCCCAAGTGATGTTATTTTAGCCACCCCCAGAGTCTATCACCTTCGCACACCTTACCATTAGGTCTTATGCATGTATTATATGGGGTTATGTAACAAGACCTTAGCACTATGAATATGTGGATTATTTTTGTATATAACAAATAATATACATTCATTTTATTGTTGTTACTTTTTAAATAGTTTTTAAAGAACAAATAGTATTTTTTATAAATATTCAATTTAGAAATCTATAGTTATGAATTAATGGATATTTGAATTAAATAATATTTTAATAAAATATTATTACTAAGTTACCTTTTTAATAAATATAAATTATTGTATAATTTTTGTGAATACAATTGTAATTTTTATTATGGTTTGAAATCCATTTTTGTCAAAATCCATGAATTTTCAATAAATGTCAATTTTTATTTTAAAAGTAAAAATTAATATATTTAGAGAATTATTTAGAAAAAAATAAATATTATTTTCAGAATTAGGAAGTTGAAATTATCAAATGGTGAAATTTTCATAATTTTCAGGGACACTCAAATTTTTGGGTAGAAATTAAATACAGTTTAATTATATAATGTGTTTTATGACATCATAATGAAACAATAGTGATTTAATAAAACAATATAAATGATATTTTTGGACAATATATGTTTTAACATTTAAATTATATGATTTTAGGTTTGTTTTATTTATTTTACAAAGCTTTAATGTACCCTCCAAGACTTATAAAACATTTTAGATTTTAAAATTGATTTTCTTTAGAGTAGGACTTACCTCCTCATAAGAAAGGCTAATATTTTATGAAATTAGGCCATTGGCCTTATAAAATAATTTTTTCTTGTCCCCTTTTGAAAAAACCATGGGTTGGTTTGTGGTTTTGATTAGTTAAATGTGTGGTGTCGAAAACCTAAATAATAACAAATTCACTCTCTTTTCCTATATAAACCCACCCAAGCTCCCACGTCCTCTTCACTCAAATACTTTGG
Organism: Viscum album; assembly: GCA_963277665.1. Taxonomy (NCBI): domain Eukaryota; kingdom Viridiplantae; phylum Streptophyta; class Magnoliopsida; order Santalales; family Viscaceae; genus Viscum; species Viscum album. The sequence continues at coordinate 886,648,677 of OY728135.1, read as the reverse complement.
AGCATGAACAAAATCTACCCTCCTCTCTATATAATCCTCCCAAGGTTGCCCAAGATACCATGATACCTCTCTCAAGCCTCTCCCAAGCCTTTGGGATCACACTTACAAGTATTGGATTTCTTCTTTTGTCATTTTTATCCAAATTTCATGATGTTGTTATACCATTTTTTTCAATTAAAAATGTTGGGGTATGAATTAAAACCTCCCAAATACTTCCCTTTTTATTCTAGAATGACTTTAGATCTCTTAATCTCTCATTAATTCCTCCCATGTACACCTGTTACCATACCGAAATTCTGTAAGGATTTTTTCCCTTCTCATTTACATTCAAGCAATTATTTTTTATTGTGAATCTAAATTCCATTACATATGTTGGGACATGTAACTATATGACCCCCATTACATTTATTTTCATGTAAATATGATGATATATCCATTTCTATCCCAACAACCATTTTTATGAATTCTTATGTCACGTCGTTATGCTGCTGAAATTGGACCATGATTTTCCAAGTCAAAGTCATTGGATAGTGAATACCATGCCCATTTCTCTATCAAGGGTATTCACATTTATGAATATTTTTTTATTGATTATGGAGTTTCATGTATGAATTATACATTTCATTATTGTGGAATAAATTATCATGTTTAACGAATCTATGTAATATGATCCATGTGGAACACTTAAGCATGAAATGAAATGATTAAGAAAGGTGTGCCCGGATAGAGCTCTAATGAATTAGGTAAAGATTAGTATAATGATATTTTGAGTGAAATTATGGTTTTATCATGATAATTAAAGTGCAATGAGGGTTTACTCATTCTCCATGTACAATGATCCTTGGATATGGAAAATATCATGTTAAATGTTATTGCCACATTTCCATGTTATGATAATAATGATATATCATTCCTTTATGTTCATGTTTCTTTTTTCTACATTGATGTTACTACTTCCTAACACATACTATATTCTTCAGTTTATTCATTTTTTACTCCCTTACTGGGCTTTATAGCTCACCCTTTTCTTATGCATGTCCTCAGATTATCCAACGAAATGCTAAGTATGTAGGAATGTTATGGTCATGTAAAAGAAGTTTTCAGTAAAGATGTTGTGTTTTGTGTTCTATGTTCTTATGTAATATTCCTAATCCCCAAAGACACTAGTCCTCTTGATCTTTTGGGTTGTATTAAGTGCAATTTTATGTAATAAATCATGTTTAAGTGTGAAATAAAGAGCAAGGTTGTTATATAAATTAACTTAATAAAATTATAATAAATCAAAAACATGTTTAATAGGTTCCTAATTAAGTTATTAATAATTATAATTTCATATTATATCACCTTAAGTTCATAAGTGGAACATTTTCAGACATAATGTATGGTTTTCTACTCAAACCTGCGTTTCCTTTCGGGTTACTCTTATTCTCTACTTACCTCAATGAAATTATAAATTATTCTTATGTAATATTCTTAAATTCTCTTTGAATGTTATATATATGTGTACCAACCAAAATAAATCCTTATTTTATGGGGAGTTTCATGTTTTAAAAGGATATCTCAAAAATCTTCCCGAAATACATGCCCGATTCAGGGGAACTTCTCGAATTATTACCTATAATCAGGTAAACTCTATAATATGCTTTAGCCATCATTATTATTATAAAATCACTCATTTTGTTATGAAAATATTATATTATTTAACATGTGGTGTTGTACAAATATTTTTCCAAAATTAATATTCATTTCAAAGTAAAATAGTTTATCTCAAGAATTAGTCGAGGATTTTATAAGAGTATTTTCATTCGTTTAAACACTCTTGTTGATTATTATGTATAATCAGGTCTAATATTTTATGATATCATCTACCATATTTTATTAAATGGTCTATGATTAGTTGAAAATGGTTCTTCTATCCTGAAACCATTCAAAATATTTCTCTAAAAGGTTAGTGTTTATGTTTGGGGAATGTTATTTGAATTTAAAATGTTAGTTTTAATTTGAATGTATATATTGTTTATGTTTATCCCTATTCATACAAGGAATTCATTTTACTTAGTAAGTGATGGGTGGGGACTACTAGATCCCCTCAATGCATCAGTAGGTCTTATGTGATAAAACTGATATGTACCTGGTCGAGGCCTTTCCCATTTTTTGCTATGGTTTTGTCAGAGGCCTTAGTAATTTTCAGATGTCTTGGACGAGTCATTAACGGTATATTTCAGAAAGTAAAAAATTTTGATTTCCATCATTATAAAACTAGAGACAGACAGTCCATATGATTATTCGACTAGTAGAATATCCATTTTTATACTTTATGGATTTATTTGATCAGTTTTTATTCCTTCTATATTATGCTTAAGTATAATTTTAAAGGCATGCAATTTTAGTTATTCATCCTACATAGTGTTTATTTTTATCTTTTCCTCTATTGAATTATTTACCCTTACTGAGCATCTAATCTCAAACCCTTCACATGTTTTATATTCCATATGTTGTGAAGAAGTATATTATAAATGAATTTCAAGGATAATCTAGGAGATTATGTGTTATTAAAAAGAAGTTGTCAAGTTGTTTTTCCGTTCAAGTTGTAATGTTGAAATTATGTTTGTATCCTATTTTTCAAAGCTACCAAACTGTTCATTCTTTTAGGATACGACTTGTTTTTTTCTATGCTAATGTAATAAAACAATTCATTGACTCTGGGAAACTTGGGTCAGGTCCTTATATTTGGTATCAGAGGAAGTTTAGTGGAAAATGTGGAAACTATATTTAGAGATTTTAGATTAGAGAACAAAACACTAAGATAGTTTTTGAGGATAAATATACAAGATCATCCAAGAATTTTGGTAAGGAATAGATTATATGGATATTTCTATAAAATACATCCTTTTCTGGATACTACAAGCGGATGAGGTTCTGGAATATATATACCTAAGAGTAACAACTCAGACAAAGAGTTTCGGGCTTGACCTGAGGTATCTTGGTGTATGTAAATGGGCCTTATTACGAACTTAGTCTGACCTTCCTAGGGGATATTCTTATGATAATTCACATTTCCTTTACAAGCCATTATGAGGGAATTAAATGTAAATTTGTCTTCAAAGAAACAATGTTTATGATTAATAGATTAACTATGGATAGGATTTCAATATATGATATGTATATTTCTATGTCGAGATTATACATTATGATTCATAACCTAATATCGTGTATTCCATTGTTTAGAAATTACACCCCATGTAAGGAATGAAAACTACATTATTGTGTGTACCACATGTAGGGGTTTCCCTCCTATAGAAGATGATGATGTTGGATCTAGAGATATGAATGGTGCTGATAAACATATAACTATACTAGGATAACTAAATCAAGTCACAAATAATAACCTCACCCATATGGAGTATCCTGATCCACAATGTGGAGGAGAAATGTTCGACCACTTTATGGGACAACAACCTCCATTATTCAATGGAACTATAAACCCATTCGTAATGGAGTAGGGAATAAGTTCTTTAGAGAATATATTTCTTACTTTGGGATGTGACGAAAGGGAGAGGGTTGTTATGAAAGTTTATAGTCTATTAGGATATTCAAATTAGTGGTGGTCATTAATTCAAAACACATTGGAAGATTTAGAAATATAATAAATTGTATGGAGGGATTTCATGGAAATTTTCCCAGAAAAATATTTTCCTTTTTAAAAATTAGAAGATATGGAGAGGCAATTATTGAGTCTCAGAAATAAAGAGGATAAAAATGTTTCCATATATGAAGCCAACATTATATGTATAGAAAGACATTCTGCAGACTATATAGGTAATCTAAGGAGAAATATTGATCAGTTCTTTGGTGGTTTAAAACCATTACACTAAAGGGAACTATTCTCCCAAAGTGTCTCATCCTATGAAGAAATTATCTCAATTGCTATCAAGATAAAGAAATAATTCTCTATGTATTATGAATTGAAGGGTAAACAAGAGAAGAAGATGGAATAAAATGATAGAATGGATAAAGGGAAGAATAAAAAGGTTAATTTTTCAACATGTGATACTTGTGGAAGTAAACACCTGGCGCCTGCTTGAAAAAAAATAATTGTGCTATTAGTAGGGACAAAAAAGCCTATCATGCTAGTGATTTTAGGGGAAAGAACAAATCTATCAATATCAAATTCAATAATTTTTGGGATATGGGACACTATGCTAATAATTTTCTGAATTTTCAAGGAAACACACCTCAAAAAAGTCATAGGGAGCAAGGCCAAGCATATGAGATCACAATGGCTAAAGTTGAAGTTTCTAATGATGTGGTAGTAGGTACTGTAATCATTTTCTCAAACATAGAAAATGATTTATTTGATTCTGTATCATCACATTATTTAATATCTTCCCACTTTTCCAAAAAAATAGATATTTCTAATTTGATTAAATAAATGAGTTTCCCATCAAACTCATAAGGGAGGTATCATTCCAACAAAAATGTGACAGGAAGTCCCCACTATACAATATGAATGTGCTTAACCTATGTATTTTATCATCATACCCATTATTGAATTTGATATATTCCTCAATATGGATTGGATTTAAAATTATTATGCAAAAATATATTGCACGAAGAAGGAGGTCATAATTTTTGAGAATAGTGTAGAATCCCTTATCATTAGAGTAGAAACCTCACCATCTGATTCTCATCAAGATTCACCCCCATTAGCTCTAGTGAATTAAATTATTGGGGAGGAAGATAACACAATATCTATAGGAGAGTAATGGAATGTTCAAATAGAGGATATACCTATTGTGAAAGAATATGTTGTTGTGTTTCCAGGTGATTTACCTGGACATCCTCAAGAGCATGAATTTGAGTTCCCATTGATTTAATTTCTGGTTCAAGACCTATATCAAATAATCCTTATAGAATGGTCATTGTAGAATTAGTAAAAAAACTAGAGGAATTGAGTGAAGAAGGATTTATTCACCCTAGTGTTTCTCCATGGGGAGCCCATGTTCTTTTCATTAAGAAGAAAGATGGATCTATAAGGTTGTGCATTGACTGTAGGGAGATCAAAGCTTTAAAAGTAAAGAACAAGTATCCCCTACCTCTCATTGATGATTTATTTGATCAACTTTAGGGAGGGAAATATTTTCCATAGATTGACTTTCGATCTAGATATCATTCGGTTCCTGTGAGGAAGGAAGATATTCTAAAGATATAATTTCAAAGAAAGTATAGTCATTATGAGTTTACAGTAATACCTATTGGAATGAATAATACACCCTCTATTTTCCTGAATCTAATGAATATGGTTTTCAAGCAATATTCTGATGACTTTGTTGTGGTATTTATTGATGATAACTTGATATACTCCAAAATCTACAAAGATCATGAAAATCAATTACGTACTATTATGAAGACTCTTAAAAGAAATGAAGTATATGGGATGTTTAAAAAGTGTGAATTTGGGCTTCATTATGTTTCTTTCCTTAGCTATATTGTCTCTAAGGATGGAATATCCCTTGATCCTACGAATACCAATGCTGTTCTAGAATGGACTACACCAACAAACATAACCAAGTAATGTAGTTTTATTGGATTAGTTGGTTATTATCGGTGTTTCGTTAATATCTTAACCTAATTAGCCAACCCATTAACCAAGATTACTCATAAATGGGTTTTTTATGGGCTAAAGAATGAGAGGAATGTTTTGAAGAATTAAAGAGGATATTAGTGAATGCTCTGATCTTAACTCTATATTTTAGGAATGATGGGTTTTTGATATATAGTGACAAACTAAAGAAACGACTTGGATATCTTATTTTTTATAATGATAGAGTTATTTCCTATACATTAAGGAAGTTAAAAATTCATGAACAAAAGTATCCTACTCATGATATTGAGTTATCTGTTGTGATTTTTCATCTAAAAAATGGACACATTATCTCTATAGTGAAAGATGTGAGATATATATAGATCAAAGAAGTCTGAAATATATCTTATCATATAAATAAATAACACAAGGAAAAGGAAATTGATGGTACTACAACAAGATTATGGTTGTTCTATACACTACCACCTAGGAAAGGCAAGTAAGTTAGATAATGCATTAATTAGATTTGATTATAGAGTCCTTAACATATTGCAGAATGAAAAGGATCCTACATACATTAATCTAGTGAGGATGGATATGGGAATTACCAAAGAAGGTGAAACATCATTAGTTTTTCAATTGGGTGCTGAACCGTCTTTATTAGAAAGGATTAAAACTTTTCAGTTTGAGGGTGAGAATCATAAAATGAAATTTAAAGGAGTAATTGATAGGAACTTGACTGACTTCATGCTTGAAAAATATAATTTGGAAATTTGGGGAGAGGCTATGTGTTACCTCTATACCTAAGATTAAAAGGGGATTATTTGATGATACCCATATCTTGAATTTATATTTACACCTTGGTAGCAGTAAAGTGTATATATATTTGATGGAACATTTCTTGTAGGACAACATGAAGCTTGAAATTATGGATTATGTATCAAGATTTTCATTCTATTAACAAGTGAAGGTGGAATAACAACATCCTAGAGAAGTCATGAAACCTCTACCTATTCCTAAATGGAACTGGGATGACATCACCATGGATTTGTTCACTATATCACCCAAAAATCCATGAAATAATGACGCAATAAGGGTAATTGTTTATCGATATATGAAATCATCACATTTCCTCGTTATTAGGGGGGATTTTTCATTGGAACACCCTGAAAAAATCTATTCCAATGAAGATGTGAGAATTCATAGAGAAAAACTATCAATTGTGTCTGATCATGATCCATGATTTGCATAGAAATTATAGAAGAGTCTTAAAAAAGATTTGGATAATGATATTTGTTTGAGTACTTCTTATTAACTACAAACTGAAGAAAAATCAGAAAGGAAGATATCAACTATAGAAGCCCTGTTGATATCATTATCACATGGTTTTCAAGGTATGTGGGATTATTATTTACCTATGGAGTAGTTTTCCTAAAATAATAGTTTCCATTCTAGCTTTTAAATGGAACCATATGAAGAATTTTATAGAAATAGATACCATACACCAAAATGTTGGGATGATGTTGGTGAAAGGAATCCTGTGGGACCAGAGCTTGTATAGGAAATAACAGTGAAGGTAAAGGATATTAAAACCCATATCAAGGTAGCTAAAATTAGGAAAAAGAGCTATTATAACAATCGAATGGAGGATTTGGAATTTCAAGTGAGTGATCATGTTTTCTTGAAAGTATCTTTATTGAAGGGTGTTATAAGATTTGGAAAGAAAGGGAAACTAAGCCCCAAATATATTGTTCCTTTTGAAATTCTATAGATAATTTGAGCTATGTATTATTGTGTTCTAGTGCTACATATCCTTTCTAAGGTATACAATGTGTTCCATGTCTCATTGTTGAGAAAATGTATTCCAGACCCAATGCATGTCCTCACTTCTGAGGGCATAAAGATGGAACCTGACTTATCTTTCTACAAAGAGCCTATCTAGATTTTGGACACTAAAGAATAGGTGTTGATGAATCAAATGACTCGGAAGGTAAATATACTTTGAAAAAACATAAAATTTAAGAGGCAACATGGGAGCTTGAGGAACATATGATTAAGAACTACCAATTTTTTTTTATAATGTAACATTCTAGAATTTCGAGGATGAAATTTCTATAAGGGTAGGGTGGGGGGGGCACGTAACACCCCAAGGTTTTATAAATATATTTAATATTGAATGAATGAAACACTAAGTCTCTAAAAAAAATACTTTTTTACAACCTATCCAATAAAAATATTTTTTCCACCTATGTAATTTGGATTTCAAAAAACTAACATACATGGTTGAATTTAGTATGATATTTAGAGTCTGATAAGATCAACTTACATTTTTGGTGAATATTAACTTGACCCTTATGAATATTATTGTACCCTTTTGAATATTAATATGTTCTTTATGAATAGTAACCTCTCCCATTAAATTATAAATAAAATTTAGACACCTTATAAAATAAATGGAGTATTTTAGAAATTAATTTTTAAGTGTTGGTATTTTTGGTAGTAATAAATATTTAATTACAATTTTAATTTAATAAATAGATTTAAAATAAAATTAATTTTCATAAAATCTATTACAAAATAAATATTTTTTCCCTATAATTTTATAATAATTTAATAATACTATATTTAATTTTTCAAGGTTTTATAAAATCAGTTTAAGTTTTAAAAATTTATATTTTGAGTAAATGATGATTTTCTTTAATCATTAAATTTCACATATTGAGAAAATTATTTTGATGAAATGGAATCCATAATTTTATTATACCGACAAAAAATGTATACTGTAAGTTTTTTGGATTTTTCTGAAATACATGAATTTCGGGGAATTGTTAAATACGGTAATCTATGGTGTAAATACATTATTAAAAAAATACATTATTCCTTGAATGATGGATAATGTAAGAATAATTAATTCAAATTAAAATGAACTTATTGGTTTTTTTAGTCTCAATAATCAATACTATTAATAGTTTTTAGCCAAAATAATAAAATAATGCTTAAAATAATTGGAAATGACTCCTCTGCTCCACTATTAAAACCACACTCACCCCCTCTTCCTCTCACACCACTAAAGATTTTAAAATTTCCCAAGTTACACAAAATACTCTTCCAAATCTCCTTATCAATTTCCAAGACCTACTGGTCTCACCAAAAGGAAAAAACCAAAGGCCTTAAGGTGGTTCTCAAGGAGGAGTAGTCAAGAGGTAAACCTCTCCTGCATTTTATATCAATTTCTTTTACAAGTTCCATTCTATTGTTTATCTCTCCTCACCTACCCTAATAAAAATGATATGATAATTATAATAACTTACATGTAAAGGAATGTTATTATTACAATTTAATATTTCCTCATTATCTCTCTTTCCCCTTCCTCTTATATTAAAAATCGCAACACTGTCTGAGATGTGTTAATTCATAACATTCTAGGGAGACAAGTTTTCAATTTATATTAACATATTCATTTATGGTCATGATTTTTTTTATAGTTGAACCAGATCATTATATATGTAATATATCTAAATTAAGTTTCAGGAATAAATTTTAACCCATATATTAAATTATAAAACAAAATGAGTTTCGGTGATAAAAAAACCTCAAACTTAATCAAAGCATTTATTATTAAAATTTTATATATTGACTCATCCTCTACCAAAATAACCAAAATATTTATATGATAATTTATCCTTCTAGATAATCATTAATAACTCATACATTCAATTATGGATTTCAATTTCCATTTAACAATAACTTCTATACTATTATACTAGCGAACTGATCAAGAAAACTAAAGTAAATGGAATTTACTAACGATGATATTGAATCTTTGAACCCATAAAAACGACCATAAATGAACTTAGTAAAATTAATATAAATAAAATACATGTCTAATATGTTCTTAGTTAATTAATTAATTAGTATAATTTCATATTCAAGGAACTTAAGTTCAATATCGGAACATATTCAGAAATAAGGTAAGGTTTTTCTACCCAAACCTCCATTTTCATTCGAGTTAATCTTATTCCCAACATACCTCATTGGAATTATAAATAATTATTATTTAATACTCATAAATTATGTTTTAATGTTCTATATATGTGTACCAAAAATAATACTTCTTTCATTTATGGGAAGTTACATGTCTTAAAATGATCTTTCAAAAATTCTTCTCGAAATACAAGGCCAGTTCTAGGGAACATCTCAATTTTTTACCTAAGTTCCAGTAAACTCTATAATCTATATTTAGCCACCATTATTTTTATAAAATCATTCATTTTTATTATGAAAAAACTATATTATTTTACATATTTTTTTTACAAAATTTTTTTTCTAAAATAAATCTTCTTTTTTAAAGTAAAAGAACATTTACCTCAAGAATTACTCGATGATTATATAAGAGTATTTTCATTTTTTTCAAAACTATTGTTGATTATTATGCATAATTGGGACTAATATTTTATGATATAATCTACCATATTTAATTGAGTTGTCTATGATTATTTTACTATAGTTTTTATATCCTGAAACCATTCAATATATTACTCCAAAGGGTTAGTGATTATGTTTGAGAAAAGTTATTTACATTTCATATGTTAGTTTCAGTATGAATTTTTATATTGTTTATGTGTATCCCACTTCATATGGGGAATTAATTGGACTTAGTAATTAATGAGTGGATCCTGATATAGCCCCTCGATGCATTGGTAGGTCTCATGAGACAAAATATTTATGTACTTGGATGAGGCCTTTCCCATTTTCAGATATGGTTTTTGCTGAGGCCTTAACAAATTTTAGATGTCTTGGATGAGGCCGTGATGGTATATTTTAGAATTTCCAATATTATTTATTCCCTTATTATAAAACTAGAGATTGATATTACATGTTATTATTCTATGATTAGAATAACCATGGTTATGATTTATGGATTTATTTGATCAGTTTTTCTTCATATAATATTATGCTCAAGCATATTTTTAAAGTCTTTCATTTTTATTTATTCTTCATACCTAGTGTTTATCTTTATATTTTCTTCCATTGTATTATTTGACCTTACATATCTTATGATATCAAACCTTTGACATGTTTTGTTTTCCACAGGTTGTGAAGAATTATATTATGAATGAATTTCAAGGAAAATCAAGAATTTTATGTGTGATTCAAAAGAAGTTGACATGTTTTTTTCCTTTCAAGTTTTATTCTTAACCTTGAGTTTGTATCTTGTTTTCCAAAGCTAGTAAGCTATTTGTTGCTTCAGGATACGACTTCCTAGTTTCTAATCCTCTATAATAAAATAAGGCACAGACTCTGGGAAACTGGAGGCGAGTCCTGATAGTTGGTATTGGATGATGTTTAGTAGAAAACATACAAACTAGATTTATAATATGTAGATTAGGGACAAAAACCCTAAGATAGTATTTGAGGATAAATATAAAAGATCTTCCTATAATTTTGGTAATGAATAGATAATGTGGATATTTCTATAAAACATGTCCTTGTCTAGATACTACAAGTGGATATAGTTCTGGCAGAGATGTACTTAAAAGTAACAACTCCAACACGAAGTTTGGGGCTTGACCCAAGGTATCCTAGTACACATAAACTAGACATATTATACAACTAGTTTGACCATATTAGGGTATATTATTAGGATAATTCACATTTTTTTATAATACATTATGAGGGAATTAAATGTAAATTTCCCCTCGAAGAAACCATGTTTATGATTAAGAGATTAGATATGGATAGGATTTCAATTTATGATAAGTATTTTTCTAAGCCGAGATTATACATTATAATTAATAACCTAATATACTGTATTCCTTTATTTAGAAATGAACCCTAGTTGAAGGAATAGAAACTACATTAAAGCGTGTATCCCATGTAATAATTTCACTCATATGAAAGATAATGATGTTGGATCTAGAGCTACGTGTGGTGGTGAGTAACTTATAACTATAATTGGATAACTGATTTAGGACTGGAATAATAACCATACTCGTATGAAGAATCCTGTTCCAAAATGTGGAGGAGAAATTTCAGACCACTTTTTGTTACAATATCCTACATCATTCAATGGGAATATAAACCCATTCTTAGCAGAGTAGTGGATAAGTTCATTAGAGAAGATATTTCTTGCTTTGTCATGTAATGAAAGAGAGAAGGTTTTGAAGGCAGTTTATCCTCTATCAAGATATGTGGATCAGTGTTAATCATTAATTCAAAAAAAAAGTTTGATTAAGAAATATAAGAAATATAATGGAGGTATTTCTAAGAAAATTTCCTAGAAATGTATTTTCTTGTGAATAATGAGCGGATATGGAGAGGCAATTATGGTATCTGAGATAGAATGAAGATGAAAATGTTTCCAATTACTAATCCAACTTTACAAATCCATAAAGGCATTCTATAGAATATATATGTAATTGTAACACCCCGGGATTTTATGAAAAATATTCTTTTAATTTCATTGATGTCTTTTATTATACAGCACACCAAGTTTAGCTTGTACTATACGCAACACCATATTAGCTTGCAGTATACACAAAGCTATTCTTGGATCGTGTTACACACAATTTCATATTCGTTTTATAATAGTAATTCTATGCAAAATTGAGTGTGTGTATATATATATACAAATTCAATGTATAAATGAAATATTGTATGATTATGTTATAAGAAACAATGAAGGATTCTTGCACAACACGCAACCCTGACTTGGCTTGCATTACACGCAATCACGACCTTCCTCGATAGCATGTGTTGTACGCAATATCGGGTTTTACTAAACAACGATATATTATTATAATATTATTAAGAACTATCCGTTATGAATATTATTAACTAAATTTTGAGGATTATAACATTATTATTCATCTTAAATATTTTCTAGAACATGGTATAAGAACAAAATAAATTTTTCGGGTAAAATAAGTATTTTTCAAAAAATGCAGTTTTGCCACCTTTTGATGGCACACCCACTTTAAATCTTGTTTTGAAATGTTTATAAGTTCAATTTTACAAAATAAAATTCTTCTTTTGAATCAGGATATAAAAATTTACATTGGATAAAGTTTTGTTATCTTTCTGATAACTTTCGTATTTTAATAAATAGTAAAAACACGCTATATTTTAATTAAAAACAACTTTTTTCATCATAATAATTTATATGGTTAAATTATAATATTTAATGTTTTTTAAAGTATAAATAGAATATAATTTTACTATTTAATATAATGTATTTCATTAGCCTTTATTTTACATTGAATTCTTAGGTTAAATAAATTCAATCTTTGGCAATGTTTTAACTTTTAAAACCCGTTTGCTTAACAATGAAATTAATTTTAAATTAATTACTGCAACTTCTATGTATTGAATTTTGAAAAATGGATTCCATATTTGGAATCAGTGGGTCCAAGTTATGTTAATAGATTACTTTTTTTTTTGATATTATGAATAGTAAATACAGTAATTTTTATTTACTACTGTTAAAGGTAAATAGGGTAATTCAAGGTAAAAAGAATATTATAATAATTCAAAATTACCTTTACACTTTTCTTAACCTTATTGGATGAGTATTGGATGACCATGGGAATCCTTGGGTCGATTTTGGGACCCCATGGAGCCACTTATGAAAGACAATGACACATTAGATTAATTAATTTAATGTAAAGACAAAATTGCAATTAACAGAAATCGTTTAGTAATTAATTTTTATAAGACGCTATATAAATTATATTTTGGACTATAAATATTCATTAGAAAGATAAAACGATTTTTTACATGTTGGTATTTGTTTTATAATTTTTAGACATCAAATAAATTAAATTATTTATGATACAATAATGATGTAGTATTTACCTCATTAATAAATGATTTAAATAAATAAGATTAAAATGATTAAAATATCATCCAAAACCTGTCCAATTCCTATTAGATGATTTTAGTTCGAATATGAGGCATCTTATATTAGACATTAATATGTTTTGGACCTCTTGAAACCGAAGATAAGTTTATAATAAAATAATGTTTTCACACTTTCCTAAAGAGCCCCTCCACTCCCTTATAAAAGGAGACCACTTCTACACAATTACTCACACCTCTCAAGCCTTTTGGCTCGTCCAAACTCTACCCAAATAATCTCCATACATCCCTCTACTCTCCTTGGAAGCCTTACATTAGACAGTAGACTCTCCAAGAAGACCTCTTTGTTCAACCCAAAGGAAGTTACCAAATTAAAGGTAATAGTTTCTCTTAAGTTGTTTTCTTTTATTCTACTTCTCCATCCCCTAAAATCTATTTAATACTTTCTTTTGTGAAAAAAACAGTATTATATAAAAACTTGAATGTTTTTATGAGAAGGATTAGAACTACACTTACACACACCTCCATCTAATGAATGAAGAACATAATGTTTCTGTGATGGCAAACTAACGCCTCACGAAACGATGATTGTTCACTTTTCTCCTACCATCTCTCATGGTGGCCATTATGATGGCACTGTATTTATATATAATATATATTATGTTTATGATTTCCTTATTCTTATTTACTTTCTAATTATATCAAGCCTTTACGATTTCCATAGTTGGTAAATACGATAATCTCATTTGAGGAACTGCAGACTACTGCCCCCTCAAAGTGATGTGATTCGTTAATACCTTATGTGGGATGTATAAAGGATGTGGTTAATGATATTATATATGATATTATACTGGAATTATAACATACCTATGTATAATTATGTTTTAATTCTATTAAAATAAGAAATATAATTGAAAGTAGCGTTCATTCGTACGTACGACTTACCGTCTCCATGAACGGTGGGTTTCATTTCTTACCTCCATATGTTATGTACTATTATAAATGATTGTATATGCTGGATATATAATGAATTTATATGATATATAAATCATGATTTACATTTTTGAGGTTATTAAATCATGATATAAGTAATAATAACATCAAGAACAACAAGTCCAAACACGTACGATAAATAAGATGATTTTACCCAAAATGCCACTTTAACATTAATTTACATAAGAATGGGTAATATAAAGTCATAAGTGAACAATATATGATATCATAACAATGAATATGATTCTTTAATAAGTCAATGACATTATTTATATCATTATACAGGAGGTTCGGACACTTACGAAGCAAATTGGACCTAAGGTAAGGGAAATATCACAATCTCATTTTTATCCGAGATTGTTTATACTTTGGTATTTACTAGGGTGTATTTTATCATACAAATACATGTTTCCTCAATATGTAATATTATTTACATCCACCTACAATTGTTTAAATCCAATTTTACCCTTCTGTGAGTTTTTATTAAAATATATGAAAGGAATTTTTGTCGTTTTTTATACGAGGTACTTTTTGACTTTTCCTACAAAAGTACGAGAAGAATGTTTTTTTAACTTATACGACATGAATGGATTTTTAAAACATTATTTCCAAGAATATTCCTTTACAAGTTTTCATGTTTTTTTTAATCAACTTCTTTTATTTTAGAATTTTATGACATGTTAAGAAAGGAAAAGTGTTTTTGAAGTAGAAAGAATATTTTCCTCAAGAATGGAGTTAAAGTGTTTTATCAAAATTATTTTCCACCTAAGATAATATAGGGTTCTGTTTCTATCCCTATTATTACATTGATTTGATTATTTTGTGATGGAAATATTTTTATTAATTGTTTTATGATGTCTTGATGTTTCTGAAACCCATTTTATTTATTGGCTTATTATGAATGATGTATGTTTATTTTGTGGCACAAGTAATAATGATTTCATTATGAGATGGGTGGGACCTATATCTCCCTCCAACGCATTGGGTAAAGATTTATAACTCATGAGATAGACATGGCTGTAATGGCAAGTTAAACTGGTTCAGTAATACAGGACTGGAACGAGGAGTGAACTCGATTCAGAAAGAGACTTTGTCCACTAAGATGGTCTTGGAAGCAATGCCTTGGTTACTATGGAAATCATATCATGTGCTTAATGGTTGCCACAATTACATGTTTTATTCCAATGCTATTTTATCATGATTGATGTTCCCTTATGATATATTCCTTACGTACTTCCAAGATTCATGTATTTTCTCAAGATTTTGATGTTTAGATTTTATGTTCACGTTTTTGCATTCAAATGTTTATGGGTTTTTTTTATGTTCTCTATGTTTACCCTTAATGGGCATTTGAGCTCACCCCTTTTATTTTTTCTTTTCCCCAGGATATAAAGAAAGGTTTTAGGTAAGAAAAAAAGGGTAAGATCTTTATTGAGAGATTTTGAAGATCATTCACTATGATTAGAAGATTGTGTTCTAAGTTTCCAAAGACACTAAACTATTACGATCCTTGTGTGTCTATTCTTGATATGTACTAAGTATTCCTCAAAAGTAATGTAATGTCCATGTACTTCAAGCTTTGGGTCTCTACAATCGGTATCAGAGGAAAGGTTTAGTCAACCTTTGGAAGCTAGGATGCGAGAACTTTAGTGAGATCCCTAGAGATATTTCTAAGGTATGTCTAGTGATGTCCCTAAGGATAAGTATAAGTATAGGTTATATTCCTAGAATTATGGTAACGATATTAGATTAAACCTAAGATGTTAGATATTGAAGGTACTCCCCCTTTATTATGTTGTTTTCCTACCATGATTTTTGCCTCTCACACTATTCTTTTTGGATTTTAGACGATGGCTAGAACTCGAAGAAACCGTGTTGATCAATGTAATGGATGATGCAATGATTGTCCTCCTAAACAAACAAATGTTATGGGATATGGAGTGAAAAATCTTCTTTCTATACTTACACAAGCTATTAATCATTCTGGACTTCCAAATGAGCAGAGAAGGGAACAATATTCAATTGAGTCCTTCATGAAGAAACGTCCACCTTCTTTCAGTGGGTCTTCTGATCCACTTGTTGCAGAACAATGGATCAGTACCACTGAAAAGATATTTTCAGTTCTTCAATGTTCTGAACATGATAAATTCATCTTAGCAGTATATCGTCTGGAAGGTGAAGCTGATCAATGGAGGAATATTATCAAGAATACGAGGCCAAGAGATGAAATTGAGTCCATGGAATGGGATGAGTTCAAGAACATATTTTTCAATAAGTACTTCCCTCGTATTCTTCGAACAAAGATGGAGAAGGAGAAATGTCAGAACAATGGTGAAAAGAAGATGAATGTTTCTTTATGCTCAAAGTGTGGAAAGAAGCACGGTGGAGATTGCCTAAAAGGTACTAGAAAATGTTTTACGTGTGGAAAAGAAGGTCATCGAGTAGCTGAGTGTCGAAGTAATAGAAAAAGGGTTTCTAATGATGTGAATAAAGAAAAGACTATAGAGAGAACACCACCAACAATTCAATGCTTCAAGTGCAATGAAATGGGGCATTATGCTAATCAATGCCCTAATCCAAGGGTTAATGATGATCGACATGAGCAACCGCTTAAGGCAAAGGACAAAGGGAAGTCACATGCGATCACTATTGGCAATGTTGAATATGACAACAATGTGGTGGAATGATTAAGTTTTTATGTAATGGATTCCAAAATAATGTTGTGTATAGTATCGTGGAATATTGGAATATTTATGTATTTGTCTATTTTGGTTTTCAATAATTTTATGGTACTGGTAACCATGGAAAGTGATTGAGATATTTTTTGGAAGGAAGATGATATGAGAATAATGAAGGGATACGGAGAAAATGAAATGTTTGACAGTATTCATGAGCTCATGACTCATATAAGTATATAGTTATATCATGGTGTGAGTATATAGAATTTTGGGGTTTTGGTATGTGGAAAGAGTTAAATTTTGACAGCACTCATGTTTTCACTAAGATTCAATGGGTATTCATTTTTAAGTGAATACATGATTAAGGCCTTCAAATGTTTGGAATGTGACCCAAAAGACATATCTTATGATATATGTGGATCAACGATGGTATTAACGTGCTTGTTATTTGAAATCTCTTGTAATCATTTTCACTATAATATGAGAGTGGACTGCAGTATTATGGATAAGCCTAAAGATTTGAATGGATTACGTTGGACATAAGTTAGTATTGTTTAAGGATAGAAGTTTTTTTTGATATTATTTATGGGATGTTATAGTAATGTAGTTTTAGAAATAGGACAACCTACAGGACGGGCAACAACCCATCGCGTCGGACAAGGCTGTGGGAATAAAAACCACAACCGAAGTGTGACTGGCCTTTATTGCCTACCACTGGCCTACAGGAAGTCCCGGGTTAGTAGAAACTGGTTTCATTTTATTAAGCGGTATGATATATGAAGTATAAGATCATTTTTGGAATCATATACGATTAACCTCAACATAGATGGAATTATGTATATTTGACAACATTTGCTAACCTTTTTTCTGAAATAGATGGAATGACACATCATTCTATCACATGATCTGTTAAGACTTCACGAATAACAAATTCAACTTCATTTCATTAGGAGATGAAGTGGAAATTGTTCAAAGTACAGACAATAGTGAGATTGTACCAAAATAAAGTAAGTATTTATTCTAATTAAAATTATTTAACTTTAGGGAAATGATCTTGAAAACCAAAAATGTTGTCATAGTGCCCTTATATCTGATGAATCGGATGGTACCCTAGATCATCACAAATATATGGCTTTGTGATTGTTGGATTTTTGATAGCCATGTTCTCTACCACTCTCCATTAGAACATGATGGTTAGATTTCTCTTCCATATCCATATTTTCACCTATGTTCTCCTATATGGAAACCCAGTGAATAGTTAATTTGGGTAATCTTTACATTTCATACTTTAGTTTTTAAAATTAAGTTTTTGTATTCCTTTTTATGATGTGGGTTTCTATTTAAACTTTCGAGTAGTAAACCATTTATAACCCCGAAGAATTTCGAGGGAGAAATTCATTTTAAGGGGGCTAGAATGTAACACCCAGAGATTTTATGAAAAATATTCTTTTAATTTCATTGATGTCTTTTATTATACATCACACCAAGTTTAGCTTGTACTATACGCAACACCATATTAGCATGCAGTATACGCAATGCTATTCTTGGATCGTGTTACACCCAATTTCATGTTCGTTTTATAATAGTCATTCTACACAACATTGAGTGTGTGTATATATATATATATATATTCAATGTATAAATAAAATATGGTTGGATTCTGTTATACGAAACAATGAAGTATTCTTGCACAACACGCAACCCTGACTTGTCTTGCATTACACGCAATCGCGACCTTCCTCGATAGCGTGTGTTGTACGCAATACCGGGTTTTACTAAACAACGATATATTATGATAATATTATTATGAACTAGCCGTTATGAATAGTATTAACTAAATTTTGAGTATTATAACATTATTATTCATTTTACACATTTTCTAGAACATGGTATAAGAACAAAATAAATTTTTCAGGTAAAATAAGTATTTTTAAAAAAATGTAGTTTTTCCGCATTTTGATGGGCACCCACTTTAAATCTAGTTTTGACATGGTTATAAGTTCAATTTTACAAAATAAAATTCTTCTTTTGAATCAGGATATAAAAATTTACATTGGATAAAGTTTTGATATTTTTCTGATAACTTTCATATTTTAATGAATAGTAAAAACGTGTAATATTTTAATTAAAAACAACTTTTTTCATCATAATAATTGATATTGTTAAATTATAATATTGAATGTTTTTAAAGTATAAATAGAATATACTTTTACTATTTAATATAATGTATGTCATTAGCCTTGATTTTACATTGAATTCGTAGGTTAAATAAATTCAATCTTTGGCAATGTTTTAACTTTTAAAACTCATTTTCTTAACAACAGAATTAATTTTAAATTAATTACTGCAACTTCTATGTTTTTAATTTTAAAAAATAAATTCCATATTTGGAATCGTTGGGTCCAAATTATGTTAATAGTTTTTTTTTTGATATTATGAATAGTAACTACGATAATTTTTATTTACAATGGTTAAAGGTAAATAGGGTAATTCAAGGTTAAAAGAATATTATAATAATTCAAAATTACCTTGACACTTGTCCTAAACATATTGGATGAGTAGTGTCTGACCATGGGCATCCTTGGGTCGATTTTGGGACCCCATGGAGCCACTTAGGAAAGACAAGGACACATTAGATTAATTAATTTAATGTAAAGACAAAATTGGAATTAACAAAAATCGTTTGGTAATTAATTTTTATAAGAGGCTATATAAATTATATTTTGGACTATAAATATTCATTGGAAAGTTAAAAATATTTCCTATATGTTGTTTTTTTATAATTTTTAGACATCAAATAAATAAAATTATTTATGACACAATAATGACGCAGTATTTACCTCATTAATAAATGATTTAAATAAATAAGATTAAAATGATTAAAATATCATCCAAAACCTGTCCAATTCCTATTGGATGATTTTAGTTCGAATATCAGTCATCTTATCTTCGACATTAATGTGTTTTGGACCTCTTGAAACCGAAGATAAGTTTATAATAAAATAATTTTCTCACACTTTCCTAAAGAGCCCCTCCACTCCCTTATAAAAGGAGACCACTTCTATGCAATTCCTCACACCTCTCAAGCCTTTTGTCTCCTCCATAACCTGCCCAAATAAGATCCCTACATCCCCCTCCTCCCCCTTGAAGCCTTACATTAGGCAGTAGACTCTCCAAGAAGTCCTTTTTGTTCAACCCAATGAAGTTACCAAATTAAAGGTAATAGTTTCTCTTAAGTTGTTTTCTTTTATTCTAATTCTCCAACCCCTAAAATCTTTTTAATACTTTATTTTGTGACAACACCAGTATTCTATAAATACTAGAATGTTGTTATGAGAAATATTAGAACTACACTTACACACACCTCCATCTAATGGATGAAGAACATAATGTTTATGTGATGGCAAACTAACGCCTCACGAAACGATGATTGTTCAATTTTCTCCTACCGCCTCTCATGGTGTCCATTATGATGGAACTATATTTATATATAATATATATTATTTTTATGATTTCCTTATTCTTATTTACTTCTTAATTATATCAAGCCTTTACGATTTCCATTGTCGGTAAATACGATAATCTCATTTGAGGAAGTGCGGACTACCGCCCCCTCAAAGTGATTTGATTCGTTAATACCTTATGTGGGATGTATAAAGGATGTGGTTAATGATATTATATATGATATTATACTGTTATTATAATATACCTATTTATCATTATGTTTTAATTCCATTAAAATAATAAATAGAAATGAACGTAGCG
Source organism: Viscum album (assembly GCA_963277665.1). Taxonomy (NCBI): domain Eukaryota; kingdom Viridiplantae; phylum Streptophyta; class Magnoliopsida; order Santalales; family Viscaceae; genus Viscum; species Viscum album. Next base: position 886,627,800 of record OY728135.1, on the reverse strand, counting down.
TTCATGCGTACGTACGGCTTACCGTCTCCATGAACGGTGCATTTCATTTCTTACCTCCGTATGTTATGTACTATTATAAATGCTTGTATATGATGGATATATAATGAATTTATATGATATATAAATAATTATTTAAATTTTTTAGGTAATTAAATCATGATATAAGTAATAATAACATCAAGAACAACAAGTCCAAACACGTATGATAAATAAGATGATTTTACCCAAAACACTACTTTAACATTAATTTACATAAGAATGGGTAATATAAAGCCATAAGTGAAACATATATGATATCATAACTATGAATATGATTTTGTAATAAGTCAATGACATTATTTAAATCACTATACAGGAGGTTTGGACACTTACGAAGCAAATTGGACCTCAGGTAAGAGAAATATCACAATCTCATTTTTATCCGAGATTGTTTATACTTTGGTATTTACTGGGGTGTATTTTATCATCCACATCCATGTTTCCTCAATATGCAATATTATTTCCATCCACCTACAATTGTTTAAATCCAATTTTACCCTTCGGTGAGTTTTTAGTAAAAGATATGAAAGGAATCTTTTGTCGTTTTTCTTACGAGGTACTTTTTGACATTTCCGACAAAAGTACGAGAAGAATCTTTTCTTAACTTATACGGCATTAATTTATTTTTAAAACATTATTTCCAAGAAGCTTACTTTACAAGTTTTCAAGTTTATTTTTAATCAACTTCTTTTATTTTAGAATTGTATGACATTTTAAGAAAGGAAAAGTGTTTTTGAAGTAGAAAGGATATTTTGCTCAAGAATGGAGTTAAAGTGTTTTATCAAAATTATTTTCCACCTAAGATAATATAGGGTTCTGTTTCTATCCCTATTATTACATTGTTTTGATTATTTTGTGATGGAAATATTTTTATTAATTTTTTTATGATGTCTTGATGTTTATGAAACCCATTTTATTTATTAGGTTATTATGAATGATGTATGTTTATTTTGTGGCACAAGTAAGAATGATTTCATTATTAGATGGGTGGGACCTATATCTCCCTCCAATGCTTTGGGTAAAGATTTATATCTCATGAGATAGAAATGGATGGAATGGAAAGTTAAACTGGTTCAGTAATACAGGACTGGAACGAGGAGTGAACTAGATTCAGAAAGGGACTTTTTCCACTAAGATGGTCTTGGCAGCAATGCTTTGGCTACTATGGAAATCATATCATGTGATTAATGGTTGCCACAATTACATGTTTTATTCCCATGATATTTTATCATGATTGATGTTACCTTTTGATATATGCCTTACGTACTTCCAAGATTCATGTCTTTGCTCAAGATTTTGATATTTAGATTTTATGTTCAAGTTTTTTCATTCAAATGTTTATGGATTGTTTTATGTTCTCTATGATTACCCTTACTGGGAATTTGAGCTCACCCCTTTTATGTTTTCTTTTCCCCAAGATATAAAAAATGGTTTTAGGTAAGAAAAAAAAGGGGAATATCTTTATTGAGAGATTTTGAAAATCTTTCACCATGATTAGAATATTACGTTCCATGTTTCCAAAGACACTAAACTATTACGATCCTTGGGTGTCTGTTTTTGATATGTACTAAGTATTCAGAAAAAGTAATGTAATGTACATGTACATCAAGCTTCGGGTCTCTATAGTAATCCAAGGAGTGATATTGATCAATTTATTGGTAGTTTAAAACTGTTCCTCTAAAGTGAACTAGTCTCCCAAAGTTTCTCATCATACGAAGAAATTTTCTTAAGTGCTATCAAGATAGAGAAATAATTCTCTTCGTTTTATGACATTAAGGGTAAACTAGTGAATAATAGGGTGGAGGAGGATATAATATATAAAGGGATGAATAAAAAGGTAAATTTTTTAACATGTGATACTTGTGGAAGGAAATACCTTGGTGCATAATTAAAAGGAAAATGAATGTGCTACAAGTATGGATAGAAAGACCATCATGCTGGTGATTTTCATGGGAAGAAAGGAACTATCAATGTACAATTCTATAGTTGTTGGGAGATGGGACTCTATGCTAATGATTTTACATAGTGTCAAGGAAACACACCTCAGAAAATTCCATGTGTGAAATCTGATGCTTATGAGATCACAACTATTGAAGTTGAAGTTGCAAACAATGTTGTGGTAGGTACTATAATCACTTCTTCAAAGATAGAAAATTATTGATTTTAATTTGGATCATCATATTCTTTTATATTTTCTTATTTTACAAAGAAAATTAGATATTTTTAATTTTATTTTATAAATGTGTTGTATGTCAAAACTCTTCAGGGAAGTATCATTTCAAAAAATATGTGTCTGGTAGTCCCCATTATGGAATATGAATGTGATTTATCTGCTAATATTATTATCACACCCATGATTTAATTTTATATAATACTCAGTATGGATTGACTTTAAAATTATTATGAGAAAATATTTTTCAAGAAGAAGGAGGTCATAATTTTTGAGAGCTGTGTAGAATACCATATCTTTAGAGTAGAAAATTCACTATCTGATTCTCATCTAGATCCACCCCCAGTAGCCCCGGTGAATTAAATTATTGTGGAGGAAGATAACACAATATCTATGGGTGAGGAATGGATTTATCAAATAGAGGATGTTCCTATTATACAATAACATGTTGTTCTATTTCTAATGGATATACCTATACATCCTCCAGACCGTGAAGTTGAGTTCTCAATTGTTTTAATTTCTGGTTCAAGACCTATATAAAACAATCCTCATAGAATGGCCACTGTAGAATTAGTAGAAATGAAAAACCAACTAGAGCAATTAAGTGAAAACGTATTTATTCTCCCTTGTGTTTCTCCATGGGGAGCCCCTGTTCTTTTCATTTGGAGAAACGATAGACCAATGAGATTGTGCATTGACTATAGGGAGATATATGCTATAAAAATAAAGAACAAGTATCAATTGAATTCATTGATTATTTATTTTATCAACTTCAGGGAGCCCAATATTTTTTGAAGAATTAGTTTTGATCTGGATATCATCAATTTCATGTGGGGAACGAAGATATTCTAAATACAACATTTTGAACCAAGTATGGGAATTATGAGTTTACAGTAATTCCTTTTGGATTGACTAATGAACACTCTATTTTTCTATATCCAATGATTAGGGGTTTTAAAGAAAATATTGGTGAATTTGTTGTGGTATTTATTAATGATATCGTTGCGTATGCCAAAAGATAAAAAGATCATGAAAATCAATTATGAATTATTATGAAGACTCTTAGAAGAAATGAATTATATGGTATGTTTAGAAAGTGAGAATTTAAGCTTCAATCGGTTTCTTTCCATGGCCATATTGACTTTAAGGATGGAATATCCAGTGATCCGGAAAATACCAATGATTTTCTGGAATGTCCTACACCAACAAACATAGCCGAGGTACATAGTTTTATGGGTTTTGTAGGTTATTATTGGCATTTAATTCAAATATTTTCTCAATTAGCCAATCCATTAACCAAACTTACTCATAAATGGGTTAAGTTTGTATGTAAAAAATAATGTGGGGAATTTTTCAATGAATTAAAGGGGAAATTAGTGAATGTGTCAATCCTAACTCTACCTTCATGGAATAATGGGTTTTTTATATATACTAATGCATGAAAGAAACGACTTATCTATTTTCTTATGTAGAATGATAGAGTTATTTCCTATGCATCAAGGAAGTTAAAAATTCATTAACAAAACTATCATACTCTTGATCTTGAGTTAGTAGCTATGATCATTGATCAAAAAATATTAAGTCACTATCTCTATGGAGAATGATGTGAGATATATACAGATCAAAATATTATGAAATATATCTTCCCATAAAAAGAGATCAGTATAAGGAAATGGAAATGGCTTGTACTACTCAAGGATTATGATTGTTCCATACACTTAAACATAGGAAAGGCAAGTAAGGTAGGTGAGGCATTAAGCAGAAAGGATCATGGAGTCCAAAGAAATAATGTTTTGAAAAGGATACTATGTACATGGATATAGTGAAGTTGGATTTGGAAATTACCCAAGAAGGAAAAACATCATTACTTTTTAAATTGGTTGCCCAAAAATATTTATTAGAAAGGATTAAAACACAGTTTAAGGATGAGAATATTAAAAATAAAATTAAAGGAGTGAATACTGGGAAGTTAGATGAATTCATGTGTGGGGATGGAATTCGTAAATTTGGGAAGAGGCTATGTGTTACCTCTATAACTGATATGAAATGGGAGTTATTGGATGATTACCATATCTCAAATTTCTATATACACCTTAGTAGCACAAAAATGTATATATATTTCAAGGAAAATTTCTGGTGGGTCCACATGATGTGTAAAATTGATGATTATGTATTAAGATGTTTATTCTGTCAACAAGTGAAGGCTAAACAACAACATCCTAGAGGATTTATGAAACCTATACCTATTTCTACATGGAAATGGGATGACATCACCATAAATTTTACCACTGGATTACCCAAAATCCAAGAAATAATGATGCAATATGGTTAACTGTTGATTGACTTATCAAATCTTCACATTTCCTCACTATAAGGGAGGATTTTCCACTAGAACTCCTTGCATGAATCTATATAAATGAAGTTGTGAGACTTCAAGGGGGACCTCTATCAATTGCTCCTGATCAAGATCTATGATTTACATTGAAATTATGGAAAATACATAAACAAATATTTGGATATTATTCTTTGTCTGAGTACAGATTATCAACCACCAACTAAAGGGAAATTATAAAGGAATATAAGAACATTAGAATACATGTTGATATCGTGGTGATTTGATTTTGAAGGTATGTTGGATCATTTTTTACCTTTGGTGGAGTTTTTCTATAATAATACTTTCCATTCTAGCATTCAAATGGCACCATATGAAGCATTGGACGTAGGAAAGATTCCATACACCAACATGTTGCGATGAAGTTGTTGAAATGAAGATTGTGGGCCTAGAGCATGTGGTGGAAACAACTATGAAGGTAAAGACTATTCAAACCCATATGAAAGTAGATTTAGAAAGAAAGGTTAACTGAGCCCCAAATATATTGGACCTTTTGAAATTCTAGAGAGAATTGGAACTGTGGCCTATTTTTTCCAATGTTTCATAGCATGTATAAGGTACACATTGTGTTCCATGTATCATGGTTGATAATGTACATTTCAGGCCCAACTCCTGTCTTTACTTATGAGGGTATAGAGTTGGCACCTAACTTATCTTTCTGCAAAGATCCTATATAGATTTTGGACCCTAAAGAATAGGTTTAGGGGAATCAGATGACTCATCCTCTAAATTTACATTTGAAAAATCATAAAATTAAAGAGGAAACATGGGAGATTAAATAACCTATAATGAATAACTAACCAAATCCTTTTTTAAGGTAACATTCTGTAATTTCGAGGATAAAATTTTTGTAAGGGCGAGTTGGGGTGGGGGGTGAGGTGGGGGGGGGGAATGTAACATGCCAAGGATTTATAAATAAATTTAATATTTAATGCATGAAACATTAGTTTTATAAAAAAACACCACTTTGTAATAACCTAGCCTGTAAATATAATGTTTCCACCATTGTGATTTGAATTTTGAAAAACTAACATACACGGTTGCATTCAGAATGATATTTAGAGTCTGATAGGATCAACATATACTTTTGGTAAATAGTAACTTGACCCTTATGAATAGTAATATGATCCTTTTGAATAGTAACATCTCCCATAAAAGTATAAAAAAATTTAGACACCTTAGAAATGAAATGGAGTATTTTAGAAAGTAATTATTAAGTGTTGGTATTTTTTGTGACTAACAAATATTTTATTAAAATTTTTAATTAATAAATTGACTTAAAAGAAAATTAATTTTCATAAAATGTATTCCCAAATAAATATTTTGTTTTCCTATAATTTTAGGATAATTTAATAAGACCTTAGTTAATGTTTCAGGGTATTATAAAATCAGTTTTTTTGTTTTTAAAACGGTATTTTTCGAGTAAATGAGGTTTTTTTTAAAAAAAAATTTTTTTACATATTTAGAAAATTATTTCGATAAAATGGAGTCCATATTTGAATTATACATATTGAAAAAATAGTCAGGGTGAATTTGTGTGAATTTTCTGAGATACTTGATTTTTTGGTGAATATTAAAATAAGGTAATTTATGGTATAAATAAATTATATGATAAATACACTATTACTCGAATCATGGATGAAGTAAGCACCCATGGATAAATATTACATGAAATTATTACTATTTTGAATCATAATAATCAATACTATTCATAGTCTTGAACCTAAATAATAAAATAATGATTAAAATAATTGGAAATAACTCCTCTCCTCAACTATAAAAACCACATCTCACCCCCGCTTCCTCTCACACCACTCATGCTTTAAGAGTTTCCTAGGTTATACCAAATATTGTTCTCAAGACCCTTTCCCACATTCAAGACCTACTGGTCTAACCAAAAGGCAAAAAACAAAAGGCCAAAAGAGGTTCTCAATGAGTAGTATTCAAGAGGTAAACCCCTCTTCCATTTTCTTTCAATTTCTTTTACATGTTCCAATCCTTTCTTCCTCTCTACTCACCTCCCCTAATTCAAATGATATTATAATTCTAATAACTTAAATGTACTAGAATTTTTTATGACAATTTAATATTTCATCATCATCTCCCTTTCCCCATTTTCTTATATTAAAAATGGAAACACTGTCTAACATGGATTAATTTATCACATTCAAAGATAATGGGTCTTCAATAACAATTACCATCTTCAATTCTGGTCATGAAACCATTATTATTGTTCATAAAGATAATAATATGTGTAATATTTCCTACTTAGTGTAGTTAAATAATTTAGTACACATGGTATTAAATTATAAAATGAAATGAGATTGTGGTGATCGAAAAACCCCCAAATTAATCCTAGTGTTTATCAATAAAATCTCATCTATTGATTCATCCTCTCCCAAAATAACCAAAATATTTATATGATAATTTAAAATTTTGGATGATCATTAATAACTTATATCTGAAATTCCATGTTTCAACTTCTATTTACATGAACTTCAATACTCTTATACAAGTGAACCGATCATGAAAAATAATGAAACGGGCACTTACTAATGATGATATTGAATCTCTTAACCCATAAAAAATACCATTAATGAACTTAATAAAATTATAATAATTAAAATAAATGTCAAATAGGTTTTGAAAAAAGTTATTATTAAGTATAATTTCATATTTCAGGACCTTAAGTTCAAGAACGGAACATATTCAGACATACGGTAAGAATTTTTTACAAGAACCTCCATTTTATTTCTAGTTAGTCTTATTATCTACTTACCTCAATATAATTCTAAATTACTCTTATGTAATTCTCATAATTTATATGTGGATTTTCTATATATGTTTACCAACCAGAAACCATCTTTTCTTTATGGGGAGTTACATATTTTAAAAGTGTCATTCCAAAATTCTTCCTGACATTCAAGCTCGAATCAAGGGAACTTATCAAATTATTACCCATGTTCAGGTACAGTAAATAATATATTTTTACACCAAATTATTTTTATAAAGTAATTAATTTTATTATGAAAAAACGAAATTATTTAAATTTTGGTTTTATAGAATGTGTTTTCCAGAATAACTCTTCTTTTCAAAGTAAAAGAGTATTTATCTCAATAATTACTCAGTGATTTTATAAGAGTATTTTCATTTGTTTCCAAACACTTGTTGATTATTATGTATAATTGAAACTAATATTTTAAGATATCATATACCATATTTCATTTAATATTCTATTATTAGTGGACTATGGATGTTGTATCTTGGAACCATTCACTATATTACTTCAAAGGGTTAGTGTTTATGTTTGGGAAAATTGATTTACATTTCATATGTTAGTTTCAAAATGAATATATATACTATTTATGTTTTTCTCTATAAATATGAGGATCTCATTGGAATTAGTATGAGATTGGTGAGGTCCACTCTATCACCTTGATACAATTGTAGGTCTCATGAGACAAAACGTATATGGACATGGGCGAGGCCTTGCCCATTTTTTGAAATGGTTTTAGCCAAGGACTTAATCATTTTATAATTTCATAGATGAGGCCTTGTTGGTATATTTTATAATGAATGATACTATACATTCCCTCATTATGAAATGACTGATTTATAGTCCATCTAATTTTTTGATTAGTAGAATATTAATGGTTATGCTTTATGTATTTATTTGAACAGTATTTATTCCTTTTATATTATGGTAAGGTATATTTTTAAAGGAATAAATTTTTAGTTATTCATCATGCCTAGTGTAAATATTTATGTTTTCAACCATTGTATTATGTACCCTTATTATTCATCTGAGCTCACCCCTTTCACATGTTTTTTTTCGACATGTTGTGAAGAATTATATTATGAATGACTTTTAAAGATAATCTTGGAATATTTGTGTGATTCAAAATTAGTTGTTATGTATTTTTTCCTTTCAAGTTATAATGTTGAACTTATATTGGTATCTTGTTTTCAAAAGCTACTAAACTATTCATTCTTTTGAGAAAAAATATTCTTGTTTATATGCCTATGTAATAAAATAAAGCATCAGCTCTGGGGAAATGGGGTTGAGTAATTACAGTTCCATATCAATTAGAGTTTTATTTTCCTTGGATTCCCATAAAAGGGGGTTTAGTGTTTTAATACCCTAAAAGGTGTGTGTAATAGTCAAACCCATAGAAAAGGACCTAGTATTGATGTGAAATCATGTAAAAGTATACTTAAATTACCTGAGTCCAATACAAGTAGATAACATGTACATACGACTTTCGGTGTGCTCTGAATGAACCTATTAGTTATTTTAAAAGATATAAATGTAATTAAGAACATATGTCAGGGGATAAAAACAAAAAAATAGTTTTAGAGGGTCATGAAATCATTGGAAAATGACCATATATTGATTTGTGAAATTTATAAACTGACTCTATGTCGATCTGAGTTTTTTTCCTAGGATGTATATGAATGCATTTTGAGTATTTTAAAACACTAAAACAAGTGTATAATAGAGAAACTCATAGAAAATACCTAATACTTGTTGAGAAAAGTATTGTTTTCAACAATACATGTTAACGTTATTTAAAGGGGGAGATTATTGAAAATAATAATCTGTCTCTTTATGATAATTTTGATGCTGAAAAATACCCTTACTTATTTTCTAATGATTTTATTTAGTATTTTTCAGGAATTTGTTAATTTATTTTACTCTTGAAAAAACAAGAATTTATTACTTATTCACAATCTGCTTTAGCGCGTTCTGGAATCTCTGTTCACACTTTACATAGATAAATATAGCATAGAATCTGCTTTAGCGCATTCTGGAATCACTGTTCATACCCAACGTGGATAAACATAGCGTAAGGATGAAATGAGTGCATACTTTTTGATATAAGAGAAAATTATGGTTAAAAAACCATACGTTTTCAGCAAAGTATGGAAGGAGAACCTTACATTAGGATGGAACCTTACGTTTTGGTTATTATCAAAGTATGGAAGGAGAATCGTATGTAAATTCTATGTGATTCGTTTGTTTCTTAGAATTATGGTTTATCAACCTTACTTTTGTAAACAATCATACGTTCTTGGAAAAGTATGGATCAAGTAAAAGTATGGATCTTTTACCGTACGTTTGAGTGTTGAAGACAAAGTATGGATGATCAACCCTACATTTGTGTTCAACCTTAAATTGTCAACCCTACGTTTGTGTTCAACCTTACATTTTCAACCCTACGTTTGAAGACTATGTTACTAACCCTACGTTTGGAGGCCATGTCATTAACCTTACCTTTGGCGTCGGAAATTTTGACAGATGAATTTATGCCCAACAATAAGTAAGCTGATTTCTGGGCGGATTTCAAGCCAGATTTAAAGTCGTTTTTAAAGTACGACTTTGACTGATTCAAAGCTGTTTTATTAATGGATTTAAGATCAAATTAAAAGGAGCTTTTTATGCCGAGTCTTAAGGGAAGTTACGAATTCTCTGTAAATTCAAAATTTTGAATATCGCGAATCAGAAGGCAACTTTTGTGGATCTAAATATGCATGAAATATGTTTTATTATATATGTTCTCTCTAAAACACCAGGTACATGAGGATGTGATCGATCTATTGTTGAAAAAGGTGGAAAACAAAGATTGCAACTCTTCACGATTGATCTGTTGATTCAAAAAAAAGCGTAAAAGCTCTGTTTGTTCAAGAAGATGGAACTCGATAGAAGATTCACCTGTTATAAATTGTATATCTACTTTGGATCTACTACTGCTAAGGTTGTGAACTATATCTCTATATCTACTACAACTGGATCAACTCAGAACTGCTTCATCTTAAAAATCAATATTTCTAGAGACGTCGATCCATCTGGTGTTAATTGCATTCTGTTGCAATTGTGAAGATCAACAGTAAATTTCTTTATGAATTTCATTATTATTCTTGAGTAACTATCTTCTCGTTCTAAGCTGTGTAGGTTCGTGTTTGAACCAGAAGGCTTTGTTTCTCCATGGATTGTAAAGGTATCAACTGCTTGTACTCAGTTGTGAATAGGTCTGTGGAAAAGAGGACCAGATAGTGAAAATCACCAAACGCGTGGAGTAGAGTGTTGGTGGAGTGGACTAGGGGATTTCTGTACCCCGAACCACTATAAATCTCTGTGTTCTTGATTTTAATTTTTCCATTGCACGATCAAATCTGATAATGTATAAAGGACAAAACTCGTTCTAGAAACGAGTTATCGAAAAATTGAAAAATACACAATTCACCCCCCCCCCCCCCTCTTGTGTATAATCTATAGATTCAAATCCAACAATTGGTATCAGAGGAGGAGATTTTGATAAATCCTTAGAAACCTATAAGCATTTAAGGATTACACAACAGAGAATCATGACTGATACAAGAGAAGGGATGTCCATGGTCAGAGTACCATATTTTAATGGAGACAACTATGGTTGTTGGAAATCGTGAATGATAATATATCTGAAAAACCTTGGATATAGAGTCTATTCAAAGATTCTGACTCCTTATAAAATTCCTGAAAATCCTGAGACATGGAGTGCTGCTATAGAGGCAGAGTACAATATGAACTCGAAGGCTATGAATGCAATTATCTGCGGTCTAGGACCAGATGAATTTAACAAAGTATCTCAATACCCAACAACATATGAGATGTGACAAACAATAGATGTGGCATATGAAGAAATATACAATGTGAGGAAAATGAGATATGAAACTACAAAACTGAAATTTGATACTTTCAGAATGGTTGAAGGTGAGAGAATTACCCAAATGAATGGGAGATTGACAGAAATTTTCAATAACATAACTGATCTAGGAGAACCCATCAAGCATTAAAAGTAATCAGAGTACTTCCTACTCGATGGAATGGTATCTTTGCTGCAATTAAAAAATCAACACCTGTCAAAGATATAACTATGATAGAGATTATTGGAACACTGATGATGTATGAAGCTGAAATGCAAGATGAGGCTAATGGACATAAAGTTCTTATCAAAATAGAAGATACTACCTTGAAGGTAACTTTACAAAAAAAGAATAGAAATATGAAGAGAAAAGAAGTCAAACTAAATCAGAAAGCTCTGACTCATCCAACTCAGATGAGGAACTGGCTCAAGTAGCCAGAAAATTTAGAAAATTCTACAGTAAGAAAAAAGGATTCAAAAAATCATTTAAGGGAGATAATAAAGAAGTAAGATGTTATGAATGCAAAAATATGGGACATATCAAACCAGATTGCCCACAATTGAAGGATACAAAGAAGAAGAAATTCTTCAAAATAAATGACTTTGAGCAGAAAGACAAGAAAGCTATGAAAGCCACTTAGAGTGTATCTGAAGACTCTAGTAGCTCTTCTGAATCATGATCAGAGAAAGAAGAATTCAATATAAAGGCAAAAATTTGTTTCATGGAAGAAACTGATGAAGTACACTCATATTACTCCTCTGAATCACATTCTGAATCATGCTACACAAATGAAAAACTTGCAGCCTACTGCAATATGCTTGAAAAAAGATATGACTCACTATTCAAGAAACATAATTCATTAAAAAATAAACATAAATCTGTTTCAGATGAAAGAGACACAATGCTGAAACAACATAAAGAATTAACTAATAAATACAAATTGATTAACACTAACTATATTAATTTTGAATCAAGAATAAAAACACTGCAGGATGAAGTAGAATCTTACAAACAGGCTGCATTGGTTTTTACAAAAGGAGAGAATTAATTAAATGAAATTCTTGGAAAAACTGTTATTAAAAAGGAGAGATTTGGAATTGGCAGTAAAGGAGAAAAACCAAAGCTATATAAAAATTATTTTGTTCCTAGCTCTAAAAAGGTTAACTGTAATTTTTGTGGGACAAAGGGACATATAGCTAAAAACTGTTTCATAAGACAACCTCAAATTTTTGGTATCAAGAAAGCCTATGTTTCAAAAGAAATATATGATTCCGCTAATTTTAAACGAAAAAAGCAAATATGGATACCCAGATCATTGTTAGCTAACACACCTGGACCCAACAAAATATGGGTACCAAAGCAATTTGTTAGAATGTCTTTGCAGGTAGCAGGCCACCAGAGAAGAAAAGATATATGGTACATGGAAAGTGGCTTCTCAAGACATATGAGTGGGAAATCATTGAATTTTTCTTCACTCACTCAAAAGGAAGGAGGACTTGTCACATTTGGTGACAATGCCAAAAGAAAAATCATTGGCATTGGAACTGTTGGAGATCCAAAAACAGTCTCAATCAACAAAGTACTTTATGTACAAGGACTAAAACACAATATGATAAGTATATCTCTACTTTGTGATGATGGATATACTGTTGATTTTACTAATAATTGTTGTACTTTTTCTAAAGATAAACTGTTTAAATTCAAAGCAATAAGAACTGAAAATGTCTATACTTTGGATTTAAATTCCTTGTGTAAACAACAAGTAAACTTCTTGACTGCTAAAGTAAGTGAATCCTGAATCTATCATAGGAGACTTGGTCATTGAAATGTATATGTTTTTCATAAGTTATCTAAGAAACATTTAGTTTCTGATTTACCTTGTCTCAAATTTGAAAGTGACAGATTTTGTGATGCATGTCAAATTGGTAAGAAACACAAATCATCTTTCAAATCTGTTAATAAGGTTGTTACATCTAAACCTCTAGAACTTATTCATATGGATTAGTTTGGACCTTCAAGAGTAGAAATCTTAGCTGGTAAATTATATGTATATGTTTTTAGTTGATGACTATTCAATATTTATGTGGATTTTCTTTTTGAAATTTAAAAATGAAGCTTTTACTTTATTTAAAAGGTTCAGAAAATTTGTTCAAAATGAAAAAGGTTTCAATATTATCTCATTGAGAAGTGATCATGGTGGAGAATTTGAGAATCTGGAGGCCACATTATCAACCTTACATTTGGCGTAGGAAATTTTGACAGACGATATTTATGTTCAACGATCAGTAAGCTGATTTCTGGGCGGATTTCAAGCCAGATTTAAAGTCGTTTTTAAAGAATGATTTTGACTGATATAAATCCATTTTATTAATGGATTTAAGATTGAATTAAAAGATTCTTTTTATGCCCATTCTTAAGGGAAGTTACAACTACTCTGTAAATTCAAATTTTTGAATATCACGAATTAGAAGGCGACTTTTATGGATCTAAATATGCCGGAAATATGTTTTATTATATATTTTCCCTCTGAAACACCAGGTACATGAGGATGTGATGATCTAATATTGAAAAAGGTGGAAAATAGAGATTTAAACTATTCACGATTGATCTACTGATTCAAAATGAGCATAAAAGCTCTGTTTGTTCAAGAAGAAGGAACTCGATAGAAGATTCACCTGTTCTACATTGAATATCTACTGTGGATCTAATACTTATGAGGTTGTGAACTATATCTCTATATCTACTACAACTGGATCAAATCTGAACTGCTTCATCTTGAAGATCAATATTTCTAGAGACGTCGATCCATCTGCTATTAATTGCATTTTGTTGCAATTGTGAAGATCAACTGGAAATTTATTTCTGATTTTTTTATTATTCTTGAGTAACCAGATTCTCGTTCTAAGCTGTGTAGGTTCATGTTTGAACTAGAAGGCTTTGTTTCGCCTTGGATTGTAAAGGTATCAACTGCCTGTACTTAGTTGTGAATCGGACTGTGGAAAAGAGGACCAGATAGTGAAAATAACCAATCTTGTGGAGTAAAGAATTGGTGGAGTGGACTAGGGTCTTTCTGTTTCCCGAACCACTATACATCTCTGTGTTCTTGATTTTACTTTTTCTGATGCATGATCAAATCTGATAAAGTATAAAGGATAGAACTCGTTCAAGAAAAGAGTTTTCAAAAAATTGCAAAATACACAATTCACCCCCCTCTTGTGTATAATCTATAGATTCAGATCCAAAAATATTGATGTAAAATCATATTAAACTATGGTTTCAATATTTATGACACGTAAGAGTAGATAAACCATGCATCTGACATGTGGTGTGCTCAGAATGACCCAATAAGTTGTGTGAAAAATTATCAATGTCTTTAAAAACATGTGTCTGTGGATCAAATACATGAAACATCCATAAGAGGGATGTAAAATAACAATATAGTGATCATACAATTATTTTTTAAATGTAGGTATTGATGCCAAATCAATCAAAGTTTCATTTTTCTTTAGATGCTTGTAAATGCATTTTTAGTGTTTTAAAATACTAACCCCTGAATGTAATAGTAAAAACAACAAAAAATGATTTCAGATTGATGTGAAATTAGGGTAAAACTATGGTTCAATTTTTATGTGATGTGTATGAGTAGGAAAAGCATCCAAATGACATTCGATTATCTTATAATAACACAATAAGTAGTTTTAAAATATATTAATATATTTAATAACATGAATCACTGGGTCAAAACCAAGAAAATATAATCAGAGGTCTATGATATCGTTGTGAATTAAAGGTAGATTTTTTGGAATTGTTGGGACTGAAACCATATCAGTCTAAGTTTTGGTTTTCGTGAGATGCCCATAAACAGTTTTTTTGTGTTTTAAAACACTAAAACATGTGTGAAACTTTAAAAATCATAAAAAGAACCTTATATTGTCTCAAAATCATAGAAAAAACGTGGTTGAATTATTTTTTACATATTTCAGTAGATAAAATGTCCATATAACACATGGTGTGCTCAGAATAAACCAATAAGAATTTTTTAAATATACCAATGCCTTTAAAAACCCGCGTCAATGGGTTCAAAGCCAAAAACATTCTATCGGAGTGTCGTAAAGTAATATTAAAATGAAATTAGTCTAATTTTTGAAAATATTGAACTTACGCTGCATCAATATGAGTTTTGGTTCATCATGGATTCCTTTAAATGCATTATTAGTGTTTTAAAACACTAAAATTTGCATCTGACTGTAAAAAACATTGAAAATGACCTCAACTTAATGTGAAATCATGGGAACACTATGGTTGAATTAGTTTTTATTTTAATGAGTAGACAACACATCCATTCGACACGTGGTGATCTTAGAATAAACTGATAACTAGTTTTAAATGATATCAAAGTATTTTAAAACATGTATTAGGGAGTCAAAACACAGAAAAAAGCATCAGAGGGTGATTAAATCATAGAACAATAATTTTAGATCTATTTTTGAAATAAAATATCCAACACCACATCAATCCATGTTTTGGTTTTCCCGAGACACCCATAATATCATTTTTAGTGTTCTGAAACACTAAAACATATGTGTAATGGTAAAAAGCATCCCAAATAACCTTCGATTAATGTGAGATCTTTCAAAAACTATGGTTGATTTATTTTTAATGTGTATGAGTAGAAAACACATCCATCCAATGTTAGGTGGGCTTATAATGAACCAATAATAAATTTTAAAAGATATAAAAATCTTTAAAAATTTACATCTAATAGAATTTTGAGTATTCATAGAGGGTATATTCAAGAAACTGCTATTTTGTGGTCTTTATTGATGGTATTAGTGACCAATAAATGGAATTCACACTAAATTTCCACCATTATCCACTTTTCCCTCTAATATTATCATGTTTTCCCTTCTCAATCTTCACTATTCCCCTCCCGAATCAATCGCTACCCCTATCTTGCATGCCTTACGTCAAGTTCCCCCGCCATTTGTCATTAAAAATTCCCCAACCATTCATCACCCCCACTATCCCCACACCTTTCAATATTTACCACCATCGAGCCCCCATACACCATTTCCCCAAACCACCCATACTCACCATCGAGTGACTCCCACTCTTTACTGTCGAGCACCCCTCCCACACTATTGGGCCCTCCCACACTGTCGGGTCCTCCCACACTGTCGATTCCTCATCCCAGCCCACCCTTTCTTAATATTTCAACCTACCCCATTATTTACCATATTCCATCAAGTGCTCATCACCCCACCATCGATCCTCTTCTGCCTCTAAGGTCTTTTCCCTTGGGTTTCCAAGATCCCCACCCTGTCGTCACCCCATATGTTGCTGATCCGCAATCCTCTACCGTCGTGCCCCACTACACTGACATCTAACAACCAAGATATTTTTATTTTCAGTCTATTCTTCAAATAAAATGTGGGAATTTTCAACTTCAATTTCTATCAGGGTAATATGTCTCCATTCATATAGTTATAACTATTCTATCTGTTTTCTAGAACTACTGTTGTAGGTGCTAATAAAAATAGGATTTCATATATTGTAGTGATTAGTTATATATTCATCTATGTGTGATAATAAATGCTATAATGTTTCATATTATAACTACTGTTTCTTTTTGCAGAAATAATTCTAGGTAGATTCAATAAGATTAAATTAATTTTTTTACCAATGTTTATATGTTATGGTTCTATTTTAAAAAATTCATAGAATACAAAAAATTATGCAGATCAATATGGTTTTCACATGTTTCATACATATTATTCCTATTTCCTTAAGAAATCCATGCATTTACTAATAAAAATTTAGGTTTCTCTATATATATTTTTTCATTTTCAAGTCATTCCATAACTTTTATGAATTTTTTATTTAAATCAAAATGGTTAATTAAATTGAGTATATTCCCATAAATACCCAAATATTAGAGAACGCTGGTATGAATTTAAACATCACCCATATCATGGTTATACCTATGTTATATATTTCATAACCCTTTGTTGCTTTAAGAATGTTAGGTTTTGTCTTCCACATAATAATTCATTGTACAATGTTATCTATTATATGTTTCTTTCAAAGAAAGCATATCTTCATCCATATTTGATAAACAAGGAATAATCAATGTCATTATTTTCAAATAAATCCATGAAATCATATAAAAAAACGATACAATGAAATGAAAATTTTTTGTGTAGAAAAAACTTCAATCCAAGGTAGTTTTTAGTCAGGATTTCCCAAAAATGAACTAATTTTATTTTAAAAAACTAAAAACATGCATTTAAGGGTTAGATCAATAGAAAATGATCTCTATATGATATGAAATAATATGAAACCATTTTTTTTAGAATGTATGAGTACACGAGACATAAATCAGACAAGTGATCTACTAGGAATGACTGGATATAAAAATGTTAAAATGTTTGATGCCCATTAAAAAGACATGCTCGATGTTTAAAGACAACTGAAAAACCTCGGAATTCCTTGAAATAAAACTATAACCACCATTTAATGAAATTTTAAAGGTTCAAGTATATGTAACGTAAATCAATTGTTCTATGTGGCTGGGATGACATAAGACTCATGTTTTCCATTTTATAACACTAAAACATGTGTTTCTGAGTCAAATCCATATGAAATAATCTTGAAATGTTGTGAAATCAGGGGAAAACCTTATTATTATTATTATTATTATTCATATGTATATTTTTTTGAAACATCAATCAGATGTGTGGTTCTCCTAGAATAATTGAATAACTATTTTTATAGGTTTAAATCCCTTTAAAAACGTGTATTTGTGGTTCAACACAAACTAAGAGACCACTAAATGAGAAAAAATTAGTGAAAAAAACCATATAATGAAATGCGAAATGGTCGACCACGTGAAATGTCAATCCAAGGTGTTGTTTGATAAAGATGACCCAAAATTCACTTTTGTTAATTTGAAATTCCAAAACATGCATTTAAGAGTCAAATCCATAGAAAATTATCTCATAATGGAATGAAATCCTAAGAAAACAATGTCATTAATATTACTTATGAGTATGAACAGACGACATGTCAATTAGACATGAAGTCTTCCAAAAATGACAAAATATAATGTTTTTAAAGGTTTGAAGCTCTTTAAAAACATGTGTCCGTGGGTCAAAACCAACCTAATGATCCATGAATTCCATGAGATATGATGAAAAATACCATACAATGAAATTTAAAATGGTCCATTATATGGATCCTCAATATTTGTTTTCATATTTTCGGGATGACATGAAACACACTTTTTCTATTTTAAAATGTCAAAATGAACGTTTAAGGTTCATATCAACAGAAAAAAAATCTCAAAATAATGAGAAATAATAGTAATATCATGTTATTTTTATTTTTAATGTTTATGAGAATACATAATTTCAATCAGAACATTAGACTTCCAAAGATGATAAAATATGTTGTTTTAAAAGGTTTTATTCCCCTAGAAAACATGCATTTAAAGATAAAAATCGACTAAAAGACCTCCAAATGATGTAAAATTATTCAAAAAATGTTTCACAGTGAAATGTGAAATGGTTGAGTAGATTTAATTTCAATTTAATGGTCCATTTGACATAGATGACCAGAAAAACATTTTTATTGTTTTAAATGACCAAAACGTTTTCTTTAGTATCAGATCTATAGAAAAAGAAATCATAATGATATGAAATATTATGAAAATTATGTTATTATTATTTTTGATGTGTACGAGTGGAAGACATATCAATCATATGTGTGGTCTAACCATAATGTATGAATATGTATCTTTTATTGGTTTAATGATATTTAAAAACATGTGTTTTGGCTCAAAATCAATTGAACAACCTATGGATGCCATTTTAAAATGAAAATTACCAAATAGTGAAATTTGAATCGATTTCACATATGTAACTTCAATTTGAGGTGTTGTTTGGATAAGATGACCAAAATTCAATTTTGTTTTTTTAATATAAAAGTATGCATTTAATGATCATATGAAATAGATAATTAAATCAAAATGATTTGAAATCATAGTAAAACCATATTATTATTGATTTTGATGTGTGTGAGTATATGAAACATCAATGTGATGTTTTTTATATCTATAAAAAACTATACTTTGAAATTTTAAATGATCGAGTACACAAAATTTCAATATAAGGTTCCGTTTGGACAGGTTGACCTGAAATACACTATTGTTGTTTTAAGACACTAAAACCTTCATTTAATTATCAGATCCATACATAATGAACTAATAATTTGTTGAAATCTTAATAAAACCATTTAAATATTATTTTTGACATGTACAAGTATAAAAACATCAACTAGGCATGCAATCTAACTAGAATGACCAAATATGAAATTTTTATAGGATTTTCATCTTTTATATATATGCCAATGGGGTTAAAACAAACCAAAATACCTATAAATATACTAAAATAGACAAAACAAAGTATAGTGAAATGGGAAGTTATTGAGTATGAAGAATTTAAATCCTATGTGTTGTTTGACTGGGATGACCCGAAACACATTTTTTGGTATTTTAAAACCCTAGAATGTGTTTTAATGATGAAGTCCATAGAAAAGGAATTCAAATTTTTTTAAATCAATAAAAAACTAATTATTTTTTTTAATGTGTATGAGTAGAAAAAAATAATGATTCATGTAGTCTAACCATAAAAAAATATGGTTCTTAATGGTTTAACACCCTTAAACATGTGTTCCCATGTTTAAAAACCGACCGAACAATCTCTAAATGCCATAAAGTCATATCAAAAAAATTGTACAATGAAATGTGAAATGGTTGGGAAGGGATAAATTTAATCTAAGTCATTGTTTGGCTGGGATGACCCAAAATAGATTTTTTTTTGTTTTACAATGACCAATACTTGTGGTTAAGGGTGATATCTATGGAAATAAGAAATTAGAATGTTTTGAATTTCTATCAAATCCATGTTATTATTATTTGTGACATTTATTAGATGATATCATGTTAATAAGAAAAAAAGTGTGACCAAAACGACTTAATATTCTATATTTAATGGTTTGACGTGTTTTAAAAACATGCGTATGAGGGTTAAAACTAACTGAACAACCTTAAATTACCTTGAAACAAAATAACTTTACAGTGAAATTTGGAATGGTTGAGAAGAAGGGATGTAAATCCAAGGTTTTCTTTATCTAGGATAACCTAAAATGAATTTTTTGTTTTCAAAAACCAAAAAATTAATTTCATAGTCAGATCCATAGAAAAAAATCTCAGAATGACAAGAAACCATAGGAAAACTATGTTGTTGTTATTTTTGAAATGTATGAGTAGGAGAAACATAATTCAAATATGTGGTCTTCTCAGAATGATTGAAAAAAAGATTTATGAATCTGGGATATTACATATTATGTAAATATTTATTGAGTTTTCATATTATCATATTTTTTTGGTATATTAAATTGTTTTTTATTTTTTAATTGAAATGTTTTATGGATATTACATGAGAGTTGGAATTTCTCATGTCAGGGCACCCTAGAGCGACCACTAACTAGAATTAACTATTTTTACCCCTATAAAAATTTCCAAATAAAGGTCTCTATTGGTGCTTGGGTCTTGCCTATAGGGGCCCCAGTGGTCGGTCGCTGTAGGAAGTAGTGACGGGCCAAAAGTATCTTCCATATGGCACTTTTTGGTTGTCCACTACATGCATTTAGTGAATACTTTTGTAGTCATTGTAATACTTTTCTAGTTATGGTTAGGGGATCAAAACAAGGACAATGGAATTGGAGGGCTATGAAATAATAAAAAATATGTGTGGATAAATTTTTGAATTATAGGAACTGATATCATGCTAATCCAACTTTTGGTTTTCCTAGGATTCCTATAAATGCATTTTTAGTGTTTTAAAATACTAAACCTTGAATGTAATGGTAAAAAATTAAAGAAATCTCATATTGAAGGGGAATAATTAGAAAATATTATCTTTATTATTTATGACTTTTATGAGTATAAAACATATCTAGATGATGTGCTATGTTTTTGGAATGATTCAATAAACTATTTTAAAATAAATCAAAATCTTTGAAAAACACTTTTTAGGGGGTCAAAACATTCCAAATGACACTGGAGAGCTATGAAATAATCATTATAACCATATTTTAATAATTTCAAAAAGAAATCAATGCATTTAAACCTTCTAGTTGTCTTATTCCAATATCATAATTCAACTCTTCCAAATATCGTCATTCTTAACAATAACCATCACATGTACATTCCTAATTTTACATACTCCCAACAATAGTTTTTCGTGGATGAAAATATTCTGGTGGCTGCAATATTTATCTTCTTGGTTATGATTTTATTTCTTAAAAATGTATATATTTATTTTTCCTATCAATACTTTCATGTGTTAATTCATAAAAATCTCTCTCATTTGATTATGCTATATAAAACTACATAGAACTCATCGTACCAATTATCATGGAATAACATCACAGATTTCACTATATATATTTATTAGATATCTATGTAGTTCCTCATTTTGAGAAGCTTTTATTCTGATGTAACTTCTAATTCTAGTGTTCATTATCAATTAGTTCATTAGATACTTTTCATTCCCTCTATGTGTTCTAATGGGGTTTTTACCTCAAACAAACTCTATCTTAAAATATATTTTGTTCATATAGTAGCTAAAATAATATCTTCCAAATGAATCCTCAACAAAAATGATATAGGTCATCCAACTGTATGAATCCAAAATACATTTTCAAACTTTTGGTTTCCTTTCAACCCAATTAATGTACAATAAGATCTTTTTGTCTTTTAGTGTTCCACATTCAGTGAACTCAAACCCTTCTTAATCAAATACACCCAACTCAGCCCAGTGTTTGTGCATCAAAATATTCCGATTTTGAGTTTTTACCTCATCAAATTTTGAAAATAATTTTTTTAATTGATCATAACATTGCTGGTATGATCACAACATCCAAGGAATTCACTATTTGTCATGAAGAACTTCTCATGTAAAACATCTCAATATGATAAATTCATAAGTATTTGTATTTATCCTAAACTCATATTTATATTTTTATGTAGTTATGAAAATATCCTCATGATTATGGTATTATTTATGTTTATTTTATAAATATTTTGGTTTTTAAACCCCACATGTATCTAATAAATATTTTCACCATATAATTATCTCTCTTTTTCTTATTTAGTTTTGTATCAGCTCAAATATATATCTTCCCTTATTTATTTTGATAATAAAAAAATTTATGAATAAATTAAATTCACTACCAAAATTATTCTTCATAAAATATAGTTTATAGTGCTTCTTCATTCTTCAGTCCTTGTCAAGAAATCAATATGTTTTAGTGTAAACAATAATCAGATTTATATGTGTCTTTTAGTAACTTCAATGGAGATATATCCATCCTTCAGAAGCACTTCCTCCACTAATATTCTATAATTTAAGTTACACTATACTTCTTTCTTCCATTATGATTATTCAGCCTTCCTCAAGTGTTAATATCAATTACTAGAAATTGTATCTATGGTGTCTTTTATTCTAATGGTTTCAGCTTCTAGAGTTGATGAATGCATTTTTTTAACACCTATAGGAAGATTCACTTTCGAATTCACAACACATTTTCTTTACTTTTTATTGACAAAAAATATAGTACTTCATTATCACCATCCATGGGGTAGTCTAATCTCTCCATTTGGATTTGTTTTCAATAACAAATTTGTTGTAATTTCAATGAGTTTCCTCCCCTACTTATTAACAATAAAATCAAATTCATCTATGTGGGGGAAAATTATTAATTCTATTTCTCTCCCTTGTAAATATGAATTTAAGACCACATTATTGACATCATGGGTTGATGTAATAATATTATTCACACTTTTTCCTTCTCCCCACTTATATTTCATTAGAGACTAATTTGGTATTCATATTAATTATTTTTACTACTGGCAGCCGTTTAAAAAACTAATACTTTATAGAGGCGGTTATGTAAACGTCCATGTATTTCACAGTCAATAATAATTTAGCAGGGTTTATAATGTTTATAAGAGATTTTTATATCACTACTAGAAATTTAAGCTATAGCCATAGACATATAGCCATGGTTTTATTGGTTTGTGGCTACATCTTCCTAATTTCCACTATTTAATTTAATAATCGTGGCTATAGCGAGTGTTTTCCTTTTTGGTATCGGGGTCCCTGATTCGCTTCTCCAAACTTCTTCTCCTCCCATCTTCTTCTCCTCTTGGGTTCTTCTCATCCTGATGAGTTCTTCTCTCCAACCTCTCCTGACCGTGTCGCTCTCCTCCCCGAGCTCACCTAACCACAATGCCCTACTCCCCCAATGACTTCTCCTCCCCGATGGTTTCTCCTCACCGTGGCGGCCTCCTCTCCGACGAACTCTCTCACTGTAGCACCATCATCCCGACGACCTCTCTCACAGCAGTAACCTCCTCCTCGGAAACCACTCTCACTGAGGTTTCCACCTCTCTGAAGACCTATCACCACGACACCCTCTTCCTGGATTCTAATTCACACAGGTATTTTATAACATATTATTTCATCAATGTTCTAATTTAAAGGTTATACTGTGATTTGGATTTCATGTGATGGTTGTTTAGATCCGCCTTCATCATGTATTTATAGAAGACATGGGTAGATTATAAGTAGAAATTTAAGGCATATTGATGTGATGATGTTGAACATATAAGGGAACCAAACACAGTGATGGTGATAAAAGAATTATTGATAATAAAATATATGTGTTTCTTTTGTTCAGATATATGGATTCCAATTCATATAAATCATCCAATGTAACCATACATAGTAATATGATTACTGGGAATCAAATTTCAACCCTCATTATGATGTGTTATTTACCAACAAGAATTTTAAAGGGATTATACCTCATGAAAATAAGAGATATCCCCTATTAAACTGAATTTATTTGAATGGATTCAGTATACATGGTGATGTTTACCCTCCTTCACATGGTTATAATCTTTCATCTTACTGACTCTCATATCCCCTTGATTTTATTCAAACATTGATTTCTAAAGACACTCATTTTTTTAACCACAGCTCCATGGGTTATCCTATATGTTGGTTAACTCCCCTTGAGATCTATAAGTTTTAAATATTTTCCACCAACCAATTGATCAAATTTAATTGAGCACACCCATATCCTCCTTGAATTCTCTCACAAGTGGTTGGATCTACAAGTGGGACTTATGACCTAGAGGTAACTTCTTCAATGAATGTGCATGGAATTTTTAGGTTAGGAGGATATAATCATAATTCTCTAACCAGTTACTTGTTATATATCTTTATGAGGTAGTATGGACTTCCCATTTCATCATGTATCATAAATAAAAACTTATAGAGATAATTATCCATTGGTTTCCTAGAACTAATTCCTTCCTTTTATCCCATGGAAATGTATGGAATGATGTTTGGGATTTTTATTGATTGGGTGAAATACCTCCTCTTTGGGAGATGTATAAAGAAAATATTCTAGTTAAAGATTTTTAGGATGACACCTCACGAGATTTGATATTGGAAAGGGATGTTCTCAACATTGTTAAGGATAAGTTAAGGAAGGATCTGAACCTACAATCACTTGTTTATTTTAAGGATTGGATTAATATATTTCTATACCACAACAGGTCTCGTCCAATTGCTATACACCCTTATCGATGCTCTTCATAATAGGTTCCCGATAGAACAAGATTTTATTTGGCCATCCTTGAAGCAAGGGAGTATACCACATGGGGATAATTAATGAGACTAGAGGTATCCCCAAGCCTTCCGCTCAAGGGGTTTATATCCATGTTTTTGAATAGATGGATTTTCCTACATGGGGACACATTATTGGGAATTCAAGCAATCATATTGGTTATGGTAGTCCTATTGGGATAAGGGTGCCTTCTTAATCAAGTAATGATGAATCTTGGATGCCTTTATCAACTCCATATTCATATTAGGTAAGGAAACATCCCTTACTGGATTGGAGGACCCTTCTAGTTCTTATTTGGTTAGATAGGAGAGCATTTCCGGTGTTACAAATTTCATAACACTAAAGGAATCCTTGATGATTTGATCTATTCTCGGATTATTAATGTTTCAAGGGTCGGGGTGATGCTGCTAGGTTGTTATGAGGTTATTGTCATGTTGATACAACATTATCATTTCAACTTCATTCCCTATCCCACACCATCTGGAATAATTTTTGATAATGGAAGGGGATCTCTGGATGAGAGGTCATACAATATTTATATATAGGATGGGTTTATTATGGTTACTTAGAAGAGATAACTAAATACAATGCATAATACCCCTATATGTTTTTTTTCTAGTTTATTTTCACTCAAAGAGTTTCTCCTCTCCCATAAGATGCCACAAGAGTCGAACAACATCCTGGACTTATCCACCAAATTCTTTTGATATTGGCATGTGAAGAAAAAAATGTTGAGATTATTATTCTACTGGTTTATTCACCTATACTAATGTATTATGACTATGCCTAGGTTTGGGTGGAAGATTATTTGGGTGGTTTATTGAATCAACTGATCCATTAGGTAGACAAGACTTGTGCTTCACGGAACCCCTTATCTGTAGTAGAAATGGTGTTTACTCAGGACTTGGGTGAGCCACCAAAGATGTTTTATCATCATATTGATGAACATCCCATTAGAGGGAAATATTTTTTGAGGGGGATGGTCCCTTAATATCAGTGATGGAAGATGTGTAAATTGTGAGGAGAGAACATAAAACATATTCTCTTGCTTCTTCATCTTCTCAGATAATCATTCTTACTTTTGGCATACCCACCCAACTGGTTACATAAACCCATGTATCATTAAGGCATATATGGCATAAAATCAATTCCCTAATTACTAAGACTCCCTTGGAGGAGTTATTTGGCCAATAAGAACACCTACACCAGCTTTTTCACGATATGGGTCAGGTGGATTTGATTACCAACCATTGTATGATATCAAGAGAAAATTTTTCCTAACCCTACAAAAATTGGTTAGCAATTATGGGGACTTTCATAGTTTTGATGATGGGACTCCGCTGGCCGAATTAATAAGGAAATCTTCAAAGGTTCTTGAACAGATAAGTTAGATAATCTATCAGATGCATGCCCATATTGATGATTTTACCACTCAGATAACAAAATAGGAGGACATCGTATCTCACTTAAATTATAATATTATGACTTCATTATCATTATTAGAGACTAATCTAAGTAAATATTATGATATTTCATCTTTTATCAAGACTCTTCATTTATATGAATTTTTTTATTCCAACCCTATTTGGAGTAAATCATACTATATTTTTTATAAGAGGACAAGAAGATCTCAAATTTTTAATTGTAGAGATGATAATTCTTTCCCATATTTATTTCATTAGTTTTATTATCAATAAAGGTTATATTGAAACATTGAATTTTGAAATGAAATATGTAATGATAAAAAATCCGAAGTGGGAGATTGAAGATCCCAATTGATTTATTGAATTTTAATTTTATATTAATAATTTTATTCAATGAAAAATTCGGAATTTTTAATTATGATTATTTTTGAACTACTTATTATGTCAAAGTCATTATCTAATTACACTAGGAGAAGTGCACATTATTTACAACATTTTAATATGGAATATTAATATTATAGATGATCATATTTTTGTTGTTTTGTATTTGATGGTGATAAATGGATTGAGATTGTATTCAATATTTTAGAATATGATTTAAAACAAAATAGTGATCCTTTATTAGAAAATGGGCTCAACCGTAGGCTAACCAAGGACAACCACTTCTTAAGAAAGAAAGAATGTTTAATCACCCAGCCCATTGTAGGCAGTGAGAGTTCATAACACTCACATGGAGTGCCAAAGGATTGTGGAATTCATAGTTCCATCATGGATGTGCTTTGGTTTGATCATTTATGAGGAGTGGGTATGTGGTATAACATAGGGAGGAATGACCATATAAAGCCCATAGTGTGTGAAAGTGTATCAATGTGTCAACCCCAATTCCATCTCGAATGCTGGGAGACACACCTATGTATTACTAAGGAGTAGCATTCTGAGAGAATTATTGATTTTGGAAAAGTTATATGTGGAACACTTTTCATCCACTTAAAATGTTGCATATATAACTCCATCTATTTGATATGTTTTATTTGAGCTATATGGTCAAGAAAATAAGTTGTATTCTTCTTTAAGATTCATCAATGAATCTTTAATACACAGTTCTTCATGTCATAATGATTAGTGATCAAATTCATCTCGTCTAATACTAATAGGGGATGAATATGGTTGTAAGATTCCACAAATTAAAAAACTGAAGTTAGTGGTGTATTTTATTATTAGAAACGGTGAATAGAAAACTGTGGCAGTGAGATTTTTTTTACAAAGATGGTGTCTTTCATAATTGAAAAGATTTAAGTGGAGTAGTTCATATATATTATAGTCTGTGCCCAAATGAAGTGAGGATAATTCTATGGAGTATTCTCCATTAATACCCCAACATGCTCGTTTCTTGGGTAAAAATGTAAGAATATCCAAGAGATAATTTGGAAGAGATGAGATTGAAATAGGGAAAACAAGAAAGGTCAATATATGTGTATGGTTTCTATGAATTCATACAGATTATTTATATACATTCGTGTTTTTGTTATCATGGTTTGATTACACAATCCAGTGTATGGTCCTCACTATATTTTAGGAGGGACATGAAGTAGTTTCCACATATACATCAATTACGTGAGGTATATTAGTGCGAGCACAGTTGTATGAGAGGGGGAAGGACGAGACATCATGTATTCTATTATTCTATACCTGAATGTTAAAATATATTGATCAGATTAAATGTTACTGTATAAATTCTTCAGGATGGAGAAAAATAGTGACGTTATTGTTAAGCAGTGAGTTTGGTGAAGAGTACAAGAAATAAAATACATAAAAAAATATGAATTAATGAGTTTGTTTTCATGAAAATGAAAGTAATTCATTCATTATAAGTGAGTATATTATTAATTTTTGTATCTAAATGCATTAAATTGAAGGGGGGGTGCATTGTTTCTTACATTAATGTGGTTTGAGAAAAGACCATGTGATATATTTTTCATAAATTTTGTGTGGTGTTTTGAGACTAATATGGTGGTAGTATCATAAGGTTTCAAACATGATAATTTAGTGATTATGTGAGGCTAAAACATCAGGAGAAGAAATAATATTTTCCTGATCATGGGTTCCCTTACCTAATTGATCATACACAAGCGATTATTAACAAAATCTACATAAATGGTTTGTTTCTGTTGAATGTATTTGAAGTTGTACATTAGCAAATCAAATATATAAATACCATTGAGGAAGATCATAAAATAATAATATAATTGATCAAGATAAGAATAATAACCTTGTGAATAGGGGGGATAGTTATTGAAGAGGCTCGACACTGGGGGTTATAACCATTCAAATGTTTTGGGTCTAACTAAAGGAGGAAAAAGAGTTGAATCACTGGGGGTATAATTATGATCAAATGGAGTATTAAATAATGGGAGTATAACCTTTTGATTCATAAACCATTATAATTAATAATAAGATTATTATAGATAATATATAATCGGGGTATGTATAACTTGTTTTAGAAACAGGTAAGTGTTAGTATTGAACAATATAAAAATATTTTTTGTTATATTTCATTTAATTTTTTCATTTCATATTAGGTCCACTCATCTTCATAGGTGATAGATGTCCAAAATCCGAAGGGGGTAGGGTGGCTGGGGGCAGGTCTGCAGGGCAGGGGGCAGGGCAGAGGGGGGAGGGTGGATGGGGGCAGGGGGTAGGGGGTAGGCTGGAGTGAAGAGAGTATTGAATATTAGAGAGAGGAATATGATAAAACTGTAATGAAGTGAAAGAGAAGTAGAAGGGAGGTTGGTGCCAAGGCAATCATCAAAGATCAGATGCAGTGAAGAAGGAAGAGGTGGGAGACAGTCTATGAAGCTACAGAGGCACCAATCCGAGTTTTGTTCATCCAATGGTGATATCATCACATTTTCTTAGGCCTTTAAGCCATCTTTGAAAGGGTAGTGAGCTCCCAAAATAGAGTGGGTGTGCCCCATTTAGGTAGAATGTCTGCACTGTGTAAAAAAGAAGTGAGCCTAACATGAACAAACTTTGAGATTTGGGTTGTACAGAAAATGGTTTTAGTGATTTGTGTGAGGATCTGTGGAATCACTCACACATTAGATGCAGTCCAGCATTGGGATGAACCAAGTAAATTGATTTAGTATCCTTTTCTTGTTTGGTTTTCTGCACCGTATGACTACTTTGATATAGATATGATCATTATGCTTAAAAGGTGCACCTAATCACCTGTGAACAAAATTTGTTAAACAATAAGAGGGACTAATGAATGAAAAAAGTGTAAAAGCTTCAATGTGGGTGTGGCACTGACACTTCCATTATCGGTGATTATCGGTGGTTTCAATGTTATATTAACAACACTATTCAAGTGACCTGGGTTGTTATCAGTGAATTCAATGTTATCCTTGGAACCAGTGAAAATCTAGGGCCCTTGCACTCAAAAAATTACATTAAAGATTTTAATCACTTTATTGATGATAATAACCTTATTGAGATTAATTTGTTCAAGGGTGCGTGTAGGGGGGGTTTGTCTAGGGAGGGGGTTGTTGGGTGGGGGTCTGTATCAGAAGGAGGGGGTGTCTTCTTTAATATGTCCTTTGAAACTTAGTAATTTACAATGTCGTTTCTGATTATTTAATGTTATCTAATGAGGAATAGAGTTATGGGAATCTGATGTTGATTTTGTTTCTTTTTAGGTACTTCAATGAAAATATCCAGCTTGAGTGAAAAATATAAGAGGGTGTTTGGCTCATTAAAAAGAAGAAAACTGCATCATATCATTACAGGGGAGTACTTAATTTGGTTTTTACTTATTTAGAACAATTAATTCATGGTTCCACTTATTGGAACTCTTGCATGTATGTGAATGTGCATATTCCCAGTGGGGGAGCATCAACTTTTAGTTAGAAAGCTCCAAGAGCCGAAGTGGACAGTTTGGTTCCAACTTGAGGTAGGATCCATCTTTTTTCCTCTTCAATTCAAGAATGATTTAAATTGAATTTAGATTATTTCTTAATTTTGTTTAATTATATTTAATTTCATATCTTGAATATGTTTTCTTTAATCTAATTGTTTCTTTTGATAAATAAAGTCATGTTTTTATAATAAAACCCCTCCAACGGAGGTGCGCTGTCTGCGAAAACTCACAGTGATAGTTATGTTGATATAGTTGCTTAAATTATTGCATTTGATTTGTGCTGAATATGTTTTAGAACAAATGTTAAGTATAATTAAATTAATTGTGTGATAAAGCAATGCCATGATTTTATAATAAAACCCCTCCAATGGAGGTGCGCTATATTCTAAACCAAAGAGTTGTGATAGTTATTTGTGTCATGCTTATAGTTGGTTTGAGTCTTTCATATGCCACTTGTTGGTGTTTGTTTTGTGGCTAGTTAGTTTTTGTTTTCTTTGAATAATATAAATTAGATTATCGTACTCGTTTAATTCAAATGACATTGCCCGAGTAGGCATATGCCATGACCATGACACTTTGCTTTTCACGCATTAAATATTATAAATAAAATTTCAATGGTTAGGGAATGTGAATAAATTTGTATATGGTATGTGTAGGGTGTATTATTCTTTTTCTTCATTTTCTTTCCCTTTAGACGTTGTGTCTCTGACAATCTCTTATTATAGCATATTATATAGTTCATATGTTCTATCATCTTCCGGTGGGGCGATGGTTGGAATGTTTCCCCACCTCCTCCCGCTCCCTTCACTCTTGGCCAGAAGATACTGGCCCGCAGATGTTGCTGGAAAGGGCCAACATGGCGCGGTCATGCCACGGTCACGCCGCGGTCAACCCGCGGTCACGCCGCGATCACGCCGCGGGCACGCCGAGGTCACACTGCAGCCACACTGCGGTCACGCCATGGTCACGCCGTGCTCACGCCACGGTCACGCCGCTGTCACGTCGTGATTTGGCCTTGCTCTAGGACGACACCCCATGTCAGTTCACAGGGATAGTATTCTATGAGTCTTGTGATCAATGTTGAGACTAACTAGTCACAATTTCTACTATCGGGGTGACAGCCAAAATGTTGCCCCTTCTACTCCCACTCCCTTCACTCCTGGTCAGAAGATGCTGCCCCGCGGATGTCGCGGGATAGGGACAACACGCCCGGTTACGCCGCGGTCAGGCCACAGTCACACCGCGGTCAGGCCGCGGTCACGCCGCGGTCACACCATGGTCATGCCACGGTCACGCCACGATCATGCCGGGGTCACACTGTGATTCGGACCTGCTCCAAGATGACACCCTGTGGAAGTTTGTAGTGATAGTATTGCACGAGTCTTGTGATCAATGTTGAGACTGACTAATCACAATTTCTGCCGGTGGGGTGACAACCGAAATATTTCCCCACCACCTCCCGCTCCCTTCACTCCTGGCTAGAAGATGCTGCCACGAGGATGTCACTGGACCGGGCCAACATGACATGGTCAAGCCGCGGTTACGCTGCGGTCACACCCCAGTCCCGCTGAGGTCACCCCGCGGTCACACTACGGTCACGCCACGGTCACGCCACGGTCACGTTGTGGTCACGCCATGGTCAAGCCGCAATTTGGTTTTGCTCGAGGGTGTCAACCCGCGGTAGTTTGCATTGATAGTATTATATGAGTCTTGTGATCAATGTTGAGATTGACTAATCAAAATTTCTGCCGACGGGGTGAAGACTGGAATGTTCCCCACCTCCTCCAACTCCCTTCGCTCCTAGCCGGAAGATACTGCCCTGAGGATGTCGCTGGATCGGGCCAACACGACGTGGTTATTCTGCGATCAGGCTGCGGTCATGCCACGGTCATGCCACGGACACGCCGCAGCAATGCCGTGATTGGGCCCTGCTCCAGGACGACACCCCCACAACGGTTCACAGTGATAGTATTCAATGAGTTCTGTGATCAATGTTGAGACCAAATAATCACAATTTCTGCCAGCAGGGGTGGTGCAAGGGGGTCCAGTAGTGGGGGGGGGGATTCTGTCCAGGGGGTCCAAGTGTGGTGTCTGTCTAGGGGAGGGGGGTGTCCAGGAGGGAGAGAGAGTCACCAGGGGGTGTTTTTCTAGGGGAGGGGGAGGGGGTGGTAGGGGGGAGAGAGGGGTGTCCAGGAGGGGGGTAGGGGTGTCCAGGAGGGGGGGGGTGTCCTGGAGGGGGGGGGGGGGTTTGCAATGTATTCTATTTTAGTTTTTGTCTTTGATTTCAAATTGCATGGCCAACTGTATTACCATTCCAGGGTGATAGGAATCAATTAGAGAGATAAAGAAAAATAGCAATAACTTCAATTAATAGCAGGAGGAATAACAGAACAAAGAAGTAAAAGAAAAGAAATAGAAGAATAAAGAAAGAATAAAGGAAGAATAAATCCTCTAGAGGAGATTCTCTCTAAGGCCCATGGCAGTAGCCTGTAATTCTGCACAGTAGAATTCTTCTCTCTAAAACAATTCCTACCCAAACAACCAACAAATCCCTTATTTATAGACTCCACTGGAAGCTTCTAAACAACCCCTATTCCCAACAACTAACTAACAAACTAACAACCACCTAACATACTAACAAACTAACAACCATTTATTGTATTTACATTACTACCCCTGACTGACAACCACTCCCCTAATTCCTGGGTAGTCGTACCTAGGCTAACAGCAGCAGCACCCAGCCTCAGGATCCTCCTTTGTAGCAGTAGTAGTCTAGGTAACGAGTTCCTATCAATTATCCCCCCTTAAAACCACCTTGTCCTCAAGGTGATTTACTGGGTGGCTTTGGCGGTGGCCTTAGTAGTCGGCCAACATGCACAATAGCTGTTGCAATCCTCCGACAGTATTATCGTCCATGAAGTGTGTCTATATCGTAAAAATATTCATCCCTTGTTGCCCTCGAACCAGATGTCCTCTCATGGTCAACCTCCTTTCGATGAGCTGGCTTGAGAATTCAGCCTCCAACCTCTGCAGCTATCGCCAGCAGCTATCTAAAACTCCCTATTACAGATAAAAGTCCTACTTGTTTTCTTTTAGAAAAAACCCATGCGTGTGCATGCGTACTCATTTTTCTCTCCTTGCTGTCAAATGAAGCTGCAAGCCAGTACAACTGATATTATGACGTATCTGGAAATTTCTTGATTTCATGAAGACACATCTCTTGAAACTTGATCCCTTCTAGAAATTTTTTGACAAAATTTGTTTCCTGGATAACTTGCTTCTGCATCTCCTTTAGAAACCACTCCCCATCTACTTTCCAAATTTTGCTTGAGTTTCGCTGAAGGACATTTTGAAACTCATGGTACTGATTACTCATTGCCGCATAAGGTTCCACATGAGGTGGGAGAACTGGACACTCAGCTGGAGCTAGAAATGACGTCGGGGCGGACTACTGCATCTCTGGCAGTAAGAACCGTGGGAACACATTTTGAATCTCTTTGTTCTGCCTGCTCAATGCCACATTCTACTCCAGCATCGCCGCATTCTCCTTCTGCATCTGTTTGAGTACAGCTAACATAGAGTCCAGAAAAGGTACTGGTGTCACCATCCCGAACAGTTTTTAAAGTTCAATAATGATCAATAACATTTAAAACAGCTACAAGATGATTGCCACTGCAATGTGGCATTTTCTTTGGCTGTATTTCCTCTCCAATAATGGACCCGTTATCCACTGCGTCCCGTTTCTATCTCTTGATTTTCTCTCAATTAAAGCACCAATTGATAGGAATCAATTAGAGAGAGGAATAAAAACAGCAGTAAATTCAATTAACAACAATAAGAATTATAGAACAAAGAAGGAAAAGAAGAGAAATAGAAGAAGAATGGAAGAAGAAAGGATGAATAAATCCTCAAGAGGCGCTGCTCTCCAAGGCCCAAGGCTGAAACCCGTAATTCTGCATAGCAGAATTCTTCTCTCTAAAATAATTCCTACCCAAAAAGCCCACAACTCCCTTATTTATAGACTAATCTGGAAGATTCTAAACAACCCCTCCTCCCAACAACTAACTAACAAACTAACAAACACCTAACAGACAAACAAACTGACAAATATTTGTTGTATTTACATTACTACCCCTAACTGAAAACCACTCCCCCTAAATCCTGGGTAGTAACACCCAGCCTACCAGTAGCAGCACCCAGCCTCAGGCTCCTCCTTTGCAGCTGTAGTAGTCTAGGTAATGGGTTCCTATCACAGGGGGTTTTCTGTCCAGCAGGGAGGGGAGTGTTCTGGGGGAGGGGGGTCTAGGGGGTGTCTGTCCAAGGGAGTGGGGGGATGTCCAGGTGGGAAGGAGAGTCTCTAGGGGTGTTTGTCCAGGGGGGTGTCTGTCAAGGGAGGGGGGTGCAGGGGGTGTCTGTCTGGGGGGGGGTGTCTAGGGGTATCTGTCTATGGAGGGGGGGAGGTGTTCTATCCAGGGGAGGGGGTGTCTGTCCGGGGGGGGGGGGTGGTCTGCCCAGGGGAGGATGGGTGTCCAGTGTTGTCTATCCAGGTTAGGGGTGTGTCTGTCTGCGGGGGGGGGGGGGGGGGGGGGGGTCTGTGAGGGGGGGGTGTCCAGGGTTGTATGTCCAGGAGAGGGGGGTGTATAGGGTTGCCTGTCCAAGGGAGGGGGTGTCCAGGGTTGTCTATGTAGCTTTGTCTGTCCAGGGTTGTGTCTGTCCTGGGGAGGGGGGTGTCCAGGGTTGTCTGTACAGCGGAGGGGGTGTCCAGGGTTGTTTGTCCGGGGGGGTCTGTCCAGGGTGGGGGGTTTCTGTCCAGGGTGGGGGGGGTGTCTGTGCAGGGGGGGTCTGTCCAGGGTGGGGGGGTGTCTGTGCAGGAGGGGTCTGTCCAGGAGGGGGGGTCTGTCAAGGGGGGCGGTGTCTAGGTTTGTCTCTCCAGGGGCTGTTTGTTCGGGGGGGGGGTGTCGGGTCTGTCTAGGGGTGGGGGTTTGTCCAGGCTTGTCTGTCTGTGTAGGGCGGTGTCTGTCCTGGGTGGGGGGGTGTCTGTGTAGGGGAGGGGGGTGTCTAGGGGGGTGACCGACAGGGGGTAATGGCAGGGGGTGGGGAACCAGGGGGAAAACAGGTAGGGGGACTGGCACTGGGGTAGAGCCAGAAGGAAAATAGGTGGGGAGACATGCAGGGTGGGGGTGGCAGGGGGACTAGCAGGTTGGAGGAATGTAGGGGGACTAGTAGGGGAGTGGAAGGCTAGCCAGCAGACCTGCTGTGTTTTTTTATTGAACATTAATCTATATCCACGGCTTCTAACCGTGGCTATAAGGTCTGTTTGTGATTTACCTTCTCCAACAGTTTCAAACCGTGGCTATAAGGATTTAGCCACAGTTTTTAAACCAGGGCTATAGGGCTTTAGCTAGGGTTTGAACCACTGATATAAGACTTTAGCCATGGTTTTAAACTGTGGCTATAGGAATTGGCCTATAGCCACACCAATACCTACCACGGTTTATTGAACTATGACTATAACCTATAGCCATGTTTTTTTGGGCATATAGCCACGGTTTTCAAACCGTGGCTATAGCCTAAATTTCCAGTAGTGTATATGTCATTTCTTAGTACTTAGTAGTGGTTCTTTATTCATTTGGTGGTTTTTTTAAATAAAAAATTATGGAAATTAAAATTGTTAAAATTAGAATAACCACTACTAAGTATTGTAGTTATTATTATGATTAGTGGTGGTTATTAAGAACCACCTCCAAATAGAAAAAATAAATTCTATTTAGTAGTGGTTTTTGATATCCACTACTAAACATATTGATGGAAATTTTATTATTTTAGAAAATATATAATATAAAAAAATGAAAAAATGTAATATAATAAAATAAACCAGTAATTTATAATAAATTCATCACACATAAATAATTATAATCAAAATCCATATATATATACAACCTATAATCAACCCATAACCTCAATAATCAATATAAACATATAAAACATATACGAAAACCACAATGAATCCATTGCTAATACAAGAATCCTATGTCCACCATTAAATCCATCTATCTCCATAGTTATATCCATCATATTAGAAACAAATCACATCATGTCACCAATTTGAACCAAAATAAGATAGAAATCAAGACTGGACATAATAAATGTTAATTACAATATAATCATATATAAAATTTAACCATACCTGATAACTAAGAACAATAATGAATACCTTCTAAATTTTTTCATGGAGCATTATGACCAAGCTACAACATACTTTTGACATTTTTCACTAAAAATAAAAAACATAAATTCTAAGAAAATTAATATAAAATAGAATAAATAAATAATATCTTCATAATTTTGAGACAAATATTTGTTATTTGGTGAATAAAATAGAAGAAATGTTAACATAAAACATATAATATATCATTCACGACACTTTGAAAACATAAAACTACCTATTTAAGATAATATTAAACACTTGGAATAAAAAAATGGATAAGTATATAACGATCCAATCATTTTTTAAACTGGAATACAGTGTTATTGGAATTAATCAATAAACTATTTCAAAAGAATCAATTCTTATATTCCAAAAATAGTTGTATAATGGTTATCAGTTGATTTTATATCATCCTGAGGTCTTTTCAAATGATTTTTACTATTACATGCATGTTTTAGTTTTTCAAAACACTAAAATTATGTTTACAATCATCTTGGGAAAACCATATTTCAGATTTTTTTGGGTTTGTTCCTGTATTTTTAAAATAAATCTATCAGCATTTTCAAGTTATTTCATGCCTATGTAATTTCATTTACTTGGTCAAGACTACCTAGAACACTTTTTTAATGACATTAATATCTTTCAAAACTGTTTATTAAGTCATTCCGAGCATAATACAATTTATATGGATGTGTTTTCTAAACATACACATAAAAAATAATTTAATGGTGGGTTTTCCATGATTTTAAATCAATCAAAGGTCACTTCCTATGGTTTTTACTATTGTACACACATTTGTGTATTTTTAGACACTAAAAAATCACTTATGGGAATCCCAAGAAAACCGTAACTCAGATTGAGGTGGCATCAATTCCAACATTTTAAAGATAAATTTTCAAAAACATTCCTATTATTTCTTATAAATCCAATTCCATTTTCTTGGGTTTAACCCCATAATGAATTTTTTTAAAGACTCTGGTATATTTTAAAACTACTTATCGAGTAATTTAGAGAAGAACACACATCCGATAGTTGTGTTGTCTATTATTAAATATAAAAAATAAATTATCAAGGATTTTCCTATACTTCATATCGTTCATGGTTTGTTTTCTATGGTTTGGCTATCGAACATATGTTTTGTGTTTTAAAATTGTAAAAATACGTTAATATAATTCATGGGAAATTTGTGACATTGAATGATGTGATGTTAACTCCAACATTGAAAAAATAAATCTAAGGTCAGTTTCCTATGATTTCATAGGCATATAATCCCATTATCCTAGTTTTAACCCCTTGATACACATTTTTAAAGGCTTTGGTATCTTTTATGTTTTCTTACTGAGTCCCTATGAGCACACTGCATGTTAGATGGACTCATACATACCAAAAATAATTAAAGATTGGGTTCCAAATATTTCACACCAATCCAAAGTTTTTTTTATTTTATTTTTATTGTTACACACATGTTTTAGTGTTTTAAAAGACTAAAATAAATTTATATGTTTCATGAAGGAACATAACACATATTGACATGAAACTAGTTTCTAAATTTCAAAAATAAATTTTCAGTCATTATCCTTTGATTTCATGACTATATGATGATGTTTTCTTGGTTTTGACCCCCTGAAACAAATTTTAAAAGACTTCACCACTTTAAAAACTTCTTATTGAGTCATTCTGAGTGCACTACATTTCATATCGATATTGTTTCTACTTATACGCATAAAAAATAATTCAACAGTGGTAATTTTAGGATTTCAAATTTTTATGAGGTCTTTTTATATGATTTTGACCATTATACACATGTTTTTGTGTTTTAAAACACTAAAAAACGTTTATGGGTGTCCCGTGAAACTTGTAACATGGATTGATGTAGAGTCGGTTCCTATATTTCAAAAATAAAAATATGGTCCTTGTAATTTTATTTTAGTATCATTCAATGATGTTTTCTTGGTTTTTACCACCTAACACGCTTCTTTAAAGACTCTAGAACCTTTTTAGGCTTCCTATTGGGTCATTACGAGTACAAATCACATTGGATGAACAAGATGTTACCCATACATGTCATGAATAATTAAATAGTGAATGTCCCATGATTTATGATAAATCGGAGGCCATTTTCTATTGCTTTTTTTCTATTTCATGAAAGTTTTAGTTATTTAAAACATTAAAAACATGTTTATGGGAATCTTGGGAAAACCATAACTCAGATTTATGTGGCGTCAGTTCCAACATTTCAAAAAACAATCTATTGTTATTTTTAAATGATTTAATATAAATTTGACACCGTTTTCTTGGGTTTATCCCTTGATGAAAATTTTTAACGACTTTTATATCTTTAAATATAGTTCTTGAGTCATTTCAAGAACATGACATGTCATATGGACAAATTGTTTTCCCATACATGTCTAAAAAAATTCAATAAGGGGTTTTCCATGATTTCACATCAATTTTCCATTATTTTCTATAGGTTTTACTATTCCATGCAAGTTTTATCATTTTAAAACACAAAAAACATGTTTAAGAGTATCCCATGAAAACTATAACTCAAATTGACAATACACGAGTTAATACCTTTCATAAATACTTATAAGGTAATTTTCTAAATATTTCACAACCATTCAACACCATTTTCTTGTTTTTTAACCCATGACCCATGTTTTTAATGACATTGTAACTTTATAAAACTACTTATTGAGTTATTCTAAGAACACCACACAACTGATGGAAAAGTCATATGGTTTTAATCAAGTTGCTACTAAATATTTTATTTTATTCATGAAAACCTTTTATTTATAAATATTATTTATAGTTTCACACTAACAAGTATATTTTTAGGGGGAAATCATTTAGAACATAATGAGAAAATCAATATGAGAGTTGTGGACTAATATAGGAGTTCAATATAGATGTGTTAATGGTCTATGGAGTTTAAAATTTACATTGGAAGGATGTGCCACAAGACATTAAATTTCCTCAGGCATCATTCTATTTATCCTCTAAAATATAGAAAACAAAGCATTAAATGTTTTCAACCACCACTATTCCTATGTTTTCCAATAAGAGTCATGTTCTAAACATTTTTAGTTTAACCATGAAATTTCTCAAAGTTATTCCAAATCAAGTGAACTAATTTAACCACCATTGGGTGTAGCAGTAACTGTTGATCACACCCTACCAAATACTATTGAAGGAGTAGGTCCAGAACCTATCCCCTATACAGGTATGGGTTGATACTTTCCAAAAACAAATGTAACTTCATTATTAAAGAAAACTGATGAAAATTATGAAGGTATTACATCTGAAGCTTCTTGGATTATAGAATGTTACTAAAACAATAATAGAAATGTTTTTTAAATAATCTAAACTTCATAATATTAAATAATTAATAAAAGTTTTACAAATATTTAATATTATTTAATTAATATAAAAATATAATAATGTAAAATAAATTATAACAACAGATAAGCCTTTAAACCAATTAAATAATGCCAGATTCATGGATCAGACAATTCCAATTGAGATAATTGGAACCATTTGATCCATGTAGTGGATCAAATTTAACTGGGTTTAATGCATTTTAATTGTTATAATTTATTTTTAACTGTTATGTTTTTATTGTAATGAAATATAAATAAATAGTAATGAAAAGTTATTACTATAATGTCTTTGGTGGGTTCATTCCAAAAACATCCATTTGTTTTCCTATAAAAATTAAGCCACATCTCTGTTTAGCCAAAGAGTGACTTCATTCATTTTCTTATATAAAAAATATAAACATGTTAGAAAAAAATGAATAATAACAAAATAATATAAATAATAAAGGAAAAATATTACAAATATACTTATTTTTCTCAAAAAACTTTGGTACCTGAAAATATTAAGAATGAATTGTTCCTCACAATTGAAAATAATGTTTTAGATAATTCCTACAAAAAATAGTAAAAATTATAAGTTTCTTTTTTATGTTTATGTTGTTAGAATATTGTGAAATATGAAATTACCTCAAGAGATGAATATATATTTATATTGAAAAACATATTCCATTTCTCACAAGAGATGCATTTAAGAAGTTTCTCATACATTTGTCAAGAGCTTCAAGAAATGTCATTAAACTCATTCTGTAATCCCTATTTAAAATCTCCCCATTTCTTGGACAAAATTTCTAGATTCCATGGGCCTGAAACATAGTCATGGTCATCAAAATGAAAAACATCTTTAAATTAAAAACATAACACTTTATATGCATATTAATAATTTTACTCATTCCTTTAAAATTAGTTATCAATGAATATTAAATTAATATTACCTTTACATAGTTATCAATCACTACATTATCCCAAGCTATGGGACTATGTACGCAAAATTTATAAGTAATAGGAAAGATCATCATCTCATAAGAAATATGCATAAGAATTTGTCCATATATTTTTATAACATCACCATGAGGAACAAAAATTCTTCAAATGGATGATAATCTAGAAGTCTTTTTGGTATCATTCATCTTCAATGTTAATATTTATATCTCTTTAGTTGTTATCTTTTTCATTTTGAAAAATAAATTACATAATTAATAACATATATAGTTTTTTACAATGACATGACTAGTAGTAACTGAAAATCTCTAATATCCCTTAGATGGAGGGGTGAATAAGTGATCCATCACTGGAGGTGCATAGAGTAATGGGATACCGACAGTATGTAGAGAAACTTGTAGCTTTCTAGAAGTCTCTGGTACAATAGAATCACCTGAATAGATTAATGTTGATGGTTGTTTTATTGTGTTCCAAGATGTCGATTACCTATGATCTCAATTTTTTTTGTTCTCAACATTCCTTTAATTGAAATTGCTTAGAATATATTCAATGTATAAAAATGAGAATTCAATTTTTTTTGGAAAATAGTAAAAAATAGAAAAATGTATATTTGGACTAAACACTTATAAATGTGAAACTATTATATAGTTTCATTTCCAAAATATATATTCAATTATGTTAATTTCTATTTTCTTTATTTTTATCAACCACTACTATGATGAGATGTCATTTTCACCTTCTATTGTACATTCTATTATTTCTATTTTATCAGGAAAAAACTATTTATTTTTTTTGGTTCATGAGGTTTACTATCATAAATAACCAATTGACCATCATCAACCATAACATACATATCTCTATGTTTTATGTGTATATAAGAACTACGATATTCATTTTTTTATCATCCACATAATAAACCATTTTTCATGAAAACCCATGATTAATGGATCATGCTCTACATGCTCACTGGTATGGATGAAGTGATAGAATTTGATAGAAGTAAAATGTTACTAATGTTTCATTATACCCTTATCAATGTTAACTGATATTAAATTGATTAATTCAACTAAAAATTCACCGTGATAGTTTAATTAGATTATATAATTCATCTTTCTATAGTATCCTAGCTCATAACGTGTAAATACACCACTATTTTTAGTTTTCATGTCCTATTCATGAAATATTGTTGGAAACATAAAGCTACAAATATTGCAGGCATCTAATATCTAAGCCTTCCTTTGAGGATCTCAAGGAAAAATCATCAAATCCTTTGATATATCACC
This sequence comes from Viscum album, assembly GCA_963277665.1. Taxonomy (NCBI): domain Eukaryota; kingdom Viridiplantae; phylum Streptophyta; class Magnoliopsida; order Santalales; family Viscaceae; genus Viscum; species Viscum album. The sequence goes on along the minus strand of OY728135.1, from coordinate 886,585,607 downwards.
TCAATCATCAGAATTAATTATATCAAAAAATATATAAGGAGTTACTTTAAACATGGACATAATAAATACACATCAATAATATGAATATGACTATATACTTACATGACCAAAAACCATTCAAAATATCCTAATTAACAACTTTTCTTAATTCCAACTCATTTTGAGCTCAACCCCTTAATGAAATATTTTTGTGAAATTTGAATTCTTTTATAAATGGATCTGAAATAATACAATTTGGTAAAACATATATATGTTCATGTAGTAACACCAATTTAGTTTGTAACATTTTGTGCCTTTTGAGCTCAATAATTATCCTATGTTTGGTAGTCATAGGTGTTCAAAGGAGGGTTGAGGAGGTTTCAGGATGGTGGTATCGAACAAAGGTTTGATGTATCCTTTTTATGCTATAAAAGGAGAGTTTATAGTGTATGTTTTTAGTCTGTATCTAGTGTGGCTTTCAGTTGACATCTTGTATGAGGATGAGTTGAAAATCCTGAAATGGCATTTTACACCACAAAAGGGTAATTTTTGGTGTATGTTAATTCTGTATGTGTAGCCTTAAAATTAAGTAGAAAACGTTTTTTGTCTTGAAAGTGTGTTTTATAATGCGATATATGTGGAAATATGGGTCTTACACCATTAATATTGGATTTAATTTTTAAAGGTACCAGTTCCCAGGTTTTTTATTTGTTTTTTGGAAGATATTCTATTTACATAGCCATATATTTTTTCTCATTTTGTGGATGAACCCTAGGAAACATTTGGAGACCTTATAGAATTTATTCTATCACCTTCATCTTCAGGTTTTCGTGTTTGGGTTTCAGTATTCAGTGGTATTCCCTTCTTCCTTTCCCTGTTCATTTATATAATTTTTATCTAGAAGATCATATGTGGTGATGTTTTTTTGGTATTGGGTGAGTTTTAAATGTTTTTTTGATATCTATTTGGTGTGTTTTAGGGTGATATAGGGTTTCCGTGTGTGGTTATGAGATGAAGGTTATTTCTTATTTTCCATGCGGTGCACTACGAGATCATAAATATTCTTTGATGTAGGAGATCCTCCATCCATCCTTATTTACATCCTATGTGTGGGGATTAAATTTATTTTCATTCCTTTGTATACATGGAATGATGTTTCATATTCAATATAATTAATTGATATAATTGAAATTTATGGGTTTGTGGGAGATATCACTGTCTTGACTTCATTTATATATGTTGTTTATGATACTGTATATGGGTGTTGCAAATAGTAAAAATCATGGATATTTAATGACATGTTTTTCTATATATTATGATACTTGAGACCCTTGTTGTGTTTTTATGTGATCAAACACTAAATAAAAGGATAAAGAATTTATATTTTTCTAATAAATTGGTTTCCAAAGGGATGTTGTTTGTGTGATAACACCCATGAAAAATAAAGATATAACATGACGAAATCCCCTGAATAAAGTTTGCAAGGCATATTATTTAGTTTTCATGTGTTGTTTCTTTTTTGTGTTGTTTGATGTGTTTCAAGGATTTGTGAAATGGTGGTGATGACTTGAATGTCTTTCTAGTGTGTGGGGGTTGTGGTGTGGATATTGGTTCATGTGGACATGATGTAGGAAGTTGTGTGATGTGGTGTGCAGTTGTTATGATGAGAGTTTGTGGTGTGGGATTCCCTTTGTGCTTAGTGGCGGTGATATTTGTTTTTTGTGTGTGGAAGTTATGTTGTGATATGTGTTTGGGATGTTGATGTGTGTTTTCTACGGTTTTATGGGTGGGATGTTGTGGTGTAGTCATGATGGTTAATGTGAGATAGTCCAGTTGTTATGTGGTGTGGTCCCGTTATTTTCCTGGTTATCCATGGAGTAAATGAATTGTGAATGGGGTGGAATTTAAATGTGTTAAATGCATTAAATGAATTAAACTATAAATTAATTGTTGGTGTAATTGTGAATGAAATGGATTAATAAAGTATGGTTAGTGGGTAGTAGATATGTCTTGAAATAGGGAATGTGTGCGACTTTATGTGGCCTATATAGTAGTTTTTTGGTGTTTTGCAAATAGTGGTGGCCGGGTTTTTGGTGATTAATGTGTAGTAAAATTATGATTTTGTTGTATTCTAGTGTGGTTATTATGAACCCATGGGTTGGGTAGTTTTTCTTTCTATATATCAGGTATGTTTATTTTATTTCTTTACACTTCCCACCTAAGTTGGATAACCTTACCAATGCTCATAGCTTTTCAGTTTTTTCCCATAAAACTGGTATGGTGGTGATTTGGATGGATGGATACCCCATATTCACCTCTCTTCCTTTAGTAGTTATGGACCATGTTCTTTTGGATGAGATGTGCAGTGATGAACCATGTTTTTTCATGTGAAGTGTGATCTGATGATTCTATAATGATATGTGATGAGTTGGCCTGAATTTTTGTAGGCGAGACATGATGTGTTGGGCCAATTGTCTATGGGTAATATGTTATGTGTTTATTCCTGATACTATCATCAAATGTTATACCATATGAGGGTGTAGTGGGTAGGGATGTTTCTCGACCCACATTAGAGTTTGTGGTGTGATATGTATGGAAGGGACGAGACCACAATACGTTAGATGTTGGGTCATGAGATTAAAAAATCATTGGGAAATAACCATTAGGGTGAATTTATATATTATAATTTCAATTTTATATTACTTTATTGGATGTGTGTTTTGGGGAGTGAGATATGCTGAGACTCAGTTCAGTTAGATGAACTGTATTGGTTCTTGTTAGTACTGCTATTTATTCACGGTTGCATTGTCATTATCTTTTCAATGTGCTCTTGATACATTGGGTTTGATCCTACATAGTATATATGGATGCTTTTCCTAAATATAGAAACTATTTTTAGGATTCTAAGAATAATTTTAGGAATTATATAGACATTACTAGATTAGGTTTTGGAGTTTCTCTTCAGTCACTACTATCATATGTGTATGTTTGGTATTTATTTTGGTTAATTTTATTATTTCAATATAATTTAATAAGGAATTATGGGATAATTTCGGGTTTAAATTTATTTTATCTACTATATTTATTTCATGATTGTCTATACTATCTCCTAATCATGTTCTATATTAGAGGTTAATGTCTCTCAATTTTGATATTTTTATAATCTTTGGTCCAATAACCAACCCATGACCTACTGGTGGTGGGACTCTAGGGTCATTATCTCTCTTTCATCATTGTAGTATCTTTAGTGGGATGGGTTAATGACATAGTTTTTGTGAGATTTTACCCCATTTAAAACTAGTTTTCCAATACTTTTAAATATCAAAGAATGTTTTTCAAAATGATATTGGGTAGAGATGTCATCAACAAATCCAAAAATTATTGAATATTGTCTCAATCCCATCCAAATACCTAGAACATAAGGTTAATCCCTATTCATCTATTTATCCTTCAACAATAGTGCCTTGTAGCTGAGATTTATTCCTCACATATAATTTCATATGTGTTGGTGTTGGTGTCCAAGAACCAATATAAGTGTACATTATGATAAATTTGATTCATTTTTTTATATTAATAAACTATTTATCCCTTCATTATTGTTCTTTTGTGTGGCATAGTATGTGATAATGTCCTAATAGTATCTAAAAGACTGAAAGGTCATACCAATTCTCCACAATGATGATAACCCATAAGTGTCCTGATAGTTTTCTTAAATATATATCTTATAGATTGATGAAACCATTTCTGGGATACAAATGATACAAGCTATCAGGGGTGGAGACTCATAGTACTTTGAGCCACCCTCCAATGGTGTATGCCCTTAGTAATTTCAAGTGTTGGATATTTTGAGAATGAGAACCTCTAGTATAAAATCTATATTTATATGTTTCCTTGGATGTTCCAATCTATGGATGCGAGTATTGATCCTTAGACTTTAATATTATTATTAATGAATATTATAAGTCTTGTAATTTGATGTGTTGAAAAAAATTGTAATGACATGTGTTCATGGTAAGGTAGTATACATTGGGTTCATAATGAGTAATATTTCCCAAATGAGTAACGTGTTAAAGGATTTTTCCATTATATTATTTAAAGGAAGTTGATATCCCAATCCGTTTGATGGAAATGAAATATCCTAAATAAATCCATGAGCATGGTGTTCTTTAGGAAAGTTAGATTTCTAAAAATTCAAATAAAGATACCTCGAACACATAGGTTGATGGAAACTACATGCAACTTTGTTGATTAAAGATGTCATGATAATGGTTTTAATTTAGATAATAATCATCCATATGAGGTATTATGTGACTATGGAATTAACCTTTTTCTATATGGGTGCCCTTACGTGTTGGTAGATGCTAACCTTGTACTTTAGTCTTTTTCACCTAATGCCACAAAGAAAGAGGCCTAGAGGTTCACAGACTAAGTGTATCTAGAATCACAGTTAATTAATATTATTATTTAACAAGTTGAATAAATATTATTCTTGTAAGTGGTTTATAATTATTTAAGTTTGCTTGTTGACAAATATTCCATCACCGATTATTTGAGAGGATATAAAGTGAGTAAAATATTTAATAAAAATTTATTTTCTATTTATTTAATTTAAAATTTATTTATTTTTTTACAAATAATGTCATGATATTTATTTATTAAATAATTAGTCATTATTCATGGCCCTATATATATTATGGAGTACTGTAAGACTTGGTTTAATGGTATGATAATAAATAATAAATAATAAATATTATTTGAATAAAAAATACTTAATGTAATTCAATACTTTAGAACATGCCAGGAAATAATAATATTATTATAATTAAAAACATGGAGTTCTATAGGGATTACATAAATAATTAAGGGTGTATGTGTAATTATTATTTTCTAACCCAAGTTCTATATAAACAAAATTATATAAGATTCTTAACAATGCCAATTCATTTGGTTTTGTGCACAAAAAGACCTAAAGAAAATCATCTCAAATCCCTAGAGACCTCCCTCTCTAAAACTTCTTAAAAGAACGAAGAGTGATCCTCCTCTACCAGCACTCATAATTCAAGAATGATCGAAGTGAACCCTTCCTTGAAGTGATTCATGGGGTGATAAAAAAGAACTGTAAAAGCATTATTATATATCATCTAGCACTTAGATATTCCAAAGATGACATTTAGAGTTTTGTGGAACATACATAGTTCACCACTAGAGGGAATCTATTCTTGATTCCTACAACACAACACTGGTAAAACATAGAGATGTTGTCAGATCCATCAATAAAGAAAGAATTTCTCCTAAAGTAATTATTTAATTTCTTAAATTAATTATTAATAATATTTGATGATATTCTCTTGGGTTATAGTGTTTATATACAGTCTATATTTTTTTTTTGATTCAATTATGTTGATCATAGTGTTTATCATGGTACAAATCTTAGATTAATCATTGATCATGAAAAAAGAACAATTTGGATTGGCCCATCTACAGCTTCCACTATGCCTGAAAACATCAATTGGTATCAGAGTGGTTACATGAATATTTAAAACTATTTAAAGAACATTGACTTATTTATTCATTTGTCATTAGTTTCCAATTCATGTTTAATTTTTCTTTAATAGGAAATGTGATATATTAGTTCTTCCTCTTAATTTTACTCTAATATAATCAAAATGATTAATTATATAAATGATATGAATTTGACAATCTCATATGTTTGTGTTGATGAGTTTGGCCAAACCACACTAGAGTACAAACCATGTAACCTAGAGGTACATACTATGTACTAGTGTTAAATGTTCCCAAAATTAATTCATATCATGTGTATTTATTATATGTGGTGAATTTAATTACACACTATGTGTTGAACTAGCCATTCCGGCACACGATCAGCCAGAGTAAACATTGTCTAACTTCGATACAGAATGTGTAGTGTTTTAGTCAAAGATTTTCCATGTAACTTCTTACATAACATACATGATGGGTGGCCATGTTAATCAAAGACAACACACCTTGTATCCCATGTATACACCATTTTCTCTAATACATTATTTGGCATAGATACATGCCAAATCCCTAAGAATGTGCGGTAAATAGACAGTGCAAAAAATACATGCCATGTATCTTCAATTTACTGACAACTTACTTCTACAAAATTATGTAGAATTAGAAAATAATTTATTATAATTTTCAAAAATTAATAACAAGTGTTCTGTGTGGTCATTAATTTTATAGTACCTACCATGGGATGCATTATATATATAAATGTATAACTTATTTCTACATAATATTTGGATATATATATATCATGTCAAATTTGTATTATAGTTATTAATTTACATGCATTGAATCATAACATGGTATATAAATACCATGTGTTATGTGTGGTCAATAATTTGATTATACATGCCATGAAATTATGTGATAATTTATATATGTCACATGCCGCAAGAATAAATAGTATACGATTATTATCCAAGTGGGGTAGTTCGGACGGGTACTCACTATGTTTCCTCCTAGGTACATTTTTTTACATAGGTAAGTTGAAATAAATTTATTTAATTTGTTTAAAATTATGATGGATGAGAATTCAAGAAAATTCAGATGAAAATTATGATAAAATAACAAATTAATTAATGAAGATAATTAGATGATTCACGTGTGATTTATCCTAAACAAGAATGATTATAATTGAATAATAATTTTATTAAATGTTTTATTCATTACATGCATGTGGATGATCATGAGTTTAGAACAAACATTTGTATGTTATTGGGTTCTTTTAGTTTATTATTAGATTAAATCATTTGTATGTGTGACATCCCTCTTCTCTTTATGTAAGTTTCTACGTGCAAATGGTTTATTTTATGTAAACCCCTTAACAAATATTTTGGTACCCTTATATGTGTCTGAGTAAAATCATATGTAATGGATGAAGCTCCCAATATATTGGAGATTTTTAATATTTGGATCCAAGGAGAAACCAATCCAAGAGAGACACATTGGTGGAAATGAGTAATGCTACAACCTAAACCATAAATGGTTCAAGGTTTTTTCTCCTCGGTAAATGGTTAGTTTACAACGTGCTAGATAAACTAACCATTAGTGATAGATAATGATCCTACCAATTTATTATTTTATTCTTATAAAGTTTCATGATTATTTCATCATGGACTTTTTTTCATGATCTCGTGAATTTATGAATTAACAAGCATGCAATATATATCAAAAATAAATTGACATTTGTGTAAATAATTTCTTATACATGGCTGATCACATGCATAAATCCACTTAATATTAAACACATGTAATAAAGATAATAATTGAAAATTTACTCATAAAAGATAAAATCCCTCAATTATATATTTAAATTCAGTACAACTTTCAATTACTTTAGTTAAAATTGAACCATAGTTCAATGTTCCTAACTAGATAATGTTGGGGGCTGATAATTATTATGAAATTCTTACATGATGTTTTGGGTTAACATAACTATGTTCACGTCAAAGGTTGACTTACAAACTCTAAAATGGTGTAACTGAGTGTAAGAGATTATGTAAATACTATTTTAGGATATTAGGATTGGGGAGTCCACTCAATATATTAAGGAACTATGAGTTAATATAGTTTCAATTTGGAATCCCTACCTAAAACTATTCAAATTGTGTTACCTCCCAAATTCAGGGTGATGAAAAGGGGAATAGGGATCCTCACCACTAGAATTTCCAAAAAATATAATTTTACAAAGCCAATGGTGAGGGTTATTGGGTTTTGAAAAAATACAAGAGATTATTAAATATAATATTTATTGGTTTGTCAAAATTTTATCATATAAATTACCGAAACTATACTCATCTTATTTATAGAAATAATAGTAACAATGAATTCAAACATATCATTGCGATCCATAATTGGGAAGGATAACCATCTCACATAGAGAAATTTTCAAGAGTTGATAAGTCACTTAAATGATACCGTGCACCATGAAAGGAAACGGTATATGCTAGAAGAATTTATTCCACACGCGCATGGTATTGATCATTCAGAAATTCATACATTGATTTTGAAAGTGGAAGAGGCAATGGTACATGCCAAGATCTCACTCATTATGGTGAATAAAAAAAGGAAGAACAATGTGAAGGGGCCTAAGTCTCATATCTGTTATTAATATTCTAATAACCATCCTTCTATGATGATGAAGATCTAGTGATTGGTTAAGGAAAAGGAAGTATTATTTTTGAATGTAGAAAGAAAGGACAGTAGAGGAGGAACTACACCCAGAATAAATGGGAAGCTAAAGGTTTATTTTTTATACAATGTATTCTTTCAATATATACACATTCAGTATTTGATATAGTTAATGGATCCCACATCAATATCCAAATGCAAGAACGGAGTATATTTCAAAATATTTAAAGAGTAGAGGTGGATTTACAAGCTTCAAATGATGAAAGGGTATATACTAGTGATATTAGAGATTACCACCTTTCATTACCAACCAAAATAATATTTTTTTATGAGACTTTTAATATGTACAAACAAATAAATAAAAAATAATTTTTGTATCATGACTAGATAAAGATAGTTTTATTTTCAAATTTGGAAATAAAATTTAATCATTTTTCAAAGACAACATATGTTATGGTATTGAACATTTAAATAATGGTATTTAGGAATTATATTATTAAAACCATGTATTGGAATTAGATAAAAAATCATGTTCACATGAATCATATAACACCCATCTAGGACATCACCATCTTGGTCATATAAATGATAATCATTTGACAAATCTCTTTCAAGGTGGTTATTTAGATTCGTTTGAGTTCAAATAACATGAAAGATACCATTATTATTTATAATTCAAAATAACCAATTTACTATTCAGTGAATAATATGAAAAGTACATAAATAGTTTAGGGTTGGTATATAGTAATGTTTGTAGATAATTTCTAGTAGAAGTTTTTGGGGGGTATTCTGACTTCAGAACATTGACTGATTAGTCGAATAAATATGGATATGTATAGTTAATGAGATATAAGTTCGAGACATTTGATAAATTAAATGAATTAAAGAATAAAGTATAGAATCAAATCAGAAATATGGTAATGATTCTTTGATCATATTGAGATATTGAATATATTAAAAAATATTTTATTTAATTTCTATGAGATTTTGGGATTTAATATCCACTCACTACACCTTACACACCATAGTGGAATAGATTTATTGAAAAGAGTAATCATACCTTGTTAGACATTGTATGGTTGATGATGAGTAATGCAGATCTTCTAATATCCTTTTGTGGATTTTTATTAAAAATTGTTGCATTCACACGAAATTTAGAAATAGCTAATGTAGAAAATATATTTCCCATGTAGTTATGAAGTGTAGAGCAACCCATTTTATCTCATTCACATGTATGTAGATTCAAGGATTTTTAAAGGTATTATCAGACAACAAACTAGTACATCTAGGAAGAAAGTGTATATATATAAGATATATCCTAAGGAAACAAAGGGATACTACCTATATAAACCCTCAGACATGAATGTGAATTTTATGAGATAAGAAATACTTCTTAAGACAGAGAACATCCTCAAAAATTATTTTGAGGGAATGATTGAATTTGATAATTTAATTGCTCAAGATACAAAATAGTTGTTACATATAAATATTCCACAGGTCCCCATGGAAAAAGTGGTTCTTGAAACAAAAGTATTGTATAAAATCACTAGGGAGGTAAGAGTACCAGAGAGATATGGTTTACTAGTCACTCAAGATGGTGATTCATTATTGGTATACAGTAATGCACCTCTATGATACAAATTGGTAGTAGAGAGCTCAAAATATATATTATGGAAATAATCAATGAATTCTAAAATGTATTCCATGTATCTGATCCATGTTTAGGTTCTTTTATATGCACCAGTGGACATAAATACTATAGGGTAAAAATGGGAATTGAAGAGAAAACTAGACAGGAATGGTAAGTTAAAAACCTATAATAAAAGGGTAGCAGAAAAAGGTTTTGAACACTATAAACGAATTGACTAAAATGGAACATTTCCAATAATTTAAATCTTTAAATAAATCATAAATCTACATTCAATAGCATCTTACCATTTTACCATGACTAAGAAATATGGATGATTGTTGTCAAAAATGATTTCTGTAATGGGAACCTTTAGAAAGATTTCTACATGACAGAAATAGAATTGTTTTTGAATCTATGTGCTTTAAAAAGGACATTTAAGTAGTAGATATCCATTCTTGATTTAAATCGAGCATTAGGGTCATGTAACATTTTATTTGATGAAGTTATAAAAGATTTTTTTCCTTACGAACATAGGTAATCCATGTGTTTATAAGAGGTTTAGTGGGAATGAAATAACTATCAAAGTAATATATGTTTATGACATATTAATTATAGCAAATGACCTACCAGTATTACAATATGTTATGAACTTGTTAAACAACTGTTTCTCCACGAAGGAATTAGGTGAAGAAACATATATACTAGTTGTAAAAATCATGATTGATATATCCAAGAGGATTCTTAGGGTAATTTAAAGAAAAAAAATGAACATATACTAAATATATTTAGTTCAGAAAAATCCCAGATGAGATTGGTTCCAATGTCACATGGTACACATATTTTTATGAAAATGTTTCCTCAAACAAAACATGATAAAGATTTTAGGAGTAATATCCCATAAGTTTCATCTATAGGATCAATAATGTATTCCATTTTATATACTATACATGATGGTACCTTTGTATTAAGCATGGCAGGAAGATATCAGGATGACCTAGGAGAACAACATTGGTATGCTATTATGGACATTGTTAAGTGTCTAAGAAGATCTAAGTATATGTTCATGTTGTTTGGAGGATACGAGGAGCTAGTCATGAGGGGTTATACTGACACTTGTTTTTAAATAGATTTTAATTACTAGAATTCATTATCTGAATATTTTTTCTATTTCAACGGAGGAGCTATGAGCTGGAAGAGTTCACGGAATCTAGTTGTTACTGATTCTACAGTGGATTATGAGTATATATTGGCAATTGATGCATCGAAGGAACCCATTTGGATATAAAACTTTATCCAAAATATTGATGTGGTATCTAGCTGTAATGAATCTATCACATTGTATTTTTATAACATTACAGCGAGGTCACTTAAAAAAGATTCTAGGTCACAACAATAGAAAAAGAACATACTTTGTAAGTATTACATATTGAGGGATATTTCATAGTGAGGTGAATTTGAAATAAACTGAGTTCCTATTGAAAAAAATGTGAAAGACCCCTTGAATAAAATCCCATCTTAGAAAAAGCATGAGTGTCATAGGAGTGCTAGCTAACTGAAGGGTTGCAAGTAGTTGGATCCAGTAAAAGTGGGAGTATATATGAGTTGTTTACCCATAACAAAATTCTGTGTGCTTTATGATAACCCATATTCATTATTTTTAATATTAATATACTCTTTATCAGATCATGATTTTTTCTTCATGACATTATATGTGATATTGTTCTTAGTGTATATTTCTCATTGAAAGGTCATAGTTGTTCCTCACTATGGTTATAACCTAGAAGTTCCATGATATTATTATTAATATATATTTTATAGGTAGATAAAATTATTTAAGGGACACAAATGATATAAGCTATCAGGGTTGGAGACTCGTAGGACTTTGAGGGACCCTCTTATGGTGTATTCCCTTGGTAATATATAGTGTAGGATATTATGAGAAGGAGACCCACCAGTTGGAAATCCATATTTATATGTGTCATTGGATGTTCCAATCTATGTTCATGTGTATTGATACATATACTTTAATAATATTATTAATGATTATTATAATTTTCAAAATTTTATGTATTGATGAAAAATGTGATAACATATTTTCGCGACATAGTAGGATACTTTGGGTGCATCCCAAGTAATATTTCATTAATGAATAATGTGAAAATGTATTTTTACTATATGTTATTTAATGAAAGTTGTCATCTTAGGATATTTTATTGAAATGATATAGAATAAATAAATCCATGGCCATGGTATCCCATAAGATAGTTTAGTTTTTGAAAAGTCAATGAAAGAGACATCGAGTATATAGGTTAATGGAACCATAATTCAACCTACTTGATAAGATATATCATGATAAAGGAATTATATTACATGGTAAGAATCATTTTGAGGTATTATGTCACTACAAAATTTAATTCTTTCCCTACAGGTGCCTTGGCATGTTGCTAGATGATAATTTTGGAATTTATGATCCTTCTCCAAATTCCACTATGAAAGAGGCATAGATGGTCAAACAGTATGTAAATTAAGAATATTAGTTAAATAATATTATTATTTAAAAGTTGAATAAATAATATTCTTGTACATGATTTAATAATTATTTATGTTTTCTAGACCGCATATATTAATCACAAATTATTGAAGATGATATTATGTGGGCATAATATTTAATGAATATTTATTTTCTATTTAGTGAAAACAATATATATATATTTACTGAATAATAATGAAAAAATATTTATTTATTAAATAAATAATCATTATTAAATGCTTGATATATATTAAGGAGGAATGATGGGCCATGTTTAATGGTTAGGTGCGAAATAATATATACTGAATACTATTTGAATAAAGGTTATTTAATTTAATTATCGATTTTCATTCATATCAAGAAAAAATAATATTATTTTTTATAGACAGGGGGTTCCGTAGGGATTATTGAGATAATAAAGGGAGTATGAGAAATCATTATTTTCCAACCCTAGAATTTTATAAACCAAATTAGATTATTTTATTATAAGAGACAATTAATTTTTTTATGAACAATGAGATCTGTAGAGAATCCTCATAAATCCCAAGAGAGATCCTTCTATAAGAATTCTCTCAAGAACAAAAAATGATACTCCACTACCACTCTCAAGTTTATCGGGATCAAAGAAAATACTTCATTGAAGGTATTATTGAGGTCATCAATGGAGACACTACTGGAAAACTAACCTTTACCAACGGTTTGGAACCGTTGGTATAAGCCTCCAAACCGTTGGTATAGCCTATACCAACGGTTTGAAGAACCGTAGCCAAGTAAGCCGTTGGGATAGGTCTATACCAACGGTTTTCCCAAAACCATTGGTATAGACCTATACCAATGGTTTCCAAACCCTTTGGTATAGGTAATAAGAAATCTATACCAACGGTAATGGAACCGTTGGTATATAAATTCCAAAAATAAAACATCCGCTGGGATTTGATCCCAAGACCCCTCGTTTATAATAGAACGACTTAAACACTAAGCTAAAATCACTTTTGTAAACATAATTTCATAAATATATATAAGTATTATCATAATTATTTAAAATTTTGATTTATATAATGTTCTCGGTTAGTAGATCTGGAAAAAAATTAAAGAACCTATCCCAACGGTTTTCAAAACCGTTGGGAAAGGTTAGAGTGGGTTGAATTCATTTAGGCCGAAGGTTGATTTTGTGGGTGGTTTTCCCCAATGGTTTTGGTGAACCGTTGGGAAAGTTCACTCTTTCCCAACAGTTCACCAAAACCATTGGGAAAGAGGCTCAATTCTCACACCCTTTCCCAACGGTTTTGGTGAACCGTTGGGAAAGGTCACTCTTTCCCAACGGTTCACCAAAACCGTTGGGAAAGAGGCTCAATTCTCACACCCTTTCCCAACGGTTTTGGTGAACCGTTGGTAAAGGTCTCAATTCCCACACCCTTTCCCAACGGTTCACCAAAACCGTTGGGAAAGAGGCTCAAAACACACCCTTTCCCAACGGTTTAGGAGAACCATTGGGAAAGGGTAGCTATACCAACGGTTTTTACAAACTGTTGGTATAGAAGTGTTGGGAAAGATCATCTTTCCAGTAGTGAGAATGATGGAATCATTTTGATTTTCTGTTTTAGTATCCAAAAATCAAACTGCGATGTTCATCAGTTAATGGAAAATGTGTGGATTACCACTGGAGAGAATTTATTCTTCTTTCCTACAAGGAAATGATGGTGCGAAATAGAGACATTGGAAAATCCATAAATTAAGAAAAATTTTCACACAAGTTAATTCCTAAATTGTTTAAATTAATTACATATAATAAGGGATGATCCTAATTGAAGAATTACATGTTTCCATTCCATCATCCCATAATTATCATAATTATTCTGTTGGAGGTTAATGGCATACATCAATATCTTTTCCAGGTATTTTATTTCATGGAATAATTATAAAATTATTGAAAGAAGTATTCTTCATACACGTCCATAGAGGTAGACTGTTGGGTATCAAATCAAATTTACATATGCTACAATTTTTATATAAAGTATCCAAATGGTTGAAACCATGAGAAGAAAATCCCAAATGTATATTTATTGGATCTGAATAAAAATATGGATAAAATGAATGTTCCACCATTAATGTTATTTACTATTTTGGATTTCTTATGTACCCATAATTGTTACTATCTTTATCATTCCACTTCTTATTGTATGCAATCATTTATAACAAGAATAATATTTTCAAGTGTGTTTTCTATGGAAAGTATTGCATGACATTAACATGTGTTTTCTTATTGTTCTTCTTCCTAGTGGTGCATTTATTTTCAATCTCACTAGTGTTAATTGAATTTTATCTTCATGTATGACACATTATGCATCGTTCGTTAGTAGTCACGTCACCCCCAAAAATCAAGCAATCATCAGGGAATACACATTTCATTGTATAATCAAGTAAATTTTTTAGTGATTTTGTTAATATTATAAAATGATGTAAGGATCCCAGCTTCAATAAATTCACAATGACGAAATTATAAAAAATAGAAACTGATTTTTTTAGTAATTCCACAAAGACACATGATATGTTGCAACATAGGTAGAAAAGACAACATCAAATGCTTGGAATACCCTTCATACAATTTTTTTTTCAATCTTCAAGTAATTCATAAAAATAATTTTCTTATTTACTGAATTATTTAGAAATATTAACCTTATGAAGATAAGTATAAGGTTCTGTTGATCTATTAAAATTGTGGAAATTTTATCAAGAAAATCCAAATGACTCATTTTTAAAATTTCAAACTGAATTCTTCTTTAGTGTGTCACTTTGAGTTTCATTGAGAAGATAATCATTGTTTTCACATTCAAAAACACATAATTTTCAATTCCAAATCCAGTATACATATTTTATAGAAATGTATTTTAATATAAATTTCTCATATACCTTTTTAATGGTAGTAATCACTTAAATTCACAATTAGGACATTAAAATTTTATTTTACCATCCATGGATCAGTTTTTAATTTCCAAAACAAAAAATTAATCCAAACCCTTGGCATATTGAGTTGCATTTTGATTTAAATTAAACTATATTTTATCAATATGTATTTTATTGACAATATTTTCCCTAAATATTCAAATATAAAGATATAAATGTTTAATCAAACAAGTACATCCAATTTGCAACATCAAAAAAATTGTTTTTGACTAGGGTAGGATATTGATTTAAAAACATTAACAAGAAAATGATTCAATTAAACATGAAAAAAATAAACAAAATAAATATTATAAATATTATACCTTAATGTGACAGGGTTGGATATCATGAAATAAGGTCATTGAGATGAGGATATGAAAATATATAGCTCAAATATCGGGGATACAATACCAACAATTTTTGAATTGGACTAAAGAAGGAAAAATTAGGCAGATGGGGAGGAGGATATGGTAGCAGTGAAGGGGTTATGGATCAGCCACCATTGAGGGTGGTGGTCCCCCGGAAATAGGGAATATGATTCATTATCTCAGGGAGAAGATTCATAAAGGGTTATTTCCATGGTCATCATTGAGGGAGGTGGATCAGGGTTTAGAAAGGGTTTTTGGTTGTTGATGAAGGACTGGGTTTTTTTAGGGGAGGTGGGGTGTGTGGGGGTGGTGAGGTGGGTTGGTGTCTATGGTACAATATCGAGGATGGGGGCTTCAGGTGTGTGTGGGGTGGAGGGGTATTTGAGGTTTAGGGTTGGTTATGGAAAGGTGTTAATTAGGGTTTTTAAAGGATATAGCAGTGGTTTTTTTTGAAAATTATAGTTTATTTTATATAATATTGAAAAAACAATACTGGGAAATTTTTATAAGAAATGTTTCTAATAAACCACCACTAAAACCTTTTGTTTTATAGTGTCTGAGTAAACTAGAAGTTATCTTAGAATACCTTGAAGGAAGTATACTATCACTTTTCTTGATGCAATATTCCATAGATTAGACAACTCCATTCTTTATGTCATTACCTTTGATTCTCCATCCATTAACTTTGTTGAGTTGTATGAACTTCTTCTTTCATTTTCCTTTATATTTGAATTTATGTTTAATTTCCTTGACTTCTATTAACTAGGTACAAGAATTATTATTTTATTTTTCTACCATATTTATTTATAATTATAATTTTTATATACAAACCACCATATTTGCATTTATAATGAAAATCACTTTCTTTTATAAATAAATATTTAACTTTGTAACAATTTTATTAACACTTTTATTATTCAGATTTAGATTCCATTTATCCATGTTCTTCTAATGAACTACTAATATTGTCATTCACTTATTAGGAGTGTGTTCAACCAACATATATCTCACTAAAACAAATTTTTTTATTGAAAGATAACTTTTTGTGGCATGTCTTCATCAAATTAAATTATTTGGATGAGTATTTCACTAGATCATTCCATTTATTATTTTTGAGGATTCATTTTTTTGTTTCTGCAACATCATTTTGTTAATATTAATTTTCATGGAGAGTTCACATTTATCCATTTACATTCATTTCTTTCTATAGCAGAAGAGTTTTCTATTTCGTCGGACTCTTTTTTTGACTCTCTTCTTTGGTTCCATTAGGTTTGGAAGTTTCGATTTCATTAATATCAAGGTGGACTTGTAGTTTATCTTATATTTAATATATTTCAAATTTTATTGGATTGTTACATTTTTTATACTTGAGTTGTGATCAGAAGTTATAACCCAACACCCACTATCACCATGACCACTTCTTTCACAGCTTCACCAATTTTCTTAAGATATTGAAATCTATTAGTTTTCTATATATTTTCCCTCTTTGATACACATCAGTTGTCCATAGATGAATTTATCTTAATTTGTGTCTGAATCCATATTAATACAGGTCTTCTCCATTTTTTTTATTCAGTAAATTATACCAATAATCTCTACATTCTTGCCCAAACTATAAACAATACTATTAGTAACTAATGAATATTTTTATCTTCCATTGAGTGTAATTTTTACTAGTGGAGGGTTTTTCTAGATATAGTTTCTTACGAAGTCATATTATGGGAATTATTACAGAAATTATTTCTTCTAACTTTACTTAATTGGTTGGTTTCTCCATATATTTCTTCACCTATATTCTTCTTGAACTACAACCTCAATTATCCAATCTATCAAAATTATTGAAAACGTGTTCCTCAGAATGTGGGGATACCATCTTATTTATATTATATAAATATTGTACTTTCAAGGCTTTCACATTTTTCTTTCTACTATATATAGTCTTAATGGAAGTGCGAATATATTTAGGAAATTTTAATGTGGATATTTTCTTTGTATCATGTGAAGATTCAACTTGAGTTACTTAAATATCATTTAATTTTATTTCCAACTCAATACTCATTAAACTCAAGGTGGTTTTGAAATCATTAATAATTTTTAACTAATTTTCACATTCAATATTTATCCTCTGAATATTTTCTTTTTATATCAAAATCTCATTCAATATTTATTTATCATGCTAAATTATCCTTATAGATTTAATATCAAATTGATAGTTCTTAAATTTAATAGTATATTTTTATTCATGTATAACATCAAATAAAAAATTTCAATTTATATACTTTATATAGAGACTTACTTAAAATTCTTCTTTGACTAAGGAAAATATTTTACATAGGATAATATATTTTCATTTACTTATATATTACACGTGAGGTTTTTTCATTTTCTAAACTTCTTTACCAAATTATATTCCCAATAAATGGATCTTTCTTTTTAGGTTCACTGGTATGTATCATGTGACATAGTTTTTCATAAGTAAATTTTAAAACATCTTTCAATACATGCTTATCAATGCTGACCCACTTCCATTTGAATAAGAAAACTGAAAATTGACCATGATTGTTTAATTTGATTATATAAAGTATATTTCTAAAGCATATCACCTTTACAAGTGTAAATACACTTCCATTTTGTGTGTTTAGGCATTATTCATGATATATTGTATGGAAATTGAATTCACATGTATTAAAGGTATCTAATTTTTAAGCCAAAATTAGAGGACCTAAATCCAAAATCATCAAATTATTTGATATTTCTAGTCAATTAAAAAATAAAAAACTAGAAATCAAAATGATCATTACAATTGTATAAGTTCCATATTTTATAAAAGTCACTAATATTACAAATTAAAGCAGTATGAATTTTAAATCATTTTCTTATTGAAGCATCATGTGTTTGCATGGATTTATCCTAAAATTGTAATAATTCATTGATTATAGTTAAAAGGTATATAATAATTAAATTTACAAGCATTTTATTTCTAAGAATAATCACTTAAATATGGAAATAAGTATTATTCATACACATCCATGTAGGAAGATTATAGGGGATTAAAAAACAAGTTATATACTACAATTAGTACTTAAATTAGAGAAAATGTTTAAAACATCAGAAGAAAATCTCAAAAAAACATTACTAGGATCAAACAAATATCTAGATATAACGTATAAAACACATTTAGTGATGATTAATATTTTAGATGTTTCATTAAGATATCATATTTACTATCATGAGCATGCCACTTAATGTTTCATGGAGTCTTAGATGACATGAATAATCTTTACAAGCATTGTTTCAAAGAAAAGTAACATAATAATTTTGTTGGAGTTTTATTCTTGCACTTCTTCTTGGTTTTGCCCTGATTTTCAATCTCATTGTTCCTCATTCAATTCTATCGTGTGACATATTATACATTAATATTTATTAGAAATTTCTCCCTAAAAAATAATGAAATCATTATTTCATGCATGCATCTTTGTATAATCAGGTCTAACATTGTTGTTGATTTTATTCCTATCATATATTGTTGCACAGATATTAGTTTCACTAAATACATCATGAATCAACTCTAAAATCATATACACAAATATTTTAGTAATTACAAATGATAATTGATATGATAACACTTATGTATAAAAGGAAACTTTAAATACTTTGGTTATCCCTCATATAATTTTTATTTTCAAACTTCAACTAATTCATAAAACATTATTTTTTGTTCACTGAAAAAATGAGCAATATTAACCAGATCAAGATCAACCAAAGGTTATGTTGATATATTGAAATTACGAAAATAGTATCCTATAAAACCAAAGGCATAATTTATCATGTTTTAAACTAAATTATCCTCTAAAAGTTTTCACTAACCACCACAAAATAAAAATGTAATAAAAAATTGTGATAGTTATAACAATCAACCGTTAATGTTTAAATAATAATTAATAATTTTTTATATCATTGGTTTCTAGAATCACTAATAATAAACCATCTCAAAAAACTTTTTTTATGCATGAGTTCGCATTTTATTTTACACATTCTAGGTTCATTACGTGCTATATGCATGTACTTCCAAAAACAATGTTATGTGTATCTCACAAAATTTTAGTTAGCCTCAAATCCAAATTTTATTTATCATGAAATTACACAATTTGTCCAAGTGTTGAGTAGCTATCTTCAAAAAACCAATACCCTTCATATGGGTTTTCTAACTGTCATTATTACTATTACTTTATCATCTTCATTCGATAACTCCATCGAACACTTATACTTCAATATTTTATTTAGTTCAACACAACACTATATAATAAAATAATATATGTTTTATGAGGACTCACAAAATCATGTAAGCAATGGGTAAGTATACTTTCATTAGCATTCATGAGAATCAAATGCTATACTCTACACATATAATTTCTACATCCTATAATCTTCATGTGTTTATTCATCATTTGGAAATATAATACAGTTTTCATGATTATCTACTATCTTGGTATGGAATGATCATTTGAAAATAGGTGAACTCATTTATAAATATTAT
Organism: Viscum album; assembly: GCA_963277665.1. Taxonomy (NCBI): domain Eukaryota; kingdom Viridiplantae; phylum Streptophyta; class Magnoliopsida; order Santalales; family Viscaceae; genus Viscum; species Viscum album. The sequence goes on along the minus strand of OY728135.1, from coordinate 886,565,439 downwards.
TGAAGTATTATCATCTCTTGGAGCTTCATGTTCAGTGAACTCAAATCTTTCCTTTTATGTTACCCTCAAATCAAGTGTGAGTGTATCCACATTTTCTGATGTAATATTTTATATTGGAAATGCTAGTAAATTTATTTAATATTGGTCAATAACACCACTTTATCTATTCTTATGATCAGTGTTAGGCATATCAAAGAAGTCTTTAAATATATCTATTTTCTAAAAAATAAAATTATAAAAACTCCAACTCATGTTATCTCTTATTCCTTTGAAGATAAAATCCCATCCTTATGATACATAAGGATTCCATATATTTTTAGGGAAAACTATGAAGATCATGCTTAACTACATGAAAACAATAAATAATGGTTAGTTTTATCAATATGTTTTTTGTTTATGTATTTGATAATATCCATATATATGTTACATTTTATGGGTATGAGACCAAAAAGATAATGTCTATCAGATTCATGATTCTCATAGTTGATACTAGTGCATTTCGTCATTCAAATAAAAATTTGATATCATGTTTAATAAAAAATCACAAAATCAATTTAAATTTGCACAATTTCCCTGAAATTAATAGTCCAACAATCTCCCAATTTTCATTTTTGGGTTAAAAATTTGTATATATTCATTATTAATTATTATTATGTAATTATTAAGTAATTATTGTTATTGGAGGAGTTATTTAATACTTAATGTTGAAATAATTTTTTGCTTTTTGAGTATCAAAACAAAAAAATAATGTTTATCGATGAAATTATACATGACCTCTAAGATGTTAATTATATTAATATATTATCCACCAAATTAATTATTGTCATAATTCTTTGAAATAATGTATTTTCTATTATTATTTTATGTTACATTCATCTATTTTTTTATTTTTTGTGTCATCAAATTAAATTATGACTTTATGATAGATTGAGAAAGCTAATTAGTTATTAATTATGGTTTTAGAACTCCTTTCAACATCTTATTTATATGGAGTTAAATTAATATGTGTATAGGTATTAAAATTTACATGAATAATATAATTTAATTATGATTTCGGTTCCCTCTTATGTGAATAACAATCACCTTAATGAGGATTTTCAGGAAAATAAATGATATTAGTTAAAACCGCATTTCAATAATATTATTAAATTTTAATAATTAATTAATTTATGTTTTAATTTGAGAATCCCCAGGAATAATTTATTTCAATATGTGGTTATTTTGGTCTGATTAATGTCTAACCCAACAAAAAACAATTAATTGAGAAAAAAAGAATTAGTAAAACCACATAATGATATACTCTTGAAATTAAAATCATTAATTTTTCCATGAGATAATTATGATTTTAATTTTTGGAGTGTAAAATTTCAACTAAAAATGAAATTAATTTATTCCCCCTATGATGATGTGGTTTAATTTTTTATTATAATTATACCAATTTATATGGATAAAATTTATGTGTATATTTTTATTTAGCCCATTAAAAGTCTAAAATAATAGAATTTTTTTGATAAGTTTTATTTTTGTATGTTCTATTATTTTGTGATCTATGTACTAATAGTTTATTAATTTGTGATACTTATAATTTTGTATTTCCATAATTATTGATAATTTGAATGAATATTACTGTGAATAATATGATTCATTTACAAGAAGAATTTCATTCATCATGACCCTAACTAGTAGAAACTTAAGTAAATGGGAGGAATGGGTTCTTTTGCCCATGGTGTTTTGGAAAATGGATATAACTTGCATAATGATAATCCAGAACCACTTGAAACATAAATATTACCTTGAGGGAAAATATTCCATTGATAATTAGGCCCAGTGTAATTGATTATCACTTATGATAATAAAAGGGCCCATAACATCATAAATTTTGGAAGGGTTTATAGCTTCTGATACTACTGTAGATTCTGAAATGTCTAATGAAGAAAAAAAATGTTATGACCTTCCTTAATTTATGTTAAGAATAATTCCAAATTACCTAAAAAATGATTGATATCACATAAATCATGAATATTCTCACTATAATTTTTAATTGAATTGGTGGGGTCTTTGGGAACATCTTAATAATGAATGATAAGACCTCTCTACTTATGTCCTTGGACATGGAGATTTTAGAAGGTTTTCTTGATCATTTTATTATGATATATCTCCATTATCAGTTTGGTCCTTTTAAGATCAACTATATTTCTTAAAGGGTGAAATGGAAATTCAGTGAGATAATAAAAATGTGTGATCAAGAAGTAGAAAGATTATAACATGAATCTTCTTAAAGTGATCACTTTACTATTTAGAGAGAGAAGAAGATGAAAAGGTTTAGTAAAGAAAAGAAGATTGTTGTAGACAATAAGGAATGTTCCTTTAGAATAAAGTGAGGTAATTTCACCACCAAATTGGATTACCTAATTTTCATTTCTATGGTGATAAAGGGAATATTCAGATGGAGTACCCAAAATTTATAGAATGGATAGATAATAATGTAAATGTACTTAATTATGTTTATTATGAATTAGTTTTTGTAAATGTTTCTTTAAATTCATGGTGGGTTAAAAATAGTGCATCTGTGAATATAAATTTTTATTTAAATGAATTCCATTATTCAAGGAGGCTATTTATGTGAGAATATAGAATTGTCATCGGAAATAGAAATAAATGTCCAGTTAAAGCCATTAGAACTGTTTGTTTAGTCTTAAAGAGTGGTTTCATTCTTGTGTTAGTGGATTCTATTTTTTATGCACTATTATTAGAAACATTTTTTCAGTATATCAAATTGACACTTATGGATTTTTATTTATGTTTGAGAATAAAGGATTTACTATTTACTTAGGCTATAAAATTGCTTCCTATAGTGGTCAAGGGTGACAACTCTATAAATCTTGTATGAATTTTCCTTTAATTAAATCAATAGAGTCCATGTATGATATTAATGCAAGGTAAACATGTAAAAAAATAAAAAATTGAATGAAAAATAATTGATATTATAAAGTGAGTGTTGAGGCCATATATCTAGAGACATAATTGAATTTATTATTGAGGATCTATTTATTAATAACCTGGGTTTTATTATTATGATACATGTATTAAATGAATCATAGGTAAATTTGATGAAGAAATAAATAATGTTACATTAAGTGTGTGGGACTATAAAAACTAATTCACATGGATATTTGTTTCCTTAATACACCTAGAATTAATTGGAACATATACATAGTCACAATCACTGATGACTATTCACATTATGGGTATATTTATCATTATCATTATAATTCTGAGGCTCTAGATATGTTCAAAACTTATAAAGGTATAGTTGAGAACTAGCTAGATTTTAAGATTAATATTGTGAGGTTTGATAAAGGAGGAGAAAATTGTGGAGATTTATCTCTTTCAATTCACAATTGTTGGCCTTTTTCTGTGTTTATTCAAGAAATGGGAATTTTTTTTCATGTTTTTTACCGAACATGACACAAAAAATGGAGTTATCCAGAGACAAAATCTTACCCATATAAGAATTGTATGGAGTATGATATATCAAAGATTCTGACCCCGGTTTTTATGGATTGAATCTATTAATAATTTTTTGAATATACATTATAGGGTTCAGATTTTTTTTGTTCCTAAAACTCCATAAGAAATATGAACACATAAGAAACCTAAATTTGTATATCTATTTGTGTGGGGTTATCCAATAGAGGCTATAATTTAAACCCAAATATTAGAAAACTTGATCCTAAGACATTAACATTTAATTTTATTGGGTATCCTAAAAGGTATAAAGGTTTTCAATTTTATTTTCTTTCTCATACCACTAGAATTATTGAGTCTATATATGCTATATTTTTAGCGAATGTTAACACATGTGGTAGATTCATGCCTCAAACTATTTTCCACGAGGGGGATCCCGATCATTTACAAGTACTTATAGATCCAGTCCTATCGATATATACCCATTACTTGTGAGATATGGATTTGAGTGATCTAGAGACTAATGTTGAAACCCACAATATTGAACCTTCTACTATTACTAATTAGAAACCACTATTTAGACTGTTAAAACAAGTTATAAGACCATCATTTTTTGATGGTTATATATTTCTATATGACTCTAATTCCTATATAGGAAGTGGTCATACATCCTTTAAGGATACTATTGCAATTAACTAATCAACTCAACGGATTAAATAAATTAACCACATTTTAAACTCAATATAGCTAAATATCATTTATATATTTGTAGAATTACTTAAAGGATCTAATTTGTGTTTGGATAAAATGAGATCTAAAAACAAATTGGATCCTGAAGGAAAGGTAAAATGTTACAAGACTTGGTTGGTTGAAAAACAATTCACTAAAATGGATGGTATTGATTATAGTGAGACCTTATCTCTTGAATCAATGAAGGATTAATTTTGAGTATTCATGGAACATATAGCTCATTTTGATTTAGTGCTACATTAAATCCATATCCAAACAACATTCCATAATTATGACTTGTATAAGGACGTCTATATAAAACAAGCCAAAGGATTTTGGTTTGAGGGAATGTGAGATATGATATTAAGACTTAATAAATCCATTTATGGACTTATTGAGTCCCCTAAATAGAGGTATTTAAATCCTTATGATGTAATTGTTGAATTTGGTTGTAAAGAAAACGAGATTGATTTTTTTTATATTGATAAAGGCACATGTGAGAAATTTCATCTTCTTAATACTATATGTAGATGAAATAAATATTACATGTTATTACCTAGTTATTTTACATGAGATGAAAGTATTTAGTTATAATAAATTTGAAATGAAAGGTATTATTAAACCATACTCCATAATATACATTGAAATTCATTGATATAGATCTCATTGAATATTGGGATTATCCAAAAAGGCCTACGTAAAAAACAGAACTGAAGATATTTAACATGAAAGGTTGTTCCTCCAAGGTTTCACCCATTTTCAAGGGTGAAGATTTTATGTTGTCATAATATCCAAAAATCCAATTGGTTCTTAATGAGATGCAGCAGAGTCCCACAACCATAGTAGTTCAAAGCATTTTTTATGGTCAAGTTTATACACACACAAATATCACATATATTTTTTTCATTCTTGGACATTATTAGATTAATCTAGGAATTTATTATTGGAATAATTTCAATAAATTCATGTTTTATTTACAATTTACATAGGATTTAATTATTTTTTATAGGGTGTTAGATTGTATTCATGTAATTATTTATATAGAAAATGATTATGCGAGATGTTTTGGTACAAGAAAGCCCACTTGAAGATATTTTTTCATGTTTTCTAATGAATATGTTTCATGGAAATGCACGAAAATGTCTATTATAGATTATTTTACCCTTGAAGATGAATTTTTATCCTCTTATGAATTGACATGTCATTCTATATGAATTAAGAATTTCATTTGGGATTTCAATTTCTAAATACTATATTTAAACAATTTGAGATATTTTTTAAGACCAGGATCCTGTTCTCTTTTCAAAGAACAATAAGTCAAGTAGTTCTTTGAAGCATATTGATATTATGTATTTGGTAGTAAAATAATGATGAAAAAATCAAAATATTTCATTATCATGTATATAACATGGGATTATATGATAGCTTTAATTTAGAGATGACATGGTGTTTTGGATACTTAATATTTTGATCACATAATGGTGGGATTCAGGGATTTTTAATGGTTTGCTTCTTATATTTATTTTTTGATTCATTTTTACGAAAAATGGAACAAATATTTGGTTATAAAACTTGGATAAATTGGATGTTATTTAGAATATATGCATGATATTAAGTTATTCTGACTGATTTTGTCAATGTTATTGAATTTGTGACTAATGAATAAGGATGTGAATTTTATTTTTACATTTTTCCTTAATTGCAAATAGTGATTTAGGTGAATTTGGTTTTTATTAATTAATGAAAACCTATGGATAGTGACCTGTTATTAGATTATTTATAGACTTTTTCCATGTCGGAGAATGTTGTAATTGTTTGTATCAACTCCATAATTTTTCAAGAAATATTAAATTAGCCATAAATTAATATAGGTCAAATAAATTAACACATCAAAATATAAATAATTCATCATTTTATTTTAGGACCTTGATGGATGGGATATTAATTATATTTAATATGGGATGTTATCATCTCTTTCTTATCTTTTATTATGTATGTTAGGGATATTAAAAAAGTATATAAATATATCACATTTCTTGAAAATATGCTTACAAATACTCCACCACATAGTTTAAATTATTATTTAAACATAATATCTTAACTATAAATTAAACAAGTACTCCTTCTCATTTAATAAATTAAAGGTTCGAAGACCATGGTTAATTATATGGATGTGATCAATCGAGGTTACCTTTTTCTTTTTTTGTTTCATTTGATTTTTTGATAAGATCCACATATATGTTTGGAATTTTTGGGTATGGTAACAGAAATATTATATATATATATATATAAACTATAATTATAACATTTTATCATCATATTCCTCTAATAATAAATTTATAACAAATCATAACATTATTGGTAAGATCATAACATCCATGAGATGCACTATTAGTCACATAGAACCTCTCATGTAATGCATATCACTCCTACAACTTTACATGTCTTAATATTTATCCCACACTTTTATATAGATTTTCAAGTATGTAATAAAATATGTATGAGCTTACAATGTAATTTATGTATATTTTTTGATGAATTTTATGTTCATACTATAGTTACCTACTTTTGATAATTATTTTCACCACATAATTCTCACCCATTTTATTCTTCAGTTTTTCATGAGCTCAAATATATAAATTTCCTTCATTATTTATAAAATAAAACACATATATTCATAGAAAAAATTTCATTTCTCACTATATATTGATAATAAATTACATTCGATAAAATACATTAAGATAAAATATAGTTGACAGTTCTTTTGCATTCTTCATGTCTTTTAATGATATCAACGTGGTTCTATTTAAATGACCATCATATTTCTATGATTCGTTCAATATATTTAGTGACATTATCCCCAACCAATATCATCACTTACTCTAATATTTTTCAATAATTATAATTACACAATACTTACATCTACAATGTTCATTCTTCTGATGGTTTTACATTGCCGAGTATGTATATCTGGTGAATGTATTTATGGAAAACTTATAGAGATATTCACTTTCAACTTCATATCACATTTAATTTAATGATTACTAACAAACAATATATAACACCATTATCATGAACAATTAGGTACTTCTAGTTTGAAATTATAATAAAATCATTTAAAGGAACAATATATACTCTTTTTTAAAACAACTACTATTTTTCACATTGTATTTTATTTTAATAAATTGAATTAATCCTAATTTATGAACATTTTAATGAAAAATTATATTATACAATAAATAAAATATATTAAAGTGCATCAAATTCAATTTACTACTCAGTGAATAAAAATAATGTTAATTTTATGATTAAAAATACATTATTTTTTCTAAAAATTGTGTTTATGTATTTTGTTTAGGAATATTAGAATTAATTTCTACCACTTATAAGAATTGATTATTTTAAAATTGATTCCATATTTTGAATAAAAATAACAATTATTAGCTAACAAATTCAATTTAATTTTTCCTTATAATTAATAGTATCCTTGGTATGAATCGTGTTCACATGGTAAGGGTTAAAAGGGATAAAATATGGGTTAACCTATGTGATAGGGTTTAACATAAAATAGAACACATACTTATATTTAATTGGTAGTTTTTATTTCAACCTTTACCTTGTTATATTTTAAATTATGAATATTTGGGGCCACTTTACTTATGTAAGACTTATAATATATAATAAAGTTTCAAGTATTTAGAAGTTTTCCAACCACCGCAATTATAATAGGGAACCTCCTATTATCACTTCTATAAAAAATTATGAACTATAGATTTGAAATAACATATGAAAATACTTTTCAAAATTTTCTCCCCACATCCTTGAAGACTTTATCTCTCCAAAATTCTATCTCAAGAAATCCTAAGGAGAAAGCAAAATGAAGAAATATGAAACATTACAACTGCATACGAACGAACAACCATCTTAACGAAGTAATGTAAATAAATTTTCACCATAAATTTATATAAATGGTTATAAATGTGTATATAATGAATAAATATAATACATATGACCTGATTTATATTTTAGAGAAGATGAAACATGACTAAAGTGTAAGAACTAGAATCATAAACAAAAACCTACATGGGAAATGGGAAATATAACACCCAAATATTGATTTTAGTGAAGAATTGTTAATACATGAGTAATTAGAAATTATAAGGGAATTATATATTATAATATAATTATAAATTTTCTTATGTTATAAATTTTTAATAATTCTAAATTTATTTTATGTTAGGTTAAGATCATGTATGAGGAGATTCAAGACTTTATGTTAGAGTCCTTCATGACAATATTATTTCATTGAGACATATTTCATGTTAAGCACTAATTTTTTTTATAATTTATATTGTATAATTTTGATATATTATATCATTAATATCTTTATATTAATGTTATTTATAGTTCCATTTAAATTTATATTTTTCTCAGTGTTTATGATTCGAAATTTACCAATGTGGTGAGGGATTATATTATAATATCATTATATTTATGTGATTATCTAAGTGAAAACTCCATTGAGAGAAAAAAAAATATGAAACTTATAATTTAAATTCCATATATCTTCTTCTCCTATAGTTATTTATGAGGCTTTCATGTATCCATTTCATTCTCCTCTCATTGGTACTAAAAATATTCAAGAAAATGTTTTTTAGAAAAGCAAATATTATTTCATATTTTTTATACAGAGTCATTATCTTCCACATCCATGTTCTAGAAATTATTTTGTTGGAGTTTTTACCTATAATTAAATGTTTTAAAATCCCATTTTAACTTCATTTGATCTTATTTAAAAATGATTATTTGGAATATTTTAAATTTTATTATGTATGAATCACTTTTAAATTTTTTCAAAAGTTTGAAAAGAATGATCTCCTTTAACATATATGATTTGAATGGATTTTCTAAAAAACACATCCTCCCTTTGTATTAAAGATTACATTATTAGTTTCCATGGTTTTATAAATAAAATTATATTCCCGTTTTTATGGGAATTTTAGTTTTTCAAATATTTGAAAAGAAGAGTGATGGTTTCCCTTTATTTTCCAAATTTATTTTAAATTCATTTATAGAATATATTTTCATATTTTTCAACATAATTTAATTATTTTTATGGTTCATTTAGGATATTATATTATATTATTATCAAATTTATTTTTCTAGATGGATTATGATTATGATTTTTTATGTTTGATTTCATCAAACTTCTTTCTTTCCCATGGGTTAATTATTTTATGATGAAATAAAAAATGTTTTTACGATATTATAGTAAAATTATGTATGTTATTTAATTATATAGTGGGTGTGAATTGTGTTATATATCACTACAATGCATTTGTTGATATTTATATATCATGATATAATATAAACTGTAATATGGAGTAAGCCCCATCATGTAAGGGAATCTATCAATTACGAATGTCCTTGGAGTGTGCCTATACTAAAAAAATAATTGGTATAGGTATAAAACCTAATATACTAAGGTACTCTATCCTATATGATAGTATTATAAATGATAATTAACTAGGGAACTGATTTTATAGGATTTTTTAATTCCAAAACCTTATGTGTTATTCTTGTGATATTCTATCAGGGATCATGATTTATTAACAATGCTTCCAAACTCATATGATTCAACTCATTTATTTTGTCAAATTACTATTGAATTACTCAAATTTTATGTGTTATTGAATATTTTTTTATATTTCTTTAATTATTATAATGTTATCATAACCTTTTTCTTATATTATACTCAATTATGATCATCAATTTATATCTTTTATAATTACCCTTACTGAGTATATGATCTCAAAATTTCTTATATTTCATTTTTAATAAGTTGTAAAGAAAGTTGGGTAGTAAGGTATGTCTAAGAAGGGTACTATGTGAGAATACCTTTCTAAGAGATAATGTATATATTTAACAAAATAATTTTATTTGTATGTTGTTTTCAAAGACATTAAACCTGTATAGTTTTGGGGGTGTAATATTGTGATATATAATCAAAATTCATCCAAAATGATGCAATATTTATGTATGAATTACTCAGGCCACCTCAGTTGGTATTAGAGGGGGGTTTAGTGGTTTTGAACCTTTTTATTTTGGAAGGTGAAGCTAATCAATGGTGTGCTACTATTTAGAATACAAGGAAAGCTAATGGGATTGACACCATGACATGGGAAGAGTATAAGAGAGAATGTTTTCAATAATTAATTTATCTAGACTCATTATATAATACTGGAAAAGGAATTAGTTGATATTATGACGAAGAAGAATGAATCCATCAGTACCTATGATGTACATTTCACTAGAAATACAAAGTATGTTTGTTGTTTTTTCATTAAATCGTAAATTAAACTGTATCAATACAATAGTCTCTTAAAACCAAACCTATTAAAGGTGTTATCCATAAGGGACTTTAGTATCTATGAATAAATATTTCAACATGATCTCAAGGTAGAAATAGAGAGTGGTAACACCCATTATTCTTGTGATTTTGGGGATAATAAGTGAAATATGGATAATTAGAGAGATTTGAGTAACAAAACCCATGGAGGAAAGAAAATTTATCTTATTTTATGCCTAATGTGGGGAAATAAGCATGATTAAATTCAAGATTTTTTGTAAAGGTTCTTCGTCTCAATTTTATTTCATTGAGGCCTATTCTATGTTATGCACTAATTTGTTATTATATGATGTACATACTACCCATTTGACATATTATAATATTAATATCATCACGTTTATGTTAATTAAGGTTCTATTTTATGTTATTTTTTTCTTAGTGTTTATGATTAAAATATTTCCAATGTGATAATGGATTGTATTATAATCTCATTTATTTTTGGTATTGCGTAAGTTAAATTTCCATTAATGGGAAATTATATAATACTTCTCTTTTAAAGGGAATATATTTCCTTATACTTTGGTTATTTATATGATTTTCATGTCTTCCTTTCATTATCCACACATTAGCACTTAAAATTTTCATGAACATGTTTTTAAGAAAAGATAATCTTATTTCCTATTTCTGGACGGGAATATTTATCATCCACATCTATGATTAAAAATTGTTTTATATATGTTTTTACCTATAAATAAATTATTTATAAGGAAACTTTTACTTCCTTTCATATTATTTACCAATTATGTGAGGAAATATCATCAATTTTATTCCAGACAACTCAAATATGACATTTTTCAAAAGTGTGAAATGAATGTTATCCTTCAACATATATGACATGAATGGATTTTCCAGAAATATTTTTCAACCTTCACAATAAATATTTAATTACAAGTTTCATAGGTTTTTCAATGAAAATAATACTTCCATTTTTTGGGGAATTTTAGTAATTTAATGTTTTTAAAAGAAAAAAGATTTTTTCTATTGATTTTCAAAGTGTATTTTAAATGATATTATAAAATAGGTTTTCGTATATGTGAACATAATTTAAGTATTATTATGATTCAATAGGGATATTCTATGATGTTACCATAAAATTTATTTCTCTGGATGACTTATGATGGTGATTTTTAAGCGATATTTCATAAAACCTATTTATTTCTTATAGGTTAATTATTTAATTATGGAATGAATAATGTTTTCCTGATCTTCAAGGACACATATTTATGTTTTTAATAATGTGATGGGTGAGACTGGAGTTATATATCACTAAAATTTATTTATTAAAGATTTAAATCTCATGATATAATATGAACTAGAATTAGGAGTGAACCCCTTCATGTAAGGGACTATCCATTATGATAATCTTAGGAGTGAGATTTTACTATGAAAATAATTTGAATAAAGAGTGAACCCAATACACTAAGGGCCTATATCCACTATGATAGTCTTATCAATGATCCTTCACCAGCGAAATTATTTTTAGGATTTTTTATGCCACCAAATTATTTTTTATTATTGTGATATGATCTTAGGTATCCTGGTTGATTATTATTACTTATGAAATCTTATGATTTATATCTTTTGTTATATTAAATTCCTATATAATTTCTCATAGTTTATGTAATGTGGATTTTTTTTATGTTTTTTAAGTTATGATCAAGTTATCATAACCTTATACTTATCTTATGATCACTTATGATAATCAGTTGATATCTCGTATATTTACCCATACTGAGTATATGAGCTCATCCATACTTATGTTTCATTTGCCCTAGGTTATAAAGAATTCTGTGTAATAGGGTATGATTATCAAGGTTACCATGTGAGAATAAATTTCTAAGAGATGATGAATATATTCCATTAAGTAAATTTTTCATGTATCATGTATTTAATAACACTACACATTTTTGATTATTGGGGGTTTATTATTGTGATATATAATGAATATTAACATAAAATAATGTAATACATATGTATGTGTTGCTCAGGTAACATCAGTTGGTATTATATTAGAGTTTAGATATTTGACCCTTTGTATTTTTAAGATGATGTTGATCAATAGTAGACAATTAATAAGAATAATAGGAAAGAGAATAATATTGACACCATGACATGGGAAGAGTTGAAGAGGGATGTTTTTAAAATTTTAATTTCCCCAAACTCTTTTTATAAAAATGGAAAGTGAAATCATTGAGATTAATAAGAAGGATAATGAATTCATCAGTATTTTTGATCAAAATTTTAATCTACCTAAAAAGTATTCTTCTTATTTTTTCATTAAAAATTAATGTAAAGTTTATTGATTCTTTAGTGGCTTAAGACCAAGTCTATTAATGGTGTTATCCATAAGAAATTTTTTTATCTATGATGAAATATTTCAATGTTCTCTTAAGGTAGAAATGAGAGTAGAGACACCAATTATATTTTTTTGTGGGGAAAATAAGAGAAATGTGGGTCATTGGGAAGATTCGAATAAGAAAACCCCTGGAAGAAAAAATATTAATCTTAATTTATCCCTAAAGTGGGGAAATAAGCATGAGTAAATTTAGGACATTATGTAAGGGTTCTTCATCTCAATATTTTTTCACTAAGACATGTTTCATGTTATGTATAGATTTTTGTTTATGTGATGTATATACTATGAAATTGATATGTTATATATTTAATATATTTATATTAATGTTTTTTAATGATTCAAATTATGTTATTTCTTTCATATAGTTTATGATTCAAAATTTACCAATGTGATAAGGGATTATATTAATATATCATTTCTTTACGGGATTATCTCATTTAAATTTACATTGACAGAAATTATACAATCTATATATTTTAAATTATACAATCCACATATTTTAAATTATATACACTGGTCATATTCTATTATGTTACTATCTACCTTATTCTTCTTGATGGACTATGCTTATGATGTATGAAGGTTTATTTCATCAAATTGGGTTCTTTCCCTTGAAATTATTTTTTTATGAAAAAATAATGATAGTTTTAATGAAATTATTGTACTCTTATGTATGTTTTTCATTATGTGATGGGTGAGACTAGAGTTATATAAAACTAAAAGTTATTGGGTAATGATTTATAACTCATGATGTAAGATGAACTATAATGAGTACAGAACCCCATAATGTAAGGAACATTGTCTATTATGATAGTCTTTGTAATGAAATTTATAAGAGAAATAATTAGAATACTTAGTGAACCCTATCCATTAATGGAATATGTCTATTATGATAGTCTTATAAATGAGCCATAATAAGGGAAATAGTTTTATAGGTTGTCTTAAATGAAAAAACCAATGTGTTGCTCTTATGATATTCTCTCAGGGCTCATAATTGATTATTAATACTTCAAACCTCTTATGAATCATGTATTTTTTATGTCAAAGTACTATAGAATTACTCATAATTTATTTTGTATAGAATATTTTTTATGTTTCAATATGTTATGATCATGTTATCATAACCTTATGATTAACTTATGTAAGCTTATAAAAATTGATTGATATCTCCTATAATTATACTTACTGAGTATATGAGGTCAACCATTATTATGTTTCATTTTTCCTGGTCATGAAGAAAGGTTTGTAGTAGGTTATGTATAATAACGATGATAAATGAGAAGAAATTTCTTAGCGATAATTACTATCATTCTTGAAATAAGTTTTTTGTCTTATTTCTTCAAACAAACTAAGAATCTATAGTTATGTGGGTGTATTATTGTGATATATAATGAATATTCATATAAAAAGATGTAATAGTGATATATTTATTGCTCAGGTCGCCTTAGTAGGTATTAGAGTAGGGTTTAGCTACTTTGAACCATTGTCTTTTGTAAGGTGAAATTGAGCAATGGTAGATTGTTTTTAAGTATACAATGGAAGAGGATGAGATTGAAAACATGACATGGGAAGAGTTTAAAAGGTAATTTTCAATAATTAATTTCACTAAAATCTTTGTATAATAATGTAATGGGAATTTATTAAGCTTATGAAAAAGGATAATGAATCCATCAATACCTATGATACAAATTTTACCACACTTAAAATGTATGCTTCTTGATTTATCATTAAACCTAGAAGTAAATTTGATCGATTATTTACAGGCATAAAACCAATTCTATAAATAGTGTTATCCCTACAGTATTAAGTATTTAGAAAGAAATATTTCAATGCTCTCTCAAAGTAGAAATAGAAAGTGGAGACAAATATTATTCTTGTTGTTTTGTGGACAATAATTTAAAGATAGGTCATTGGGGAGATTCTAACAATATAACCCATGGAGGATAGAAAATTAATATTATTTTTTTCCTAAATTGGGGAAGTATGCATGATGGAAATTTTGGACCTTAGGTAAAGTTTCTTCTTCTCAATATTAATTCATTGATACTTGTTTCATGTTATGCACTAATTTGTGATTATATGATAAACATAATGAAAATTTGATATATTATATCATTAATCTATTTTTATCATTGTAATTTAAGGTTACATTTTAAGTTATTTTTTTAGGTGTTTATGAGTAAAAAGTTACCAATTTGGTAAAGGATTATATTATGATCTCGTTTCTTCACAAAATTATCTATGTTAAAATTCCATTGAGGGAAATTATATTATCCTTATATTTTAAAAGACTTATATTCCTCCTCCTCTAGTTATTTATGGGGTTTTCATGTATCCATTTCATTCTCATCTCATTGGTACTTAATCATTTAAAGAAAATGTTTTTAATAAAATCTAATCTTATTTTCTATTTTTTGGTATGGAATCATTATCATCCATATTAATGTTCTAAAATCTGTTTTATGATACATTTTACTTATAATTTAATTTTTTTAAAAGGCTATTTTCACTACCTTTGATCATATTTTATAATGATTAGAATGAATGTCACACCCTGACCAATGATTTATTTTAATTTAATTATTTTGGTTCTCAACTTTGAGCTGTATTTTGAACTAGTTTTATTTTGAAAGAAATTGGGATCTTATATGGGTGCACGACTATACACGAGACCATGTGAATTTCCCAACCATAATAAGGGAACGTTTTATGACTAAATTTATTATTTCATGGGTGCACAACTATGTCACAACCACACACGAATATGTGTGTAGAGTCCAGACTCAATAATTAATGCAATTATTTTGCAACTGGTTTTACTATTTTAGTTTGATTTTTAATATTTTTATTATTAAATTTAGTATTTAAATTGGGTTATTATTATTAATATTATTTTAGTTGGTACTTTAATTAGAGCATTTTTATTATTTTGGTTTTATTATTTTTTTCATTATTAGTAATAAATTTTTTTATGATTAATTAGAATTTTGTTGTATTATTTTATTTTATTTTATTTTATTTTCTATTATTATTATTATTATTTTTATTGTTTTATATTCCTCTCCCATTTTCCCTTTTTCATTTCTTTCTCTATATTTTTCTTCCTCTCTCTTTGTCTCCCTCTCTCCCCAGCGAACACCTCCCCCTCTTTTGTTTTTGCATAGCGATCCCTTTCTAACCCTACTGGTGCCGCAAAACCCCCAATCGCCTTCTCTCCTTCTCTGTGTCAGGGATCTTCAACACCTCTCCCCTCTGGATCACCTAGTGTCGTCCTGCCACCATCCTACTCCCATGCAGAGAATTCTCGACAGCCTCCTCATCTAGCACCACCTGAGCTGGTTTCCTCACCAACTTTCCGCCATCTCTCTGACCACCCCGCACCACATATCCCCTCAGTTCATAACCCTCCTCATCGGTGTCCCGACCTCCTCCGGTGCACTGATACCTCTCTACGCACACCCCCTTAGTGGCCACCCCTCCTTTATCCAGCCACGTGTTCCCCTCCCGCGACTTCATCTGATGCTCTGGTAGACTCCTCTCTTAGATTCACCTCATTTCAATGGTTCCCTCATTTATCTTTCGGCACCGCATAAACCCCAAGAGTTGTCATTGTCCTCCTGCCTGCCTCTTGGACTCCTCACCGTAGGTTCGAAGTACTTGGGTTGATCAATTTTTTATTTTGGGTGTTCGTTGTGGTTAGGGTTTGGTTTTGTTTGGTTTATTTTTGAGGCAGATGTAAATTACTTTGTTTTAGGGCCCGTTAGAAACTCCTTACGGTGCATTCATCATGTGACAGGGGTTTTGCGCCATGCCTGTAAGGAATCCTATAACGAGGTAGGTGGAACCATTTTTAATTGTTATTTGATTAATTAATTTTCATGTTTAATTAATTTAGGATATTATTTAATTAATTTTTGTAGTACGAAGTCAATCTTCCATGAGGGTTGATTTGTAGTTGAACTTATTTGGGAGCATGCTTGTAATATGTGTACTTTCTATTGAAATCTCATCTCTAGTAAATATTTAGTGCTTTTTAATGGTGAGGATAACCTAATAATTTGTTTGTTTGGTGTGATTTAATTTTTACTTCAGGTTTATTATGTATTAATTTGTTTAGATGATATGAGTGTGTTATGGCTGTGAAAACTCACGTCTGACTACTCACTAGTGTTTTATAAATTGTGATAATTATTTTTTAGGATGTAAAAGGGGGAAATTGGTGTTTTGGTATTTCATCGGTATATGTTTTGTTTTAATTGAGCATTTGAGTGGATTTTTGGTGTTTATTCATGCAATGTATTTTTAAATGGATTGATAATTTTTTTGACGGTTTGTTTAACTGTATTAATAGTATTTTTAACTATGTAATGGTTTCTTTAATCACATACATGATGCAAGTTGTGTTTTTGAAGTGGCATTGCATATGTGTGGTCATGTAAGGGGGTTTGGGTCGTTCTAGTGTGTAAGTGTTGTTTTTATCTTTAAAATTTATTTATGAAAATTTGAATTGTTTTATTAAATAATTATTAAGGGTGAAAAAATGGCTGGGTTAAATTGTAGAAATTTTTTTGGTTTGTAAAGTCATACGATGTGTTTGTAAATTGTTTAATAAATTCTTTTAATGGTGTGTTTTATGCTAAAAGTGGTTTCTTTGACTGTGTTGTTATTTTAATGGGTTGTCTAACTGATGCAGGTTTAGTTTTGGGATATTTTTAGTGTTCATATTATTATTAAATGGTTTTTGTGTGTGCGAGTGTAGTGTTGGGTATAGATAACACCTCATTTGTTTTTCTTGTTTATGTTTGACATATTACATGAACTCTAAACTACTTGAGCTCAGATAAAAATCTTGGGTACAAGGTGGGTGGAGTAGGACTTATGCACTAGTGATACAGAAGTGGCATAGACCTAGTTCCACTTATTTGGATTGACTACTACAACACTAACTAAACATTTGGATGAGGATGAGAGACCACTAGGTTATGGATGTGTTACCCTATAAGTGGCTCGTGCACGAGAATATATATTGTTGTGTTTTTATACCATTGTTCACCGAGATGCAATGTTCTAGGGTCCCAATTCTGGATAGTATCTTTAGGGACTCTCCCATGTATTGTGATCCTCTATGGCTTTATGCTAACTGTCGACACATGGTGTGATTTTGGGGTTACCAAGAAAGTGTGAGTGTGTCTGCGTGTGTGTTAATTTAAGGTGTTTTTCTTTAAAGTATTTTTCCTTATAACAATTTTCATTAAAAAATTTAATCATTTATTTAATTTTCATCTATTAAATTGCAAATGTATTTATCATTTAATAATTATGCATTGACCTTTTCTTGGTAGCATCTTATTGGGAATTTATCTCAAACCCTACATACACCTTTGACTGTATGTAGATCATGTTTCTTCTGCACTCCAGGTTGAGGCATCGGGCATAGATTTGGTGGTTCAGGTTGTTAGTAGAATCCTCATGTTAGTTTGGTGGTGGTGTCTTGGGGATGTGACTGCTCATGTGACACAGAGGATTGAGTTGGAGTTTTGGTTTTCCTTTGATGTAGTTTCTTTTGGGTTTCTAGTTCAAGTTGTAAACATTAACTTTGAACATGGTTTAAGAGTTTGTTTGGTTGTCTAATTATTTTGGTTTAATTTATTCATCCTTCTGTTTATTTTATATTTATTTATTTGGGTGAATCATTCGCATGTTTTCTTTTTGCTACCCGGGCACTTGTGCTAGCCCATTGGGATTGGGAACGCCCTTCGTGGCTTACCGGGGAATGGGTTGTGCGTTAGTATTATGGAGACCCAACTTGGTTTGTGACGAAATGGTATCAAAGTGAGGTTTGGTTCTTGTTTTTTTGGGTGTGTCTTGTAGATCAGAGATATGATTGTTGGTACTCGAATGGTAGGTGTAGGAAGAGCATAGCGAACTCTTGCTCATTCCGATCCTCATGTAACCATGGATAGTCCAGGATTTATGTTTTTATCTTTGGTCTGTGTGGATAGGGGATGACAATAAGAGTAAACTAGTACTGCGTGGGGTCTCACATAGATTTTCATCCCATGTGACGCCTGAGATTACGGTTCAACACTCCTAGTGGTTCATTATTTTCTAGGGTATGGTCTGCTAAACCATGTAGATGGGTTAGACATGACCACTAGTCCTCTGCCTAGGTGCTTTAATTTTTTTGATGTCTTGATTTAGTTTTGGGTTGGTGCGAATGTTCTTTCCTTTAAAAAGTGAAGCAGACCATGGTGTTGTTATTATTTTATTTTGGTGTGTGATTGGCATGATTTTTGGGTTGCCTTTCTCTTGGACATTGTTTTTTGGAATTTGGAGTTTGATTTTTTGAAATTGAATTCCAAAAATAATGTCTTGGGTTCTTTGAAACATCAATTTATCCTCTTGTACTGTGCCTGGTTTTTCAATAGAATGCTTTTCTTTAATAATGAATTGATCTTTTAAATTGAAATTACTGGAATCCTGTCTGAGGTGTGGATGTTTGTTTAGTGATGTGTTTGGATTTGTAGAAGGTTGTTTTGTGTTTCTTGATTGGGATATGCCCCTATAATTATCCCATGGGTTTCTAGAACGACTCTCAGTTCTTGGCTTAGCCTAGACTCCCAATGGAGTAGCGGAATTGGGTTTTTATTGGCGGTGTCAACATTTTGTAGACATCGGGGTCTTTTGGATATTGTTGAGTGATTTGGGAAAGTTGTAAGTGTGTCTAGTTTTGGAGGAACTCCCAATGTTTTGCGGGTGTAAGATTGTCTCAAGTACGTCTGGTGGAGTGCGATTAAACTAGTGAATGGCGATATTTCCATTTTAGTTGCGAATAATGATGTCATAAGAAATCATTATGACTAACTTCACCCCATGGTCATAAATAAGGAAATGAAGGTGAGAGAAAGTGGTGGATCTTGTAGGTGATCAACCAGTCATCAAGCAGAGAAGAGGTGCGTTGACCTTTATGATGAGCTCGTTTCGTGTCCCCTAGAGGTTTTGTGGAAAAATATGTTTAAAGCATATAATAGTTGTTGTTCTTGTTCATATTGTAGTAAGTGAATGTTCCTCATCTGATGGGGAGTGGGAACTGACATGACTTGTTCTTGGAGTGATCCTTCCATCAGTCTGTGTTGCATGTCAGACAGACTGCTCAATCTCTTATCTCTAGTGTGGTCAGTAGGACACTCTAAGTCGTTCGCTACAATTCTCAACTGGTATGTTGATGGAGTTGCCACTTGGTGCATGAGGAGAAGTATGTAGGTTGCATTTTTAGAGGGGGAAGTTCCAGTCAAAGTTGGTCAGCTTATGAGTGCAAGCCCATAGATGCTTCAGACATTAGGACCCCAACCATAGGTTTTGGGGTAAGGCTTGTGTACAGTCAAAACTCACCAGACGTGGTGTGAGTTTGGACTGACTTGAGAATGTAGTGTCAAGATGAGGACAATATAAATTTCCCTATCATGGTATCGCCTCTAAAGGATTCATTTTTTGTTTTAAGGGGAATGAAATCCATGTCTCCTTGCAATGGTCTTAATTTATGGGAGTTCCTCTTGGGCCTTAAAGAGGATTGAAAATTTTATATTCTTATAAAGCGAGTAGGCGTGCTCTATGAACCTTCTTGTGGTCAGTTATGCATCAAAATTGTTCTTGTCTTAGAGATACTCATGTCATGTGGAACTGATGTGCGCCTGTGCAATCCTCCTCTTGATTTGGGGTTTCCTCAATCAAAACCATCTCATGAAGTGGAGTACTGTCCATTGTAGGAATAATCAGTGTAGGTTCGCCTGTGTAGGTGGGTTTTTGAAGAAGAGTCGAGTACGTATCTTTGAATTTAAACTCGAAATGCCTGTGCGGGTGTTGTGGTGTTAGAAAAATTATAAAATGATGGGGATACCCACTACGGGTCTCGCAGACATCTCCTACATTGTTGGTTGGGTTTAACTTATGGATCTTGGAGGGTCAAGCAAGTGTTAAAGGCATGATTGGGCGTGTTATTTGTTTTGGTTTGGAGTACCAATGTGGGAAAAGAATCCTAATATAGTGGGGAGACCACCATAGGACGAGCTTGTGGAAGAATTTGTTTTCAAAGTGCCCTTGGCGGAGAAACCCCTTATGTCTGCTCCGCTCGACCTCAATAATGATAATTGGTTAGCTTAAGTACTAGGTCTCTATATGAGCATTCTTGGAGATCTTGAGCGGCCCCGGTGATCCCTAAGAAGGGAGACAGGGTGTTCCATGTTTTAGTTCTGCCTAGGATGAATTCCTTGTGCCTAACTATTTTTCTTGGTGATTCTTGTTTTGAGATATTTAGAGTTTCTTGTCTTGGGTATTTGGAATGCTTGATCTTCAGGCGATTGAGTTTTGTTTTAGGTATCTTCGTAGTCTTGCTTGAATTTTTTTCTTGATTAATTCTTTTGAGACTTTTTTGGGGTAGAAAGTATCATTGTGGGAGGAATTTTCACACCCCGACCAATGCTTTATTTTAATTTGATTATTTTGGGTCTCACCTTTGAGCTGCATTTTGAACCTGTTTTATTTTGAATGAAATTGGGATCTTATATGGGTGCATGAGTGTACCCTTGACAATGTGAAGTTCCCATCCATAATAAGGGAACATTTTATATCTAATTTTATTATTACTTGGGTGCGCGGCTATTTTGCGGCGATGCTCGCATCTGTGCACAGAGACCAGAGTCAATAATTAATGAAATTATTTTGAAACTAGTTTTATTATTTTATTTTTATTATTAATATTATTATTATTCAAGATAATGTTTAAATTGGGTTATTATTATTATTTCTTTTGATACTTTAATTTGGTCATTTTTATTATTTTGGTTTTATTATAATTTTTGTTTCATTATTAGTAATAAAATTTGTTACGATGAATTAGGATTTTGTAGTATAATTTTGTTGTATTATTTTATTTTACTTTTATTTTATTTTCTCTTATTAAAATTATAATAATAATAATTATAATTATTCTCTCCATTTCTGTATATTTTCCCCCTTTTTTTCTTTTCTTTATCTCTTTTTTATTTCTCCCTCTTGCTCTCCCCACTCTCCCGCATGGACACCTACCCTCCCCCTTTCTGGTTTTTCACAATGATCCCCTTCTAACCCTACTGGCGCCGCAAAACATCTACCCCTTTCTATCCTTCTCCAGGTTGTGGCTCTCCAGCACCTCTCCGCCCCGGCTCACCTTGCAGTGTCACGCCACTATCTTGCTCCCGTTCAAAGCTACCCGAAGATCCTCCCCATCTAGCACTGCTCCAGCTAGTTTCCTCACTAGGTGTCCGCCAGCTCTCCAACCACCTGACGCTGCACTGCCCCCAGCTCGTAACCCTCCTCGCCGGTGTCCCGACCTCCTCCGGTGCACCAAAACCACCTTGCGCACACCCCCTCCTCCCATTAGTGACCACCCCTCCTTTTTCAAGACAAGCACGCACCTCCCCCGGCTACATCTGAAGCACCAGCAGCCTCTTCTCTTGGTTGGGCCTCTTTCCAGTGGTTCCCCTGTTGCTTTTCCAACACCCCACAAACTGAAATAGCCTCCATCATCCTCCAGCCAGCCTATCAAAATCCGCGTCATAGATGTGAAGTACCCGGGTTGATCATCTTTTTATTTTGGGTGTTTTTTGCAGTTAGGGTTTGCCTATTTTTGAGGCAGATGTAAATTAATTTGTTTTATGGTCTGTTACAGACTCATTGCGGTGCGTTCATCATGCGATGGGAGTTTCACGCCAAGCCCTCAAGTCTTCCTACACCAAGGTAGGTGGGTCGATGATTAATTGTTATTTGATTAATTAATTTTCATGTATAATTAATTTTTAATATTATTTAATTAACTGTTGTAGTTCGAAGTCAATCTTCCATGAGGTTTGATTTGCAATTGAATTTATTTGGGAGCATGTTTATAATATTTGTACTTTCCACTAAAATATCATCTCTAGTTAATTGTTAGTGTTTTTTTAATTGTTTTTTAGCCTACTAATTAGTTTGTTTGGTGTGATTTCATTTTTACTTAAGGTTTAGTATGTCTTAATGTGTTTATTAGTGTCTTTAGATGATATGAGTGTGTTGTTTCTATGAAAACTCAAGTAGGACTATTGACAATTGTTCTATAAATTGTGAGGATTATTTGTTATTATATACAAGGGGTGTAATTGGTGTTTTGGTGTTGCGTTGCTATGCGTTCCATCTTAAATGAGAATTTGAGTAGATTTTTGGTGTTTTAGTCATGCAGTTTATTTTTAAATTGGTTGGAAAGTTTTTCTAGTGGTTTGTTTAACTATTGTAATGGTATTTTTAACTGTGTGGGTGGCTTCTTTAATCTCATGCATGATACAGATTGTGTTCTAGAAGTGGTGTTGTGTACGTGTGTTCATGTAAGGGGGTTTGGGTCGGTCTAGTGTGTAAAGTGGTGTTTTTCTCTTTAAAATTTATTTAGGAAAATTTGAATTGTTTTATTAAATAATTATTAAGGGTGAAAAATTGGTTGGGTTAAATCGTGTAAACGTTTTTGGTGTGTAAAGTGATGTGAAATGTGTGGAAATTGTTTAATAAATTCTTTTAATGTTTTTTTATGATTAAAGTGGTTTCTTTGACTATGTAGTTATTTTAATGGGTTGTGTAAGTGATGCAGATTTAATATTGGTATATTTTTAGTGTTCATATTAATTTTAATGTGTTTTTGTGTGTACGAGTGCAGTATTGGGTATAGATGAAACCTCATTTGTTTTTCTTTTTTATTTTTGGAAAATGACATGAACTCTAAACTACATGACCACAAATGGGATGCCTAGGTACTTGGTGGGCAGATTAGGACTAGTGCGCTAGTGATACAAAAGTGGAATCGGCCCAGTTTCACTTAGATGGATTGACAACTACAACACTAACTAAACATTTGGATGATCTTGGGAGACCACTAGGTTATGTATGTGTTACTATACTAGTGGCTCATGCATGAGAATGTATATTGTTGTGTTTTTATACCATTTTTCCCGAAGATGTGTTGTTCTAGGGTCCCACTTCTCACTAGTATCTTTAATGCCTCTCCCATGTATTGTGATCCTCTATTTCTTTACTCCCACTGTCATCACACAGTGTGACATCGGGGTTACCAAGAAAGTATGTGTGTGTGCATGTGTGTTAGTTAAATATATTTTTCTTTAAACTAGTTTTCCTTAAAACCATTTTCATTAAAATTGTTTAATCATTTATTTATTTTTCATCTGTTAAGTTGAAAATATATTTGTCATTTAATAATTATCAATGGAACCTTTTCTTGGTGGAATCCTACGGGGATTTTAGCTCACACACTACCTACACCTTTGGGTGTATCTAGATCATGTTTCTTCTACATTCCAGGTTAAGGCATCGAGCATAGCTTTAGCGGTTCGGGTTGGTAGTAGCATCCTTGTGTCAATTTGGCGGCGTTGGATTGGGGATGAGACTCCTCATGCTGCACATTGGTTTGAGTTGGAGTTTTGGTTTTCCATTGATGTAGTTTGTTTTGGGTTTTTAGTTCACATTGTAAACATTAAATATGAACTTGGTGTAAGAGTCTGTTTGGTAGTATGATTTTTCTGTTTTAATTTATTCAGCTTGCTATTTGTTTTATATTTATTTATTTGTGTAAATCCTTCCCAAATTTTGTTTTGGATACCTGAGCACTTATGCCAGCCCGTGGGGATTGGGAATGCCCTTCGTGCCTTACCGCGGACCAGGTCGGGCATCGATTTGATTACGACCCGACTTGGTTCATGACAATAAATATCTTCAATCTTACTACATAAGACTCACATTTTATGTTTTTAAAAACCATAAAAATAATGATATATGTTAACATATATGTAATGAATGTATTTTATAGAAATAAATCCATCCCTTCCTAATAAAGGTTTCATTACAAGTTTAAAAGGTTATTCCAAGAAAGTTATATTCCTGTATTTTTGGGAATTTCAGTTTTCAATGTTTTGAAAAGAAAAGGGATGTATTCTATTGATATTCATAGCTTATTTTAAATTATTATAAAAAATAGATTTTCATATTTTAAACATAATTTAAGGATTCTGATGTATCATCAGGTAAATTATAACATGTTACTATCCAATTTATTTTTCTGGATGGCTTATAATGATTATGTTTAAAGGGTTATTTCTTCAAACTTGTTTCTTTCCTGTGGGTTAATTATCTTATGATTAAATTTTGAATGTTTTTATGTTTTTATAGTATTGTTATTTTTTTATCATTATGTGAGGGTGACACTAGAGTTATATATCACTATAATTAATTGGGTAAAGATTTATATCTAACGTGGTAATATAAACTTGAATGATGAATGAACACTATCATGTTAGGGAATCTATCAATTAAATTAATCTTAGGGGTGAGACTTTACTATGGAAATAATTGGAATAGGGAGTGAACCCAATCCACATGGGGAATCTATCAACTATAATAGTCTTATAAGTGAGCCTTAAATAGGGAAATGATTTCTTAGTATTTTTTATGCAACAAACTTATGTTTTATTTTTATGATATGCTCTCATGGACCATGATTGGTTATTAAATTTTATGAATATTTATGAGTCATGTCCTTTGTTATTTCAAAGTCATATAAAGTTACTAATAATTTATATTCTATGAAATATTTTTTATCTTTCTATAAATTATGATAATGTTATCACACCCTAATGCTTATCTTATGATCACTTATGATCATAGATTGATATCTCCTATGTTTACCCTTACTGAGTATTTGAGATTAACATTTATTATTTTCCAAATTTCGTATGTTCATAAGAAAGGTGTGAATTAGATTATATTTAATAAGGGTTATATGTGAGATGAAATTTCTAAGAAATAATGAATATCATTCATGGAATAATTTTATTATGTATTTTGTCTTAAAAGACACTAAACCTTGATGGTTTTCTGGGTGTATTATTGAGATATGTAATTAAAATTAATTTAAATGATATAATATTTATAAATTTATTTCTTACATAGTCTTAGTTAGTATTAGAAAATGATTAGTTGTTTTGACCATTTGTCTTTTGAAAAGGTGAATATGATCAATGGTAGACTATTATTATGAATAAAATCCATGTTGATATGATTGAGACCATTACATGTGAAGATTTTAATGGGGAATTTTTTTCAATATGTAATTTGTCCAAACTCTTTATATGTGAGTAGAAATTGAATTCATTGATATTAAGTTGAATGATATTGAATCCATCAGTACCTATGATGAAAACTTCAATAGACTTACAACGTATGATTCTTGTTTTATCATTAACCCTAAAAATAAAGTTAATCGATTATTTAGTGGGAAAAAAAAGTCTATGAATGTTGTTATCAATAAGGGACTTTATCATGTATAAAAAAATATTTCAATGTGCTATAAAGGTAGAAATAGGGAGTAGAGACACCAGTTATTCTTGTAATTTTAAGGATAATAAGATAAAGATGAATCATTGGGGAGATTCGAATAATAAAACCAACATAGGATTTAAAATTAATCTTATTTCATGCGTCAAGTTAGGAAATTAGAAGGATGAAAATTTCATTTTGGTGACTGGTAAAATGGAAAGAAGTCTATTGAGAAAATAAGTGCCTAATATGTGGAGAGGCCTTCCAATAAAATTAATGGATATAATGATCAATGTAATTTACCAACCACACTATAATTCTATAATTATAAGGAGTATGGAAATCATTCCATTCAGTGTGTGAATGAAATGGTTAATGAGGAAAATCATTGAAATTGACTTGATATGCCAAGATACTAAGGGAATGATCATGAGATCATAACCATAGAAGTGGGTCATGATAATTAATTAGTGAATGGTAAACATATCATCCACCATAGAACTTCAAATGTCTTATTTTATTTTTTTTCTACACACTCATTAATATTTTAAGAAGTTTGTAAGGGAATCACATCACTGCCTCAATGGTCATATATTGAATTATTTTTGAGAATTATAATGTTGAGATGATCACATATCAAGTATATAATTCCTCTCCAATATATGTTTGGGGGAATGTGTTTCCTACAATCCTTGTTACACTCCCACTATTTGAATTTGATGTGATTAGTGGACTTTATTAGATCCATTTATATTGAGACCATATTAATTCCCAGGATAGAGAAGTCACATTTGATATTTTAAATGAATATATGGTTTTATATAAGTGAGATTATGAACATGAACTTCAAATGTAAATTACTTTCAATATATGGGCCACGCAACTTATTCATAAGGTATTTATATCTTAAGTGGTTTGTGAGATACTCAAAATTAACCACATGTCTATTACTTAGGTATGCATCAATGTATTTCTTAAATAAATTCCTAGTATTCCCCCAAATTATCAAGATTATATTTAAATTTAACTCTTACCTGGTTCAATATGAATTTGAAATTCTTCCTATAGAATTTCCCCATTAGATTTGTATTAATTTAAGAAGAAACTCTAATAGAATCTTGAAAATGGATTTACATGGATGAATGAATCAACATGAGGTGCACCAATTTTTTTTTGTAAGAATATATATTGTCAAATTTATATTTTCATGGATTATGGGGAACATAAAAAGATAACAATAATTAAAAAGTATCCTCTACCCCATATTTATGACATTGATCAACTATGTAGAGCTCAATACTTTTTAAATTGTGAACAATATTCTCAATATCATTAATTAATGTTCATGAAGGAGGATATTCCTAATATGACCTTCGATATAAGGTATGTTAATTATGACTTTATAGTAATGAAATGTAAAATTACCAATTCCATCATTATCTTCATGAATCCATGTAATAGTGTTTTTATAGATTTCCATTATCATGTTCTTATAGTATTTTTAGATGAAATTATTATATATAGACTGTGAAAGGAAGACCATGATGATCATTTGATTATTTTACTAAAGACCCTAATTAATGGGAAAATGTATTTCAAATATATAAATTGTGAAATTTGGCAATGAAATGTATTAATTAGGGGTTATGTGATCTTAATAAAATGTATATCGATGAATACATTGAAAGAAGAAGTTATCAAATAACAGACTAGACTAAAAATGATGACAAAAATCCATATTTTTTTAGGTTGGTCGGATACTTGCAATTCCTATGTGAAATATATCACAGTTATAGAGTCCAATAACCCATTTGAAATGTATGGGAGCCAATTTCCTTTGGATAAAGGAATATGAACCAAAATTTTAATTATCTGTAGACATTGTTTGTCAGTGCACCCATGATTATGCTACCCAATAGTGAATAAGGGTTTTTGATATATAGTGATGCATCAAAAAAGGAATATAGATGATTTATCATGCAGAGTGATATGATTATAACATATACCCATTGGAAATTAAATGTTTATGATAAAAATTATCCAACTCATGATTTGTTATTCAAAATGATTTTTTACATTGAATGTGTGGAGGAATTACCTTTATAGTGAAAGGTGAGATATATATATTGGTTATAAAATATTTATGTTTATATTCACATCGAATGAGTTGAATATTTTTAAAAGGAGGTAGTTGTATTTGATTAATGATTATGAATACTTAACACATTATGACCTCGAGAAGGTGAAAATGGTGATTTATTCTCTATGTCAGAAGTAACATGATAGGTTTTCCTTGATGAGGTTATAAATAGATCCAATAATTATGGATTTATAGATAATGGACCTTGAAATCATAACGAAAGGGGAAATATGTTATCTTTCCCCAATAAATTTTCGACCATCCATTCATATCAAGATTATAGAGGTTTAGAATGAAGATGTAGAGTGGAAAAAGAATGTAAGGATTATTATAGAGTTATAACTTCTATATGATGGAAGGATTTGATTTACTAACTAGTTTTGTGCCTTAAAATAGTATAATTAATGAAAGGGTTCTTCGATAAAAAACATAACCAATAATTCTCTACTCATCTGGGAAGCTAGAACTTTCATATATATATTTTAAAGCATATATTTAGTGTGAAAACATAAAGTGGGATATTGCAGAGTATATATCTTGATGATGAGTATGTAAAAATTTAAAATTGAACATTATAAGTGAAAGGTATGTTATAATCATTACCCATACCTGTATGGACACGGGAAAACATTACAATGAACTTCGATATACGACTCCCCAATATATCTAAAGGCTATAATAAAATTCATACATTAGTCGATTTCCTCATGATTTTTGATCATATTATTTATATTAGATAGGGTTTATAATTTTATCATCGTTCATGAAATACAATAAGAATCTGGAAAGTTTTCATGGAGTACCACATTCTATTATTTCTAATCATGATCTGAGGTTGACCTCAATGTTCAAAATAATCATTTAGAATGAAAGAATACATATATGATCTTTATGACTACATTTCATACATAGAAACATGGATATTCTAAGTTGAATTTTGAAAACCTAAAAATATGTCGAGATATTTATCTATGGATTTCAATTATTTTCATGATCAATACCTTCCTTTTTTGAATTTTCTTACAATAACGACTTTAAATTGATATTTTTTATTTTTAATTATAAAGAACTCTATATGAAAAAGTGTCAGAATCTAACTTGATGGGAATATTTTGTTGAATAATGGTTGTTTAAACCTAAAATATCTATGAAAGTGTAGATAATAATAGATATATTTTGTAGGACATCATGGAATCTCATAGAAAATAGAAAAGTTTGCTAAAAATCATCGATGAGATCTTGAGTTTAAAGTTAGTGATAAGGTATTCCATCAAATATATTATTGTAAAAATTTAATGAAATTTTTAAATAATTGAAATAGAATATATAGATATATCAGTCCCTTTAATATTCTTGATCATATGATGATTGTAGATTATCGCTTTCTACTTCCACCAAACCTCTCCCACATTCACAATTTATTTAGTGTATATATTTTGATGAAGCATATACCTTATCCTTTACATGTAAGGAATATAGAGGTTATACCATAGGACAATGTCTAGTTTTGTGATGATAATCTAGTGTAGTTTATTTATTACAAAGAGAAAATGATATGAAATAAGATGAAACATGTCATGACCTAACCTACTAGGGCCCATATAGATGGATGAAAGCTGGGTGCAACTCCCCTAATCCAGCATCCAGTAGGCTTGGGGATAAGACAAGTACTAAGAGGTAATAAAACAAAATATTAGGCCTTATCTCAAAGTAAATATATGAATGCAACCATCCATATCCATTAAAAATTATAGAGGAAAAATAAAATACCATGACATCAAGAGTATAATGATTCAGGAAATATTCTCTAGGGAGTACATTAGAGTACAATAT
Organism: Viscum album; assembly: GCA_963277665.1. NCBI lineage: Eukaryota > Viridiplantae > Streptophyta > Magnoliopsida > Santalales > Viscaceae > Viscum > Viscum album. The sequence continues at coordinate 886,535,121 of OY728135.1, read as the reverse complement.
TAAAAATGAAGAGTAATGTGAAAAAATAAATTCCCGACCATAAGTGATGTAATAAACTGATTAAAATTGGATAAAATAATATAACTGAGATATCTTGGTGGCCAATATTCATGTTATAGCACCAAACATGGTATATTCACCCATGGTACCTTTATGCTCTACCGTTATTTCCACTGAATAGAATGTCATATTCTTAACACACTATAGGTGTAGATAAGGACCATGATAGGATAAGTATATACATAACCTATAGGGAACCTTGTAAACAACAAAGGGAGAGATCGAAAGAAAAAAATTGGTCAGCTCAACCCAAAATAAGAGGGATAAAAAACCAAACATATAATTATAATAAGAAATGAATCCTAGATCTGAGAGAAAGGGGATCCCCATATCACAGATTATCCCAAGATGATGAGTCTTACAAAAATATTAAGGGTCTATCTCTAATTCCCAATATCCTACACATATGGATGAGGAAACTATGTGGAAGATTTTCCCCTCACCACTGAGCTCTACATCTCATGGGGGAACCATCTCCATATAAAATACCCATGACCAACTGCATCAGGGGGTGGGGTGTGTTCCACTAAGTGTATAGAGGACCCATTCTATAGTGAAATAGGAGAGTGCCTCTCAGTATGTCGAGGACCCACAAAATAGTGTGATATGAGGTACCCCTTAGTAGATAGAGGACCCACTCTATATTGTACAATGGGGTACAACTCAATGTATAAGGGAACTGTGACCTAATACGATTCATGGGGGTGGGTAACACTTATTAGATTGAAGGATCATTTTCAATATTATTAGAGTATACCACTAAGATAGTGAAAAAGAGTATGTGGACCCATTCCATGGTTTTACTAGTGTAGCTTTCCGACCCTGATCTCTCTGCCTGATGATCTTGCTTGATCACTACTGCTGATACAACATCATCAGAAGAAATATCACACATCAAATACACCACCTCATTTCAAAAAATCCAATACAAAGGATTATATTATGTTATATTTGAAAACCATTTACTAGATAAGCTACTCCAGGGACAAAATCTCTGTCCATGCGAATGAGATACACAATTTATGAGTCTCTAAGAAAAGTACATGGGGTGAATTTTGCGTTACACGGCCTGTGAACTCACTTCGTATCATGTCTATGTGATCTTATAAAAATGGGTTTAATAGCGTTGAAGTACTACATAGTGTTAACTACTTATACAATTCATGTCTCATCTACCTGATGCATACTCGTGTGATCATGGCTACGCACATGTATTTCGATCTGTTTCTGTGTTCTTGACCATGTACCTAGCTGTTCTTGCATACCCATATCCATGATTTTGTATTTTAGGTTATTCCCAATTACCTGGTTGTTCCCAAGCTCATGTACTCCAAGAGTAGATGATAATCTAGTAGCATCGGGTCCCAAAACAATTATGGTCCATACACAATGTGTGATCCTTATCTTTTATAAATCCCTAGACAATATATCCTTGGGACAATATATTTTGTTTTCCTAGAGTATATGCAATGTAGTTTTTTTCAAAGAAATATAAGACATATTTATTTTTCATTCCATTCAACATCCACCACTGTTTCCCCCTCATCCCATTTTGGGGTGTGTATATATAGGGTTGTCCATGCTCGATCCCCTACTGGTGGCTAGGTTCCAGCCATCCAAGTCCTATCATGATTCTTTTCATTACTTACACACTACTACCATTATCGATCAAGATCCTATATCCATGGATGTGTCACCCACAACCCACAATCCATTATAGTCCATCCTCAAATCATCCTCCTATAAACTGCTCATGCAACCTCTATGAATTTAGGGGTTTTACTACACTCGAACCCACACTAAAAATATCGAATCACGACCTTGTGGGATAATAATAAAAATCACATAGAATATTGGTGGAAGAAGAAAATGAAAAAATTGAATCATTTACTTTACATGAAATATTTTACAATGATTAAAATAGAAGGGTATCTCTAGGTGATATATATATATATATATATATATATGAAATAATGATTTATCAGATCAATAATATCAGATGAATATGGCAGGGGTCATACAAGAATCATAAATCAGAGATCAAATAAGCAGATACTTATAAATCCATAAAAATGAAATTGGGAATAGTGTAAATACACAAATAAAAATCCCTACATTGAATTATGATATGTATTTGGGTATGAAAGAATTCTACAGTGATGAATAAGACCTCCTACGTTCACTTCCTCTCGATCCACATCAATCTCATCATCGTTCACTCTCTATTCTTAGTCCACCAATAACGTATGAATCACACCCCAAATTACCATGTTTTTTAATATAACCTTGAAAAAAATATTAGAATGATGTATTTATAGAGAGGATTAGGTCTAGGCCGTTTAATTAAAATTAATTTAATAAATTATTTATATTATTAAATGTACCAACCAATGGTCATATACCTTAGAATGTCTATCACCAACCAACCTTAGGTCATTATAAGAGTAAATACCACATTCTAGAATCAATCGTGGTTACATATTTCCCATCCATGGTCCCTAACAATGGGAAAACCATTTAAACTAATACGATGCATGTTCGAGCATTAAAATATTTTAATATTTTTTGTATATTATTTATGGGGTTCTAAATTGAAAAAACACTACTCCGAATACAAGTATAAATATAGATATATAAATAGAAATATTCCTAGGATAAATATTTAAAAACCAAAGTTCCCACATTGCCCACTCTTTGAATGATTTTCACCTTAAAAACACTATTTTAAAATATGGTAGGGTACTGATCCTACATCTGACTTTATTGCTCCTAAGAACTATCATTCATGCTCCCATGCCACTAAATCACATTAACAAAAGAAATGGTCTATACAGACATGATAAACTTTTTCTAATCATAGATCTCCATGGGGTACTCCTCAAATTTGGATCCAACTTCAATGTTTAACTCTCCCTAGTCAATAACATCATAGGGTCATACATGTATCTCTTTATATATAGCACATGGAATATTTTCGAAACTTGATCCAACTAAGATGGTAGGGATGAGTGGTAACCAACCTTGGTATCCATCAATTGGAACTAAAATGTCTGGATGAACATTAGAGATTTTTTCATTCCCCGAATAAATATCCATAATGCTAATCATGGAGAGACACTCAAGAAAACATATCCTCCCTACATGAACTCTATGGGAATAAAATGCTTACCTCTGTAAGATTTATATTTTATCTGGGATATCCTTACACAATTGTGGATCACCTAAATATTCTTCTTTATCATATTCACCATCTATGTCCTGATAAGAGATGCCTCCCCAATCTCATTACTATATAAGGGTGACCTATGGGGTCTCTCATACCATTTCTCTAAATGTCCCTTGATAATGGTAGAGTAATATCTATTATTATAACTAAACTATACCATTGGAAAGTGATCCTCCTAGAACTTTGAAAAGATTAATATGAGGACTCTCCACATATCCTCTATCATCTAGATAGTTTTATCAGTATTCCCATTCATCTTAGGTGATACATATTGATCATCCATAACTAGGTTCCAAAGGCCTCCTACATGACTCACCAAAATTGTGATGTGAACTATGAAATTTGGTTGGAGAAAATTGTTCTGGGTAACCCATGAAGTTAGATTATCTCTCATATATAAAATTTCCCCATGAATCTCAACCAAACATTGATCCCTAGTGAAAATTATGTGTGCCGAATCTGTGAGTTTATCAACAATCAACCAGAGGGAATCCTATCCTATCACTATTTGTGGAAGCACCATCACAATGTTCATGGATATTCCACCCCATTTCCTCTTTTAGATCTCAAGAGGCTGTATGAAACATTTCAAAACCTCATTCTCATACTTTTCCTACTTACATGCATGACACTGAAAGATGAACATGGAAACACTCCACCTAATTCCAGCCCACAAAATCTACTACTGAAGTTCCAAGTACATATTTTAGACTACCAATCCTTGAAAAATGATGTTAAGATACCAACATTTATAAAATATATCAGGTGAATCTCATGAGAATATATGTCCATATAGAACATCACTATAAATGTCTCCTAGATAGGCCACTCTCATATACTAATGAAGTGGAGGATTCACCACACACAAATGAAGAATAACTGCACCCCTCCTCTCCACCAAGATTCTCTGCAATAAATGAAAATGCTCAGATGAATCCTCTATATTGTTATAATGGGACATTCTACAAAGGGAATCTTCTATCATTTTTCACTTCCCAAGATTATAGACTATCTATAAATCATAGTCTTTTAGGAACTCAAAACATTTCCTCTATCTTAGGTTATGATATATCTTAGTGAAGATTAAATTGAGACTCTTATTGTCAGAGTAAACCAAAAAACACTCACATAGAAGACAGTGTATATACATCATTAGAGAAAAACAACATATTCCAAATCTAGGTCATGATTTGAGTTTTTCTACTCACGAGGTCTCTCTTTGGTTAATCCAAATGTAATAATTGTCTACCTATGAATTAATATGAAATCAATCCAAGTTCCAAAGGCATAAAAAACACTAGGTTCATAACACTATTCTTAGGTAGTATCAAGATAATAGAACTGGGTTTCCCCAGTGTTAGTTCATCAAAGTCTCCCTGATGCTACATTTTCTTGGTAAACAGCTTACCTTTACATGTTATGGTGGTCAAAGGTGCTAAAATCCTTGAGACGTCCTCTAAGGGCCTGCTGTAGTACCCCTAAAGATAAGAAATATCCACACAATTGAAATTATATTGGTGGGTCCCCTTGAAGGAATCACATAAATAATTTCTATTTCCATAGAAAAACAACTCTAAAAAACGACATTCTCTATAAATTTAAACTCTCATATCCAAACTATCACTTAGAGAGCTTACCATAATTATGGTGCTCCCAAAGTAGTCCTTGGAACAATCTCAAGTGCCTTCCATGCTCCTTATATGAGTTATAGTGAATGAGTATATCTCGACGATAATAAATATGAATCAATCTATGTATAGATGGAAGATCTGGTTTATAAGAGTAATGAACATAGAAAGGGAATTTTCCACACTAAAAGAATTATCAGTACCTCATAGTGTTCTTAGTGACATCCGAATGTAATCCTAGAAATTTCACCATCGTGAACCTTCAACTAGTGGTAGATAGACCTAAAACCGATCTTTGAGAACCAATTTCACCTCTTAATTTGTTTTAGAGGTAATTAATCATTAAAAGGTGTACCTATTCTTTATAATTTCCTAATTTAGGTGATGATAACCACGTAGGTACCCAAGATATTCTCCTCCATTCTTATGAATAAAAATGTATATTCCTATGGGGATAGATTGGGTCTGATAAAACCGTTCTCTTGAAGGTCTTCCAACTACACCCTTAGCTCCTAGATACTTGTAGGAGATATCTGATATGGTTAAGAAGATATCATTCTAGTACTTTGGTGAAAGGAAATAAAGAAATCCATCTTGTACCATTGTGGTATTTCAAGAACATCCTTAGGTAATATGCCCATATAGTCCACAACTACTAAAGGAATCCAAATTTATGAAGAGTGAACTACACCAATGTTAATTATTTCCAAATGATTGGTGATTTGTTGCATCTTACAACTTGTAAGACCCCCCCTAATCAGCTATGAGATTTCTATTTCCCACAAAGGAGAATCTGAATCTATATGTTTGAAGGTATCTAACTTTACAATGACGATAATAAATCTAGGTATGGACTCTAAAATCTAGTTCATTCCTAATACGAAATCATAGGTAGTTGTTATAATGACCTTGATTTCCCACATGAATCTCTCTCCACTGAGAATGAGGTTTCACTACTAGCAGATATGTGATATCAAATAATCCCTCCTCATAGGAACCTAGACCCATAGTTGATGGGATAAAGTCAAAACTAGAATATCTTACTATCACAAAATTCATAAGTATATAAAGAAATAAATCACATAGGTGTATATTAATACTGGAGAAAGATATTAAAACACACAGATCGAAATTTGAATCATCCCATGTGCAGTCAGGTCACAACCCTCCATAGACAACAACTACCCCTGGCCTCGACCACCTGCTCCCAAAGCCTAGAATGGGACACCTAGTGGTAGTCGAGGAATTATATCATAACACCATCACCCACAAAAGTATCCTCCCTTAGGAGCTTCACATGCTCTTATACCCACACCACATCTACAGGTGACACCCTGGTCACATTTGGTGGGTTCCTAATCATGAAATTACATCTATCTTGGTAGTACACGTCCTATCTAAATAACCACTACAGATTAATGAGTTGGGAAGTTATAATCCTGGTGACCTCTACCATCATATGCATCGAACTGCACCTATCTGCATTTTTTGTATCCTTTATGAAAACCTTGTGCCAAAAGTTCATGTGATTGAGTTTGGCCATGGGTAGGTCTCCTACAATAAGACCCTATCGAAAATCACCTACTAGATGCAACAGATGATTCGACCCCATGATACCCACTACCAGCTCCCACTACTTGGTGTTCCTATGATAGGATTCTCAAAATCATAAGAACCTGATATAAAACTCTTGAATATGTTGTAATTCAAAAGGGGACCACAATGACATAGATGTTTCTACAAAGATCCTTCTAATCCATTGATACCCAAAAAAACCATCCCACAATATGTTGAGAGAGTACTCAGTTAGGATAGTGAAATTTGTAAAATACTCGTCAACTGTCATACTACCCTGATGTAGCTCAAGATTATCCTGAAAGAAAACTGAGTGAATGAATGATGGGTAATACTCATGATGAAACAACTAATGGAAGTTAGTCTTTGAGAGCATCATATCATCATGGGTTCACATGAATAGACTCAACAAGTACCATGCTTCTCTATGGAAAAGACATATTGGACACACAAACATATGATTAATCACTTTCTTCTTGAACATGGTGACTTGAATCACTAACTCAAGCAAATCCTCTATTGAATTGGGATCTGGATCCCCATGGAACCTCAACAGTCTCTGATGATGGAATTTGTGTATTACACTAACCTACAGAAATCATTATCCTATACTATTGGTATTATCCACTTCTCAATAAATAGGGGTGCTTCCACCTAGCTACATAGAGGAAACACCTCACGAGATGGCCCCTGAACTAAGGTCTCTTCACTCTACACATATTCATCATGATTCTACAATGGTAACTTGTCTGGATATCTTCATGAAGGCATCCTGAAATTGATAAGTCATTCCACAAAAATATGAGTATATATATGGGTATATAACTAAATAACACCTATAAATGGACTCATTCCTATATGATGTATGTAATAATGATTCCTTGAATCCAATGTCTCAGTATATCAAGTAAAAATGAAGGTAGTTAGAGTTCTTGTGAATGGATAAATGTTTTATCGTACCGTCATTATATTTCCTATCCTGGAAGCTACATATGGGACACTCAAACATCATTTCCCTAAGACCATACTAATCCTTGGAAATGAGATACCTCAAAACACTATACCATGGAATAAACAACTCTAATACCACTTTGTCATGACCAAACTCATTGGGTACCATCTAGAAAATGGAAATCTAGGTGTGAAAACATCAAGGACTCCTTTAATAGGATAGTGGTTTGTTACAATATCTGGGATGGAATAATATAAAATGTGAGGCCTTATACTAAACTAATAATACATACAGATACACACACTAATCCATCTCCATGAAAAATTGAAGAGGGAAAATAAAATACTATAATATATTGAGTTTGAACATTCATACAATAACCTATAGGAAATACATCAGAGTAGGAAAATAAAACAATTTGTAAAATGAAAAAACATATTCCCAAAAATAAATTAAATCCAAACCTAATTAAAATTGGATAATGGAAAGAAATAAGAGATCCTGACTATGGATATACTAGTCCAACCAACAAAAATGGCCTCTGTACCTAAGGTGCCTATATGCTATTCTAATGTCACCATTGAACTGATTATCATCCATATAATATGTTACTCATATTCGAAAATCCCATAATGGGGTGAGTATATACATAACCAGTAGGAAACCTAAAAAACTACAAAGGTAGAAATATAAAGATACAACAATGTTGAAATCAGACCATAAATAAAGGTATAAAAACCCCCAAAGAATATATTATCAAAAAGAATCCCAAAATGGATAGAATGGGGATATCGATCTGATATCCCCACCTAGGATGACGAGTCTTCTTATATCTCTAGGTGTCAATATCTGATTCAAATCATCTCATGTATTAATATGTGGAAACCCTTTAGAGGACCCATGTTTTACTTGGGGGGGCAGTCATTATATAGATGATCCATTCCATAATTCAATAGCGGTTACCACTCAATAGAAAGAGGAACCTAATCCTAATGTGATATGGGATACCACTCAATAGATAGAGGACCCAAAACCTAGTGCACCCATTGGGTGCTACTCAGTGTATGGTGGACCCACACCCTAGTGCATTAATGTGTTACTACTTAGTGGATAAAGGACCCACACCCCCCAAGAAATTATGGGGGTACCATTCAGCTAATGTAATAGAGTATGGGGGACACATCACCTAGTTGGACTAGGTGGGGGGGGGGGTTCCATCCATAGAATCTCTCACTAATGATCTTTCCCTATCACTACTACTAATCCAGCAACACCCAAAGAAGTTAAATTTTCACAAAACCAAATGTCATATCTCAAAAAAAATTCAAACGAGTACCATCAAATTCTACATGGAAAACTGAGCATTATAGGCCACTTAGGGGATACAATAGATGTCTTAATGATAGACATGTGAATAGAAGGAGTCCTAGAGAAATGTACATGGTATAAAAATAGGGTAACATGGTGGGTGTCCCTTCTGGGACTCATATCCCTATCCTCTATGATACACATCTTAGTTGGCCATGTAGTACCATAATACATGTCTTAGTCACTCAATTCTGGCCCCTGTGCTCATGGACATAACCAAGTTGGACTAGGTGGGGGTGGGGGGTTCCATCCATAGACTCTCTCACTGATGATCTTTCCCTATCACTAATACTAATCCAGCAACACCCAAAGAAGTTAAATTTTCACAAAACCGAATGTCATATCTCAAAAAACACCACAAAAGAGTATCGTCACATTCTACATGGAAAACTGAGCATTATAGGATGCTTAGGGGATAAAATCGAAGACTTGATGATAGTGATATGAATAGAAAGAGTCCTAGAGAAATGTACATGGTATGAACATAGGGTAACATGGTGGGTGTCCCTTCTGGGACTCATATCCCTATCCTCTCTGATACACATCTTAGTTGGCCATGTAGTACCATACTACATGTCTTGGTCACTCCATTCCATCTTCTGTGCTCATGACCATGCCTTTGTATGTTGAGTTATACCCATGTACCAGGCCATGTAGTGCTACACTATATGTATTTGTCAATCAAGGCCTACCCGTGTGCTCATGGCCATGCCTGTGTATTTAGAGTTGTGTCCATGTACCTAGCCATGTACCTAATCATACCCATGGATTCCTAGTCATTCTCATTTACTTGGATCCAAGACCATATTCTTGAACATTCTTGTGCCCTAGGACTCTTGACATACCCCCTAAGCCACCATTACCAGGTAATGCGATGTGTGTGGGACTTACACGGTGTGTGATCCTTATCACTCCCATAACCCTAGCCACCATAGCCAAGATACTGCATGAAATTTATTGATGAATGATAAAAAAGGCATTCTAGTTTTCCTAGAAAACTATGAAATATTCATTCATCTTTAGGAATTGCAATCAGAATTGTTTCACCCTCAAATAAAATTTGGGAGTGTAGATCTAGGTTTTAATATGCCTGTTATGCTATTGGTGGCTGGGTTCTAGCCAACTCAACCATCGTATGACTCATCGTGTTGCTTCAATGCAACATTCTCTGCATCTATGAATCATGAATCCATGTAGGCATAACAAACAACCTTGAATTCATCCTAATCCATTATTAAATCATTATCCCATATGTTATTCCAATAATATATAGGAATCTGAGGGTTTAATCGCACTTGAACCCAGACTGGAAATGTTGAACCAGGACCCCATCAGGAAACACTGATAAATTTAAAGAATAATGTTGGAAGAATAACATGAAAAAACGAATCCTTCATTCGATAAGTGATATTGAGAAATTATAAAAAAAATCAGGGTATCCCGGGGTGATTTCAAGTTGTAACAATAATTTATCAGATCAGTAATATTAATGAAATCTAGTTGGGATCATTTGAAGACTCACAAATCATAGATAAATTAAGAATATCATTATAAATCTATATTTTTGAAATTGGAAATGGTGGTAATGAAAAAATTGTAGAAACTAGCCCGAGTTAGGATCTACATTTTTGTGATGAATGTGTTTTCCAGTGATGATGAATACCCGTTATATTCTCTTTCTATTGATCCACCATGATTTTAAATCCTTCCATTCTCTTATCCTGATATGTTAATGAAGAAAAATTACCTTCTCCTAAAACAACATATGGTTATATAAGTGAACATAGAAAAACATTACAATTATGTATTTATAGAGTGTATTTGGTCATGATCATTTAATAAAATACATAAAAGGAATTATTTATTTTATTAAATGTACCCTCTAACGGTCATGTCCCACGAAATGTCTGACATCAACCAACCTTAGGATGAGATTTGGGTAAACCAACCTTTAAGGAATCAATAACGGTCTCAAATATCTTATATGAGGTCCTAAATAGTGGGAAACCGTTTAAACCAATATAATACATTCATGTGTATTAACATATAAACAAAATTTTAATATATTAATTCTGAGGTCCCGAGACACCCAATCCCTTTTCCAACATTGAGGATGAATATATATATATATAGAGAAATATTAAAAATAAAAATACTTTATATATAGACTCTTTATGAATACAATTTGTCAATATTTTATGGTGAAATCATATGTTTAAAGAAGCTATAGGTGAACCAGAGGATGTGATATGGCATAAGTATACTCGGTAGATTTTATTGGTGTAACATAATTTCATGGGAATATTATTATTGGAGGGGGTGTGGTAGAATATAACACCCCCTTATTTTAGAATATATATTTTATATTTAATAAATTATATGTGTTCAATAGCTTTATTTATAGATATCACTAACCTTAGATGGCCCACAATATACTCTTTAAATGTCATTATATTATAGGACTATTATCATATGACTTACAAATTATAGGGTATAAATTTTTCTAACTAAATTATGGAAAATATTTTAAAAATATTACTTGATTAAATATTATTTTTTAATTTTTAATAAATAAGTACTCAGAATTTTATGATGAGAATAAAATCATATAAGAACTTATTTTTCCTAAAATGTATTGTCAACATATTATGTATTTTTATCTAAATAAAATGTAATGATCCCCACTAATAAATGGTAACGAATATTGATAGTTTATATAACCAAAGTAATAATCATTTTTCACGTTGATTGTTAATTAGTTATAAATGAAAATAAAATTGTTTGAAGGAAAAAAGGATATTTTTCAGAAATCTTTTTTTTACTCAAGGTGATGTATTTTTAAAAAAGATTGGATTAATCACTTTTGATGAAGGATTTCAATTTTATGTCAAGATAATATATTTTATCATGTATATTTAAATTCATATAATGGTTTTTACTGGGATTGTAATTATAATAAAATCATATTTATGCTTAAAAATAAATTTTCTCTAAATATTTTTTTACTCATTTTGAGTGTGGATATTAGATTTATTTCTACCACGTCTAGGAATTGAATCTTATAATTTTTTTTCTAAATTAGGAATTATAATATTTAATACAATATAATAATTTGATAATAATTTATATCCATAATGAATGGTTACCATGGTAAAAATCATATTTCCATGGTAAGTGATAAAATTTTCAAAAGATGGGTTTAACTTAAAGAAGGTTTAAAACAACACAAAATACTTATATAAATAATATATTTTGATTGGATTTTGACCCTAATGATCTTATTATCAAATCCATGATAATTTGGATCCACATGACTTGAGTAATATATATATATATATACATATATAGTATAATAAAGATTCAATTATTTGCATGTTTTCAACTCACCACACTTATAAAATAGAACCCAAAAGACCCACTTCTCTACAAAAATTGAGCACTCTAGTTAAACCCATCCATAACCATATACTATCTGAAATTTCCTCCACAGATTCTAGAGTTCTTTGTATCAAAAAATAAAACAAGAAGAAGGCTTAATGTGTATGTTAAAGGAATATACTCAATTATCAGGTAACTATATTTAACAATATATTTTGAGTTTCTTTCTTCCTTAGCATTATACAAATAATCTATAATCATATTAACATGATGAAATAATTTTCTTTACAATAATAAAATATTTTTATATTAATGTCACAAATTTTTCAATTTCCCTTTATATTTAATGGATAATAAAAACGACACACATGAGTGTAGATGGACTACCATCTTGATGAAGTCAATAAATTTATTTTTCATCATAGTGTCTCTTAAATAGTTATATACCCACCCATATATTAGAAAATGTTAACATTCCCCATGGGTATTTGTGGAAAACTACCTCTAAAAAGATATATTGTTCATTTTTCATTTCTACTTAACATGGGTTACAATATGTATATAGTTAATTAATATATATTATATTTATGATATTATTATTATTTTTAAATAATATATTACCATCTACCTTTATTTATTTAGATTCATTGAAAGGTTAAAACACGACTTGTAGGTACGTATACACTATCATCTCTACAAAGTGATGTAATTCATTTATCATCACGAAAATATTTTATATAATGAATATATCTACTACTTATAATATTATTCATATTCCATATATGGTGAAACAACAACCAATGTTCAAGGAATAGAACTGTTGAATTGAAACATGCAGGGGAAATAGAATAGTGAACACATCAATATTGATTTTAATTAACAATTCATAATAAACGAGTATTTTGAAAATAAAAAGTAATAATATATTTTTAGATACATAGGAATATGGGTTTTGTATATATTTATAATAAATATAAATTTATTATACTAGATTTTAAGAATTTTTATAAACAAAATTCAGGACATGTGGTAAGGGTTCGTCTTCTCAATATTGTTTCATTGTGACTTCTTTTATGTTATGCACATATTTGTGTTTATATGTTTTATATATTACCCCTCTGATATATTATATCAATAAACCATTCATATTCATGGTATTCAAAGTACCAATTAATTTTATTCCATTCAAGGGGTTTTCGAATCCAACGTCAACATAATAGTGATGGTTTATATTACAATATCATTTCTTTATGCGATAGTGTATGTTAAATATACATTGAGTTAAATAATAAAATCCTTATACTTTAAACCACATATTTTATTATCCATTAGTTATTTTTTTCTTTTATTCCCCTAATTATACCCTTTTTTGTATTCAAAATGGCTAAGAAAATATTTTTAAGAAAACTAACCTTATTTTCTCTTTGAAACCTAGAATGTTTTTATTCTGCATCTAGGATCTTCAAATTTTTTTATAAGTTTTTGTCCACTACATAAATGATTTAAAAATTTAATTTAAACTACCATTATATAATTTATAAATAATTAAAATGAATCATTTCAATGGGTTTTTTTAATTATCACCTTTCGATTTTTTACTAAAATGTAAAAAGAATGTTCTCTTTAAATGTATATGAAATGAACAGATTTTTCAATTGTCATGTCCCTCCTTAATCATGAATCCTACGTTAAAAGTTTGAACTATTTTAAAAATTAAATCTTATTCCCATTATTCTTTTAATTTTGGTTTTTTAAAATGTTCTAACATAAAATGGATATTTTGTCTTTATTTTCAAATCTCATTTTAAATGGTTTTATAAAAGAGATTTGTTACATACGTCCATATAATTTAAATATTTTTATTATTTTAAGGGGATATATTATTTTTTTATTTTTTTATTTCTTTCTCAAGATATGTTGTGGTTATTATATTCTATGAGCGATCTATTGAATCATGTTTCAATCATGTGGGTTAATTATGTTATGATGAAAAGATCAATGTTCTTAAGATATCACAAAACACTTTTATATAATTTTTATAATGAGATGGGTACTCACAAAATTATATATAACTACAATTCATTAGGTATTAATTATTGTCTTATGAAATTATTTTAACTAGAATGAGGAGTTAACCATGTCTAGTAAGAGACTATGTCCACTAAGATATTCTTGTCACTTAGCATTGATTATGTAAATGAGTGGAATTGAGAGTTAACCTTTTGAACTATAGGGATTTTTCCATTATGGTAGTCTTGTAAGTGATCTTTGACAAAGTATATGATTTTATAGGATTATTTTTATTCCAAAAAATTATGTATTTGTCTTATTATATTTTATCATGACTTATGGTTGATAATATAAGATTTGATTCTCTTATAACTTATGTATTTTTTTATAAAAAATTATTATTCCATGATTCATGATTCACAATATATGATATATTGGGTATAATTTTGTTAGTTATGATCTTGTTCTCATACCCTTATGCTTATATTATTCTCAATTTTGATCATCAGTTGATATCTCCCATTATTACCATTACCTATCATCTGAGATCACCCAATTTAGGTTATGTTTAACAAGGTTATTATGTGTGAATGATCTTCTGGGAGAGGTTAAATATATTTCTTGTAATAAGTTTTTTATATATCTAGTCTTTAAAAAAAACTATACAGTTATGGGGTGTGTATTATTTTTATATGTAATGAGTAATCAACTATATTTTTTTAATATTTATCCATGTGATTCTTGATTTTCTGTAGTAAGGGTCTACCCATAACCACTAAGAAGAAACACCCAGTACTTAATCAAGTCCTACACCAACACCATTAGCCATGAACATTGAGCACTGTCATACATAATATTTTTTTTCAACTTGAACGAAATAAGTAAATTAGATTCCACCAAGAAATTATTTAGAGAACATTATATATATATATATATTAATCTAATAAATTTATACATTTTTCAACCATAAACAATCAAGTGTATGGCATATAACATATGTTTGGAATCATAACATATGAACCCATTAACTATCTCCACCCCATGGAAGGGGATAACTCTCAAACAATCAATTCAAAAAACACTTGAATAATTGCATGAAACCACATTAGTGAAAAAATAATAATCATACTACCTTGAAAACATTAATATAATCTATATTTGTGTTTGCCAGTCCATAAAATAACTTTTTGAAGGAGTTCCAACCATCCTATTTCTATTCTTCAAGAACCAAAATATTAAATCAAAATAAAATGTTCATTGATTAAATTTTATAATGAGATAATCAGTTTATTATGAATTTGTCAATGTGTCAAAAATCCTTATGCGTGCATGACCATAAGTAAGAGGATGATGACTAGATTTCATGACCCGAATCATATAATTGAGGGACTATACACTTTATCCAAGAAAAAATAAATAATAATAATATGAATATAATAATAATAATTAAAAATTAGCAAGTCTAGAGCTAAGTATCATCACATTAAATATAAAACTGAGACAGAATCAGTCATATATTCATGTCAAAAGAAAACCCATATGTTTTGAATCCTTAAATATTGTAAAAATATAACTATAAGTATATAAAATTCAAAAAAATGATCTCATATTATATCATGGAATTAACTCTATCCCCAAACAACTCTACAAACATACTGACCTAATAAAGTTCATTTTATTACTTGGATCCCTAATAAAAAATTATATATGAATAGTAGGATTCCATTATAGGTTCTGAGTAATAAAACCTATTAGGACACCACAAATGTTACTATACTATAAGTACATGTGGGTATATGAATTTAAATAAAAAATAAGAATAAATTATACATCATTTTCCGGTTATCATGTGATGACCAATCCACCACACAACTTAACTATTGTTTCCTCAGTTGCATGATAGAGGAATATTTATATCATTTTGTGAAATACCTTAAATATTAATGATTCCCTCTCACTAAATGTACAATACCATATTAGATAGTTTCTTACATCATGTCTCAAACTAGTACTCGTCACCCAAAATAAGTCACACAAGGATTCTTGACCAAGTCTCATGACACACTCTCTCACTGAGGGGTGATCACACATCAAGATCCTCATTAAATCTCAGAATATACATTCTTAATTTGGAGAGGGAAAACATAGCTATTTTATCACCCAAATCTCCTCAATATGGTGACCTCAATATCCAAAATAAAATAAAATTGTTTCTTAGTACAATTTACTTTCACCTATTATGTGGTTACATTGTCATCAATCTCATAAAGTGATTGAATAAGAAGTAAGAATTTATATAATCATTAAATGTGAATTGGTGAATCATTATACTAAGGGAGTAACATAACTCAATGACACCACAAGGGTAATCTATATTATATCCCAAACCAACCCATCCAGATCATTCCGAGAGACTCATTTACTACCAAACTAAATCACAATTATAGGATTTCATCAGAAAATCACCTATTATAAGTAATAAGGTCACATAATACTTAACTATTCCAAACATATGTAATTATACCTAAAATTCCATACCATATATCCCTTCTAAAAATGGTTGAATAAGGATACATTTCAAAATACCTGAGATATTGTTCTTGTAAATATTATCTTAGAGGTCAATTACATCAATTTGGACCCACCTAGTCAACTTGATACTAAAATAAAAAACATTATTATACCAAAACATGAATGGAAAAGAGTTATATTCCATAATAATGTATAAAAATATCTTATCATGGTAAAGAATTTGTACCTCAAGTATAAGAGAGTTGACCTTCCAAGTTACACCTTTTGATTTAATCGTAAACCAATGAATTACTAAAAATATCCAGAAAAATTTATAAATTAGGATTCAATAATGTTAATTATGAAATAGTTTTAAAATAGGAATCTATGAAATCGATATTGTTATACATACCAAATGATGATTTCCTAGACTAAAATAATTTAATTTATCTAGAAGTGTGTATGAAAGAACTTTTAGAATCCAAACAAATATCTAAATAAATTTAAATTTGATTGAGTATCTAGACAAGAGAGGGTATGGGTTAAATTGGGTACAAGGGGATTATTCTAGAGATTTTATTTAAGAAACTTTCCTAGATTACAAGTTTTAGTTTTAAAATAATGGTCATGGAATGACTCAAAACTTCCTAGGGCACTTTGTGGCATGGTATGATTGATCACAATGCAATGACCACCTTTACACACGTCAAAAAATTTTTATCCAAAAAATATAACGTGACTTAAAGTTTCACAATATTATTGACCAATCCATGGATTCTTTAAGACACAACCCAAAATCTTTAGCTAGATCCATCTCATATTAGTAATGCCATGTTGTAGCTCCCTAATTTCTATCACGACTTCCTACCAGCAATAGAATTTTATAAAATAGACCAATATAAAGTCCCTATTTGCCATACATAATCTACCATGAAAATACAACTTAACTAAAACTAAATAGAACCATAAATAAAATTTAGGGTGAGTTAAAACCCTGAGATCGTGAAATTGATCACGAAATGGTTCATATCCACTTAGAGACCGAATCATTCGTATACCGATTGAAGGTGATGTACCATATAGTTATTTGGGGGTGAAAATTTATTTTTTTGGTATCACCTCTGTATGTTCATCATCGATTGGGGAAGAAAATGAAATTTTACTATGCACTTTTATCCATTTGTGATCATGGGACAAATAAATTTTGTTTCATACCAGTTATGGAAATGTCTCAGATATATGTATATGCATGATTTATTTCACTATGTAATAATCTCTATATAATTTCCAAATACAAAAAAAATTATTGATGATGATGATTTTTAATTGGAGGACTATTAATTTTCTAAGGTCTGACTAGTGTAGATTGTAGACAAGGATGTGAAAGTATTTTGGGGAATTTTTTTTCTCTTGAGAGATTTTTCTAGAAGATGCATTTTCAAGATAATGAAGAGGATTACGAGATTTATATGTTATCCTAATGGTTTATATTATTATATGATGTTTCTTGAAGACACCTCTAATGGAAAATAGGTCTTTAGGGGGAATTTGTAGTGTATCATTAATTTTGATATATGTTCAACATGTTTTTTTTGGAAATTTATTATAAAATTTAATTTTTTTAAATAAGAATTAGATTTGACTAATTTTTTGAATGAAATATGGGAAGAGAGAGACACAAAATAAATTTGTGAGAGATACAAGACTCCAACCAAAGGTTAGGAGGGCTCCCAAAAAGATCGATGGCTATGGATAGCAGAAGTATCCCTCATGTCCATACCAGTCTTCCAACTAGGGAGTTCTAGACCTCCAATGACCCCTGAAGTTCCCATGGGATCTCAATGATTGTAAAATGGGATGGATAACTCCTAAATGAATTTTTTTTGTAATTTTAGCCTCCCTATATTTTTGAAATGCTTTATATCCTCCTCATAATCCCAATTTTATGCCACTAATCTTCCCAAATGAGATCACTCTTATTTTAGATCTTCTTTCTAAATTCGGTGTCCAAGTAAATATCCTCAAGGTGAAATCATTAGATCTGGATATGGAATATTCCATGATTTCCTTTATTCTAGTTTTCTATGTATATTTTATTATGATTTCGTCTATGTACGTCTCTCTTTGAGTTTTTCATTTGAGCATTGATGGAAAGGTCTTGTTCTGAGATTGAGATCATTTAGTAAGGAAAATTACCTCAAATTTGTTGATATATGTTTAGTTTAATTAATTGAGTCTATTTATAAATGTGTTAAATGGGATTATGGGGGTTTCATGAGAGCTATAATAAATTTATTGGTAATTTAGGGCATCTTTATGGGGACATGACTGGAAAATATGTGTACAAAATTTACACCCTATATACATCTTACATGGCATGAAATAGTTCCCAAATGAAAACCATTAACCTGGTTTAAAATGTAAGAGAAATATATTCCATGCAATGCTTACACATCTCAGAATGTTTGAGAAGGGATAAAATTAACCTGAGGTGACACATCTTTCCTGTGGTATGACTTAAATCAATAAATACTTGTAATGCTTACGCATTGTGTAAGTCATAGACCAAGTAGTTTTAAGTGTGTTGTGCATTTGATAATTCCTCATTCTGTTGGAGAATCTTTTCTTCTCTCAAACTATAATGGATTCTTTGTAATCTTGGAGCCTTTTCATCCCTTCTAAATATCTTTTGGGAGAAATCAATCCTTGTTATGTCATTCTATTTTGGTTTTCACTTCTCTCCCTTTTCTCTCCAGCCATTGCTATGTAATCTATTGATCAAGGTAATTGTTTTTTTCATCTTGATCGATTATGATATATGATATTTCATGGGATTATATAATACTTTATTCTTATGGGTTAATACTTCTAGATGCATTGTTTGATCATCGATTTAAGGTTGGGGGTTTAAAATTTTACCCTATGGTCTGTTTAATTTCAAAGTATATGCAATATTTAAATTCCACCAACATAATATGCACTTAAACTAATTACATGATGAATTGGATTATTCCTTGGGATACTATTGAATCCTATTGTTCTTGAATTGCCTTTTGGCTACCATTCAGTTGGGTTAACTCTTGAATATAAATAAATTTATTAATGGATTAATGTGTGTTTAACATGACCTGAGTTTTGGGTGATTTGTTAATATTGATTCACCCAGGAATAAACTTATTATTTAAATGACTAGCAAGTTTTTTGTTTTATGGCCAAATGGAAAAATAAATATGTAATTGAAAGGAAAATTGTAATTTTCATAATTAACCATTTAACATTATGATGTGTTGTTGTGGTATCCTTACTTTTATTCCCTGCGATTCATGTTGTAAAACTTATATAGGGGGATATGCCCTGTGACACATGCTTAAATTATTATATAGTGGGATACTCCTAGGGATTTATTATTTAATTATTATATAGCATGACAGGACTTGAAACATATTTTAATGATTATATAGTGGTCTATTCCCTTTTATTCATACTGTAATGACTATAAACTAGGCTTGGCCTTGATAAACCCTGTAATACTGATGTGGAAGGATATGACAACTGATTCATGTTGTAATGATTATATACCAGGTTTTTCCGTGATAATTTTTAAAATGATTATATATTGGGCTCGACACTAATTTATTTCGGAAATGCTTATATTATAGGGTTGACCATGATTTTAATGTTTTATTGCTTTGGTATGTGGTTATGTTTGGCATGGTTCTGTGACATGATTAGAGAAATTCTAGCATGGTGCTGAAGAAGGTTAGTGTTTACCTCTGAGATTTGGTTATGGTTGGTATGGTTAGGAGAAATATTGGGAGAAATATTAGATTGGTGTTGCTGAAGGTTAATGTGGTATTTATTTACTTTTTAATTAATTAAAATGCATGTTTATTCCATTTTTTCATGCAGTTATTATCAAATTGGGTTTGTTTGTACCTGGTAGTGGCAATCAACTGATTCTTTTGGGCAACTGATAAAATTAAATGGATGTAGTATTTGAAAATGGAAAGAGACCTTGATATTAATTGTTAGCTACTGTATGGGTTAGAGTTTTAATATGGGGCTGATATGGGTCTTGGAACCATAGAATTTTGAGTCTTTATCAGATTCTTCAATTCTTTTATTTATGTTACTTCTAGCATGACATTTAGTTAAATTTGAAGATATCATTAAAATATTCCATTAATATTTATTAGATTATTTAGTATTATGTATTGTTTGTCTTTTATATCGTATTTTATTATTTCTATTATTTATGATACTCTAATATTTATTTACTATTGGATCATTCCACTTTGTTGTAACTTTATAACAAGGCGATTTATTCTACCCACTATACGTATCTCACTCCGCTACTTGTCTGAATCTTCTTGCATATGGGGAGGCAGGAATTAGGTCTGACAACCATCCATTTATGTCTATGTGAGAGAGGGCCACATCTTTTGCATGTTACCAAGTGGTATTAAAGAAAAAATTGTTTCTATTCAGTTTATTTATTATTTGGTATGGTATAAAGGAGACTAGAATATTTTAGGACATGGTATTAAGCTTGTTCATGGGTGTAATTAACAATTTTATGGGGGAATATCTGGGTTCCCAGGGGTGTATTTTTGTTTACATTGTTATCTTGCTAATGTTGATATTATTTAACCCTTTGTGAATCACATGTTGTGTGAGAAAATTATTTCTTTTTGTCATTAGTTCTTGATATTTATACTCATGGATTTATGTGGTAGGGGATGCGTATTCAAGCATCTTGATTGGAATGTAGGGATATATATTGACATACATTGTTCATGATGGGGACATATTTAAACCACGTGATATATACATGAGTGTTTGAATTATGTTATGAGATACATATTATACTAGCTAAATGGAATGAAATAAATTGATATTTCATGATAAAAAATTTTAAACCATGTTTAGAGAGAGCATGAGTTAGTGGTTCTCTGTTACTATCACTTGTTGAGGTTAAACTTGTGGTTTTTTCCAGTATTATACAAAGTGTGTTTATAATTTATAGAAAATTTCTCCTCCTCATCATCAAGTTGAGAGTTAGGAGCATTTTAATAAACACACTCCAAATATACATGAGATTCATATTCTTGTAGCTCTGGAGGCCTAGATGGATATTCAGGTTTGCAGCAGCTTCCTGATGGTCTTACTATCCAAGGAAAGGGAGATTGTCTGCACAACACCTTTATTGTCTAAACTGATGAGATATCTATAGCTACATCATATTCCTAATATCACTTGAGAGAGAGGCCCCATATTAGAAAAGTTTTTTATTGAGTTTTCTAAGATTATCTGTAAGAATCTTTATATTCTTATAGGTAGTAGTGTAATACTTGGTGAAAAATATGCTTCACAGACCTACAAAGAGTTGGTGGGATATGATGTAGTATATTGGGAAGTAAGATAAGTTTTCTTGGAAGGAATTTGAGGTGAAGGTTCTAAACTATTTATATCTTGATACATCTAGGTATGATAATGATCTTGGGTTCCTTCAACTATCATATAAAGTCAAGTCAATGCTAGACTATGCTGAACATTTCACCAACCTGCAATGCTTTGTGTTGTCTTTGGAATTTGATGATATCTATAGGGTGAGGTGTTTTCAGGATGAGATTCACTATGATTTCTGGTAATAAGTGACCATGTTTCTTCTGAGTAGTCTTGGTGAGGTGATAAATTAGGCACTAAATCTAAGAGATGCCTTAGGCAACGACTAGAATGTTTTAGTAGGGTGAACTGGGAACCCTTCTTTCAGTGGAAATATGTGTTTCTATGATAGTTTTAACCAAGGAAACAGTATTCAGGGTAGTGGGAAATCATTTTAGGATTATTCTCAACTGTAGTGCTATCAATGTGGAATCATGGGCCACAAGTGACCTCTCTGTCCATACCCTTATTTAGAGTGTCATTCATGTGGTAGGATGCACCACCAAAAGATGTTTTTTAAGAGAATTAAATAAGATAGGTGGGGTTGGGGATCAAAACAGGTATAAAAGCTTGGGATTTACTCTTATAATCCTTAGTAGATAGGTAGCTATAGTTTCTCTAGACATTATGGTTCAGGTAGGGGATATATTACCCAAGTGCAGGTTTGACTGTACAAGGCAAAGGGAATATATCAGGAGAGTCAAAATGAATCCTAGGGTATAGTGGGTAGTCAGCTACATTTTTCTCAAACTAATCTGACTATTGTGGATGCATTCCATCTAATTTTATAAGTACAATTATTTTTTTATCTACCATTTCATTAGTTTTTCTGATACAGGAGAATCACATTCATTTTTAAACGCTATTTTTATAATCATTTTGGTTATGGATATGGAATTCATGGATGGTGTTCTTACCGTTGACACACAGTTGTGAGTGCAGTCATAGAATATCAGAAATTATATGGAATTTCATTTTGCGATTGATGGGTTTTGTTTCTTTTGGGAACCATTTGTGTTGGAGATGATAGATTTCAATTTTATTCTTGGTATGGATTGGATTGTTATATACCATTAACATATTAAATATTACCAAAGGATATTTAACTTTCTATCTCTAGAAGAATTAAGGTACTCCAACTAGGGTTAGTGTGATCTTTATGCTTTTTATACATGACCAATTTAGTATAGATTGGATTTTCGGACACCTCAAATAGACACTCTTTCTCTAGATTAATGTGGAATGTAGTAGGGTTATTTTCCTTTAGTGGTATACTATTTTCCGGATGTATTGGCATGAAATTTCAATGTATTTCTACCAAAATAAGATATTATGATTATGATTAGGTTAGTGTATAGTGTAGAAAATGTTTCTATGAAAGTATATATAATAGGTCTAGTAGACCTCCAAGAGTTGAGTGTTTAATTGGAAGATATATAAGGTAAAGGTTTAATATGGAATAATACATCTCTTTTGGGTTCTCTAGTTGTCTGATCCAAGAATACTAATGAGACTTTGCACTTATTTGTGTATTTTTAGATATTTAACCAGATTTTGGTCATGAAATGACATCCACTTCAGTGCATTGATGATATTTTACATCATTTGAATGTTTATAAGATCTTCTTTAAGATCAAATTGGGATCTGGATACCACTAGTTGAGGGTGGGACCATCATCCATACCTAAGATTTATTATAGGAGAGGGTATGTCTTGGATGAGTTTTTAGTTATGATATTTGGTCTAGATAATGAACCAAAAATATTCAAGATTTGGTGAATCAAATATTCCATCCTTTTCTCGACCATTTTATCATCATTTTTGTTGGTTATAACTTAGTATACTCTCATTTTGTAGATGATCATTCCCTAAATATTGACATCATCTTGAGTACATTGAGATAACATTTTCTGTATGCCTGGTTAATAAAATGTAGCTTTTGGATTGATAAGGTTCACTTCTTGGCCCAAGTCATCTTAGAGTTAGGATTCATAGTGGAAATAGAGAAGGTTGCATCCATATTATTCTAGGAGAATAATAAAATTTTATTTGAAATTTGGAGCTTTTGGGGTTCAACAGGTTTTTATCAGTGCTTCATCTAGGAATTCACTAAACTATCATCCCTGATGTTAAGGATAAACAAGAAGGGTGTGATGTTTATCTGGTCTGATTCATGAAAGAGTGTGTTTCATGAGTTGAAGGGTAGGTTTACCTCAACACCTATCCTCACTTTACCTATGCAAGGTAAATAATTTTCAGTGTACCGGGATGCATCCGTAATTAGTCTAATAGAAGGTCTGAGGTTGGAAGATCGAGTGGATTCGTATGGTTATAGAAAACTGAGACTATAGTAGAGGAATTAACCTACTCAAAATTAGAAGTTTGCAGAAGTGGTAAATGTCCTATCACTCTAGGGAAATAATATTATTGGTGAGAAGTTTGTGGATTACACAAACCTAGAGAGACTCTAGAATAAAAATTCACAGTGGGTCCTGAACCTTCGACGAAGGAGGTGGTACACATATATACAGTCATTCAGCTTTGATTTGGCTTATTGAATGGGCAAGGGACACATCGTTGCTGATTATTTGAGCAGAAATATGTAAATAAAGGACTTTTGTGAGTCTCTATATGAGTAGAATGTCCTAAAACGCTTTCCAAAAATGAATCCAGATGTCTTTGAGTCTTTGGGATTTGAATCTCTAATTTAAACATATGTTATGCCCAAAATTTTGGATCAGATCAATACAAATCAAATATCTAATCTGGAGGGATTAGTTTTGAGAGACAACTTATATGATATTGAGACACCATTGCGATGGTATTTGGGAATTTTAAATTCTATTCTTTTTTATAGATGAGTATAGTTTCTACGGGCTTATTTAAGGAGTTGATGGGAGAGTTTCATGGTTCTAAATGGGCAATACGTCCTATTTTGAAAAATATGTAGCATGGACTCTATTGGAAAAAAGAGTGGTCAAGAATAAAGAAGGAGGTAGCATGCTTCATGGATGGATGTTTCACTTGTAAAAAGGTGAATGCTAAGTATCTATGACCAGTTGGAATTTTATAGCATTTTCAAATTCTTTAGTAGAAATGGGAAGATGTCAGTATGGATTTTTTATTAATATTATCCATTATAACTTGTATGAACAATGATTTATTTGTGATTTTGGATCAATTGAAAAAGTTTTCCCACTTCAAGTTTATCATGGAAACCTTAACGATTGATGATCTAGGTAGAATTCATTTGTGAGATGTAGTTCAACTACATAGTGTTACAAGCATTATCAGTTTATATAGATATTCTCATATTACATCACGATTATTGAAGGGTCTTCAAAATGATTTATGATCAGAAGATCTTTTGAGTATTTCCTCTCATTCTCAGACTAAGGGTTAATTGGAGTGGACTATTCAGTTTTTGAAGGATATGTTACGAGCTTGTGTTTTGGATTTTTGTGGTTCATGGGAGAATCATATTCCACTCAGATATTTTTCCGTTAATAATACCTTACATGATTCGATCTAGATGGAACATTTGTGTGTTTCAATGGCAGGTCGTGTTGTTCACCTCCTTTTTTCTTGCAGATAGGTGAGTTAGTTGTGGTTAGGTATAGTCTTGTGCATAAGACATCTGAGTAAGATTTGTTGATCAATATGTTTTTGTGACCGCCTAGAGTATACAAAAATCCTATGATGACCATTATTTATTCCCTCTTTAGTATGATGTTGATCAACCTTTTTTCCTTCAGGTGTTTCCTAGGTTGGGGAAATAATGAATCAAGAAACATTGAAATATAGCACTTATGTTTGTCATGATCTTTGAGATAATGGATAGTATTGGTCTAGTGGGATATCAATTATTCTATCCAAAATAGTATATTTCGATACACAACATGTTTCATGGGACTTGTCTTTATAGATGTTGTCCTGAACATATCTAGATGATAATCATAGAAGGAATCAATCTTAGTACTAATACATTATTTGAGGAGTATTTGATATGGATTGTGGAACATAATGAGAATTATTTTTGTTGAGTCAATAAGGCTTCCTTATGATTCTTTCACGCATTCATCTTTTGGAAATCACAAACACCCTATATTAAGACAAATTTTATTTTCCCTAAAAACTATGTTAATAAAGAAAATTTCCCTTCCCCATGGAAATTTCATCCGTACCTATGTTTTCATTATTCATTTAATAGTTTATGTTATTATAACTTTTTTTATTTGTAAAGTCTAAAAATTGATTTCACATCTAAAACCTTGGAATCCTATAAATCCACGGTTATAGGGTATTCTATTTTCAGACTCTAAACTCTCTGAAATTCAGACTCCAAATTATTTGATATTCAAACTCTGAATTCTCTGAAATTGAGACTCTAAATTCTCTGATATTCAGACTCAGAATTCACTGAAATACAGACTTCAAATTCCATTGAATTCAGAATCCGAATTCTTCTAAATTCAGACATTGAATTC